>BTHU01000020.1:44347500-45072500 GCA_036184795.1 Tokudaia tokunoshimensis
TGGATGGGATTCAGGAAATGGGGTTAGATGACAAGGACATTCTAAGGGCTGTGTCAATGTGGCTTCTAAAACACAAGCAGGGGTCGGGGGCAGGGGGTGTAGTCAGATGACTCACTGAGTATAGGTGTGTACCACAGAACTTGATGGTTTCTGTTTGGTCCCCAGAACCTACATGGTAACATTCATATGTCCATATACAGATATATACAAATAAACAAGTGTAAGAAAATAAATCAGACCAACAAGGGGGCAACGAGAAAGGGCTAGTTCTTTTGGGGGATGCCAATGAACTCACCCTGGGTTCCCATGGAGTTTCTGTAACCCAGGAGAAAGGTGCAGAGACCATCCCACCTCTTGGTTCATCAACCAAGGACACCCACAGCAGGGACCAGGAGGAACATGGGTTTGTTTTCTTCTTGGAAAGCTCTTTCCAAGGAATGGTGCTTTCAGTCTAGTTTCCCCAGATAACGGTGAATTTGATGGGGGTGGTGTGATGAGTTGTGTTTATGGGACCTGGCAAAGTCCCTGGTATTCAAGTGAGCACTAAGAAATAGGTGTCTAGGGAATGGGCAGAGAGCACAGGCGGCAGTGTGCTGGCTCAGCGTTCGTGGAGTCCTAGGTTTGATTCCTGGAGTCCTGCAAGCTAGCATGGAGATGCACACCTATAATCACAGAACTTGGGAGGTGGAGAAAGGGCTAAAGGTCAACATCATCCTCAGCTATTGTGGTAAGTTTAAGGCCAGGCTAGGCAATGAGACCTTCTCTCAAAAAGCAGCACCCAACAAAAATAGGAATCTAATGAAATCAAATGAATGAATGAATGAATGAATGAAAGGGATCAACCTAACACTTGCTTTAGGCCAGGCCCTAAAGAAGTATGTGCTAGGCTGACCTCAATGAGTCATGAGGGTTTACTATTAACTCTGAAGACACTTTACAAACAGGCTGTCAAACAGCTATTTAGAAAGATCATGTTGGGGACTGGAGAGAGGAATTCACAGTTAAGAACACTTACAATTCCTCCCGAGGACCTGAGTTCGATTCCCAGCATCCACATGGTATCTCACAACTGCCTGTAACTACTCTAAAAGGATCACATATGCTTTCTGGCCCTTATAGATACTACGTGTAAATGGTGCACAGACATATATGCCCGAGAGAAACATTCATATAATACTAAATACATAGCTAAATCTTTTCTACATATATATAAAAGATTATGTTGGGGCCGGGCAGTGGTGGCGCACGCCATTAATCCCAGCACTTGGGAGGCAGAGGCAGGCGGATTTCTGAGTTCAAGACCAGCCTGGTCTACAAAGTGAGTTCCAGGACAGTCAGGGCTACACAGAGAAACCCTGTCTCGAAAAAAAAAAAAAGATTATGTTGGGGTTACCAAGGTGGCTTAGTGTTTGCTGCCAAGCCTGATAACCTGAGTTTCATTCCCCAGAATCTACATAATAATAAGAGAGAAATGTCTTCCACAACCTATTCTCTGACTTCTACAGGTATAACATGGCACACGCACACACACACACATACACCAAGCAAAATACAAATAATAAGAGATTATGATCTATAAATCAATAATAAATGTTATATTCTTTTCTTTTTTTGGTTTTTCGAGACAGGGTTTCTCTGTGTAGCCCTGGCTGTCCTTGAACTCACTCTGTAGATCAGGCTGGCCTCAAACTCAGAAATCCTACCACCTCTGCCTCCCAAGTGCTGGGATTAAAGGCATGCGCCACCACTGCCCGGCATATGCTTTTTTTAGATGTATTCTTTTTTTATTAGATATTTCCTTTATTTACATTTCAAATGTTATCCCCTTTTCTCATTTCCCCTCCGAGAAAACCCCCTATCCCTTTAGATGTATTCTTATTTTTTTTTAATTCTGTCTATGTATGCGTGTCTGGGTTGGGTATCTTGGCATGTTGGTGCAGATATCCTCAGAGACCAGAGGCATCAGACACCCTTGAAGCTACAGGTGTAACCCTTGGGGTTACAGGTGGCTGTGAACCTTCCGCTGTGGGTGCTGGGGATGGAACTCTGACCCTCAGCAAGAGCTGTATGTGCTCCCGAACTGTCAATCCTTCCCTCCAGCCCCAAATGTTAAATTCTTTTTGCAAGAAAAGGTTTCTCTATGTAGTTCTGTTTTGGGGACGGGACCCAGGGCCTCCTGTAAGCCAGGGAAACACTGAGCTATAGCCCCAGTATTCAGTTTTAGGTTTGAATCTTGAAGGTTTTGGAAGAAGGTTTCTCTATGTAGTCCTGGCTGCTAGAACTTGCTATGTAGACCAGGTTGGACTTGAACTCACAAAGGTCCTCCTACCTCTGCTTCCTGAGGACTGGGACTAAAGGAGTGTGCCTTGTTATAATCTTTTTGTTTGTTTGTTTCTGATTCAGATGAGTGAATTCATTTTAAATTATTGATGTCTGTCCTAGAGCTTACCAAGTGTTCTCTGTAGAATGTCCAGAAGGGAAATATTCCAGGTGTGGTAGTCCAGATGCTGGGCTTGTTATGTTTGGCTGAGCCCTGATGCACTGTACATGTCAGAAGAGGGTGCATCTCTCTTCATTACTTTCATTGTGGGACTGGGGATTATGTGTGCCATGCAAAGGTTCTACTATGGACCTACACCCTCCCCAGCTCTCTTTATTTTGAAACAGGGCCATGCGATACAGTCCAGGCAAGCCTTGAACTCTTGGTGTTGTCCACGCAGGTCTCAAACTCCTAGTCTTCCTCTCTCTGCCTTTCTCTTAGCCCAGATTACAGACCTGTACCATCACGCCTGGCTGTGAGGTGCATCTCTTCTGAACTTCCTGTTCAGCAATGAACTCAATAGCTCCTAATGAGTCTCAGTGGGAATATTTACACCAGGGGAGTTGGCAGGCTGTGAACCAGGCCTTTCTTTTACTTCAGCAAGCTGACTTCTTTGAATATGTACCCGCTGGATGCAAAGGTAAGCCTTTCCAGAAGGAACCCTGCCTACCTGGTCTGCCGCAGGATTTACATGTCATTTCATGAGCTATGCAAAAGAGATTGACACTGGACATGGCCCTGAACTTCACATGCCCTTCCCTAGCAGGGTCTCTACCGCTTCATCAAAGTCCTTAGTAGAGCAGAGGACACATACTCTTCAGTTTCTTTTGTAATTTGTACAACTCTCCAAGTAAGTGTGGGAAGGGAGATTCTTTGGGGTGTCTGTCCCACGTAAGGAAACTCTGGAATATTTTTCTTTTTCTTTTAATATTTTGGTTTTTTTGAGACAGGATTTCTCTGTGTAATAGCTCTGACTGTTCTGGAACTCACTCTGTAGACCAGGCTGGCCTAGAACTCACAGAGATCTGCCTGCCTCTGCCTCCCAAATGCTGGGATCAAAGGTGTGAGCCATCGCGCCTGGCCTTTTTAAAATTACTTTCAAGACAAGGTCTCCTGTAAATTCAAGCCATACCGGAACTCTATAGCCAAGGAAGACTTAGAAGTCAAGATGAGCCTTCTGGTTCCACCTCCCAAGAGCTAGGATCACAGGCATGCACTACTGTGTTTGGCTTTTTTGCAATGCCATGAGCCTTAAAGCCAAAAAAAGGTAGTATTACTTAAAGATGGCAGAGACAGGATTCGGAGTTTTCTGAGCGCTGTCTCAGGAAAACACAGAGGGTACCTGTGATGGTTCCCAGCATTCCCAGAGGACAGAGGAGCAACGCAGATGTGCAGAGCTAGTCAATCTTGAGTTAGGTTTTGCTTTTCATTTTTCTTTTAATACTTTTTATTTTATGTATGTGGGTGTTTTGCCTGCATATATATCTGTGCACTGCAGATGTGACTGGAGTCCTTGGAGGCCAGAAGAGGAACTCCTGCAGATGGTTGTGAGCTTCCAAGTGGGTGACAGGAGCTGAACCCAGGTTCTCTGTAAGAATAGGAAGCTCTCTTAACTGCTGAGCCACCCCCCTATCCTCTCCCAGTCTCATGTAGCCCAAGCTGGCCTTGAACTTCTTATGTAGTCTAGGATGGCTTTGATTTCTGATCTTCCGACTTCCACTTCTCCCATGTGGGGATTACAGACTCTACCACACCACACGTAGTTTGTGTGGCACTGGGGATGGGACCCAGGGCCTCATGTAAGCCAGGGAAACACTGAGCTGTAGCCCCAGGATTCAGTTTTAGGTTTGAATCTTGGCTGGCTCTCTTGAGTTCGTCAGCTGACTCACCGTGAGCCTTAACTTCCTGTCTCTAAAGATGATGGCTTTCTGGGTTGGCAGGGAGAGCGAACCGAAACCAACAGAATGTCTAAATACAGGACCTGCTGCTGCCGTCATGACACTCCTGCTTAATGTTTAAGGTATCAACCCAGTGGCTTCACTGAGCATGTCTGGGCTAAATTCGGGCTTAGTCACCTTTCTGCTGGAGCCTGGACCCTAAATCAGGAGAGGAAGTCTACAGCTGTCCCAGACACAAAGAACAATTCTGTTTACACAGACAACCCACCCAGTGATTTAGAGTTGGACCATCTTGCCTTCCCACCAGAGTGCCCTTGACAGATTCATTGCCAGCCTCCTCGTGGCCAGGTTATGTGGCCGCTACCCTTGCTACACCATTCTATAGCCACCGACCTTGTGAAAATGCCTCATGCGACTCATGCAGGATGCACTCCATGAGGTCACTCTCCACTCCTGCAGTTTGTGGGCTTGCATTTCAGGGCACTGGCTACATATCTCTGCCCACTGTCTCTGCATCCTGACAAATGTCTATAGTTTTCTGGGTGAGCCAAATAGCCTTTTAACCCTTTGCCTTTTGGTGGGCAATTTACCTTCCCTGGAGCTTCTGTCCCCTTACCTGATCCCTACACACACACACACACACACACACACACACACACACACACAGACCTCCTTTTTAAGAAAATGTATTATTTTCAATGATGTGGGTGTGTGTCTGTTTTTATGCGGAGCATATGAGTGCAGGTTCTCTTTGAGTCCAGTAGAGGGCGTTGGATTACCCAAAGCTGGAGTGACGTGTTTTTTTGTTTGTTTGTTTGTTTGTTTGTTCTTTTGGTTTTTCCGTGTAGCCCTGGCTGTCCTGGAACTCACTTTGAAGACCAGGCTGGCCTCGAATTCAGAAATCCTCCTGCCTCTGCCTCCCAAGTGCTGGGATTAAAGGCGTGCGCCACCACTGCCCGGCTGACGTGGTTTTTTTGAGCTGCCTTATGTGGGTTCAGGGAACTAAACTCAGGCCTTCTGTCCAGAAAGCATTCTTAACTACTGAGCACCTCTAGAGTCTCTTCATCTGATTTCTAAAGCCCTCTTGGAGCAGGGACACACGCCCAGTGTTTTGCTTACCCTATCGACCTGGGTTAGGTACGCCTCTTTAATCTAGCCCCAAGCACAATGCGGTCACTGTCTGATTTTTGCAAGGCTCCTGGGCTCTGAGCCCATCCTGACTAGCTGGGGGCCCGGATGGGCCATTCGGTCACTCAGTGTCCTTATCTGCAGGGATGCATGTCGAGAGCATCCTCACAGATCTTAGGAGGTTAGGGGCCACGTGACTGTCAACAGCCACTAACAACCCATTACCTGGCTTAGGCCCACAGAGAGCAAGAACTCAACAAAGGTTTGACCCCACCCCTAAAAAGACTGGTTCTTGATCACCACTGCCCTCCACACCCATTTTCTTTTCTTTTTCTTTTTCTTTCTTTTTTTTTTTTTTTAATTTTTCGAGACAGGGTTTCTCTGTGTAGCCCTGGCTGTCCTGGAACTCACTTTGTAGACTAGGCTGGCCTCGAACTCAGAAATCCTCCTGCCTCTGCCTCCCAAGTGCTGGGATTAAAGGCGTGCGCCGCCACTGCCCGGCCACACCCATTTTCATATGGGGGGGGTTGGGGATAGGGCTTTCTCTTATTGGTCAATGGTTTCTACAAGCCTGTTGAGGTTTGCCACTTGAATAAAATGCCAGTAAATTGTGGGAAGGTAACGAATTTCCAGTTTCCAGACTAATAGTGTCTCCCCTGGAGCACAGAGAAAACTCTTTTAAAAAAAGAAAGATTTATTTATTGTTATATGTAAATACACTGTAGCCGGGCAGTGGTGGTGCACGCCTTTAATCCTAGCATTTGGGAGGCAGAGGCAGACGGATTTCTGAGTTTGAGGCCAGCCTGGTCTACGGAGTGAGTTCCAGGACAGCCAGGGCTACACAAAGAAACCCTGTCTTGAAAAACCGGGGGTGGGGGGGTGGGGGGGAAGTACACGGTGGCTGTCTTCAGACACACCAGAAGAGGGCGTCGGATCCCATTACCGATGGTTGTGAGCTACCATGTGGTTGCTGGAATTTGAACTCAGGACCTTTGGAAGAACGGTCAGTGCTCTTAACTGCTGAGCCATCTCAGCAGCCCCCAGAGAAAACTTTTGCCCATCTCCAGCACAGAGAGAAGGAGAGGTTTTTTTTTTTTTTTTAGAAGACGTATGTAGCACATGAGAAACCTTCTCTTGAAAAACAAAACAAAACAAGAAGACATGTAGCTTAGACTGCCTGCTAACTCATGGCCCTCCGGCCTCAGCCGGGCTTACAAGCTTGTGCTACCACAACTGGCTGAGTGTTTTACTTAGTGAGAGAGGCAAGCTGAGACCCGTCTCCTCCTCTTCCCAGTCCCTGATGACTGTTCTTAGTGTGCAGTCAAGAGCCGGTATGAGCAAATAGTCCCATCTCAGGGATGCTAAGAACTTGCCGTGTCATTCACTATGTAGTTCCACATAGGTCAGACACACTTGTATTCACTACTGGGGCGTTCAGTACTCATAGGAGGCAGAGAGAGCTGCTGCAGCTTGTGTGTGTGAATGGTATATTTGTGTGCACGGTCCTGAGTGAATGCACGCGTGCTCATGCCACAGCACTTGTGTAGAGGTCAGAGGACAATCTTGGGTGTTTTTTGTTTTCTACCTTGCTTGACACAGGGTCTCTCGTTTTGCCACTGTGTATGCCACACTAGCTGGCTCATGGTCTTATGGGGAATTTTTCTTTTCTCTGTTCCCATTTTGCAGCAGGAGCGTTGGGATTATAGTCACATGCTACCGAGTTAGTGTTTGTGAATTCTGGGGATGTGAACTCGTGTCCAAAGCAATTTTACCATCTCCCGAGCCCAGCTGCAGGTGTTAAGAGTTACAGGGGACTGGAGATGAGGAAGTCCCCAGTGTTGACTTACAGGGGACTGGAGATGAGGAAGACGTGTGGAAGAGCTCCTCCCCAGCAGTGACAGAAGGGGACATTTTTATGGTCTCCAAGTTGTCACACTGACCCATTTGATGTGAGTCTCTCCAAGGGAGGTGTGGGAACTGAAGACCAAGGTTGACCGGGTTTAGTCTGAGACTCTGGAGTGGCCTGTGGTGTGGGTGGAACCCAAGGTGGCTTGATCTCTCTGGGAGAGATTCGTTTCCTGAGATCCTAGGAGGGGCTCTCCTCAGGATGCTGAGGGGTTGTGTCTTCTCCCACCAAAGCCCCACAAAGTAAAGGAAGCATCAAAGACCAGAGGAGAGGCCTTCAGTGGGGCTATTTCAGAAGAGGGAGGGGGTATTTCCTTAAACATTTCTTCTTCTTCTTTCTTCTTCTTCTTCTTCTTCTTCTTCTTCTTCTTCTTCTTCTTCTTCTTCTTCTTCTTCTTCGACATATACTACGAGTTGGCTTTGAACACACAGCCAAAGATGACCTTGAATTCAAGTCTGCTTGCCTCAACTACCTTAGTGCTAGGATTACAGGCACGTGCCACCTCGTGTGTTAGGTAGTGATGTAGTGCGGGAGACCCAATCTAGGGTTTTGTGCATGCTAGACAAACACTCTTGACAACTGAGATACACCCCCACTCCTATTTATTTATTTTACTTATTTTGTTTTTAAAATAGGGCCTTCTGTCTTGACCCCTGAAATTCACTGTGTAGCTCAAACTGGCCGCATACCTACAGCAATCCTCCTGCCTCAGTCCCCTGAGTACTGGGCTTGTAGTGGTGAGCGATCATGCTTAACTCTGTGTGTGTGTGGGGGGATAATTTCAATCCCAAAAAACTGTCTTATGGACCAATCTGGCCATCCGTGGGGAAGCGGCTTGTGTTGGAGAGGCGGTGTCAGGGGTGCAGCAGGGGCAGAACCCCGCCTTTCAGCCCAGCCTTGGACTAGGAAGGGGAAGTACTGGTCGGCATCCTCTGGGTCATGGGGCAGACTTTATTTCCCAAGCCCGGCCCAGGATGGCGTGGTGGCTAGGGGCGCAGGGCTAGGGCTCAGCGGTGCACCCTCGGGGGCGCGGCCCGCGTGACGTCCCCTCGAACACTACCCACATTCCCAGGCGCGGCGCGGGGGACTGTAAACGCTTGCCCAACCCCGGCCCCCTCCCCAGAGGCCGCCCCTCCCGTCGGGCTGCGCCCGCCTCCATCAAGTCCCCGCCCGGGGCCCGGCCCATCCCGGACTCCGCCCGCCCCGGAGAGGCCGAAGCCGCTGTTGCCGCCATTGACGTCAGAGGGCGGGCACATGACCCCGCGGGGACCAATCGCGCGCGCCAGCCTTCCGCAATCTCCCCGGCAGCCGGCGCGGCCCCCGCCCGCAGCACACACTCGCGGACGGCCGCGGACACACGCACTGCACAGCGCGCCCGCGCGAGGCCGAGACACGCCCGCGCCCGCCGTCCCCGGCGCCGCCCCCGCCCCCCGAGGACCCGATCCTCTCTGCGCCCCGCGATCGCCCGCCGCCCTCGCCGCAGTCGCCAACCCGTCCGCGCCGGCATGCGCCCCAGCAGCTAGAAGGAAGCAGCCCAGGAAGCGCCCCGCGCGCCCCCGCCCGCCCCCGCGCGCTCCCGTTCGTCCCCTCGGGGCGCCCCCAGCCCACGCCCCCCCACCTTCCCGGCGGTGGGGGGGTGCGGGCCCTCCGCGGGGGCCCCGCCGGCCCGGCCCCACGCCAGCCGCGATCGCGCGCGCGGCCCCCGCCCCGGCGCGGCCATGGATGTGACGAGCAGCTCGGGCGGCGGCGACCCCCGGCAGATCGAGGAGACCAAGCCGCTGCTAGGGAGCGACGTGTCGGGCCCCGAGGGCACCAAGGTGATGGGCGCCGTGCCTTGCCGCCGGGCCCTGCTGCTTTGCAACGGGATGAGGTACAAGCTACTGCAGGAGGGCGACATTCAGGTCTGTGTCATCCGGCACCCTCGGACCTTTCTCAGCAAGATCCTCACCTCCAAATTCCTGAGGCGCTGGGAGCCGCACCACCTAACGCTGGCCGACAACAGCTTGGCATCCGCCACGGTAAGTGGCCCTGCGTGGCCGTGGGGCTCCCTAAGCTGGGGTCCCCCGGGACCGAGGCGCCCCGCTGGTTGTCCCCGAGCGCGCGGCCCCCTAGTCCCGGCCTGCGCACGGAACTGGGCTGGAACCTCTAGATCTGATCCTCCAAGGCAGGCTATGGGAGCCCTCCTTCGTGTCCTGGACACTTAGCCCACCCGGGCAGAGTGCTTGGGGACTTTTGCCTAAGCGCCTACGTTTCCGATGTCTGGGACCCTGGTGGGACCCTAGACTGGGCCCTGAGGATAGTGGTGTGTTGTTCCTTTTCTGAACTCGTTGCCCATCTGGATCTGAGCTACAGAAGCGAACAAAACGCAACCCTCTCCATAAAAACCGTGACCCCCCCGTGCCCCCCCAGCGCCAACAATTTCCAGAAAGCAACTCTTGCGCTTGCTTTAGTCTGCCTTTATCCTTTTCTCTGTCGGGCCTGGCAAGGCAAAACCGGGTGCCTGCCCTTTCTAAAAAATCTCCTTCGCACGTTAGGAGGTTGGAGAGGGGGGAAGGGGGCCGAGATCCTGGACCCGCTCCGACCCTGGGATAGTCGAGTTCTCTGGGTAGAAGCTGGGCTGCCCAGCCTGCCCTTGCGTTGTCTGTGGAGCGTGTGTAAGCAGGTTTTGTGGCTGCGTCCTGTTTTGTTACAGTTTTTTTTTTCCTCTGTGGCCAGGGCCAGGTCAGCTGGATGAGATGGAGAAAGGAGGATCTTACTAGTTGCTTTCGGAAATCGAATCTGCAAATGGTGGCCTTCTTCCTCCTGGGGACAGACAGCTGTGGTGGGGTCGAGGAGGGGGAGTGGAGGCGGTGGGCAGGGCCTAAACAGGATGCTTTGTGTTTTCCAACAAGGGCAGTTTCAAATACAGGCTCTGGCTGGGCCTTAGCCTGGCGCTTGGGGACCTATCTTTGTCGGGGCTCCCTTCTTGTCTAGAACATACCGTACCCCCATAGCAGGCTCTGTGGTGTTTAGTAAACATAATGGGAGAGGGCAGAATGCACTGCCTTGCTCACACCTGTGCCAAGAAAGCCCAGCCAGGAAACAGGGTGTTGCTTACATGCATGCCACAAATGTGTGGCGTGTGTAGACATTGCCTCGGCATCCATGTTCCCTTGGTGGTGTGTCACAAACTGTGACACATGCTCCTAGGAATGGGAAGAGGGGGAAAAGTTAGCCTAGACACCCTACTCCTTGAGTCTGCTTCCCCTGCCCCTTGGTGGTACACGGGGACATTTATTCTGAATTTTGGCTCTGAGGTACTCCAAAGCACCTATTTTTTCCCTAGGCTGTGGGCATGTTGGTGCAGTATCTGCAGACTTTGTCCCCAGGAGGATTGAGGGTTGCCGGGAGGCGGCCCGGTTTTCTCTCAGACTGGTGTGTGTTCTTAAACCTGCCTTGAGTCATAGGCCCCGGCCTTGATCTCCATTCGATTGGCTAGTACCGAGGGTTTCAGGTCCCAGAGGTGCCCGGTAATCTTCCCTGGGCTCTGGAGACCCTAAGTTTGGCTTTAGCATTAGTGCCAGGCTGAGTTGGGGGAGAGAGTGTCTTTTTAGGCTCTCTTTTTTCCTGCCATCCCTCAAAATGCCAAGGAGTTGTCATCGAAGGACAGTAGTTGAGAGGGATGGTGACCTGCCGTAGGAAGGACAGGACATTCCCTGGTCCTCACCGTGTGGCTGATCTTTGGCTACCTCGGGCTAGAGGCCCCCTACTTTCCCTGACTGCTCAAGAGGTCTGTCTGTTGGGAGAGAGCAGAAAGGAGTCAGACTGGAGAGTCCAGCAGCCAGGTTCCCCCTACGACCCACTCATGCCATCTGAGGTGTGTGTGGTGGGGCTACCTCGGAGGAACACCTGAGTCCTGTGTGTGGCCCCGGGGTATCTGAGGCACAAGTCTGGTCTTGGTGGAGCCTTGTTGTGTGTCAGAAAATAGGGAAAAAGGAAGTGGAAACACGGCCCTGGCTGGTGTAATCCTGCTCTTCCCTTTCTTCACCTGGCGTGAGGGAAATCTTAGGGAATTCCGTCAGTGTAGCTTGTGCTTGTGGGGGCGCCAGTGGGGGCCTCCAGTGGAGGCCTCTAGTGGAGGTGTGTGTGGCTCCCCCATCCCCCCCAGGGCCTGTGTGGATGGAGGTGTGGCCACCAGGGCCTGGAGCAGTGGCCTCCAGGCCAGAGGTGGGGTTGGGGTTTGCTGCTGGGGATTTTGTCCCATGTTGAGATATTTGTTTTGTGTCCACTCCCTGGGAAGTGAAGGAGCCTCCTTGGGGTTCCCTTAGGCCTGGGCATTATGTAACCTGTCTGCATTTTATAGTGCGGCCCAACCACTGTATTGAGAAATATTTGCTCAAATGAAACAAAGGTGAATTTGAGTGCAGTTCATTCCCAGAAAACCATTTGTAGCCCCTGGCCCAAGCTTTGAGTTGCCCATGTAGAAGTGTGTCTCCCAGAGGCACGTGAGATGTACGTTGCCCATAAGAAGCCCAGTTTAGAATTGTTTGGGGGGGGGGTTATCCAGTTAATTGTGTGGACTTCAGGAACAGGACCCAGAGTGACTGACTGATCTGGGATTTAAATCTGTCAACAAATAATCCACTCCTTTGCCCAAACCATCCACTGAGTCGGCTGTCTACACCTGAGTCGTGAGGGATAGAGAGGCTTCCTGGACCCCAGCTGCTCCGTGCTGGGGTGCAAGCCAAGTTTCTGGGGTCTCCAGCTGGTGACACACTTAGTGTGGAAATCTCTTGGTTCCCTGGGGGGCAGGAGACCTAAAAAGGGAGTCTGGTCCCACCAGACCTGACACCCCTCCCCTGACCTGCCTGTAAACTTTGCCCTCTGTGGGGTCAGGTCAGAGCTTGCCCTGTGCTGTCTACTGGTCCGGTTACTGATTAAACCCCCGCGGAAGCAAGGCCAGGTTTGACGGATTTAGGAGACTTTGGATCCTTTGGGTCCAAGGATGCTTGTCAACAAAGGGGGAGGTCTCTAGCCTCTGTGGGAGGGATCATGGGGGTCCTTCCTGAAGGACAGAGACTGGACGTTCTTGGGGAAGAGCCTGCCTGCCCGTGCAGCTTCTCAGTCCTCACTTGTACTTACCCATCCCCGAGCCTTCCCCGGCTCAGCGTGGCTGCCTACCTTGTTATATAGGTTGGAACCTACAGTGAGCCCAGATTTTTGTAGAAGCGTCCTCGTTGGAGAGGACAGGCATCCATCTTGCCGTTGGCTGCTTGGCTAAATTTGATCACCTGCTAGACGTGTTTGTCTTTTGTGTCTAGTCTTTGTTTCCACTGCACCAAAGAAGTACAAAAAAAAAAAAAAAAGAATGGCGAGTCTGATCTGCAAAGTCCTTTCTTCGTTTGCTTGCTGAGCGGGGATTCAGGCACAGGGGACGGGAGGAGTCTTTATTCTTCAGCCTCGTTCGTTCCTCCAGGGCTGCCGTTAACGTGACTGCACTGCTGCTCGACTCCAACATCTCTGGGAATCTGGCTGTGCCTGTCCGTGGCTCTTTTCCCTCCGGGGTGTCTGAGCATCCATCGTATGAACTTGGATTTCGTTTCAGCAAAATGCTTCTGAGATCTACTGCATGACTCTTTTCTAGCTAAGCGTCACCTCCAAGTGCTGGGATTTTTTTTTCCCCTTGAGAATGAAACCCTCCAGTCCCCAGGGATCTCATCTATGTACACACGGATGCTGGAATATGAGCTAACGTTTTTTTTTTTCTTCTTTGCCACGTAGGTCCCTCCTCTGTCCGCCCATCCTCTCCTTTCATGATTCTGCCATTTAGTAAGCACACACTTTTTTTTTTTAACATCAGGAGTAGATATTGGAGTACATCAAATTTGTTTCGTAGGTAGTCGTGTGTTCAGAAACGGGGGCAGGGTTGGTCAGGACGGCAGTATTATATACAGTGTTCTCTGTGGCCAGGTGGGATGGCCTGCCTTTCACAGGCTGTAGGAAGTCAGTGCATTTAAGTCAGCCACTCAATCTGACCACCCGTGCCCTTCCTGGCAGAAGGTGTTTTGCTGGGTATTCTCCTACAGGGGGGCGGGGGGCGCACAGGAGAGCCTTGTGCTTTTGGGACCCCGGGTGGCTTAGGACTTTCTGGGCATTTTGTGGGGAGCACAGGAGCTGAATTTATTCCAAAAGCGAAGTGCCCCCAGGGTACCCACAACTGGCCACTTCTCCCTCCCTCTCTCACCTCTCTCCAAGGGGACCAGCCTGGCATTCATTGGAATGGATATTTGAGATGGTCTAGTTACACCCTTGATTAAAGGATTAAACGAGGTATTGCAGGGCAGTGTAGCCTTGCAGCGCCCCCACCCACCATGGGGCAGAACAAACTTGGGTTTTAACAGAGTCACGTGGAGTGGGGCTGGAGCCTAAGGTGGCAACTTCCTGGCTGGGTGACTTGGGGAACCTTGCTTTCCCTGAGGGGCCTGGATTTGTCTCCACGTGCAGGATGACAGTTCACCTCATTTCTTATGGTGACAATTCAGGTGTCGACACAGGTTCTGGTAGTAGGACAGTCAGGGACAATTTTCATGAGGAGAGAGAGCCCCCTGAGTGAGCTTTGTAGAAATGGAAGATTTGTGGGCAGCCAAGATGGCTCAGAGCTTAAAGTCAGTTGCCGCCAAGTCCTACTTCCCGAGTACGATCCTTGGGACCACGAGGTGGAAGGAGAGACTCCTGCAAGTTGTCCTGACCTCCACACACATAAACTTGTCTCCTCCCTTGCACCAAAAAACATTTTTTTTAAAGTAAAGATCTTTTCTGTTTAAAGAGGGGCAGTCACCTGAGGTATGCAGAATACTTGGGAAAGTTAGGGGTGACTGTAGAACTCTTGAGTTGAGCCTGTAAGATTGTTTCAGGCAGTTTAGAAGAATTTCTCCAAGGGTATTTAAAAAAAATCATCTATATGATTAAAAAAATACATATATATCTATATATACATATATATCTATATATGTGATTGAATCGCATGCACATTACCATATGCATCCAAAGTGCAGGGAAAGGCTGCAGCTTTACCTCATGCTTCTAGAGTCTTTGGTGGCCATCTTTCAAGGCCAATCCTGTTGTCTGTCTTCTTGGTTTTCCTTGCTGGGCACTCTGGAGCATACAATTCTGCATTGTTACTAGATGCTGTATTTGGAAGTCGCTTTCCATCCACACACGTGTGACTGCCCTGCTCTCTTCTCTCTGCTATGTAATTTTCCCATCTTGAAGTGTAGTGTGTACTAATGTTGTGGGCCGACCAGTTCCCCTGGCGTTGGGCATTTAGCTTCCTCTCTGTCGTTGGCAACTCCCCATTTTTATCAGCAGAATTTGTATCTGTTTTAACAGTTTAAATGTTTTCGTACTTTCTTCGTGGCGGTGGTGGGGTCATGCTTCAGTCTGACAGAATGTCACCAGGACGTGAGTTCCTACGGAGTCTGTCTGCCGGCCCTGTCACCAAGAGCTAAGGGAAGACACTCTGACCGTTACCCACATCTTCACTCTGAGGACCAGGGTCTGGGCTGCTCAAACCGAGAGCCTCATTTTCTTCTGCCTTCCGCCTTCCTGTTTTTCCTCTGAATGAAAGCCAGGTGGCCAAACTCCCTAAGAGAGAAAGGGGCAGTGAGAATTTCTTCTCTTCCTCTCTCCTCTCTCTGGTGAATAGGTAGCTAATGTATCTCTCTATTCCCAGGTGGTCTAGGGGTGGGCACACTTTTGAAAAGGTCACTTCACTGCCTCCCAGCAGAACCCTAACCAGAGGTGGGTGTTAGAGGTGCCTGGTGCCTGCTCTGTGTGTGTGTGTGTGTGTGTGTGTGTTTGTTTGTGTGTGTATGTGTGTGTTTATGTGTGTGTATGTGTGTTTATGTGTATGTATGTGTGTGTTTATGTGTGTATATGTATGTGTTTATGTGTGTGTATGTGTGTTTGTGTGTGTATGCGTGTGTGTTTATGTGTGTGTATGCGTGTGTGTTTGTGTGTGTGTGTTTGTGTGTGTTTGTGTGTGTGTGTGTATGTGTGTGTGTGTATGTGTGTGTTTGTGTGTGTGTGTGTTTGTGTGTGTGTATGTGTGTGTTTGTGTGTGTGTGTGTGTGTTTGTGTGTGTGTATGTGTGTGTTTGTGTGTGTGTGTGTTTGTGTGTGTGTATGTGTGTGTTTGTGTGTGTGTATGTGTGTGTGTTTATGTGTGTGTTTGTGTGTGTGTATGTGTGTGTGTGTGTGTGTGTGTGTGTGTGTATCCATACCGAGGTGGGTGGCGAAGCAGAGGTTTCTGGGGTTGAGGTTGTTCCCGTCTTACGGATCCACCTACCCACCTCTGCCATGGGTAAGACACGCTGTGCATGGTAAGAGCTAGGAGATCAGACGCTGCGTGACACAGACTTGACATCAGACCGGTGATCTGGAATCCTGTCTCTGCAGCTTCCCAGATGACTGCCTTATCTGTAGAGGGAGGATTGTGAGGACTTCCCTTCAGCCTTGATGTTGGGGTTAAGGGAGGCAAGGTATTCATTCAACAGATAAATGCCTCTGTTCCGAGTGCTTGAGAGACAACAAACAGCGGGCTACTAAGCTGGTGGCTTACGGGAGTCTGTATGTCAGAAGGTGTGGCATCGCCATCTGGGGGAAGGGCTTTTCAGGTAGAGGGACTGGACAAACACAAAAAGGCCCTGAGGCCAGAGGGAATTTAGAAATCACCGGCTGGCATTTAATAAACTCTCAGTGCTCACTTTCCCCTCTTCTCCTGGGTCCTGTTACTTATTTGTTTGTTTTTTCCAGACAGGGTTTCTCTGTGTAGCCCCGGCTGTCCTGGAACTCACTCTGTAGACCAGGCTGGCCTCAAACTCACAAGAGATCCACCCGCTTCTGCCCCCTCAGTGCTGGGATTAAAAACCTGAGTAGTGTTTGTTCATTTGTTTGTTTATTTTTAAAGACTATTTACTTATTTATTTCATGTAAGTCAGACACACCAGAAGAGGGCATCGAATCCCGTTACAGATGGTTATGAGCCACCAATGCGGTTGCTGGGAATTGCTCTGTAAAAGCAGTTGGTGCTCTTAACCACTGAGCCATCTCCCCAGCCTACCTATCTGTCTGTCTGTCTGTCTGTCTATCTTTCTATCTACATATATATGTGTATATATATATTAATATATGTATGTATATATATTAAACCTTGTAATTTTAGCACTCAAAAGGTTGAGGCAGGAGGATTGACACCAGTTTTGAGGTTAACTTGGGTTAGATAGTGAGACCCTCTCCGCACCCCTGTTTGTTTTTTTTTCCCAGCAAGCATCTAGAATATTCTAGGGTATAGGCTGCTGCTTGTCACAGGAAGTTTCAGTCTATTTTTTTTTCTCTCTCTCCTTTCCTCCCTCCCCGACTCTCCCTTTCCTCTTTGAAGACTTGGCTCCTTCCCAATAAAGAGTGAAGAAAAGCTTTTTGTAGTATTAGTGTTGAAAGGGTCTTAACTTACCCAGCGGGTGGAATGCTTTTTATTTTATTATTATTTTTTTTTAATTGAAGGTTTGTTTTATGTATACGAGTACACCGTCACTGTCCTCAGACACAGCAGAAGAGGGCATCAGAGATGGTTGTGAGCCACCATGTGGTTGCTGGGAATTGAACTCAGGACCTCTGGAAGAGGAGCGGTGCTCTTGGCCCCTGAGCCATCTCCGGAGGGCCCTCTGGCAGGATGCTTTTAAAGCCAACTCTGTTGGTGAATAACCAGCTTCCAAAGATCCCAGGTTCTAGGATCCTCTGATTCACCACTGGCTTTGCGGGTGGGGAGGGGCTGATGGGAAGCGTGGTGACCCAAAGACCCTTGGCGGTGATTCAGCACCGAGGGTGCCCCACACAGTTGTCTCCCATCCTGGCGCTGGTCCCTGTTGTTTCCAGGTTGTTATCAGCTGTGAGAATTAGGTTGTGGAACGGGGCAGGTGAGTTGGCTCCTCCAGGCTGCTGGTGGGCGGTCTGTAGGAATCAGGCCGGGAAGCAGGTGCTCTCTGGGACTGGACTCGCTGGGTCCAGCTCAGGAGAGGTCACTCGTGGGGAACAAACACCTGGACTTCTGTTGGTTTTCTTGGGTGTCCTGAGGCTGTCCTGGACTCTTGAGAGGTCAAGAATATCTGAAGATAGCAGGCCAGGATTCTCTGCTTCTCAATCTAGCTCCCTGGGCTAGAGCTGGAGGATGTGTTAGTCAGGGCTGACTAGCTGTGTAACAAACAGTCCCCACTGCCACCCAGAGGCCCACGGGCTTCAGGCAGTGGTTTTTATTTTTTTTTTGCTCATCACAGTTCCAGAGGACTCTTTGTTGGGCACTGCCCCATTTATCGCTTAGATACCTGGCCTCCTTTGTTTTTTATTCTAACTTGGGCCTCCTCTAGGTCTTCTGTGGGGATAGTGGGGCAAGAGGCAAGGACCACACCTGAGCCCAGGTGACATGTGAATCAGAGGGGTGTCTTGGAGCTGTTGTGGTCGAGTCCACCTGTAGTCTCAGCACTTGGGAGTCTGAGGCAGGAGGATCACCAGTTTGAGGCTAGCCTAGGCTGCACGGGAAGCTCTCGCGACTAATTCAGATAAACAAATAGACTAAAATAGATGATGATCAGGAAGAGGGGAGCCCTGGCGGAGCTGTGTGGCTCTCCCACCTTGGCATGCAGCAGTGGCCTAGAGGTCCCCAAGGCACTGACAGCACAGCCACTTAGAATGGAAGGGTACTGATGTCTCAGGAGGCTGCTGTCAGGCTCGGAATTTGCTCCTCTTTGGGGAGGAGCAATGGAGGGGAAGAACCCTGCTCGGGGATAGTTGTCATTTCCCTAGTGAGTGTAGGCACCGTGCTCCCCTGGTTTTCAGAGTCATCCTGTGGAGGTGGTGATCATCTGAGATGGGAAGCCAGGTAAGAAGCAGAATCAGGTGTAATTTCACTAACTGACTGCCAGGTACTGCGTATTGTATTTGGCGTAAGTCCTTGAGACACTCACTGAGAGTAGGTGCTCCAGGGACTGTGTTTGCAGGGAGGGGGTACCCCAGGCCTGGTGCTGGCGTACGCCAGAGAAGGCCCTCATAGTCTCCTCTCCAGAAGGGCTGCGTGCACCACAAGCTGTAGTGAGCAGAGTGCATGGAGTTAGGTTTGTGAGTCCTCTTGCTATTTGGGGGATAGTGTGGCTGTCCCACAAGTAGGTGGCTTTAGGGAAGCCCTTCCCTTAGTTAAATCTTTCCTGCTTTTGACTATTTATTTATTTATTTATTTACTCATTCTCGAGACAGGATTTCTCTGTGTAGCCCCGGCTAACCGGGAACTCACTCCAGTAGACCAGGCTGGCCTCGGAAATTCGCTTTCCTCTGCCTCCCGAGTGCTGGGATTAAAGGCGTGGGCCACCACTGCTCGGCTCCAAACTTTATTAATAATGATTATCATGTCTGCCTGTGCGTGCTCGTACGTGTGTGTGTGTGTGTGTGAGTGTGGGTGCACACGTGTCATGGCATGTGTGTGGTCAGGGGACAGCCTCAGTTTGCTCCTTTACTTGGTTTCTGAGGCAGGGTCTGCACACTCAGGGTGACTGGCCTGCAAGCTTCCTGGCGGTTCTCCTGGGATCACAGACGCACACCGCTCGCTGCATCTCGCTTTCTGTATGTAGGTTCTGGGGATCAAAGTCAGGTTGTCGCCGGGCGGTGGTGGCGCACGCCTTTAATCCTAGCACTTGGGAGGCAGAAGCAGGTGAATTTCTGAGTTCGAGGCCAGCCTGGTCTACAGAGTGAGTTCCAGGACAGCCAGGGCTACACAGAGAAACCCTGTCTCGAAAAACAAACAAACAAACAAAGTCAGGTTGTCAGGCTTATGAGCCTAGTGATTTTCCTCATCGAGCCACCTCGACAGCCCTTAGGAAGACCTTTATGGTAGAGAAAGGATGGTGGGTTATGGACGCGAGCCAAGGCAAAGGTTGGATGGACAGTGGTACATTTTAGGAGGCTATGTGGTTGTGGGTACCACTGTACCACCGTGAGTACCAGTGTGTGTGTGTGTGAGAGAGAGAGAGAGAGAGAGAGAGAGAGAGAGAGAGAGAGAGAGAGAGAGAGAGAGAGACACGGACAGACAGACAGACAGACGGACGGGTGCAATGCGGTCTGGGCTAAGTCCACCAGAGCAGGTAGTCCATGCCTGTTTTAGAACAGGGAAGCCCTGATGGCCACTTTACGGGGCATGCAGGGTTTCACCAAAGAGAGATTGAGGCCTCCAGGCATGTCTGAGTCACCAGGATCAGGAAGTTAGTCACAGCAGTGACAGGGCAGAGGCCACTCAACATGGCCAGTCATTAAAGACTCTCACAGCTCGGTCAGTTACAGTCGCCCTCTCGCCCTCTCCATTTTACAGCTAGGGAGACTGAGGTAGCATTTCCCAGCTGACTTCCTTCCTGTGGATGTGTGAATTGGTGGTGGGTGGATGTGTGGATGGATGGATGGATGGATGGATGGATGGATGGATGGATGGATGGATGGATGAAGCTACTTACTCCTTAGCTGGGAGTCCTCTCCTGTTGAAAGAGGGTGGCCACACACCGAGGGATGTGTCTGCACTTCTAGCTCTCCACAGCCTTGCAGGCCTTGTGCCTCTGTGGCCCTACAGGAAGCAAGCAGCTGGGCAGTTCTGGAGATGACAGCCTACTGCCTAAAGTGGGCTTGAAGAGTCCCAGTGTGAAGCACCACGTATACCTCCCAAGTACCCATTCCTGTCCTTCTTTGAGGCCTGGAAGAAGGGGAGGCCTGGGCCAGCCCTGTTGGGCCGCAGTCAGAGAATGGACCGGCATTTTGCAGGTGACTAAGGGTGTCTCTGCTTTGGGTCTTCAGTGGAGGAAGTTCCAGGGGTGGCTGGAGGTGGGGGGCAGAGCTGCCTGTTACAAAGGGGAACCAGGACTTGTTTTGCTCCGTTGGGTTCTTGGTTCATCAGGATTCACCAGTCTGCTAGGGAGGTAGGCTCTCTTCAGGGGTGGGCAAGTGGTAATTGGCTGCTGGGTTGGCGGGCCCAGAAAGCCAGACAGATCCCAGAGTTCAAGAGCACACCCAAGTGACCTGGGTAGCCACACTGTGTCTCTTGGTCCCATTTGAGCATTTAATTTTGTGTCAGTCCCAAAGGCTGTAGGGGACTGTGCTCATAGAGTGAGTACCTCAGGCCCTGTGCTCACAGAGTGAGTCTCAGTCTCAGTCTCTCTCTCTCTCTCTCTCTCTCTCTCTCTCTCTCGGTTATAATCGGGCGGCACGGCTTCAGAACCAGTGGCCTCCAAATGCTTCCATGACTCCGTAGCAGCCCGACAGCAAGGGCTGAGTCACCAGCAAGGTACTGATAACAACAGTGGCTTCCCTTGCACACGGCTTTCCATGTGCCTCATCCGCTCTGAGTCTTTGGCATGAGACCGCTGTGAGGTGGTGCCCATTTGACAGGTGAACATCTCATGAGCACCACTACACGTGACTGGCAAGGCGGAACAGTGGTTCTCACACGGTGGGTCCGTGTGTCGGGACCTCTTTGGGGTTGCATGTCTCAGATATCCTGAAGATATTTACATTGTGATTCATAACAGTAGCAAAATTACAGCTATGAAGTGGTAACAAAGTAGCTTTGTGGTGGTGGTGGGGCATTCACAACACGAAGAGCTGTATTAGAAGGTCATAGAGTCAGGATGGTGGAGAACCGCCGCTCTATAGTTTAACAACGGGATGTCCGGTTGACTCCTGCTTCATGCTGCCCATAGGATTATGTGGGTGGAACAGGAGACTTCGCCTGGGTGGAGAGGGACACCTGGGACCTCAGAGACGGCGTCTGTCACCTTTCTGCAAACCATCTCAGTGGAGTTGTGGAGGAAGCTTGCATCTTAGCTGTCTGGTCTCTTAGAGCCTCAGCTTACCTCCTGGATTGGCCAGTTGCCCCGTCACACTTGACCCTGACATATCTCAGCCTCAACCAGTATGAAGTCCAGTGGCCATAGAGTGGTTCCCTACCCACTCAGCTGCTGTCTTTACTTACCCTCAGGGATTCCATGGTTCTAAGCTTTGACAGTGCTGCCGGAAATGTTTGTCAGCCGCTCCGATAGCCTTTAAGGGTCCCCTTGCCTGCTTGCAGTGGGACTGACTGGCTCCTGTGTGGGTGATTCTTACCTTGTGGTGGTCTGGGGGAAGCCTTTCTCATTCCTCCCTCTCCACCAGCTAGTCACTTCCTTAGAATAATAACACATGGTCGAGGACAGTTGTATGAAATAAAGGAGGAAAATCCTTCCCGGTCAACCCTAACCACCCCGCGGGGAGCCATGACAATCCGCTGGGGATACCACCTCTGCTCCGAGTAGCAAAGAATTACATCTTCTCTCTTCTGGGCTCCACAGGCACCAGACATACATGTGGTGCACAGACATATGTGTAGGCAAAACATCCATATGCATAAAAATGAAAAAAATAGCATTAAAAAGTTTACTATAAGGACAATGTCTTGGTCTGTTACTTGCCTTCTGAATCAGATTGCTGTGCATGTGTACATGCGTATGTATGAATATGTGGGAGTGCGCACACGCACATATGTACGTGTGTGTGTGTTTTGTGTATGTCTTCTGCGTGTGGAATGGTAGAGAAGTAAGGAGGAGAGGGAGTAGCCAGGGCAGGTGGCCTAGTTTCTCTCCTCTTCTAAAAACAAGTTAGAATGTGAAGGTGTACTACTCTTCCTAGTTACTCTAGAGGCTGGGGCAGGAGAGTGAAAAGTTCAAGGCTAGCCCCATCAACTTAGTGAGACCCTGTCTTAATAGAACAACGCAAAACAAAGGCCAGGGCTAGAGCTCAGTTGGAGCATTTGCCACCCAGGCCTGAGGCCCTGGGCTCATCCTCAGTGCCATGGAAACCACCAGGAACCCATGATATATAGTCACAATCCCGGAGCTTGGGAGGCAGAGGCATGAGGCTCAGGAATTAAGGTCATTCATTCTCTACTACATAGCAAGCTGGAGGTCAGCCTTGGCCAGAGGAGACTGGCTTCAGCAAAACGAGTAGCAGTCAGGGAGGGAGGCTCAGTGGTTGAGCCTAGCAGGTTGGAGGCACTGGGCTGTATCCTTAGTACAGCTGTTGGATCTAAGCCCCACCAAGGTGGCAGAGAGTCCCTGCATCTTTGAGGGATAATTTGAACCACATGAAGAAAAGACAGCAAAAAAGGAAGATTCTGGAGTTGTGGGAAGGTTCTGTCAGCAGGCTCTATACAGGATGAGGGGTCTAAGTCCAGGCGAGCCAAGCTAGGATTCTTCCGGTATAGTCCTCAGGGCTGCTGCAACTCCCAGGGCGTATCCAGGAGAACTGCCACCCACATCTGCTTGCTTATTGCCCCTGGGTAGGGCCCATCCTGCCCAGTCTGAGCAGCCTTGCATGAAGATATCTCTGGACCTCTGTCCTCTAGGTGTGGCGTGGCCCTTCCCATCTTATCAGGAAAGGTGTGGTTACCTGAAGGAGTCTGGTAAGATCTGCTTATTAGCATCATTCCCCTATGGAGGAAGTTGGAGGATGCCACCACCCCTCATGTGGAAGCTGTCACCTCTCCCCCCCCCCCCCCGTTCCCTCCACCACCCCTCGTGTGGGAGCCGTCACTCCCCTGTTCCCTGACTGCACAGGGTCTCTAGATGTGGTAGAATATATAGCCTGAGGAACATTAACTGTAAGGAGACTCCGTCTATCTACACAGCCTTGCGGAAGTTATCTATACCAGTGTGGGAATTTTATGGTGATGGAACTGTTATTTTTTTGGGGGGGGTGTCACCTGTAGCACATCAAAGGAAGGACAATAGACTCATTGCCTCATCAAGCTAGACTTGGAAGGGTTCGTTATTTTGGTCTGCCCATTGGTAGCCTAACCTGAGGTAAATTGACCTTTATGCATATCTGCCTGACAGCCAGAATCTCTTTTGGGTATGTGGTCCGGGAGCCCAGAATGCCCTGTGAGGTATTGGACACACTGTCCACTCAAGCTAGGGTGGGGGAGGGGCTCTAGTGCTTTCGTTACCTTTTCCTGCCTTTGCATTATTAGCTCATTTCACTGTAGAGGAACTAGCTCTGACTTCCCTCATCCCCTGCCTTGGAGGAGGGTGGTGTCAACCTCCCAGGATTGGGAGAGGAAGGGCCCAGTCCGTGGTCGGTGCTTAAGGGTGTACCACTGTCACTCACACGTGTGCCGTGACCAGTCCCTTCTGCCATGCCACCAACACACCATGTTCTACTTGAAGGCAGTTTGGGGGTCCTTTCCTCCAGGGTCGGAAACAACTGTAGTCATTTGCTGGGGCTCAGGTTGTGAAGGGATAGAAAAACTCCAGTTTTTTTAAGAGGGTCCCGCCCTGTCTGGCTTTGGCGCCAAAAGCCTCCTGGAGAGTATGCATGTGAGACCGTGCTGGGACCCCAGGCTCCTAGAATCTGGTCTGAGCGCCCCTGTTCCAGGTTCTGATCTCTCCCCACCAAGTCTCCAGCTGGAGCAGCTAGAGTCGGAGCATTCAGACATCTCCGTGGGTTTCACCTTAGCTTTCAGCGGCTGTGCTTGGTAAATAAGATTTTGATCTCAGAAAATAGGATTTAAAAGCAGAATTGAAAGTTGTTTTTTTTTTATTTTCTAAATGGTATTGCTTGTGACACCTGTGTTGGATCAGAGCAGTGGCCTCAGTCAGAGCATATGAGTAAGAGAAAGCTACTCAAGGCCTGTCAGGCACCTGGGTCTCTCTGATGGACTGACTGCCCTACAGGACAGGCGCTCTGCTTTGGATGACCCAACCTGGAGCTGCTGTGTCCAGATCTCCTGACTCTATCCAACAGGGGCACCTGGGAAGCTGTTCCCCCCACCAACCCTATGTGTGTGTGTGCGCGTGTGTGCGTGTGTGTGTGCGTGTGTGTGTGTGTGTGTGTGTGTGTGTGTGTGTGTCTGCGTGCACTCACTGGGTGGGTCATCCCAGCCTTACTTAGTGTTGGGGGTGTCTGCTTCGTTAACCCATCAACCTTAAAACCCAAACTTGGTGGCCCTGGTGGACTCAGAGAACTTGAGTCTAGCACACCAGTCACATCCTGTGGCCTCTTCCTTCAGGGAGGGATGATTTTTCTTCTCCCTGTTGTATGAGTGCTAAGGGCCGAGTCCCTTCTGAGCCTTGCTGGAGAGCCTTCTCTCAGGTGAGACCCTGACCGGCCTGGGAGAACTCAGATTTCTATCCTTCCTTTACCTCATTTGTCCCACACATTTACCACCACATCCTCTGTTCTCCCTGTGTTCCCTCCCAGGAGGTGCTCTGAGGCCTTCTGTCATAGCTCCTAGATCCTGGGACCACTCTGGGTTTTCCCACTGGGTGTCTTATGTCCCAGGAAATTGTCCTTGGCAAACAGCGAGGGCTCATCCACCTAGGCAGAAAGACATTTCTGCTTTCCTTGCTTTCTTCCACCCACATATTCAGGTCTCCTGTCCTTTTGTTTAAACGTCTTTAAAAGACACCATTTGGTGTCCACACTTTGTTTCCTCCCAGGACCCTGGGGACACCAGGAGCTTACAGAACATGTTGTTTGTAGCTCCCTTCTGGTTAGAGTGCACGGTCACCGAACCAGTACGCAGTGTGTCCTGGGCTCATGTGAACATTACCTCTTTGAAGAAAAATGGTACCGCTGGTGGCAGTGATGGGAACAGTAGCCGTCGGTTGTTGGCACTATCGATGTCCTATGGCATAGAGATGACTGTGATCATCCTGGTAGGTTTTTCTAGGCTGAGGGAAACAGAGATTCAGGTTGGATAAGATGTCTGGCCATGGTAGACCCAAAGATCTATGGTTTATGCACTTACCGATGGGGTGTCAGATAGCCAGGGCCACATCAGGCCGTCCATCCATTTGCCGTGTCTGGTTGTCTTGCTGGGTATGAGGACAGCAGGTGTGTGTGGGGCCGTCCTGTGTTGGAAAGTGTTCATCTGTTTTCTGTCCCCCTCCCCTACCCCTTATTTATTTGATCAGAATCAGAGCTGGTCAGTATTGGAAGAGAACTCTGGAGTGATATACACACATGACACATGCTGCTACTTGTCCCTTGGTTGGCCTTCCGTAGACATTACTAATCAATTCTGATGCAGCCAGTGTTCCTAGTGAGCCCAGAGATAGCCACAACTGGTCAGTATAGGTACAGTGTCCAGCCTCTTACTGTGTGGACTAAGAACCCAGTACTCAGAGTAGCCAAATGATCCACAGGGTTGCACAGACTTCTTCCTGCCAGGGTGCTGCTGGTTGCTAAGATATGCCTTGGAGTTAAGTTTGATGTCATGGGGCAGATTGAGTTGGCAGTGTGTCTGTTGTGCAAGGAGGAGGACCTAAGTTGGAGCCCCAGCAACCATGTGAAAAAACCCGAGCCTTGCGTCTATAATCCCAGCACCAGGAATGAGACAGGAGGATCCTTGAGGATCTTTTGGTCAGCCAGTTTACCAGATTAGTTCAATGAGAGATCTTACCTCAAAAAATAAGGTGGAGAAAGGCTTGTGGAATACACCTGGTATTGACCTCTGACCTCCAAAGGCACGTAGACATAGGCACTTGCATGCATGTATACCTATACATGTACACATACTTTGAATAGCTGTATAAACACCAGTGGTTTTAAGTCTGATGTCTAAAGGAGGGTGGCGTGGAGGTCAGGACTCAACCTTGCACAGCAACGCTGCACAGATCCAGGTTTAAATCCTAGTTACATCACTTCCTGGTTCTAACTAGGGTCAAATGACATGACTTCCCTGAGCTTCTGCCCAACTGGGAATGACCACCCCATGCCAAGCTTGTGAGGGATACATGATACCTGGCAGGTATTTCTTGCTAGGTACCATATATGTACTCAGACAAAGCAGTATAGGAAGATAAGGCTGTATACACGCGCGCACACACACACACCCCCACACACATACACACCACACATAAACATATATTTACACATATACATACACACATCACACACAGCACACACACCACAAACACACACCACACACCATACATGCACACACATACACACTACACCACCCATACACACACACACAAACACGCACACACACACCACACACACTACACATATACACACCATACATACACACACATACACTTACATAAACACACCACACCACATACACACCACACACGCACATAGACCCCTAACTTCCTGGAGACCAGGACGCTGGCTTACTGTCATTTAGCTTCTGTGCTGACCCCGCACCTACTCAGGCTTTGTTGAGCTCACCTTTCATGTGTCTTGCAGTGTATAGTGGTGTGGCGTGTCCTCCTTCATCTGCGGTCCAGGAGCGGTGAGTCCGTCTGTCAGTTGCAGCAAAAGGCAGAGACATAGCCTGCCCAACAGAAGGGGTTCTGGGGTGTCCTGAGTCTAGATATCTGAATTCTTACACTGGTCAAGTGGTAAGATGACAGGTGGGTGGACAACTATGTCCTTTCCTGACAGCGCCGCTTCATGTAACAGGTCTGTGAGTGGAGTGAACACGCGATGACAAGGCATCTCAGAGTCCTGCCCATTCAGAGTAAAAGCTCAAGGCTCCCCTTTGGAGTTCTGTGGCCAGGGAAGCCACGCTTTATCTGTGTAGCTTTCTGGGCTTGCGGAGCGCTGTTTAGTCTTCTGGACTGTGGTGAAATACTTCAAGTCTGGAGTTTCAAGGTTGGTGCTCCTTGTTGCCCAGAGTGGTTTTTTTTTCCCTTTCCCAAGGCATCTTAGCACTGCCTGATAAGCAGAGAGCATCAGGGAAGCTTCTGTTGCACTGGGGCTTGTCTGCAGGCAGAGAGGTGAGGCTCCTGGCTAAGTCGTCCCCTACCCCGGAACCCCGGAACCGTTCCAATGAGTCGGGTGACCTTGGGCTACCTCACTTCCCTAACCTGTAAGCAGAGTGACAATGACCAAGGATTATATTCTGCTGAGCATTGAGAACTCACATTCAAGCTGGGTGTAGCGCTTAGGAGGCAGAGGCAGGCTGATCTCTGAGGCCAGCCTGGTCTACAGAGGGAGTTCCAGGACAGCCAGGGCTATATAGTCCTATCTCGTAAAACCAAAAGAAAAAAAAAGCCCCCAAACCAAACCAAAACCACTACCACCAACAAAGCATGTCCAGAAAACTCAGTAGGCCACAGTGGGGTTTGTGTTTGAACACCTTGGCTTTGACTCTGGGGTGGGTTATGTGTGCTGGGAAAGACTGGCTGTCCTATTGGCAGAGTTAGCGCAAGCCAGCGAGCTCCCTGCACATTCGATGGTAATGCAGCCCTTTCTCTGGGGTCTTCGCACACATCGGACTAGCAGGGAGGACTAGCAGGGAGGACTGAGTGCCTAGGCCTTTGCTGCCAGAGACATGTAGAGAGTCCCAGCTTCTGAGCCGCCCATCAGCTGTCTCTCTCTTCTGACTCAGGTGAGCGCTGATCTTTTTTTTTTTTTTTTTTTGGTTTTTCGAGGCAGGGTTTCTCTGTATAGCCCTGGCTGTCCTGGAACTCACTCTGTAGACCAGGCTGGCCTCGAACTCAGAAATCCGCCTGCCTCTGCCTCCCAAGTGCTGGGATTAAAGGCATGTGCCACCACTACCCGGCTGAGCGCTGATCTTTAAAGGATCCGATGACTGCAGGGCCAAAGTTCCAGGGGGCTGTTGCAGGAACAGGCCTGCAACTTGCTAGGATGATCTGTCTGTCTGTCTGTCTATCTACCTACCTATCTATCATCCATCCGTTATCTATCATCTATTATCTATCATCCATCTATCCATCTATCATCTGCCTGTCTGTCTGTCTATCTATCTATCATCCACCTGTCTATCATCTATTATCTATCATCTGTCTATCATCTGCCTGCCTATCTATCTATCTATCATCCATCATCCATCCATTATCTATCATCCATCTATCATCTATTATCTATCATCTGTCTATGATCTGCCTGCCTATCTATCTATCTATCTATCTATCTATCTATCTATCTATCTATCTATCTATCATCCATCATCCATCCATTATTATCTATCATCCATCTATCATCTATTATCTGTCTATCATCTGCCTGCCTATCTATCTATCTATCTATCTATCTATCTATCTATCTATCTATCTATCTATCTATCTATCATCCATCATCCATCCATTATCTATCATCCATCCATCTATCATCTATTATCTATCATCTGTCTATCATCTGCCTGCCTGTCTGTCTGTCTGTCTGCCTATCTATCTATCTATCTATCTATCTATCTATCTATCTATCTATCTATCTATCATCCATCATCCATCCATTATTATCTATCATCCATCCGTCTATCATCTATTATCTATCATCTGTCTATCATCTGCCTGCCTATCTATCACCCATCATCCATCCATCTATTATCTATCATCCATCCATCTATCCATCTGCCTATCTATCATCTCTCTGTCTACCTGCCTCCCTCCCTGCCTGCCTGCCTGCCTATCTGTTTATCCTTCCTATCTATCTATCTATCTATCTATCTATCTATCTATCTATCTATCTATCTATCCATCCATCCATCCATCCATCCATCCATCCATCCATCCATCCGTCAGATAGCGGTTCTCTGTATAGCCCTAGCTGTCCTGGAACTCAGAGATCTACCTGCCTCTGCCTCTGCCTCACAAGGGCTGTTAAAGGCGTGCACCACCACCTCCCAGCAGGATGGCTTTTTAAAAACATATGCTCGTGTGTGTGTGTGTGTGTGTGTGTGTTCATCTGTTTCTGTGAGCATGCATATGCCACAGTGTGTGTATGAAGATCAGAGGTAAAGTGGAGAACCTTTGGGAGCCTTCTGCTGGGCGGGTGGGTCCCAGGGATTGATCTCAGGTCATTAGACTTGGCATGATCTTGCCTCTGTCTCCCTCTGCTCGGTGGCCCTGCGAGAGATTGGGGGTGGGGGTCTGGGTGCAGAAAGGAGGCTGTGGAGCCAGCACCCTCTGTTGTAGTAAACAGGGCCTGAGCGGGGTGCACGCACAGGCTGTCTGAATCTAGCCTGGGTGGTTTTAGCAGTGGCTTTCTGACCTCATGACCTGGAGGCATGCTCTAGGGGCCTCCGGAGGTGGCTTCCACCTGATCTGCTTTCTAGTTGGAGATCCTGGAAGCGATTGACCCAAGTACCACCCCCACCCAAGCCTCTGTCAAAACACAGGTAGCTGACCAGGAAGGAGGGGAGGGCTTCACGCCCGTGCTGTCACTCAGCCACTCATTCCTGCTTCCTTGTTAGTCAACTCAACATTTATTTTTGAGGCAGGGTCTCAGTCTGTACCCCTGGCTGGCCGGGAACTTGTTTCGAATCCTCGGGTGGCCTTGTACTCACAGAGAGTTGCCTGCCTCTGCCTCTCAAGTGCTGAGGGTTAAAGCTGTGTGCAGTTTTACTGGCTTTTTTTTCATTGTCGAGACACGCGCACACACCAGACTGCTGGTTATAGCCGTTAAGTGTTCAGGGGAGGGCGTCAGCCGCAGTCAGGGTCAGGGGTGTGGTCTTTCTCTCCACTCTCCACATCTCACACACTTTTTATCCCCCCCCCCTGCCCCAGCACCACTCATACTAAACATTCCCCAACCTCTCTACTGCTTTCCTTGAGGACGCTGCTCTCAGAGTTGTTGGTTTGTAGGTACCTGGGTCAGACCGAGAGACTAACAGAACCCATCCTGTTCTGTGTATGCCACATAGCGTGATGTTTCCAGGCTCCCTCCTTAGCATGTAGCATGTAGCGGGTGTCCCTTCCAAACTACATTAACTTTGGTATTGTGTGTATGTGTGTGTGTGCGAACTCGTAGGGGCGAGTTCTCTTGGATTCTTGGGGTCGTACTCAGGCCCTTGGTGAGAGTTTTTTGACGGAGCTAGCCTCATGGGATACCGTGGTTTTTCTTTTAATCGTTGATTAGAGGACCTCTCCCATTTCTGAGCACTGCTTTTGGGAAGCCTGGACTGACTTCTCTTTGTGGTGTAGGCTGCCCGTGTTCCCTTTCTGGGTCACTGGGAAGCCTGGCTGAGAACTCATTCATCCAAACCACCCTTGGCTTTGTGTCCCCTGTTCTCTGCAGGGTGGATGGCACTGTCATCGGACCTTGAGTGAATGGTTTTAGTCTCATGTCACCCTGCTCTGCACCGGTGGCGTGGCCTTCCTCAGGTTCGTGTAGTAGGTTTGGGAGGGTAATGTCTTTCCTCGGGATATGTTGTTGGCTGGACTGAAGCTGTTCAGTCACGCTGTCCCTGGGTTAGAGTCCGTCTCCTCCCTGAGAATCGGAACAAAAGGGCCCCTCTTGAAAGAGGCCGTTGTTCTCGCATTAGGGAAAGCTCAGCTGGGGTTTGTGGTAGCTGGCCAGGCCTTTTCCTCTTTTTCGGCCTCATTTTGGGCCAAATCTTCTGCATAGAGGGGCTGCAGTGAACAGAACATGCCAGGCATTAGACAGAAGGGCGGAAACACCATCTGACATGCCCAGGCCCTGGCACGGCAGGGGCTGGGGTCTTCTTGGGTTCTGAGAGGTTTCGTTCTATTTTATTTTACTTTTAAAGGCAGTCTTATGTAGCCCTGGTTGGCCTTGGACTTACCATATAACCAAAGAGAACTACTTCCTCCTCCTCCTCCTCCTCTTCTTCTTTTTCCTTTTTTTTTCGGTTTTTCAAGACAGGGTTTCTCTGTGTTGCCCAGACTGTCCTGGAACTCACTCTGTAGACCAGGCTGGCCTCGAACTCAGAAATTCACCTGCCTCTGCCTCCCAAGTGCTGGGGTTAAAAACGTGTGCCACCACTGCCCGGCCAAAGAGAACTTCTGATCCTTCTGCCTCAACCCCCCCCAACCCCCCCCCACCAGTGAGGGACTTAGCAGAGTATGCCACCATGCCAAATTTCTGTCATGTTGGGGATCGAGTACAGGGCTCCATTTGTGCCAGGCAAGGCCTTTACCAGTTGAACTACAGCCTTTGAGAGGTTTCTGTTCATTGTGTCTGTGTGCCAGGTGGGGCTGGGGAGTGTGGTGATAGCACAGGCTTGATGGTCACCTCAGGACCCAGGCAGGCTGTTTTGGGGCGATGTGAGCACTCTGGCCTCTCTGGACCACAAATGAGATGCTTGATGAATCAAGGAGGTGGGTGAAGAAGCCATGTGCCCTAGGTATGGGCTCATTACAGAGCACCGGGGACAACCTTAGTCTCCCTCTTTTGGGGGAGATGGGGAGGATTGGGGTGCCCACCATGAGTGTCATGTGCACCCATGCAGTTAAGATCCGGGAAGGAAAGATTTATTCTGCTTTCTCCACCAACTGACCGCCGTGCCCTTTTCTCTGATGGAGATACTCAATGTAGGGGAGGGTGCCACGGTCCTTTGCATCCTGAGATGGCAAGGTTGGCATCACAGGGCTGGGCGGGCCCATCGTCGCTCTTGCCCAGGTGTTGGTAAGACTTGTCTCTCTCAGAATAAAGTGTGAAACTGCCTTGTTAGCTCTCTTTGTCCTCACTGTGGCAAAACACCCGACAGAAACAGCTTAAGGGACGAGAAGGGTATCTGGGCTCACAGTCAGGGACTCTTTAGCTCACCTCAGAAGAGAAGGCTTGGTGGATGGGCCTTGTGTGTGGCAGTAGGAGGTCATGATCAGGGCTATGTATGGCCGGCCACCAGGAAGCAGAGGAACTGAGTTACAACACTGGGTTATATCACGAGCCCCAGTGACCTACTTCTGACAAGAGGCCTTATGTCTGGATGGTCCTACAGCTTCCCCAAATAGTGTCCGGAGCTGGGATCTAAGCATTGGAAACACACGGTTGTGGTGTGTGTGTGTGTGTGTGTGTGTGTGTGTGTGTGTGTGTGTTTGGGGGAGGGTATTTCAGATCCAAACCACAACAGGTGGACTCACCCACTCCCACCCACCCCATCTTCTCCCTGCCAGGCAGTGTGTCTATATCCCCAGTCGCAGCCTTGCCAAACTCATCTACATAACCTTGGCGGTTTCCCGAGTGTTAATGAGAGGTCCAGGATGGAGTCCTGTAAGTTGGAGACAGTAAACTGACAGGCCTTTCAGCCTCTTGGGAAATCTTAACTTACACTTCATCTTCCTGCCTACCTGTGTGTGTTTTCTGGCTTAGCGTTGAACTTTGCACCTACGGAGCACCTGCTGGATACAGGCATTAGAGTCTGGGAGTGAGCGGCCTGGGAGGAGGGTGGGGTGCAGAGTAGATTCTAGAGCCTTCCATGGCTCCAACACAAACAAAGATGACTCAGAATGGGAGCTTGCAGGAAGCACCAAGGTCCCTGTAGGGAAGGCAGGGCAGCTAGGCCAGACAGAGAAGGCAGGCCTGGGAAGTGTGAGGTGCTGGGCATTGGGGTGGGGGGCAGCACCCCACATCCCTGCTGTATTGAGTGGAGTAGCACAGTGCAGGTCTGAGGGTTGTCCCGTGTGCTGGCTTGTGGGACTTGGATGTGAGCAGGGAGAGGCAGGATCCTAGGATTGCTTCTTGAGCATGTTTTTCCTGTTTGGACCTGGAAGGACCAGGTTCTTCACGTTGGTGTGTCCTCCCCAGGCCTGGGGAACTAGGAAAAGCTAGTGAATGGCATTGTGGGCCACCAGAGAGATGGCCGCTCACCCTCTACTCTGGGTGGTACCGGAAAACCCGAAGTGGCTGGGCTGGAAGCTGTGATCCGGCGTCATGCATGAGCGCCCAACACTGGAAGGAAGGCCAGGTTCTGCCTTTTGTCTGTTGTATGACTTTTGGTGAGGAACTTCACCTCCCCGAGACATTATTTCTCAGCAGTACATCAGAACAGACTTTGTGGGATGGATCCCACAGGCTTCTAAAATGGACTGAGCGAGAATGCTCGCCCAGAGTTTGCCCCAGCAACAGCACCAAGAAATAAAGAATGCAGGGAAAAGTTGGACTCAAGAGAGGGAGAGATGGGTCAGGGCTTCCCAGAGTAGGCGTATCCAGCTCTGGAACTCCAATGTCCTGAGTTCAGGCGCTACCAGTTTCTATGTGGTGTTGACACTGGATGGAGAATTGGCGTCCAGCTGAGTATGTTATTTACTTAGCACTTGACTATTTACTCTGCCTGGATGGTGGACCAGTAATGCTCTGACCCACAGGCTGTGTGGGACAGAGCTGCGGGTCTCAGTCTCTGTGTGAATGGCTTTATGATAGACTGCAGGCCAGGGAAGGGCCAGAGGCCTTCTGGGTGTTCTTGCCTAGTAGAGGAAGTACACGGATGGGCAAGTCAGGGGAGTGGTCATCACACAGAACACAGATGCTGGTAGCTGCTGATTTTCTTTCCTTTTTTTTTTCTTTAATTTTTTTTTTAAGATTGATTATTGTTCTTTGTGAGTGTTTCACTACAAAGCATTCTTGGTGCCCAAGGAGGTGTGGAGTCACCGTGTCGGTGTTGGGAATCAAACCTGGGTCCCATGCAAGGCGGACAAGTGCTCCTAACCACCGAGCCAACTCTCCAACCCTGGGGTGTTGACTTTTACAGGGACTGGGTGTGGAAGGTCAGGCTGCTTCCTCTGTAGCCTTGACATCAATCAGGCACAGCTCTAGGTTTCAGTTTAAAGGAACAAAAGAGAGATGCTGAAAGTACCTGATAGTGAGGTACCCTCTGGCCGCTTTCTCTGCACTTCCCCTTTTGGTGCCTGGGCCACTCCAGAGTCGCCTCAGGCAGTTCTCACATACCCTAGACTTCTAGCCAGCCGGCCTGAGTTCCTGGTACCTAGTTGGGGAGTTTTCAGAAGCCCCACCCGAATGGTTTTATATTTCCTCCCATGGCCAGCACAAAGGACAAAAGGGCCAGCTTCCGGGAGTGTCCATGGACACCAGGCCACCTGGTGGCCAGGTAGACCCTGGTTCTCTGAAGTTGGCCGGCTGCAGTGGGTGAATGTGGGGCTGGAGCAGAAAAATGTTAATCTTGAAAGCCAGAAAAGACTTAGTTCCTTTACCAGTCTGTTCCGATGATTTGTAAGTAAACACAGTTCCTCACTTCCGGTGTCAGTTCTGCCAAGACCCGAGTCGAGTTGTTGTCTGAGTCAGCTCAGATGATAAGGGAACGTAGTCATCAGTATAGACAGGCACCTCTGTGCACATGTGTGTGCCCCTTTACCCTTATAATCACGCACTCATATGTGTGTACACACATGTACATTTATACATCCCTGCACACTTGTACACACACTAACACATAAAGGTATATACGGATGCTCACACACATGGTGTATGCCTGGCACATATTTTGCGTAGACACATCTAATGCATATGCACAGATAGACACACGTGCGCAAGACTACACGCACATGTGCATGCTCATACTTAATGAAGCAGGTATGTGTGTATGCAAACACACATATATGATCAAGCACATATGCACACTTAACACAACCTGCACATGTACTCACATACACACGGTGGATATATATATCCACCGTGTGTATGTGTATATGTGTATATGTGTAAATGCCTATATATATTATATTTACACATATACACATATACACGTGTTCAACATGAATCTCTCTCTCTCTCTCTCTCTCTCTCTCAAACACACACACGCACACGCACACACTTCTGCCAAGGCTATCCTTGGTATTTCTCTGATTCATGTTGTGTAGATGCTTTGTGGCTTTGGTCAAGGTTTGAGCCTTCTGCATCAGTTTCCCCCTCTGTGACTTAGAAGGTGACTCGATGGGTGAGACTGTAATATCTGAGGTCCAGCACCCAGCACTCCTCAGAGTGGGGATCCCCACTCTCTGTGGTGCCTATGTAGTTTGGGGGCTGTGTAGATTAGGGTTAGCAGGTGGTGAGTTTAGCCAGTCATTGGGCACTCTGAGGTGTCCCTTCTCTCAGTGACATGGTGTAAATTAATGAGTGGATCACCAGAGACACTTCAGAGGTCATACACGCTGGCCCAGTGCTGGGCACCGAGAATCAGTGGAGAGCAAGCAGGGTCTTACCGGGTGATATCCATGCAGGGGCCAGTACTTCAAGCATCTAAGAAGACGGTCCCAACAGTGGCCCAGCAGATGCAAAGACCTCGGAGTGCCAAGGCCCAGAGGTAGGACTTAGCGTGACACCTGGGCCATGGGAGCAAACAGAAGCTGCCCCCACTGCCTGGCTTTGTCATCTGGTCCTTCCTCAGGCTCTCTTACACACAGTATTAGAGGGTGGATTTGCTGGACTGTTCACTGTACAACTGAGGACCTGGACTCAGAAAGATGGCAGGCCCTCTGAGTCCCCTCTGCCTGTCCCATGGTGCCAGCCTCCCCTAGGCTTTGACTGCTGCGAGTGCCTGTGGTCTAGCTGAATGGATCTGTCTGGGTCTAGGCAGGACAGACATGGCCATCCGGTCACCGACTGTCCTGATGCTCTCGTGGGGGTAATTGCATTCCTGAGGCGTGAGTGGCAGGTGAGACGGGGTAGGGGTGTGGGCTCTGCTGCTCTGTAATTTTGGAGTCTGGTCTGGTTTCAGTGGCGGCCGCTTTTCCTCTGTAACCAGGAGAGCCTGCCGCCCAAGTCCGCAGCGATGGTTGTGAGCGCGTCACCTCTGCCGGCTTCTTTTTTTCTTTTTGAAATAGTTTCTCCTCTTTCCTATGAAATTAAGCTAGCAACTTGGGTGTGGCGGCTCAGAGTCGGTGGTTCCCTGCTTTGGTGTGGGAATCACTAGGCCACCAAAACATTTATTTCCTATTAGGAGACCCAGGCTTGGAGGCTGGTGTTGATGTGGGGTGATTCTTGGTCTCACAGGACTTGGGGTCTATGGAGGGATTGGCCTGCCTCAGTGTGAGACAGGGACACGGTGAGACAGTGACCCACGGGTTAGGTCTAGGCTGCGATGTATCTCTTCTTCCTTCCTTCCTTCCTTCCTTTTCTTTTTCTTTCTTTCTTTTTTTTTTCCTGAGAAAGAGTTTCTCTGTGTATCCCTGGCTGTCCTGGAACTCACTCTGTAGACCAGGCTGGTCTTGAACTCAGAAATCCGCCTGCCTCTGCACCCAAGTGCTGGGATTAAAGGCGTGCGCCACCACTGCCCGCCCCACCCCTTTTTTTGGGGGGGGGGAAGTCTCATTAAATTGGCTGCATTTAAAAATGGGGAGAGTTCCCTTAAAAGAAATTCTGGCTTTCTATTATTTTTGAATAATAGTGATAAAAGCCAGAGTCTGTGTGCCACTTATGAACCTGGTCTCTTTAAGCCTGTGTCCTTTGTTTCTTGAATCTAGTAGCCCTGGGTAGCAGTGGGTAGGACGTCCTCACTCTGAGGCAGAGTGGAGCCTGAGGGGCTCCAGCCTGACCTCCTGCTCCCCTCCTTGTCCTCACCACCGTCCCGGCTCCTCCTGGTCACTCTACACCAGCCTCTGTCTCCGGGATGTGGGCTTTGATCGGGATGTCCTGAGAATACATTCCAGCCTCACCTCTGCTGGTTTCTTCCCTTTCCCTTTTCTCTCCTCCATCCCCATCCAAATGATACCTGAGGATCCCACATGGAATTTTGAGGTTGCTCCCTACATCCAGACCAGAGTCCTATTGCTTAAAGATCTTGGAATCTTCCGCAGGAGTTAGGGTCCCACGTGGTCGATAAGACGCCTGTCTCATCTTGCGCTAGCATATGCAGACACTGGGTGATTTGAGGCAGAGCCTTCTGTGCCTACCCGTGAAGGGTCTCATGGGAACCTGGTCACTCTCTCCTTTGAACTTCCCATCATCTGTTTCCTGATCCTGCCAGCCTACCCTCTCTGCTGCCTTTCTTGGGCATTAGAAGGCCAACCAGGCTACCTTACCCCCTAGGCAGTTCAGGAGAGGAGGGGAATGGCTGCCGTCTGTGTCTGTTTCTGTGGCACTGTGGTGGGTGGTTGTGCTTCTGGGGGTGGCCCAGCTTCAGGGTGAGTCATTTTAGGATCTCTCTCTGACGTCATTTCACTTAAGGAAGCTTTGATTACGTTGGAGAGGAGGGCTCTGTGTCCTCAAGAATGGGTTGCTGTGGTTGGCATGGTCGGTTGAATCCAGGAGTGTGGGGCAAGGTGAGGGGAGCTTGAGCCCACCCCCACTCTCCCTCCACATGTTCTGACTCATTTCTCTCTCTCTGGGTATACTGGAGCCACCTCGAGGTGTGATTGGCATTAATAAACCTCGTTCTCTGTTTCCTTTTTTAAGAATGATGAACCCTCCAGCCACCTAGAACAGTATATAAAACCACACATAAGCTGGGTGTGATGCCTCAAGCAAGTCTGTCATCCTGCTACTGTGGGGGACAGAGACACAACTTCATACTGTCACCTCCCAGAAGTCTGAGGAGTTCCCTTAATCTTTTAGGGATCTTATCACAGGCCAAACTGGGATTTATGACTTGGATGCAGAAAAGAATTTCAGGACAGGCTGGTAGGAAACAGGGTTGGAGATGATTAAAGACATTTTAATATATTTAATTTAGACTTTAGGCACAAGGGTCAAGAGAAAGATGGCTTGCTCAAAAAGAAAGTACACCTAAGATCGTGGAATTTCATGCTTCTCAAGGAAGAGTCACAATTGTCTCAGCATTACCCATATAGATTCAATTTGTTTTAAATATCAAATTACATCTCAAAGGGCCGTTAAATCTTTTCTTTTATTTCCCTCTTTTAAAATATTTATTTTTTTTTAAAAAAGATTTATTTATTTTTAGAGTATGTATTTGGTATTGTGCTTGTATCTATGTTATGTGCACCACATCTGTGCAGTGCCCACAGAGGCCAGAAGAGGGCGGCAGATTTCCCTAGAGCTGGAGTTACAGATGATTATAAGCTTCCTGATGTGAGTGCTGGGAATCAGACCTCGGTCCTCTGGGACAGCAGCAACTGCTCTTAACTGCCACACCACCTCTCCAGCCCTTATTTTTAAATTATGTGTATATGGGTATGTGCGGTTGTGAGTACGGGTGCCCTGTGAGTCCAAAAGGGGATCAGATACCCCGGAGCACAGGGTTCAGGCACTCCACCCAGTATGGGTGCAAAGAACCAAACTGGATTCCTCTGCCAGATCAGTACTCACTCTTACACACTGTGCCATATCTCCAGCTCCCCCTCCCCCCTCTTGATAAGTGAGATTATTGGGTGGCTCTGCAGATGCGTAGTATGGGATTATAATCTAATAAAGTGAAACCGGAATCCATTAAGGTTGCTATATGAGGAGATTGGGACATGTCCTTTCCCTGTGCATTTTCTGGTGCAAGCTGGAGAGGGAGAACAGCCTCAGTCAGTTTCTAATTGCACTGGGGTTCTTACTTCTCTGCTGGTGAGAAGCATCAACTGGATTCTTGGCCAGGAGTTTACCGGCCTTTTCCAGGAATGCCAGGCTGATGTGATGATGGGCCTAGAGGAGGGTGGCAGGGGGCTTGGTGCCTGAATCAGGGTTGGGCCAGGTTGTCTAAGGTCTTTTAAGACCCCACACTTATACGCTGGGGACCACCCTCAAATCCACTCCTCCAGCTCTTGTCTCTGGGGGGGTGGGTCACTGTAGCTTTTGTTGTTGACTGGACACAGTGGCTTACAAATGGTTTCTAGATTTGTCTAGCTCGTCCCGTGAATGGAGATTGTGATGCAAACTGGAAGGGAGTAGATAGAATCATTGGCATGCCTCTTTCTTCTACCCACGTCTCTCTCCTTAAACTGACGACATCCCGGATTCTGGATAAAGGTATTGGGTCTGGTCCTTACCAGTACCTCCATTCTATATTGTGTCATTTCGAGGAGAATCAACCAGTCAGTATTTTTTGAGCAGCTACTGTGCGTTGGGTCTTCTGCTAGCCATGGGGTTTGTGGCAGCCAGAGCAGACACCCCGTGCCTCAAGTCAGTGAGTTGACAAGGTGTGTCAGGTCTTTACCTTCTTCTACCCTGATCCCAGGGCAGCTGTGGGCTCACTAACAGGCTGATCTTCCCCAGGACCCCCCAACTGTTTTTCTTCCTGGTCAAATTCTGGCAAAATTGGCTTCGGTTTTGCTGGCTGGCCTCAGGACCAGTTCAGAGAGCAGCAGCTGCCTGTGGCTTCTTGGGGACACCCAGAAAGCCCTGGCTTGGACCCAAGTATTGGACTGTGTTTGCTATGGCTACCTGTTATCTTATTCCCCCCGCCCCCCGGCATGGACCGAATTGTGAGTTGAACTCCATCTTGTCTCTGATGGAGAGAGGGTCCCTGGTTGGAAACTAAGGAGGAAGCAGACTCCCTCTTCCTTGGACCATGGCAACAGGTGGTGATGGTAGGGCTCTGGATCTCTGTTGTGGTCTGTGGGTTAAAAGCCCTGACTGGATCTTGATAGACGGACAAGTGATAGAGACACTGGAAATATTGGTGAGTCTCTAGAAAGGGCCAGAAGACACCAGAGTTCATTCTTCAGCCTTCTAGGGTGACTCTAGGTTTCCCGTTCCTTGCCCTCATGGCTTTCCTAGGACGTGTTACTGTCATCTTTTCTCCCGCACATTCCTCCTTGTAGCCAGTAGAGCTGTTTGTTTTTAGCCCCAGACTTTCTTGGGGGCTTCCAACAGCAACAGTTCCCTACTTTTTGAGTTGTACACTAAAATGACCCCGTAGCTGAAAAACTGCGAGCTCGAGATGAGGGATCTTGGCCTTTTATTCTGACGTCACTCTGGTTGAGCTACTGACTGACCTCCTCTTGCTGCCTGGCAGTAGGGGGTTAATAGGCCACATCCCTCTTGGGGGTCATGAAAGCCCTTTCTTAGCTTCAAGTCCGAGTGAAATATGTTCTATCCCTGTCAAGTCAGGGTGACTGAACAGAAAGGGAGGTGACCTGGTCCCTTGTTAGCGAAGTTTGCGATGCTTAGACTCAGCTGCAGGAAGTGGGTGGTCAGTAATGCAATACAACCTTTGCTGCAGAGCCCAAAGGCCACTGAGAGGTGCAGGCTGGGTGGGTTCTGGGTGTTGAAGAGCAGAGGTGATGTCTGCGTCTCCAGCTTCCTGTAAGGCCCTCTAGACTGGGTGGGGGCCCATACTGGTTTCTTTTGCTCTTTTGAGACCTTGCCGGTGGGAATAAAGTGGGAACGCTCATTGCGCACTTGATATGCATTGTTGAGAACGTTAAGCCGCTTGCCTTTAGCCACGGGGATGCTGTTGACACAGGCAAGTTGCAGAGGATGAAAGAGACTTTTAAAAACATTTATTTTTATCTTATATGCATTATTAGCATTTGGCCTGTGTGTACATCTGTGTGAGGGTATCGGATCCCTGGAACTGGAGTTACAGGCAGTTGTGAGCTGCCATGCGGGTGCTGGGAATTGAACTTGGGTCCTCTGGAAAAGCAGCCATTTCTCTTAACCACTGAGCCATCCGTTTTTCCAGCTTCCGGGACCTTTTATTTTTATTTTATTTTTTAATACGGTGGTTCTTTGGTTTTGTCTTTTTTTTCTTCGAGATAGAGTTGGTCTCTATGGCCCGGGTTGGCATTGAACTTGAATGCTGCATCCTCCTGCCTCAGCTTCTACAATGTTGCAATCACAGGCACGTGCCACCGTTGGTGATAACTTTTTACCCCCTTGCATGGTGCTAGAGATGGAACATAGGACCTCCTGCATGCTGGGAAAGTTCCCTGCCACACGGATCTACTTCCCAGGCCCTGAAATACGCACTCCGGTTATCCCCCAAAGCAGATGGCGGAGTGGAGGCAGGAGGCGTGGCTAGTGATTCACACATCCGTGACTGATCTGTGGGACCGCACTGTGGCTTCCACAGATCTCTTCGGGTCTTGCCTCCCCCTGGAGCTCTTTCTCAGCTGCTGATTCTGAGTTTGTCTCGGTGGCTGGTGATTGTGGCTCCCAGATCTACTCTTCAGAGCTGGGAGGTTGCTTCTGTGCCTGGATGACTGACAGGGGCTTGGGAAGGCCTTGGTCCTGGCCATCACTTTAGTCTCTTGCCTGTGTTCAGACCAACCTAGTGGAGAGGGCTGGGGAGGGGGGAGGGGGAGGGAAGAGGGGGGACTTTTTGTTACTGTTCTTCCTCAGATGTGCAGTTTCTTTGGGCTGGCTAGCTGTGAGGTTTGGAATAAAGGGACTTCAAAGGGATTGGGGGCTGTGTTTGTGTGTGTGTGTGTGTGTGTGTGTGTGTGTGTGTGTGTGTTGGAGGAGGCCAAAGGACAACCTCCTTTCTTGTTCTTCATGCAGTGTCTACCTTGCAAGACTTCCCTTTTTTTGAGACAGGCTCTCATTTACTTGGAACTCCCCGAGTGGGCTAGGCCAGAGTCAGTGAGCATCTGCCTCCCCAGCCCCGGGACGACTAGAACGTGATATTATGTCTTACTCTCTCTTTTTTTTTAAAGTATATTATTAATGTGGGTTCTGGAGCTTGCACTCTGGGTCTCATGCCTTTGTAGCAAGTATCCACTGAGCGCGAGCCATCTTCCCAGCCTGAGGGAGGGTTTTTTTAGTTGCCTGTGACATAATGTATGCATGTGTTAATCACATTACACCTCATTCCTGTGTGAGGTTCTCAGGTGCCACTAGCAAAGTAAATCAGAATACAGGTGTACACACCTTCTGCCGGGTCCTCTGTGATGCGTCCCCATTCGGCAGATGGATTAATCAAGGCCATTCATTTGTCCTTGGGTGCTGTCACTCACAGTAGTTAGGAAGTGCCTTCTATGTGCATTGCCCTGCCTGGGCGTCCTCCCAAGCCATCTTGAATGGGACACGCCGATTCTTCAAGTAGATCACAAAGTGCCTTTTCCCCAGGCAGACAGTTTCTGGGTGTCCTTGGCCCAAGGGGGTGTGGCTGGAGCAGGTCAGCCCCTCGCCCAATCTCCAGAGAGACACAGGATCCCCAGGAACTAATTTCTTAAGAGAACTTGATGGCGTTTAACTCCCTAAGCGAATCCAGATGCGCTTTGTGGCCGGCGCAGCTGCAGATGTCCTGGCCAAAGCCAGCTTGGTTTGGAAGCCCGGCTCCAGCAGCAGCAGCAGAATCTGGAAATGAAGCAAATGAGCGAGTTGTTCTTGGCCATCTTCCCCGAGCTGGGCTCACAGCAGCGAGCTCTGACCCCAGGCACCACACAGTCCATATCCCCAGACTCCTGGGGTTCAGAGATGCTAGGCTCTGAGCGCGACGGGGAACAAGCTACACTCAGAGCGTGGGATTTGGGGTAGCGGCATCCGAGGTGGTGACATTCCTTTGGACCCCAGTCCTTGGAGAGGCAGAACTTTCTGCCTGCTGGATCAGGGTCTGGGGTCCTGAGAGCGGGCCCTGGTATGGCTGGGAATAGGTGAGAATGAGATGAATTCGTGCCAAGTGAGGGGCAGGGGCTGGCTCTAGCCACCCTCATCCCCACAGAGCCTCCCTGAACTGTCAGGGAGCTAAGATATAACTTCCTTAGAAACGGCAACATCCTCCAAACGAGGTGGCCTCAGCCAGACGGCCTCCACAAACTGGCACCAGAATTCCTGAGGTCCCGGGAAACCCAGTTCAAACCTGGGTGGTCAGGGACAAGAACTGCCCTGTGACAGCACTGCCCAGGGCCTCAGCCCCAACCACACAGCCCTGCCCGGTGAATCACTTTGAAGTGAGGGGTTCCGGACCTGTGGTGGGCTCAGGGAGCCGGCTGGGCGGGAATGGGCAGGCTGGTCAGCTTGTCCTGTGGGGTTTCCAGGCAGCTCCTCCTCTCTGAAGGGGACGCCAGAGCCACAGCAGCAGGGCCTGGAAATTGGGATCGTAGCAGGGCTGGGTTCTGATGACATTTCGCACGTAGCCATGTTGAACATGCCTCGTCATGCCTCAGAGCCCCAGCCTGATGTATGTGTGAACTTTCAAGGGGTCCATGTGAGTTGTCAGAAGTGTTTGGTTTGGTGCCTGGCACGAGACAGGCCTCAGAGCCCCTTTAGGACTTAGCCCTCAGTCCCTCAGTCCCTCAGTGTTCACTCAGTATGGTGAGATAGCCTCGACAACACCAGGCAGCCTGCACGGAATGACTGCTGTGACTGCCTGCTGTGTATGGTTTGGGGGGGGCACTGTTGGGGTTACCCTGTCAGTCATGTGATCTTTGGTCATGCAGTCTTGACATATTAAGCTGAGAATATTGTGCTCGCGCTCTCTCTCTCTCTCTCTCTCTCTCTCTCTCTCTCTCTCCCCCCCCGCGTGTGTGTGTGTGTGTGTGTGTGTGCGCGCACACACACACACACGCATGCACACATGCGTATGCATACACTGTCTCGTGTACCACAGGTCAGCCTCTGATGTCTTTCTCTTTCACTCTGTACCTCACTGTTTCCAACAGGGTCTCGTACTTAACCTAGAACTTCCCAGTTTAGCTGGACGGATTAGCCAGTGAGCCTGAGGCAGCCTTTCTTACTTCCTCACCAGCAGGATCCTAGGCGTGTGATTTCGTGCCTAGCTTTTTGTATGGAGGCTGGGGATTTGAACCTAGTTTCTCATGCCTACACCTCCAGCAGGTTACCTACCGAGCCATCTCCTCAGACCCATTGCTATTTTTGATTGACTGACTCTAGCCTCATGGTAGTAATAGTAGTAGTAGTAGTAGTAGTAGTAGTAGTAGTAATAATAATAATAAATGTATATCTATATATATAAACTTGAGGATGTCATATCATGATTATCATCGGGTTTGGCTTCACACTACAGCTGAGAGGCAGTGATTGTGGTTGCCAAGAGTTCAGGTCCTGGAAGGACTCCAGTTGAATTTAGGTTCTTCTCCTTCTATACTACCTGTGTGACCAGTTCTCCCCTCTCTGAAGTGGAGTTGGTACTGCTGTGGTGGTCCTGGATCCTTTTTAATCTCGGAAGGCCCAGGAGGCCAGATATGTAAACGACTCAGAATAAGGCCGCCCAGAGGGAGTGTGGCGTTACCATGGTTATTGCAACCTGTCTCTCATCCTGACCAGGGATCTTTGTAGCCTCCGCCATGTCTGGGCAATGCTGGTTTTCTGGGACTGTTAGGAGGATGACATGCCGATGCCTTCTGGGGTGGGCCTCAGTTTCCCTTGCTTCCCTCTTGCTTTGGTGAAACTGCTGGTGGGCCCTCCCCTGCTTATCTCGTAGGACGTTTGTGGTGAGATGGGAGCTTCACCAGAGTGGAGAATTTTATATATAATATAGATTATATGGAATAGTATGTGTGTGTGGGGGGGGGGCGGGGCGGTGTGTGCGTGTGTATTTGGGACTCTCTACTCTGTCTGGATCCCAATCAGGCTGTGTGGAGTTGAGGGTCATGGACCATGAAGCTAAGACCCATCTGGTTCCAGGCCTGGAGAACTTTCATTTGTTCTAGTAGAAGCTATCAAGCTGCCTGAGCCCCTGGAGAGACTGTCAGGCTCAGGACCCCCACCACCACCACCACCACCAGGCAGCATCTTCATGGACCCGCCAGGGCAGGGGTTGAAATGGACCAGAGAGGAGGAGAGGTAGTATCTGTACCCCAGCCCCCACAGGGAGGGGCCTTTACAATGGAGCAGCAGCCTCCATGGCTGCAGAGACAAAGTCAAAGTCAAGGATGAAGAGCTGAGGATACAAACAGAGCGTTTGCTAGGGATGTAAGATGCTCAGACCTCAGTTCTCAGTGTCTCAGAAACTGAGTGTGAGAGCGCTTTCCTGTACAACCTCAGGTACACATGTTGGGGGATCAGGAATTTAAGGTCATCCTCGAACAGGGGCTCAGGTAGACCAGGATGGCCTTGAACTGTCTACGGAGCCCAGACTCACCTTGAGGTTCCTCTTGATCCTTCCGGGCCAACACGCCAAAGTGCTGATGTGACAAACCTGTGCTAGCATGCCTGGTCGATGCCGGTAGTTGGGATGGGGTTCAGTCAGCGCTTTGTGCCTGCTAGGCGTCCTGAGCCACTAACTTTTCTTCTCTGTGGAAAATTATGGGCCACCCTCCCTGCCTTGCCTCCCTTCCGTGAGGATCAAGTTAGATTACATAGGAGAAAAGGCCTGTGTCAGCTCCCAAGCCCTGTACATGAGAATTCTCAATTCCCTACCCTTTATTTAGTTGCCAGCACGGTATGAGAGGAACGTTAAAGGGAGTTTAAAAGAAAGGAATATCTATGTCTTCCAAGTCTCCCTCCTTAACATGGGCACAGCCACCCTGCACTGCACAGTCAGCCGGCTGGGATGTTTTCCGATAAACTCTTGGCTGGCCCACTCTTGCATTTCTTGCATTTCCAAGCAACAGATCCTGGCCGTTTGGCTCCGGTCCTTGTTGGAGTTCCTGCGCTTCGTGGATCTAGCCGAAGACGCTTTTCCCTGACTTTGTGCTCCTCGGGGTCCGCCCATCCGCATGCCTATTTTAATGTCATTTTGAACATTCACAGCACACAGGTTCTTTCTCACTGCCCACCCCCCCATTCGTTCTGCCACCCCAGAACTTGTTTGTTGTCCTCCCGGTTGGTCTGTGACAAGCTCTGGATCTCCCGTACTCTAGGAAGCTGCCCCCTGCTAAGCCTCGCTTCCTGCCCCCTCTTCCCCCCCCCTTTTTAAAATGCCCGCAGACAGTGCACTGTGAATGTATGGACCGTTTGTTCTTCATTCTCAGTGAGGGCCAGAGATTACTTGGGAAGTTCCCAGGAGGGAGACTGACTGGCTGACTGAGCCTGGGTCTGGACAGTTTTTTGCTTTGGGTATGGGCTTAGAGGAGCCGGCCTATCTGTGATGGGAGCTGGCTACTGAGTATACACATGATCTTCCGGAACAACCTGGTCGGCATTGGTACCTCTCTTTTTCCTCCCTTTTACCCCTTCAACTTCATTTGCATTGGAAATGCTGCTGCTTTTAGTATGACAGGAGACGCCAGTTGCTTAGCTCCTGGTGTGGCCTCTGCCCTCTGTTCCTGTGGCTCAGTCATTAGAACTACTGTTAGCAGCAGAGGTGCTAATGGGACCTCCTTCCTCCTGACTGCAGTTCTTGGGGCAAAGAGCAGAAAAGCCTTAGTGGCAGTGACCAGGAGAGGGAGGCGGGGCCTCACAGCCACCTTTGTTGGGTTTGGGGTGTATACTTCTGAGGAGGAGGCTGAGGGAGAGAGAGGAGGAGAATCCAGGAACCAGAACAGAGGCTGGCCACTTCAGACTCTGTCAGACTTAGATGAGGAGAGCAGGGGAAGACGTGGCTGTGGTCAGAGCAGAAATTATAGGATGCGTCGGAGCAGTGGGCTGTGTGTGTGTGTGTGTGTGTGCACATGTGCATGCGTGTGTGCATGCATGTGTGTGAGTGCATGTGCGTGCATGCATGTGTGTATGTGTGTGCATGCGTGAGTACATGTGTGTGCATGTGCATGTGCGTGTGTGTGTCTGTAGCTGAGAGTCTAAATGAAATAGGATTGGGAGGGAAGGGAAGCCCGAGTCACACCCTGACATAATCTTTCTTGAAAACTTGAGTGGGAAGTTGCATTAGTTACTGTCCTAGTTGCTGTGGCGAAATGCTTGTTTGGCTAGAGCAGCTGAAGGAAGTAGTGCCCTGTGGGGGGAAGCCACAGCGCAGGAGTGCGAGGCAGTCGGTCACATCGAGTCTGCAGTCAGGAAGCACAGAGCTGCGTGCTGGCAATTTACATTCAGCCCAGGATGGGAAGCCCGTTCACTTTTAGGGTGTGTCTGCCTTTCTCTCTGTTTTTTGTTGTTTTGTTTTGAGATAGGGTTTCTCTGTGTAGCCCTGGCTGTCCTGGAACTAGCTGTGTAGATCGTGCTTAGCCTGGAACTCACAGAGATCGACTTGCCTCTAGCTCCAAAGTACTGGGATCAAAGGTATGCATCACCATCACCTAAAGGCCTTCCTTTCTCTAGTAAGCAATTTAGATAATCCCTCGTGGACATGCCCAGAGGTTTGTTTCCATGGTGATTGTGAACCTCATCAAGTTGACATTCAAGAGTAATTGTCACAGAAGTAGAGAGTCACACTCAGGTCTGGGACTACGCCTGGGCTCCTACCTAGCAGCACCCTTTACCCAGCATCCCTTGCAGTTGACCCAGAGTCATGAGTGTTGTTCTGGCACACAGATGTCCCTGGCTGTGCCCATTCTTTCCCATGGCTTCGGCAGTTTTAGAAGTAGCTTGGGAGGTAGTTTCCCTCTATTTAGTGGCCTTCTGCATGTAAAATACAAGTAGGAGTCCATGGTGTCTGCCTCCTCGACCTGTAGAGGGCCGAGTGGAATGAGATCTACTGCTCACGGGCAGCAGGCTTGGTACTTGGTGTGGATTAGACAAAGCATAACTGAAGATGGCGGCTTTGGATGTTGGCTGCAATGGGAGGTGAGCCCCTAGAGATGACATTCAATTATTTGTTACCCATTGGGAAACTGAGGCTGTGGTAATGTTTCTATGAGTGGCACACACCAAGAACATGCCACTCTAACCCCTCCACATGGGACATCCAACAGGAAACTAAACTCCAGGAGGCCAAGTCCCTGCCCTAGTTCTGACTGAGGGCTCCAGGGTGGACCAGAGCCAGCCTAATCTGGTTCAGTTTTAGGTGTAGAACCTATGGGCTGGTGATTCATCCTAGAATGTCTTAAGAAAGAAGACTTATTTATTAGCTGATTTTTATCTTTCAAGCAAACAAACATGAGTGTGCAAAAACAAAACAAAACAAAAACCAAAAAGATTTTGCTGGCTAGTTTTATGTCAGCTTGACACAAGCTAGAGTCATCAATGAGGAAAGAGCCTCAGCTGAGAAAACGCCCTTATGAGATCAGGCTTCAGGCAAACACACAGGACATTTTTTTAGTGATGGATAGGGGCAGGGGCAGCCCACTGTGATTGGGATCATCTCTGGGTATTGGGTTCTTTAAGAAAGCAGTCTTAGTAATGTAGTGAAGATTATGGAATTTTTGTTTCTTTAAAAAAAAAACAACCCAGAAATATTATATGAATATATTTTCCTTTTAATCTCAGATGTGGGGGTAATGGGGCTGCCCGGTTGCAGCTGACTGTGATTTGCTTTGTGCTCTAGCAGGGGCATGATTTTGCCAGTGGCAGATGGCGTCTACAGTTGTGTGATGTTTGGAATTCTGGGAACTTTTCAGAGGCTATATAAATGCTAGGGTCCTGAGAGGCGGGTTTGGTGGTTATTGGTTGTTGAGGGGGGTTGGCTGGTTGTTGGGTTTTTGTTGGTTATGGTTTGTTTATTATTTATTTGTTTATAAAGATTTATTTATTTCATGTATGTGAGTACACTGTTGCTGTTGCTGTCCTCAGACACATCGGAAGAGGGCGTCGGATCCCATTACAGACGGTTGTGAGCCACCATGTAGTGGCTGGGATTTGAACTCAGGACCTTTGGAAGAGCAGTCAGTGCTCTTAACCTCTGAGCCATCTCTCCAGCCCAGGTTATGGTTTATTAAGTAGCCATGTGCAAAGAAGAAACAGCAAGAAGAAGAAATTAGATATTCTGCTGGCAAAGATCAAACTTGCCCCAAGGAACTCGATGCCCCTAATCAGCAGGATAATGTCGCCCCCTTTCTGACCCCTGACTTTATTCAGGGATCTCTTTCCTTTCCTCTCTATCGTTTTTTTCTCTCCTATCTAGTGTTAGGGGGCTGAAAAAGAGGGGGTAAGGAAAAGCGGAAGAAAGAAGAATCTATAAAGTAGTTAAAAGACAGCTGTAGAACAATCCACGGGGAGCAAACCAGCTAACAGTCCCCTCCATGGCCTCTGCATCAGCTCCTGCCTCCGGGTGCCTGTCCTGTTTGGGTTCCTGTCTTGATTTCCTTCAACGATGAACAGTGATGTAGAAACACAAGCCAAATAAACTCTTTCCTCCCCAAGTTAGTTTGATCACGGTGATTTATCACAGCAACAGTAACCCTAACAAAGACAGTGATTTAACACACAGTAGGAGATACCGGGTGAAAAATGTAACAGTCTCATCTGCCTGGATGTAGAATGTTCCAGAAGCTTCCATGCCAGTTGCCTCCTGGCTCTCCGAAGAGTTTCCTGAGGAAAGGAAAAGGGTTAGTTTGTTGGGGTGTTGGAGACACCCCACCCCTTGTAGTCCAGGTTAAGTTTAATTTCAGATATGTCTTTATCATTCTTGTGGGTTCTGAGCCTAGTGCTCGGGAACTCAGATCACGGCCCGTCGGTGGTTTCCATACGACGAGTGCTGAGAATTGAGCAGATGTGAGAGCCTGGATCCTGTCCCAGAATTAGCCTCTGTTGACCTAGCAGCTGAGAAATCAGGCACGTGGCTGCTCTGGCTGCCCAGCGAGGGCCCCTTCCTCCTTACTCCGAACTATGGAGTCTGGGTGACCCCTTACTTCTGGGAGGAAGTGGGGACACACTGCCTGTAGGAGGTAGAGCATTAGGAAAGAGGACTTCGGAGGAGCTGACTTGGGAAGCGGTGTGCAGTGTGTTGGTGATCTAGGGACTCACTGTGTCCCCTTACCACTGACATGATGTCAGTAGCCACACATGCCCAGGACCACACTAATGTTCAGAACTGTAAGGCTTTAAGCAACCCAGGTCTTGAATGGATTCATGTAAGCTGTCTGTCTGTCTTTAAATGCTGAGACCTCACGGCTAGTGCCTGGCCCTTAAAAGTCACCAAAAGTCACCAAGAGTCACCTGCCGTTGTTCTCGCCAGGGTTATCATCATCACACAGAGAATGGACTTCCATGGTCCAAGAGGGACTTCTGGCTTGTAGAAAGGGAAGGAGGACTGTAAGGCCCTGGGAGAGTGGGCAGTGTGGTGAATGGGAGGGAGGAGGCCAAGGTGGGGCAGCAGTTCGGATAAGCAATGGCGTGCCCAGGGTGGACTCGTAGAGAAAAACAAAACAGCCCTGCCGGTGGCCACTCCATTTCCTGCAAAGAAGGAAGTTGCAGATTTCCTCCCTGGCGTCCAGGGAGGGATGGAACAGGCCACTTAGGGCGTGACCCACGTGGGGAGGTTGGTGGGTCTGGTTGGAGCGGCTCTGTACCGAGAGTACACTCTTTCTGCTGTCAGCCCCTGCCTGGAGTTCTCTGAGCTACTTTCCCCCAGGAGCCGGGTGTCCCTGTATCTGGAACAACTTGGGTCTGTTTCTTCTCCTTTGTGCTGGACAAGTGGCAAAGCCACCAGAGGTCCAAGACACCAGTGAGATCTGTCACTTCCTCTTGGAAGCCAGGACCCTCCCTTTTGGAGTTCCCTTGTCCCTTAGGGTACCACTGGCTGTCAGTTTCCTTTCTTCCTCCTGTCCCGAGGAGACAGAGCTGCTATTTCTCAGGCTCCATTCCCCTAACTACGTACGCTTGTGTGATAATTGTCCTGCAGTCTCTTAAACGAGGGAACTGGGGAGGGGGTAAGATCAAGGAAATGGGTGAAGTCATACACTGAATCAGACAAGCTGAGGGTGTGGCCTGAACCCTTTCTAATCCAGGGCAGTGAGCTAGCTCCTTGCTGCCTCAGTTTTCTCATCTGTATTATGGGGTAGTAATGAGCCCACTTGAGGGTTGCTGAGACCAGTAAGAGCAGGACCTACCCACGGGGAACGAACGCTATGGTTACTTACTGCATTCCCTCACCTATAGTAGACATATCCCAAAACGCTTTGTTTCATTTATTTGTTGTGAGGTGTTTGTGTACATGCACACACGCACCAGGACGTGCATGTAGAGGTCAGAAGACAGCTTGGAGGAGTCGGTTCTTTCCTTCCACCATGCGGGTCCCGAGAATTGAGTTCAGGTCGTTAGGCTTGGTGACAAGCTTCCCCACCCACTGAGCCATCCTCCAGGCCTTAAACTAAACATTAAGCTGATGTTTGATGCTGAACAAGCTTCGGGCTGAGTAGTCATACCTGTGCCTCGCTTTCGTGAAGCCTGTGCACTCTGGGGTGGTGGCTGCCCAGCAGTTCGGGCGCCAGCATGGGCGGAGTCTCGGCTTTCATTTCGATGGACTTTGTCCGTAGGTTTCCAGTGAACTTGGCGTCCTGTGTCTCTTTAGCTGACTCTCGGGGGATGAGACTCCTTAAGGCACACTATCCAGGGTGAACTAGGTGTCAGCTCTCAGAGACCCCAGAGTACACTTAAGGGCAAGGGCAGAGCCCAGGGAATCCCAGCTTGAAAGCTCTTCTGCCTTTGGGCTCCTTCTTGTATACGTGTCATTAGACTGTGAGAAGGATGTTCTGCTGAACAGAATAGAGGAGAAGGGGCAGAGGGCAGATTTAGGAGGGAAGATGATGCCTGGGGGACATCTCCCACAGCCTGGCACACAGACCCGTTAGCCTCCGCTGGCCAGTGAACTCGGCATTTGGAAAAGGGTGGCAGAGATGGCCTAGGTGTCTGGGCCCCTTAGAGTGTCTGAGCTGTGGGAGATCTCATTGAGGGGATAGATGAGGCCCCTGGCTCCCCAGTGAGGGCCTTGGGGAAGGTGGAGGTGGCGGTTCCTATTTGGAGGTCCCTTCCTGCAGTGGTAAAACCTGCAGGATCAGGTAGCATCTACCAGGCAGATTCCCCAAGAGCTACCATTTAAGGAAAGTTTTCTAGGGGAGGCTCTATGTATTGAGTGTGTTTCTTAGACCTTGGTCTGGCCTAGCTTCCTTGTTCTCAGCAGATGATCTACTCCAGGCTGCATGAGCCCAGGCTGGGCTGCTCTTCCAGACTCCCCAGGACCGTGAGCTGACACCTTGAGCTGCTTAGCTTGGCTAAGTGGGCTCCTAGTAAACCCTTTCCAGAGGACCCTGAGCCTAGCTGATTGCTTCCAGAAGGGGATATGGGACTCTCTCATTGTTCTCTCAGGACCTGACGAAGCCCTGGCCATAAGTCATTATGCTGCCGACATCCTGGCTAGGGTAACTCTGAGGGGTATCTGAGAGAACCCGTTAATCTACAACCCCACGGGACTTGGGAGCTCAGGATGCCAGCCTTCTGGATTTCCACAGGAGACTCCCCAGTGCCCTGGCCCATGTGAAGCCACCAGGCTTGAGGCCCTGGAAACTCCTTCCATATAGGGCCCCACTGGTCCCTCGGCTGCTGTAGCCTGACAGCCATATGGATGACTTCCTTTGCTTGCCTGGCATCCTGCTCTGCTCCAGGGGGTGACAAGGGGAGCTCCGTTCCCACCTCCTACTCCCGTGGCAGCATTTGTACCCCTTTGTTACGCCCTACTAGGTTTCAGTTTCCTTTAGACTGCGCACCTGACTCACCCATCCTCATACTCCAGTGTTCATCCATTCCTTTGTTCTCCGAGTGGATGAGTGGCAGGAGGAGATTCCGGGGTTGTACATGGGCCTGGAACCCCATGATCACTGCTGTTGGCCTCTGGGGGGTGGGGGGGGAAATTGCCTCACTCAGAACTCGGTCTTGTGATGACAAAGGGGGGGGTAGGTTGATAAAAATCACGTAGCGGACGCCAGCACCGAGTGTGTCCCGTGCGCCGGCCTAGTCACATGATTCCCCTGTGTCCCTCGATTTGTCACAACCTCCCCTCCCTCCCTGGTCAGCTTCTATAAGAGAAGTATTCTGGGGACTAGGGTAAACTTTCCCTTGAGTGTGGACGGATGCAAACAGATCCCGTTTGTTCTTGCACACCCTGGAACTCCCAGCGCCTGAGCGAGGGTGCACACGCTGCTCTTCGCTGCGTATCTCTTTTGGAGTGTAAGAAGTTGTGTATCCAATAGTGCAGGTGTCTACACACACATTTGTTTCTTTATTTTGAAGCTGGGTCTTTAGCAGTCTCCCTTTAAACTCCCTACGTATCTAAGACTGACTTTCTCAACTTTTGGGGAGGGGGTTGAGGAAGGTGGAGGCTTACTGAAAATTAGCCCCAGGTCCTCATGCATGTTACACAAGCACCACCCCAAGCTACTGCCTCAGCTTAGTATTATTCTTTCAGAACATGTATGTGAACCGTATGTAGGCCCTGACCAATGACACTAGGAGGTTGATTCTGTTATTAGCCTGTTTTGCAGATAAAGAAACTGAGGCTAGAGAGGTTAGGTCACCGACTTGCAGGGAGCAAGGCCAAGATTCCACTCTAGTTTCGATCCAGCGTGGGCTTCTAAGTCTAGCACGATGCTGTTTTTCAGTGGTGGTGTGCATGTGTGTGTGTGTGTGTGTGTGTGCGTGTGTGCATGCTCTCAAATCTACCCACACTGTAGTACCTGCATGCACAGCTGTGCACTACCAGTGTGTCTATGTGACAGTGGGACCTTTCTTCCCCAGGCTGTGGATGTGCAGGCCTCTCACCTGTGCACCGGAAGGCTTGTGCATAGACTCGAGTGTACACCTGTCTCCATGTGTCCGCACTTCCTGCACACCTTGCCCCTTCCCTGACCTCCAGAGCCCTGGCTGGCTTGCCCTTTGCTTTGTCATTCAAAGGTTGGGAAGCGACTCCAGCAGGCCCAGATTCTCCCACCCCACTATGCACTGCCACCGTCTTCGAGGCTCTTGTCTCTCTTCCGTAGGCAGCCCTGACCCAGCGTCCACATCTTTTATTTGTCTGCCCAGCGCTCATGTCTAGTCAGAGCATCTACTTGACTTTGTAGATGACTCAAGACCTCACATCTGGACTCTAGCTATATCTACGTCGGGTCGGGTCTGAAGGCTTCCTATGAGGCCATAGCTGGGCATTAATGACCGCCCCTTCCAACTGTTGGCTACCAGCCACCCCGAGTAGAGCCTGTGATTATTTCGGTGTGTGGCAGCCTGGCCTGGCCTGACCTGGCCAACCCAGGGCCTGCAGTTGTTCTGGACTCCCACATTCAAGTCTGGGCTTGTCAGCTGCCGAGGTCCCATGTTGGAAGCATCTAGATTCCTTTACTCTGGCCTGGCCACAACCCCGGCATACTGTGCACTGTACCCATCCCCGTGTCTTTGGAGGTAGGGTGGGTATTTCTTCCAGCCTCCACCCTGCTTCAGATCCACGCTCTCTCTGTGACTGGGTCATACCAACTCTCTACCTTGGGTTTCCTACAGGAGGCCACAGCTGTGATTCAACTCGGTTTTTGGTAGATTTGGCATCTTTTTATTTTAAACACCTTTTCTCGATATTTTTATACATAATATATTTTGGTCATATTTATTCCTTGTTACCCTCTTATTCCCTGCCCCCATCTGACCCCCCTTCTTTCTATCGTATTACTGTTCTGCTTTTGTCGTGGTGGTGGTGGTGGTGGTGGTGGTGGTGTATGCGCACGCGCACACACACACACACACACACACACACACACACACACACACGCACACTCGCTCTCACACACTGTTCGCATAAGTGTGGGCGTGGAGTTATTGACCAGATGGACAACTTCCTAGTGGCTGCATTACTGAAGAAAATTGTCAGTAGTTCAGCAGGAGAGATGGGAACCTGCGATGGATGTTGACTGACAAGCTCAGCGTCGCTCAGGGCCCGATCTTGTGCCAGTTCAGTATGGGTGACAGGTGACGGAGTTGCTGTGAGTTCACGAGAGCGAGCGATTGAGCCGTTTGTTCGTAATCCCTCTCTTTCGCCTCCTGCCTTTGCCCCTGCCTTCCACGTGCCTAGGCCCAAGGCACCATGAACTGAACTGACAGAAGAAGACCCCAAGGAGATGGGATATTACCAGCTTGTGTAGGTACCTTCCACCAAAAACGTTTAAGAAGTTAAAGGTTTTTTTTTTCTCTTCCCCTCTGAGCAAATCTGGTGGTTATCCTTTGAAAAATAAGCCAAGGCTGGCCACTTCCTGTGGCTTCCTGGAGACCCCATGCCTGGACCTACCAAGAACCCAGGACTCTAGGCAGGCACTCCCAGTTTTCCTGGAGAACGCGACATCTGTGCTCGTGAAGTCCCACTGGACACATGGGGTGTGTGTGTGGGGGGGGGAGGGACGAGGTGGGGGGAGGGGTTGCATTTCAGTCTCATCTTGCAAACGACTCTCTGAGATTGAGTAACTTGGATGAAAGCAAAACAAAGAACACCGTGTCGTGTTGTGACGCAGGGCAGGCAGTGCCCTTCCTATTTTAGGGCCTGTTCCTCTGATTTCGTTTGCAGCACCCAGCCTCAGGGGACTCTAGTTCTCCTTTGAGACAGCCGCTCTTGGCCCCAGGGGAATATTGGCATTGCCCTGGCCACACGTTGCTCTGGCCTCCATGCTCCTCCTGCTTGAAGCGTCCTGCATTCCTGAAGGGGACCCGAGAAGGGTGGAGCTGCCTGATGGCTGTCATTCTGAACTTGTGTGTGTGTGTGTGTGTGTGTGTGTGTGTTGTGTGTCAGCTGTGCTGGGGGCGAGACCCTGGTTTTGAGATCCTGGGGCGGGGGCGGGGGTGGGGGTGGGGGCAGGGGAATCCGGTTCTGTCATTAAGGCTAACATTTCCTTACCTGTGAAGTAAGATGACTGCAGGGCCTGTCCTGACAGAACGACCTGACTTACTGAGCAAATCCCCATGGGACATCTTCTTCCCGATAGGTCTTGTTCTGAGCTGCGGGCCTGTGAGGCAGCGGTGGCCTAGCTTCACCGTGCAGATGGGGAAGTTGAGGTCCAGGAGTGGGTATGAGTCATCACCTGTCTTGCTTGCAGGTGGCCAGGCTGGAGTTCAGACCTAGGAAACCGGCCATAGTCTGGTCTGCGCTCACCAAGTTGCCTCCCTCAAGGGGCCCATCAGGGAAACAGACGATCCCAGCTTCCGCTTTGACTGCGGCAGTCCCAGTTTTCTGATCGCAGCCATCTTGGTAAAAGGGTCAACCAAGTCACCTCTGGTTCCAGTGGGTCCCATCTTCAGTACCCACGGGCTCTGTTTAGAATGACCTCAGGGGACATCGTGGCACTGGATCCCCTTGAGCCATGGAGGGGAGGGCGACACGGTCTCAGAACCTCACCTAGGGTGCTTCAGTTAACTCTGAGAGCAGAGGTGTCTTCAGTTAGTCAGTCTGGGGGTGGGTGGGTCCTGGAGCATTTCGTCCACACCAGGCGTTTGTGGGGAGCCAGCAGCTCTGGGAACAGAAGTCGCACCCGAGACCCGCCCTTCTAAGAAATTTGAAGTATGGTTCCCCTTGCTTTGTTTGGCAGATCACCACAGTGTGGCCATTGATGACTTCTTGTTTGAATTGGAGAGGAGAGAGAGAGAGAGAGAGAGAGAGAGAGAGAGAGAGAGAGAGAGAGAGAACACACATGTTTTCTGGTGTGTGAGAACCAGTGTGTGACTGATATACCCCCCCTTTGTTAAAGAGGGTCTGGCATCTCACACCCTCCAAAATCTTCGAGCCTCAAGAAAAGCAGAATAGTTGGGTAATATGTTCTGAGAAGAACCTATCTCTGGGTCACCAGATGACTGTAAGTGTTTTACTTAGCCAGACCAAACTTTTCTGTATTTTGTGGTTTATTTTTCCTTTTTTTTCTTTATTGCAAAGTACCCATCTTGTGGTAAAGCATCCCTAATTTTTATGAAAAGGGCCCAGCCTCAGGCATCTTTCAAGTGGCAGCCACTCTGACTTCCATAATGCTGTTAGGAACAAGTTTGACATCACAAAGAAAGAGATCACCATTCCAACTGAAGTGTCAGCCGGTGACTTTACTCTTGATCTTGAGGTTGGTCTGCTTGACGGAAGAGCCAAGGCACTGAGACAGGAAGTGCCCCCAGGGTCTTACTCTAGCTCCTGCGGGGGCTGTGTCTTTACCCCATTGGCTGGGGTCTGACCTCACAGTCTTATTCAATTGGCTAATCTGAAAGGACTGGTGCACCAGAAGGGGAAAGAAAGTGCTTCAAGCCATGGAGTTCCTAAAACAGAGCAGCGGTCCTTTGTGTAAACAAAGGTTTTACTTGCTGTGGGGAAGATTAAAGTACTTGCATAAAAGTCTTACAAGGTGAGGGAGATAAAAAAACAAGTTTAATTCCTTTTCCTAAACACAGCTATTCTGGAAATCACTGTGTAGACTTGACTATTCTCAAAGTCACAGAGATTCACTTGTCTCCGCCTCCCAAGTGCTTGGATTCAACCACTACACCCGGCTCTAAATACAGATTTTGTAGTCTTTGATAGAAAAGACGCACTTGGTAGTTCCTACGATGGTGATGAATCGTGTTGAGATTTTTCTCCTGTAGTACTAGACAATCTGGGTTAGCCTTCTGCTCTCGGTGGCCTGTCGTGCATTGCTCCTTTTTAGATGCGTCCATTGTATCTCCAAGTGGGTGTGGGGAAATGAATTCTTATTCTCTGTCTTCTCTCTTGTTCTCTGAGGTTGCCTGAAGTCTCTGATCATAGCCCAGATGCCCCAGCCAGGCACTAGGCCTGCCTATGACATAGATGTCACCGTTACAGAGTGAGAGCAAGCAGCTGGCTTTAACTGAGCATGTCTCTAGACCCTGGCATTATATGGTATACACTCTATATTTAAATCCTCTCAGGAAACTCCTCGTGTTACAAACTGGTAGTGGAGCCTGGCTATCTCAGTTTCTGAAGAGAGGTGTGGGGGTGGGTGGGGGGGTGGAGCCTGCCTCAGTTGCCCTCCTGACTGGGCAGCTCCTGGTCTACATCCCCAGTGAACTTATAAACCACTTGTTTGTTAGTCTGTGAAGAAGCAAGTCTGGGAACCAGGAGGAAGGGTATAGAACCTTCTAGCAACGCGATATTGCAGTGATATTTTCTACAGTGGATTAGAAATAGACAAATCTGTCAGGGGTTGTGAGAAGCGATGCTTTTGAATGACCATGCTCTTGAACACCCTGGTTCCAGCAAGTTAAGCTCTGGGTCCTGCTGTGTGACAGACAGCCCGATCTGTCAGTTCCTTGACACCGTGTCACACGGTCCAGGGTACACGGCAGAGGGCTTTGTCCATCTGTTTTCCAAGGGGACACATTCTTAGGCTTCCTGTGAGCATGCCTGTAGTTGGTCTTTGCTACTTTGTGGGGTCTTCTTTTTCCACCCCTTTCCACCCTTTCAAGCCCCTAACACTAGATAAGGGAGCAAAAAGGATGGAGAGGAAAGGAAAGAGATCCCTAAATAAAGTCAGGGGTCAGAAAGGGGACGGTGTTGTCATTACACTACTTCCTGCTGATTGGGGTCTTCCTGGGGGCAAGTTTGATGTTGGTTATCAGGATATCTAATGTCTTCTTGTTGCTTCTTCTTTGCGCACGACTATTTAACAAACCGCGACCAGCAGCATCCAACAACCAACCAACCAACAACCTCTCGGGGCTCCTAGCATTTATGTACTCTCTGAAAAGTCCCCAGAATCCCAAATGTCACACAAGTAAGTATGTGTGTGTGTGTGTGTGTGTGTGTGTGTTATTATATAAAGAAACCAAGAACTCCAAAATTGTTACTACAATTTGGATGCACAGCCTGAGCCACTGGGCTTTGCCTGCTAGTGAGGGTTACCTTTCCTCACCTGCTTTGGCCAAGGCCTGTCATGTGGCTGCCCCTGTAATGTAATTCAGGGAGCCCCGTAGGGAGGCGGGGACAGGGAAGGGTGGGCCTGTTAGGAGGGGCAGCTGGACTGTTGTAATTTTTCAGTCAGGTCCCTGGACCTCTGGGCCAGGATGGGTTTCCTATACCTGGACAGCTGTTGCTTCCATTTGCCATTCAAGTCCCTTCTGGTTTCCGAAGGTGGCTGAGCCCAGGCTGCAGGCTTCCTTGACTGGGACTGTGGGACTGGGTTTCTGCTCCCCATACTGGTGGAGTTAATGCTTTTTCTGGATTCCCTTCCCATCAGGCCCTGGGAGGGAAGGCTTTGGGAATAGTGTCAGAAAACTGTGAGGTTTTCCCTCCCGCACTTCTTGTCGCCCTTTGCTGAAACAATTTTGGTTTGAGTCAGGGGTAAGCCAGTTGTTGATGGAATTCTTAGTGTCAGTCACCCCATCGTCTCCTCTTCATCCTCTGACAACTTGAGCAGGTGGGCTGTTTTTTAGCCCCATTTATGGAAGAAACTCAGAATAGCGGTAATTTGTATGAGGCTCAGAACAAGGCCGAGGGAGGTTAAGGGATCTACTCTAGGCTGCGCAGCTACGAGTGGCCGATCTGGGATTAGATCTAGGTTTGTGACATTCTGGTCTTGCAAGTGGAACCAGTCCACAGCACTTACTGACTTGGGCTCTGAGACAGCCATCAGGAAAAAAAAAGGGTTTGAGAAACATCCCCCCCACCCCCACCCCTTCAGAGAGAGCTCAGGGAGATCTTGACCTTGGTTTCTTGAGAAGTGAAACTTGGCTCGGTTACTTACATTCGGCCGTTTCATTCTATAGCGAGATCTGATCCTTTAACTGCAGTTGATTGGTCTTAAAAAAAAAAACAAGCAACAAAACAGAATTGGCCTTGTAATCCTGGAAGGGTCACTGGGAACTGGAAGTTGGTGCCAGGGACGGCTTTAGAGGGGTGGTGAGGTATGGGCAAAGGTCTTCCCTATGGAAAGAGCACAATAAATGAAGTTCAGCCTCTGAAGCTGAAGTGGATTGGTCTTGTTCTTGAATGTTCCCTGAAGAAAGGATGTCTGCCCCATCCCAGATTTCTGGGGGTCCTGTACACTCTTTCCCTGCAGACTTCAAAGAGGACCTGAAACTCCTTCTAAACTGGGGTGTTGTTGCCTGTGAGGGCACAGGAGTCGGAGAAAGCCAGGTTGCATCTGCCCTGTCTTCTTCCCGTGTTCATTAGACCTGCCCACCCAGAGGAGAAAGGTTGAGTGCTTTAACTAATATGTAATTTAAAACATGGCCCAGAGACCTGGCCAGAGAGGTTTTTGTTTCCTGTGAGGTGGAAAGGTGACTGAGTTTAACTGGCGCGCAATTGAGACCGTGAAGCCCTTTTCTGGCCGTGTTCACTTTAGAAGATTTGGCCGAGGGGGCAGAGGTTAAACCATTTAAACCAGGGGAGCCGTTTAAAATATTATTTTGCTATTAAAGTAGGCACAGATTTGGAGTGAAATGTGAAATTTACAAGGCTTATGAGATTTAAACAGGAGGCCTGAATGGAATTCTTGGTTGGGTGACTGACTGTGCCGTCCTTTGCTCTGTGTTGAAGTTTTGAGCTTGGGGTGGGGGGTCCTCAGTAGTGGGGGTGCTCGGGGATATTGGTCCAGATGGTGGGGCTAGACTCTTCTACTGATGATTGATTGATTGTGTGCATGCGTGTGTCCATGTGTGGGAGCATGCATGTTTATATATGATTGTGTGTAGGCTGGAGGTCAAGGTTGGGTATCTTCATCTCTCTCTCCACCTTACTTTTTTGAGGCAGGGTCTCTCCTTGAATCTGGAGCCCACTCCTTTTGCTCTCGGAAACACGTATGTGCTGATGTATCTGCCTTGTTATGTGGGCGCTGTATTGAAGTACACGGCGAGACAGGCCTTTTTTCTTACCCTGTGGCTGAGCTACCTGTCCTCTCCTCACAGAGGACAGAAGCACACATTCTTGGGCCTCTCTTCCCAAGATAGTCTAGTCTTAGTAGACAGAAGCGAATGCATACAAATTCTACTTCTTTTCCATGCTTGTTTAAACAGATGACAGAATTGTATACACACGTTGCAGGCTGTTTTCAGTCTAAACAATAACAACGGGTTGTTGCTGGCTTCTCTGTGGCTACGGACTTTTCCTTCTTAGGAATTTATCTAAACATCTTCCTGCAGATGGATGTGTTTCCAGTCTTTGGCTCTTTCAAGTGGCTGTCCTCTGTCCATCTTTGCGACAAACGCACAACCATCCCTGTTTCGAAAGTGGGGCAGCCTGGTCAAAGAGGCGCGTTTCCAAGCCCCTGGGACCTCTGGTACCAGTTGACTGCTCTGGCCTGATCCTTGGAATGCTGTAGAGTGACCAGATTTTGCTACAGGGATCTGAGCAGGTGCCAGGGTGGGTACACATCTCCATCCCAGGGCCTTTTCTAGGATGTGCTTAGTCAAACCTGGCACCCTGGGCTAGGATAAGCTGAGGTGAGCGGGTTGAGCCAAAGCTACCTCACTTAAGAGCGGGACTTGGTGTTTGGGTGTGTGGAGCCTGGGGTCCCCTTGTGTGCCTGGTGGCAGTCTCAGATGCCAGCAAAGAATTCCCGAGTGCAGTTCAGGCCCCCCTTTCACTCTGCCTCCCAAGTGGAGACTTTTATGACAGGGAGGGATCATTTGTGTATTGCTTTTTAGGAAAGGCGCATTCTTCAAAGAGAACGAGTGGTACCAGTCTCCGTGAGGGCTTATGGGTAGTGATGCTAACACTAATCCTCCTATCTCATCCTCAGCGCATGTCAGCCGTCCTGTAGTGGGCTTCTGCTAGTCCTTCTCCATAGCTGGCCAGATGGGCGAAGAAAAGATTTTGCACAGGGCAGTCGGCTGGAGCGCTCCCTCCTGCCAACTCCCTCCTCCCCCCACCTCAAGAAGTGATGTTGGTTTGTGCCATTCAGGTAGGGTGCTCCTGGTTGTGGACATGACATGGGCACTTTAACTTGGCCTCCACGAAGAGGGTCCTTTGTCCTTTCTGTATTACCCTTCCTCTGACACCTTGGAATTTAGGACTTTTCACTTGAAAAAACCATGGCTGTCTTACCCGTGCCTGGGAGCTGGTCGGCGTTCACAGAGCCGTGCTCTGGGGTGCTTCTCCCTCTCCTCCCCTTCTTTCTACAGCTTCCATTCGTCCTGCAAGTCTGGGGCAATGAGGCTACATAAACAGAGCTGCGCCTCACAGATGGCCCGGGGACTCAGAATTCCGCCTGGACCACCCAAGGCTTGGCCCTGTGTCTCTTGGGAAACCCTCTGTCCCAGCTGGACAGGCCTGGTTCTGTCACTGTGCTGTTTTCCTGTCTTTTCTGAGCGTTTAGGAGGTGACAGCTGGATACCCTGGAGGACTGGAGCAGGAAGCAGGAGGACTAGGGACTCCAGCCCAAATCAGTTTGCTTGCCAAATGGAACCTCGTTTTCAGATCACTGGCATTAGAGCTTGAGATGAAGGTGCTTCTATTTCGGACAGGGCATTTGGCCAAAGCCCCACTGACTTTGGCTTTGCCTATAGGCTAAGTGCCTTAATGGGGCACTAACCAGTGTCTTCAGCATTGCTTTACCTCACTGCTTCTCCTTCAAGCTACGACTTCCGGTTCTCAAGGTCTGATGGAGACAGAAGCTCTTTACAAGGGCTCCACAGAGGGACCTTCGTGCCCTTGCATGGGAAGCCACAACTCATCAGCTTCACATTGCCCAGGTGGGCCCTGCGATTGACACCTCCTTTACTGAAGATGGGTGATGCCAATGACGTCACTTGATCGTTGGGTGTCTGCAACTAAGCTTAATCCGGTCTGCTTGGATGATTTTATTTAACCCTTAGGACAGTCCCTTGGGGGCAGAATTTTTGACAGTAGTCCTGCTTCGTGGTAAACTGAGGCGTTGCTGCCGGCAGGACATCCTTGAAGTCACAGAAAGAGTCTCAGAAAGAGTCAGGATTTAAACCTTAAAGGCGCCATTCCAGAATCCTACCACCTCCGCCCCTTTTGGGTGCTTTGTCGGGGCAGCTGTTACGGAGGGTTCTCCTTAATTAAAAGAAGTGCAACTCTTCATTTGGGGAGAGCATGTGCCGAGATCCAGAAGAGTAAAGTAGCCCCTTCACCCACCTACCAATCAGCTGTACCAGCAGTTAGCCCACCCATGACCTGTCTTGTGGCAGAGTTAACGTGTGGACACCCCTCTGCCCCAGCCACTGAATTATTTGAGGTTGTTTAAATGATCTCCAAAAGAAGTAGGTGTGTGTGTGTATGTGTGTGTGTGTGTGTGCGCGCGCGTGTATACACACAGTGTGCATGTGTTTGTGCAGGTGTGCACCCAACTTAAAGGAGTCTGTTTTCTTCTTCCACACTGTGTGGGTTCTGAGGGCTGAACTCCGGTCATCAGACTTAGTGGATAATGCTCTTCTTATTGGCTAAGCCTTTTCACTAACCCCCTCCATTGTAGTTTTTGAGACAGGGTCTCTTGCTGCATCTGTAGCTAACCTATTCAGCTACACCAGCTGGCCAGGGAGCCCTGGGCATCTTCATTTCTCTGGCTCTCCAGTGCTGGAGATAACCAGCACTAACTACCACCGGCACTAACCACCACCAGCACTAATTACCACTTCTGGCCGTTTACATGAGTGCTGGGGGGGGGTGTCTGAACTGAGTTCCTTATGCTTATGTGGCCAGCACTTTACTGAACGAGCCCAGGGTCTTTTAATAAATTAGTCAATCAATCAGTTAATTAATGAATTAACTAATTAATTTTTGAGACAGTGCCTCATGTAGCCCTGTCTTGGAATTCGTATGGACAGACGAGGCTTGCCTCAAACTCCTTGCTTCCCTTGTGCTGGAATTAAAGGCTTGCACCATCACTTCTAGCCTGGGTCCTTTAAGAGGTATAAGGTCACACCTACAGCACAGAGAGTCAGTTTCTGTTATAAAAAGCCCAGGCAATATTTTCATTCCTCTGATTGTCTCCTGAGTTATTTTCACCGTGGATTTGTTCAGATAAGAGTCCAGACATGGTTGTCTCTGCATGTCTGCTTATTGAGTCTCTAGAGGACTTTAAATTTTTTTTTTTTTCAAAATCAGGCATCCATCCTGCATGGTTTTCCATATGGAGGCTTGGCTGATCCCTTCTTCATGGTGTCATTAAGGATTCCCTCTGAGCCTTATATTTTCTGTGAATTTCTGGTTCTTGGTTGCGCTATCCCACAGTCCCTGGGCCCACGTGGCCCTATGAGCTCTGGAAATGTAGGTGGTCCTAATGGAAATGTATCAACACACGAAATAGACATCAGATTTTATAGATTTTCTATAGAAAACATAAGCTAAACTATCTTACAGATTTTTTTTAAAAGTAAGTTGCATGTTGGGATGATAACATGTTGGCTGTATTGGGGGTAAAAAAATGTGTCATTGTAACTGGCTTCACTTTGTTAAGAATGTAGCTACTAGGGGCTGAGGACACAGTAGAGTCTGTTGAGTGCCTGCAATGTTAGTGTGAGGACTTGAATTTTATTCCTCAGCAACCATATAAAAGTGGGACGTGGGGACACAGGGATGGCGTATTTGGAGCTTCCTGGCCGTTTACTTTGGTTAAATGAATCTACTGGTTCAGTGTGAGATCTTGTCTCAAAAAAGTTTGATAGTGATAGAGGATTATTTACCTCTGGCCTCTAGACATGTGCACGCCTGTGTTAATACATGAACACGCCCCGCATCTCTCTCTCTCTCACACACACACACAGAATTTCAAGCTCACCTCTTACAGCTGAGATTGCATCTCGATTCTCTCTCTCTCTCTCTCTCTCACACACACACACACACACACACAGAGAGAGAATTTCAAACTCACCTTTTACAGCTGAGATTGCATCTCGATTCTCTCTCTCTCTCTCTCTCTCTCTCTCTCTCTCTCTCTCTCTCTCTCACACACACACACACACACACACACACACAGAGAGAGAGAGAATTTCAAACTCACCTTTTACAGCTCAGATTGCATCTCCATTGGAGATTACCCGTCCAGAGCACTGGCCAGTTTGTGTTGAGTCTTTGCGGGAGGGGAGGCCTTCCCGTTGCCCCACTCCACGGACCCTTGTGTCTGACAGTCCTGTGGATGCGGCTGGTGACCCGTCTGCTGCCGGCTTTCCCATCAGGGCTTCTGCTAATGTTTTTTTTGGCCATTACCAACACAATGGTATGCCTCTTCCTTAGCAGATGCAGAACACGGTAGATACCGGAAGCCCGCTTTAGGATTAGGTAGACTGATCTAACACTAGCTTCCCTTGTCTGGATCCTTGGGATCTGCTCAGCAAGGACAGGAAAGATATCAAGGAGACCCCGATCTTCCCTTGACCAGCTGAGTTAGTAGGGTCTTCCAAAGGCCTGCTCCTGTTTTCCTGTTTCTGCTATCAGAATGAGTTTGGGGCTGTATGTATATCGAGTTCTAGTCTGTTTCTGGTAAACTGCTTCGGAATTGCCTTGTGTTTTGGCCAGTGAGGCTTTACTGTCTCCCTTTGATTCTGTTTCCGGGCTCTTTTCTCTGCTTAGCTAGCTGGTTGGGATTCTTTGGAGTTCTGTTTGCTTTGTTTTTGGTTGGTGCATAGAAACTGCATACTTATGGGGTATACACTGTGAAGCTCTCATGCAAATATAGGTGTGACGTTCATGCCAGGGTACTTGCCACACCCATTCTCATTCCCATTTACAGCTTCTTAGGGGGAAAGCAAAGTCCTTTGTGTGGGGGGGACTATCTGCATTCATCAGGGTCCTTAGGACCCAGGATGTAGGGACTTCTTTCCAGCAGGATAATTGTAGGCGACTCCTCCCTCTAGCCTCACAGGCCAGTTCCCAGGAAGAGGCCCCTGTAGAGGAGGGCTGGCCAGATCAACTGACTCAAGCCCTACAACTGGTAGGTGTTCCGGAAACAGCTGTCGCCTGAAAGATGATCTGTCCCACCACCTGGCCAGATTGGATGCCTCTCCACCCGGAGCCTCTCCAGGAGGCTAACTCACACAGGGCTGGTCTTTGATCCTCTGTGGCAGCTAGTGGGGACACCTCTCTGGGGTCACACACGGCATACTGACTAGGAATAGAACTTGCCACCTGATTGCTGCTCAGTAGAGGGGTCCTCTTGACTGTTCCCCAGAGAGGAGCAGAATCCCATTTCCAAGCTGAGGTGTTTTGCAGGGCTATAGTCATCTTCTGATTACTGGGACGTCGTGATGCGATTCTAGCATCCTAATTCTCTGGAGGCTGGCTTGTAACCCCCTGACATGAAGCCTTTGCCCTGCCGTCTTGGCAACAGCATTTACCTTACACTCCCTCAAACTGGCCAGCTAATCTCGGCTTCACTGGCCAGCACCATCATGGGGCTGGAGGAAGGCTGTCTTCTGGTCCCCAAACGGACAGCGTTTCTGTTGTAGCTACTGCTGCTAGTTTAAAATCGGCCAGAAACAAACACCAAAGTCCCCGCAGCCAGCCCGCTCAGTGTTCTGAGGATGTCCACCTCCAAAATAACTGTGTTTATGGAGACCGACTTCACTGGCTTACTAGAGACGAGGTTAGAATGTGGCGACACTTCCGCTCTATTTGAGGAACGGATTTGTGCCTGCTGCTGTGGTAGGCCAGCAGGTGTTCTGCATTGTGTGTTTGAGGCTGAGGCTGGCATGGAGGAGTGCTCATGCCCACTTCCAGAGAGGATCAGGGTGCATCGAGCTTCTGGATCGTAAGGGTCCACTCAGCGGGAGGAGCAAGCTGCCACGCAGGCTGACTTACGGGAGGGCATGGAATTCTGGAAGCAGGTCATTCATAGCAGGTGCTACTCATTCATAGCCTGCTACCTTGGGCAGTTGGCTGGGCCTGGATGAAGGCTCATTTCTTGAACCACAAAGTAGGGCCGTTGTGAGGACGACATGGGAGCTCTGGCATGGCTCCGCCCACCGCCTGTGCACGGAGAGAAGTGGCTATGGGATTGTAGTCAGCTCAGTAAAGGGGTCCTATTGGCAGGCTCCCTGGTGTGAGCTTCTAGGGATGAGCTGTGATACTATCATTATACAGCTTTCCCGCCTTCAAGGGCTCTTGTGAAGATCAAGGACCAATGTAACAAAGTCCTTAGGAGGCCATAGCCTGCCCCATGGATGACGGCTACTGCTGGTCTCGGTCTCATTGATGCTCACACCTGTCACATTAGGTACCACAGGCCCCTTTCCCTGTGGGATAAGCTTCAGAGGATAGCACCCTAGGGCATTCTTGGCTGAGGATCTGCTGTGTGTCCCAACAGCCACGGGCACATCACAGCCTTCTGTTTTCTGGCTGTGGCCTGAAATGGAGGAATTCCCCAGGGTCTCCTGGCTGATTCCTTGGCAGGGCCTTGGCATCCCAAGATGCCCTTTCCTTTGGGCCCGTGTGCCTCCTACCAGCGAGGCCAGAAACAAAGGAAACCTAGAGGAACCGGTGTCTCCCTTGAACCCAGCCGTGGGCTGTGTGAGGGATGAAGGCGGATGGATAAAGAGAACCCATATTCTTCCTCTAAGCTGGGGGGCCTCATGATAACCTAAATCTCTCCATTGAGAGGTCCTGTTCGATGTCAACACAGGGTTTGCCTTGGCTGCAGTGAGCATCTGTGTCAGAGAAGAACTATTGTGTGTTGTTGAATGCTGTGGGCGTGGGGTCTAGTTGCATATATGTGAGTGTAAGTTGAGGGATGGTTCATCAGTCTGAAAGCTAGTCCTAGAAGATTCTAGGTGTGTGTGTGTGTGTGTGTGTGTGTGTGTGTGTGTGTGTGTGTGTGAAATGAAGCTCACCTATGTTGTTTCTATTCCCAATTGCGTGTGCTCTAACAGGAGCTATTTATGATGGTTTGTATATGCTTGGCTCAGGGAGTAGCAGGATTTGAAGGTGTGTGGCCTTGTTGGAGTAGGTGTGTCACTGTGGGCGTGGACTTAAGACCCTCACCCTAGCTGCCTGGAAGCCAGTCTGTTCCTGGTTTTCTTCAAATCAAGATGTAGAACCCTCAGCTCCTCCTGCACCATGCCTGCCTGGATGCTGCCATGCTCCTGCTTTGATGATAATGGACTGAACCTCTGAGCCTGTGAACCAGCCCCAATGAAATGTTGTCCTTTATAAGAGTTGCCTTGGTCATGGGTGTCTGTTCACAGCAGTAAAAACCTAGCTCAGACAGTATTGTAGTCCTGGAGAGTAGGAAGCTACCCTTGGGTATGTTTCATGGTCTTCTTCTGATTGCCACCTGTAGCCCAGGCTGGCCAGTGAAGTGTGGGGTCTAGGCACCTGCGCTGCTGGGCTCAGGAAGAAGCTTGAAGAGTCTCAGTCAGTCCCCAGCAGCAGCTCAGTCTCTCCTGGGCTCCCTCCCTGAGGCCTGGCTTCCATTGATTTCCCAGGCCCTAGCCCCAGTATCTCCCACTGTCCGCCCGTCCCCCCATTCCCCCGCGCCCCCAACACACACACACCTCAATCCTTCCAATACAGAAGTGTGGGCAGCTTCCTCCACTTGCCCCCATCTCTGGGTTTCTCACTGTCTCCTTTTTGTGTGTGTGTCTAGTGACTTCTGTCACCCATGTAACCACTTCTCAGAGTTAATGTTCAACAGTTTGGATACCTAAGTGGCTGGTCAGACCCTGACTGACCCAACCAGCGAAGAGGCCATGGCTGGCTTTCTTGAGGTTCACTGTCACCTGACTCCAGCTGGGCCAGCGGCTCTTTTAACCTTTCCCCTTTGCACGCATGGAGACTCTCGAAAGTTCTTGCCGACCTGCTGACGTGGCCTTCCCTCGAGGCCTGGGCTTGCGTCCCCCGTGAATGAGGTGGGTGGCTCCTTCTTGACTCTCTCGTCTGAGATACAAATCAAGCTCACGTCTCCTCACCTTTCTGCCCTCTGGCTGTGGCTGTGCCCCGCCCTCCCCAGGGTGCTGGAACTTTCTGTGCCCAGATGTTCTCTCCCGTTGTCCTCCGGAAGGCATGTTGTACCACAGGCCTGGAATATGGACGCTGCCTTCTCCCCAGCACGCCAACGCTCTGTCCTCTCTTGGCTAGGGCCTTTCATTTGTGTCCAGGTTCCTCTTGGGTCCCAGCTAGGATTTGTCCCTGTCTGGCTTGATGGCTTCTTGAGTTGTCTTCAAGTAAGCTATGGACTCCACGAGGGCAGAGGCAGGGCAGGCTCGTTCACTGAGTGCCTGGCTTTAAGTATTTGAGCTTCTGGGTGTCTTCCTAAGAGAATCCCTCTGTGCGACCAGAGAGGCGTGCCTAAAGATGCTTATAAGTACAGTGAAGGAGCAGTTGAGAACATTGGCTGCTTTTACAGAAGCCTAGGTTCAGTTCCCAGCACTCTCGTGGCGGCTCACAACCACTCCAGTTCAGGGGGATCAGATGCTCCTTCTGACTTCTGTGACCTCTGTGAGTTCCTAAAGGCACACAGCGCACATGCATACACTCATGCAATCATGCACACAGCTAAAACCAACCAGCAAACACATATACACACATAAGTAAATTTTATATATATATATATATATGATAAATATGTCATATATGTGAACATTTGAAACACAACGGGAAAGGAAATAGCAGTTAAGGTTCTTATTAATGAAAGCACAGGTAGGTGCATTATAGCGTGCATACCCAGTGGGATAGAACATAGCCATGACAAATGTCGCCACACATCTAACGTGCCTTATCTGTGGATAGGTTCCAAAACCTGCCATTCTTCAAGACTTGTTATTACAGTTATTAAAAGTGTTGAACAAAGGTATTGAACAGCTGTATAAATGCCAAAAAAAAAAATCACCGAGAGAACACTTTGCACTGTCAAGAGAGATGACCCCCTGGGAAGGAAATGGGGGCTGAGAGAAGAGTTGGGGAGAGAAACAGGGCACTTTGGGCTTTTCACCCCTTCCTGTTTTCTGTACCACTTGAATTTTACCGACAGCCGCCACATTTGCCGTGATTGCCAAATAAATTATACGCTGCTTGGAGGGAAGCAAAAGACCTTGGAATCCCCCTTGTCCGCCTCGGGGAAACAGCACATTTTCCCCAGAACTCCCGGGCAGTGGTGACTCTCTGGGGGACTTGGTCGGAAATGATCCCATCCCTTGGGAATGGCAGTTTTGGAGCTCCAAGTTTCTCCAGAGGCTTGGAAGAAAGATGTAGCCATGGCACAAAGTTGGCAGTGGCGTGAGACGTCTATTTCAGGGCTGACCTCCCGCCCTGGCCACGGCAACCTTTTATTGGTGGAGGATTTTCTAGGAAAATGAACTCGGGAGGAAGTGTGGAATTTCTTCGTAAGGCAAAGTGAATGCCAGGGGTGCCCATGTGCTAGTGTGGTTGGCTGCGTGCACACATGTGTGTGTTGGACGTAGAGGGGGTGGGGCGTGTGACTGTTGGAAGGTGCCCCGCTCTTTGGAAGGCTGGAGTCAGGAGGGTGCTGTTTCTTGAGTCTGCTTTGAACTGTCTACAGGCAAAGCCCGTGGATTACCTCATGCTAGCATTTCCTCTTCAACTCTCTCAGATCTGAAGACAGGAGAACAGCAGCAGGTCTGTCTGTCTGTCATCGTCTTGACATCGTGCCCCGCCATTTGCTAAGTGTCAGCTTACCTGTCCCAGGGGGCTTGCTAATGTGCAGAACTGGGAACTAGGAAGTGGCAGTATGGTGGCTAATGACCAGGGCCTTCCGGCGTCCGTGGGGGAATTATTGGATGTCCTGACCTGCACCCTGACCTTCTTGGGAACAAGTTCCTCCTGGACCCAGTCTGAACTACATCTTGGTGAAGGAACTGTGTAGACAAGGAAAGGAATGGGAATGGAAAACCACCTAGGGCGCTGGGTGCTCATATAGGTGTGCTTGCTACTAACCCCACCTGCACAGCTGTGCGAGCGTCCTGCACCGTATCATTGGCCAAGAAGACCAAGGCAGATTAGATGATGGTCCACTTGTGTGTGTGCACATCTGGTGGTATTGGTTGAAAAACTTAAAACCCCCACAATTCCCCTCTCTCTGCCCTTCAGTTTGGGGGCAGGAGTTGGGCTGCTCCCACACAGTTCTGACCTCTCTCACATCTCAGGCAACAGAGGAAGCAGGTTCTAGGATTTATATGCCTACCCATTTACACCAACCCTGGCCTCCAGAGCCCTGCAGAAGTAAGGACTTGAAAGGGAGGACCTGGGGCCCTGAAGCCAGGCAGGAATGGACTTGGATCCTCTCAATCTTCACTTCTTCTCTTATCTTGGGGGATTTCTGAACTTCCCCAAGCCTCGCTTATTATCTGTAAACTGGATGTTTTTAGGAAGTGTAGACATTAGGATATGCCAGAAACTGCCAGCATCTCACTCTGTATAATGGTGCCACCACCACCGTCAACAGCAACAACAGCAACAGCAACCACAGCTTTGTGTGGCTGGCAAGATGGCTCAGTAGGCCAGGGCCCCTGTTGCCAGGCATAACGGCCTGAGTTAAATCCCCATGACCCATGCGGTGGAAGAGGCACACCAACCCCTGCAGGTTGTCCTTTGACCCACACACGTGGTGTGACACGAACATGCCTCATGCACACACACACACATGCAGTAATGTAAAAAAAAAAAAGAAAAGCTTCACATGGCTCAACACAGCACATGCACCATGCGCATGCCATCGTGAAGTGCGGGAAGAGGCTTTCAGAGATGTTCATGCCTTCTTCAGCCCTCAGAGCGATGAGGTGGGGACAGGAAAGTCTGCCCACATCCACACCAAAGGGGCCATTTCCAGAGCGGACGTGACTAAAGATGGCATTAAGCTGACCTTGTGGCTTGGACCGTAGCAGTGGGGTGTGGTACAGCTGCAATTTTGGAGAGCTATGCTCAGGTACTCTGTGTGTGTGTGTGTGTGTGTGTGTGTGTGTGTGTGAGAGAGAGAGAGAGAGAGAGAGAGAGAGAGAGAGAGAGAGAGAGAGAGAGAGGTGTGAGTAAGAGTGGTAGAGTGCGTGTGAGAGTGTGTGTGAGAGAGTGGATGTGTGTATCTGAGAGTGTTATTAAGTACGTGTGAGAGAGTGTGAGTATGTGTGTGAGAGTGTGTGTGAGAGAGAGAGAAAGTGTGAGAGAGTATGTGTATGTGAGTGTGTAAGCTCGTGTGTGAGTGTGTATGAGTGCACGCTTGAGCTCGTGTGAGAGAACGTGTGTGTGTGTGTGTGTGTGTGTATGTTAGTGTGTGTGTACGTGTGCGCGCGTCCGCAGTTGCCAGTTTTCTAGGAGTAGTGTTGGCCAAGGGGCCTCATCCAGACTGGACTCTGTTTCCTGCTGAGCTTTTCTGCCAGGCGTAAACTCCACATTCGTTTTTTTGTCTGTTGACAGATTCATGTCTCCTGAGTCTCCATGTTCACACCTGTAGTAATTTCCACTGTAGGAGAAGCAAACTCAGGGCGTGACACACCAGTCATCTCGTAGGAGCGGCCACGGATGTTTAACTGAAATCCAACGTATTAAGAAGTCGGCACTGGCTTTTTTAAGCAAGCCTGGCTCCTCTGTAGACGTTGTGCCGCGTGTAACTGAGCTGACTTGAGTTTTTCAGGGCCGGATAGCTGGAGAGAAAAACAGTCCAGCCTTTTATGCTATGTGACCTCCGTCAAATCATTTAGGCTTTGAAATTTACCTTCGAAATGTTCTTAGGAAGTGGTAAATCAGTTACATGAGGAGGGCCAGGAGGATGGAATCAGGAGCTCCTTCTGGAAGGGCCTAACTCTCCAGTGTGTCTGGTCTTTTAGAACGGCTGAAGCTGGACTAGTGTGTACTTTTACCGAGGTGAGCCTCTCCCACCATCTCCTGCTGGTACCACAGTCACGGTCAGGTGAAGCCCAGAGTCCTGTCCCATCTCTCAGGCTCCTAACAGATGCTTTTGCTTGGGATCAGGGAAATACTTGATTCGGGGCTAAGTCCTTAACAAGCAGGAAGTAAGCTTTTAAACTCGAAACTGCATCACTCGGAAGGTTCTTTACTGTCACTTCCTGGCCCTGTGACGGGGGACCGCAGGACACTCAGCACCAAGGCCTTGCAGCAGCCTTCCTGAGTGGCCTCTGCATCATTGCTTGCGAAGAGAAGCGGCTGGTACTGCATGGTTGCCATGGTAGCGGCAGGATGTGGTTTCTATGGTGATGGTCCGCAGTGGCAGGAAGACAGCAGAGGTTTCAGTTATCTGGTGGCTTCTCCTCTCCCCCCCTCCCCCCGCACCCATACCCCCCTCCCCCCCAACTACCTCTCATCAACAAACTGGAGCTGTCTCCACTGTTGCTGTGTATAGGGGTGAGCACAGAAGCCAGCTGCCTCCCAGAATTTTTACTGCCTGTTCTTGGAAGGACAGGCCTCACAGGATGGTTCCTGCTTCCATAGTGAAGGGGGGGACTGTCTACATGAATTCAACCTGGATGGAGATAGGTAGCTCACGTTTGAGTCTAGCAGACTGAGTCTGTGGGAACCTGCTCCAAATGTCCCTTTCTGAAGGGAAAGCTTTTCTGACCTCTATATTGTTAACTTGCAAGTGGGTGTGAGGTAAGGAGTTAGCAGAAATGAAAGACTTTTAAGCCCTTCACAGTTGGACTATGATTTCAAAATGGCTGCAGTTAGGGGCGGGTGAGTTTTCCCAGGATCGTTTTTTTCTTCCTCAGGAACTTACTGAGATCAAGACAAACAGAGGGTAGTCAATTTACTTGTTCCTTAATGGCTTAATCAATAGGCAGATGGCCATCTCCGTGGAAGGGTGGGGGTCTGGCACAGATCAGGGCAAGGTCCAGGGAGATAAAGCTGCCTTTTATCCGTGAGGGAGGAGGAGAAACTGCAAGTCGAGGGGTTCAGGGAGTTCCAGGGTCGATTTGTAGTGGAGGGCGGTGGATTTAGTACCAGCTGGTCCCTTGTGTCCCTGTGTCTCAGCCTCCAGCTGGAACCTTATCTGTCCCCTGTGGCAACAGGACTTCTCCCTGACCCATCAGCAGCTCTGATTGGTGATTGATGATGTCACTGGGCTCCTGGAGTGTGGTTGGTGGGCTGGACCCTGTCCTCAGCACCTCATCTAGATGGACTCTGAAAGCAGAGCCATCTGGGTGCTGGGTGCCTGCCCCTCCCTCGGAGGAGATTGGAGCACTTGAGGGAGCAATCCGAGGGAGGGGATTGGAGCTCAGGTGCCCAGCGTGGAAGAGGCGGATCAGGGTAGGGCGTGTGGAAATTGCTCTGTCCTGGTGAGGGTTTTCCTTGGCCCAGGGGAAGCAGAAGCCGGGGATGATGTCCTTGACAGGGCCTGGGGCACCCTGGTCCTCAGCAGGAGGTGCAGGCTTAGGCTTCTTCACATTTGTGAATTCTGGAAGTTCAAAAATGCACATGGCACCTATCGTGTGTGCCATTCAGCCGCAGCTGTGGCGTTGCTGTGTTTCCGAATGAACCAGCACCATCTCCACCTCTGAACCCGAATATTGGTAATTTTCTGCTGTCTTCGATTTCTTTCAAAATAAATAAAGTATCATGAAAAAAGTATTGTTAGTTCAGTGTACACACCTCTGGTTCACTGCCCCTGCGGGGTCCCTTGAAAATGCCTCTCTCTTTGTCCATAGCGAACATGTGCTTTGGCGAGCCCCTCACACCGCTGTCCTTGAACCATAGGTGTGTCCCGAGTGTGTATGCATGTGCCCACGGATAGACCTTGTGCACAGACATCCTAGTGAGTTTGTCTGGCTTCCTTTGTCCCCATAGCTGTTAGGATACCAGGGGAGCAATGGTCTGACACAGGCCAGGCCCAGGGACCTGCAGTAGCCCCCTGGAGAAGCTGCAATGCTCCTCGCCTACATACACTTGAGTTAGTTGCCCGGCAAACATGTATGGTGGACCTACCCCCCTGGTGGCTCTGGGGGAGACATGAAGCTAGAAACCCCGGGTTGTAGTTAGCCTGCCCTGCCTTGGGACAGACAGACGCAGAGAGAATTTCGAGTCTGAGGTCCTTGGCCAGCTGGACTCTACCCACGTCCCGGCCAGTGGTCTTGGGTAAGTTAACCAGGCTGTATCATCTGTCATACTAACTGTGATTCAGCCCACTTCTCGGGGTTGCCAGGATGCCTTGGGTCACTGCGCCAGCACCCGGCAGCCATAGCCACGACTGCTGCCCTCGTTTCACAGATGTGGAAATTGAGGTCAGAGAGAAGTGACTTGCTCAAAGTGGCCCAGCCTGAAAATGGTGTGGCAGCTCTGAGGAGCCCTGTCTAACTGGAGTTGAGGACCCTCTCCGCCCTCAGGTGGCCTCATCTGAACCACAGTTCTCAGATGGCCAGATGTGCACAGCCCGGAGATGGCTGTTTGAACTGTTGCTACCGTGCACAGCCCCTTGGGCTTCTTATCGCTGTTGGGCCTTATTCATGTTCATCCACGGGGCCCGGCAGCTTCCCTCTGAAACTGTTCCACCAAGACAGTGTGTTTTAAAATTAAAATTACTTAGTACATCTTCATCTGAAGGCTGCTAGCAGAAGACTGGCTTCCAGGCAGCTTGGATGAGCGTCTTAAAGGCCTCAGTGTCACACCTACTCCGACAGGGCCACACCTTCTAATAGTGCCACTCCCTGAGTCAAGCACATACAAACCATCACAGTCACCATACCTGATTGCATTTTCCTTACTTTTTAAGGCTGAGTAACACTCCATTGTGAATGAGTGTGAGTGTGTGTGTGTGTGTGTGTCTCTGTCTGTCTGTCTGTCTGTCTGCCTGTCTGTCCATCTATCTGTTAGCATTTGGGTTGTCTCTACCTTCTGGATGTTGGAACAGCACTGACAAGGGTTGTGATGTAAACCTGCCCCTTAAACCCCCTATGTTTAGATGCAAGAGAATTTTATTATCAGGAATAGATAAGGGTAACAGAAAGAAAACTCCAGCTTCTGAGATTGGCAGTCTCGGATCCTTGTGTAGAATTCAAGTGCCTGCCAGCCACTTAGCTGTAAGCGAAATTTCCCTGGTTGTAGGTGGCGTGACCTGCTTACGATACCATGGAGCGCTGGGGACACCATTACCCTTACCACTGCCCCGAAGTCATAGTCTTCTGACCCATGCTGGATTGTGTCATTTGGTTGGTTAGTAGAAAGGACATCTGGTACTCATGACAGACGTTAAGATAAATTCTGCTAAGCATATTTCTGTGTGGTCCACCCTCTGCGTAACTTCCTCTGAATGGGTTTTCTATGTTTAAAAGAACAAAAAGAAAAAAAGGATTGATCTAGTTAGGTGTGATACTACATGTCTGTAATCCCAGCGCCTGGGGAGTGGAAGCAGCATTAGGAGCTTGAGGCCGGCCTAGGGGAAGTGAGACATTCCTTCCCCCAAATAAAGTGCTTGATCTAAGAAAAGATACCATTACCCAGATGCCAGGGTATTGATGTGCCAGCCCAGCACATCGGGTGCCGAGAGGGTCCCTGGGAGAAGTCCACTCAGGAACAGGTTGGTCCGGCTGTGTGTAGGTCGCATCACCGAGGCAAAGCACCTCTGTGCTGGACTCAGCCCGACTTCACGGTTCTTTCATAACCACTTGGACTCTGTGTTCTGGGACGGCTCTGGACGTGTCGGGAGCTGTCGGGACTCCCCGCAGTGAGCAAGCAGGGTGTGTGTGGGTCTTGCAGTTGGCTTCCTGGGGGAAACAGTGAGGTGGTGAGGTGTAAGCACACCGCTGCTTTAGCCTAGACAGCACGTGCAGCCCGGGCAGGTCTGAACCTGAAGAGGAATGTGTTTGCCTGCTTCTCTTGTCATCGGAGCACCCTTGTCCCCAGCTGGCTTGCTCTCTGAGTGTGCCAGGGAAGAGAGGACAGAAGTCAGTGGGTCGTGGGGGACTATGTCCTGCCCTGTGCTTACAGAGAGTCCGGGGAGGGGAGCAGGCTGAGTTCCAGTTTTGTGGCCTTCGTGTCAGGAATCAGTAGTCATCAAGTACTGGTTGAACAGAGAGACAAGGTGAGACTTGTAATGTGTTCATTGTGGAACCCAGGAGGTGAGCATATGTCACCTGGTCCTACTACAGTAGCATTATTATCTTTTTTTTTTTCTGGTAGTGCCATGATCAAAGTCAGAACCTCAGTCCTGCTGAGGAAGTGCTCTACCACTGAGCAGTACCCCCAGCTATTATTTTATTTTTTGGGGTGTGTGTATGTGTACACGATCTTGTGTATTCTGTGTGGGTGTGTGAGTGGAGGACAGAGGTCTGCCTCAGCTGTTATGCCCCAGGTGTCCTTAGTGTTATTATTATTACTACTACTACTATTATTTTAAATTTGAAAGACGTTCTCACTGACCTGGACCTCCTAAAGTGGGCTACACTGGAGGCCAGTGAACTCCAGGGACCCTCTAGTGTTTGTCTGCCCAGCACTGGGGTTACTGGCCTCCACCGACATACTCCCCCTCCTCCCCCCAGTGGATCCTGAAAATTGAACCGCGGTCCTCAATGCTCCCAGACCTAGTGCTTTGCTGACTGACCTATCTCCTCAGACTCTTTTATTTAATTTTTTTTTTAAAAAGGGGGACACAGCTGGAATTGACCATCGTTAGAGCACACTCTTCTGTGTCTGCCACTTTAGGCCACAGCCCAGAAGCCCTCTGGGGTCCCCTTCCAATTACTACCTTTCTTCTTCTCCCTTAATTTCTCCTGACCACGGCCTGTGTCTGTGTGGCTCCCTCCGAGGTTCAGTTTCACAGAGAAATTGTGCATTATTTCCTAGCCGGTTCTTTGTCTCAGCAGGAAGTTTGTGAGCCTCGCTGGCTGTGTTCTGCTCAGAGCTCGCTTTTTTTTTTTTAAATCTTTGTTACTATGTAACTCTCGTAATTTACCATTTGGGCAATCAGTGAGACGACTCAGCAGGTAAAAGCGCTTGCGTCAAGCCTGGTAGCCCGAGTTCAATCCCTGGGATCTGTGTGGTGGAAGGAGAGAACTGACCACACGCTTACCCACGTCAGCATCTGAGCTGTCTCAAAAGCCTAAGAAAGGAGGCAGCTTTCTTAGGTCTAGCACACTTAGACAGGGTGCTAATTCCCTAAGACAGTCAATTTCTTAGACTTTTAGGGAGCCTATATTGCTGGAGGGGACTCAATTGCATAGATCCTTCAAGGAGTGCATGTGAGGTTTAATTGACTCAGGGTTAGGAATGAACCCCACTGGCTTCTGGCTGTGTGCAGATGCAGCTTGTGCAGTCGGCTAATGCCCAGCAGTTAGACACATTGTTTTCACCGGCTTCTATCCCCTCCCCCAGAAACAAGTGTGATGTCTGGCTGCTTCACATCCGTGCCAACATTTGTCATTGTCTATCTTCTGCTTTAGCCATTCTGGTGCTTGTATAACAGTGTTCAACGTTCCTGGGTGGTTGAAATCCTTTACGGCAGAATGCCGGGAAGCTGTCCTTCATCCTTTGGGTGATGGCGGTGTTATTGCTGAACCAGAGATGCTTGAAACTGATGCTTTTCTGATGTTGGGAGACAGAGTCGTCCCTCTGTGCAGTGCCTCTGTCTGCTGCAGATCCTAGGACTAACCAGATGTAAGGAATCCCAGAGAGCCTTTATAAAGCTGGCTGTATATAGAAACTGGGTCTTTGTGAAGCTGGGAATTCCTTAGCCCATGCTTAGGTTTGGTCAACAAGATGCAAGAAAGACAGTGTGGTCCTCACAGCTGGTGTCTGGCCAAAGTAGTGCTGGCATTTATTTCCTGCTTGTTCACAGAGAAGACTTAATATAATATAATATAAGCATATACATTACATATTGTATATAATTATATTATATATAACATATTACATTTTTATATAATTTTTTGATATCTCTTTGGTAGCTCAGGCTGGTTTCAAACTCTGATCCCCTCACTTCTCCTTGGCTGCTGGGGTTATGGGTGTGGCAGCACACACAGAAATGTATTTTTGAGGCAGTCTGGGCAATCGAAACTGTTGTACTTCTTGCTAATTCTGGTTGGTTGTGACCCATTCCTGGAAACCTCCTGGTTCCTGGCCTGGGGTCACAACTGCCTTGCTGCTGGGGTTTTCCCCTGGACATTCTTCGAGCTCCTTTCTCACGGCCGGCCCCTGCTTCGCTGAGTTCTCTCCACACAGATGGTGGGCTTAATCCACATGCTCTTCCCTCCTCTCCTTTCTTAGACTTAACATATATTTAGGGAGCTTGAAAATTTTGCCAGGCACTTAGCCATTTTTTCCTCTCTAGTCCCTTCCTTCTGTTTTGGCCTTCTTAAATTCCCTCCCTCCCTCCCTCCCTCCCTCCCTCCCTCCCTTCCTTCCTTCCTTCCTTCCTTCCTTCCTTCTACTTGTCTGCCTGTCTACTCACCTATTTGCCCCTTCCACCCATCCATCAAAGTATGTATCTCTCCATTCATTTACAAACTTATACACTTTCCTACTCATCTATCCATCTGACCACCTATTCATCCACCCCTACCCATCTGCCAATTTATTCATTCATTTACCTATCCATGCACTTTTCTATCATCTATCCACCCACTCACCCATCCATTCATCCATTCATCCACCCACCCATCCATACATACATACATCCACCGACCCATCTACCATCCATCCATCCACCCATCCACCTTCCCATCCATCCATTCTCCCACCTACCCGCCCACCCCTTTCCCCACTTAGAATACTCATTGTGAGTCATACCTTGGGTTAGATACAGATGAATGAAGGGTGGTCCTCGCCTTTGAGGTCCTGTACCCAGTTTGCCTTTGGAGAAGACACATGAGTAAGTAGATGCGTCAGTCATTCTTGCTGTTGATGTGACAAAGTATCTGACAAGAACAGTTTCATGGTTGAGGTAGGAGCGTGGCAGGGTAGCCATGATAGCAGGATTGTGAGACGGTTTGCATCAGCAGTTGGGAAGCAGAGAGAGTGGAACTGATCAGCTCACTTTATTTATTTATTTATTTATTTATTTATTTATTTGCTCCTGGCCTATGGGATAATGCAGTCTAGTTAAGATGGGTCTTCCTGTAGTCCCTACCTACAAACTCTCTCAAATAGGTCTCCCATAAGTTTGCTTTCTTGATGATTCTGGAGCCTATCAAGTTGGCAACCGATATTAACCATTGCAGTAGACGACTATGATATGGATAATATGGGGTGGCACAGATGATGGAGTGGGGCTTGGGGGACAAGGGAGAGTATCTGGACCTGATGAGAGATGAGAGAGAGAGAGAGAGAGAGAGAGAGAGAGAGAGAGAGAGAGAGAGAGAGAGAGAGAGAGAGAGAGAGCGAGCGCACACTTGGGTGCTATATCTTGACACTGTTTTGAGATGGGCTCTTATGGGAGGCTAGTGGATTGTAGGTATATGATGTCTCAAGAGAGGGACAGAGTGAAGTGGGCATTGCCCAGGCCACTCAGGGATCTTTGGCCCCAATGTGTGATAGGGGGTGTCTGGGGCAGGTGGATGATGTGTCTATGGGGTTCAGTAGGACCCTTTAGCCAGGCCTGTTGGCATTTCACAGAGTATGGTGGGTGACAGCCACACTCTGTGGTAGATGGGATGATGTCCTCTGAAGATCCTAGTCTCCAGAAGGGTGAACATTTATCTAATGTCACACAAGGAAGGGTTTTGTGTCCAGAGTCTTGAGATGTGGAGTTTAGCATGCAGTCTTGGGGTGGTGACGGTGTGAAGGTAGGGCAGGAGAGTTCAAGCAGAGAGGGGAGTCATAAAGTTTCTGTTGTGGCAGGAGAGGTGAGGTCATACACCTAGAGATGCAGGGATCTCTGGAAAGACAAGAGTCTCCCTTGGACCTCCAGGAAGAGCTGGTCCTGCCCTGTCCGCTGCCCTTGGTGCACCCTGTTGGGCTCACTCTAGACCTCTGAGAGGACAAGCCACTGGGTCTGTGGCAACTCTTTCCACAGTTGTGGGAACCTGTTAGGTGGGGAGGTGTGGGGCTTTCTAGAAAACAGGTGCCAGGGCCTGGGTAGTGGCCATAGGACCCATTCTCTTTGACTCAAGAACCCCCTAAAAGGTTCACTTCGCAACCAGTCTGGGTTCTTTGAAGATAGCTGTCAAAAAGAGTCAGGGTTTCTTTTAGGATCAAGCGAAATCACAGATTGATCCTTGGTGGGGTCCTGTGAGGTTGGCATCTATTCCCCAGCCTTCTGATTTTCTCTGTGGATGTGAGCAGGATAGAAGTAGGAGCCTGCTTTGGGGGAAAAGTCCTAGAAATGGTGCTGGGTCCCTTGGGACTCGTCTCCCACCTCCTGTGTAGAGCAGGAAGGTGGGGTGTGTCGGGAGTATCATGCAACCTGTACTTTGCAGAAGTCAAACACATCTCTCGGGTGGGAGGATCCGTCTTTTGTGGGATCGGCGTCTTTTGTGGGATCGGCGCGTGGCCCGTCTGCCTGGGTGACTCACCCACACCCTCCACTGATGCTCCTGACAGCGCCTTGCGATCTGTCGCCTCCCGCTCACTCGCGACAGCTCCATCCTTTACTCAGCCTCTACCGGAGCCTCCCGCCCCCCTCCCACGCCTCTCCTCATGGGGCCTCCAAGACTCCTGTGTCTCCGGGAAGGGGATCTATCACAGATCATCCGGACTGGAAGCCTCCTCCACATGCTAGCCAACGAAATATTGGTGTGAGCCAAGCTACGTGTACCCATCTTTGACAACCATATCCTTCTGGGCCATCCGGGTCCTTCTGGGTCCCAGGTCCCCATCCTTCCCATTGCTGCCTAGCATTGGCCACTGACCGGCGTTGACTTGTTTGTCTATGAGCAATGTGAGTCGGCTGTCTGCTACTGTAATAACAGACCTGAGATGAATCAGCTTAAAAGGAACACAGGCTATCTCTGCTCACAGGTTTGGAGATTTTTAATCTCTGACCTTTGACCCTATTGCTTTGGGCCTCTGGCAGCGCAGTGAGTGCCTCATATCAGGCGTAGAGGCTGGAGGAGGCAACTTTATGATACAGCCAATGGGGATTGGTAGGAAGAGAAAGTCATAGAGGTTCCATTGTCCCCTTAAGTAACCCAGGACATTCCACTAGGTGTACTTCGTCAAGTCTTTTTAAGCACTCGGGCCTTTCGTGAGACAGTCATGAACTTAACTGTGTACGAGCTGCATGATATCCCCTAAAATGTATGTCTCAGTGCGACCTTGTGTGCCTGGGAGGTGACCTTGTTGGAAGTCAGGGTCTGGGCAGTGGCATGAGTTGAAATAGGGCCCGTGAGGCCGAGGATGCTCTGGGGACAGCTGTGAGGGCTGGGGAGGCACAGAGCAACACCCCGGTCCTGAGAACACCCAGAAGCCAGCCCCGCTGTCACATAGGGACTCCGGAGAGAACAGGTTGCTTTATTGTTTCCTTCAGTACCGAGGATTGAGCTATACCACTGAGCTATGCCCCCAGATGTCTCTTTACCATTTATTTTGGATAGAGGTCTTAACTAAGTTTGGTAGGCCAGCCTTAAACTTGGCATCCTCCTGCCTCCTCCTTCTGAGTAGCCTGGATGACAGGACTATACAACCAGGCCCAGCTACTTCTGTTTCCTGGCCTGTGAGTTTTTCTGGGACACGACCATTCACTCAGCCCCTGGTTCTGCTGCCTACTGTGCCCGGTCTTTTCTCCCCGCGTAGTGCTGTGTCTCCCTGCCTGGTTTTGGCTCAGGGTGGGTTGGGAGGCCTTGCAGGAGCTAGCTTAGCTGGCTGTCTGACCTCTGCCTCAGGATCCGGGTTCACTGGGTTCAGAGACTCTCCATCCCCCTCCCAGGTCCCAAGGTCTGAGTGTACCAGGGTTTCTCTCAGGCTGGCTGATTCCAACCTTGCCCTTGGTAGGAAAGCAAAAAAAAAAAAAAGACTGCCTGGCTGAGGAAAGCCTTTCTCGGTTGCAAATTACAACTTGGAGGCCAGTGATTGCACTCACTCACCTATGCTGCCTTTTTTGCATTTTGCTAACACGGGTCTGGCCCGCCCTCCCCAGAGAAGCCTCATCACTGGGGGGGGGGGTTCTGATGTGTGCTTGCAGCCCCGTGCTTCCTGTCTGGCTCTCTGGGGGTGTTCATGGTAATCCCAAGACAAGGAAATGGAGACTGGGGAGGCTTAGATACACAGGCTCAAGGTCACAGCAGCTCACACCTGTTTGAGTGGAGGCTCAGAGTTCTACGCTCACCAGCTTATCTAAATTTATGCTGACTGCAAAAACTTCCTAATAATTAGACGCCAGTAAAACAGTTCACCTTTGGACTTGGCTAGAAAGCCATGCTCACGTGTGCGCTTGTGTCAACATAAGACTTTTTACACACACACACACACACACACAGAGCTACACACACAGTTGTCTCCTAGTATGCTGGTCATCCCCGATTTGAAAATATTTCCTGAATGACCTGCTCCTCCCAGGCCAATAAATTGGCCAATAAATTGAGCCCAGCCAATAGATGACTAACTAGCTCGTTTGTAATCTCTTAAGTCTCTTTTAAGTCCTGCTAATAGCTGTGAACCTCCCCAAGGTCTGGGGCCCCCGGCTGCTCTCCACTCTGTCCCACAAGCTGCAGATGAGACTCTGTGGAGGAGAGACTAGCCGGGATGGGATAGAGACGTCCCACAGAGGCCCTGGGAATGACCATTGGGTATGTCTGCTTGTGCATTTTTCTGTTCCTTTTCTCACCCTGCACTGCCTCGCCAGTCTCTCAATGATTAACTGTGAGACCTTGGCACCGTGTGTCACCTCCCAGTGACAAGCAGAGCTCACCTCTCTTGCTTGCAGTAACGATTCCAAACACACTAACCCTCACCCCACCCCACCCCACCCGGTTCCCTGGGCCCCAAGGCCTCTGCCCCTTCTGGGCCTCCTTTTCTCCCTGCCCATCTCTTCTTAGAAGTCATCTTCTCTGACCTTCACGTCCCGACCATCTGAAAGGTTGGCCCTCCCCGTCTCCTCCACTCATTTCTCTTGCTTCCTGCCTTAGCACTTATCGGAAGTGAACGGGCCTGGTGTTTTTATTTTGTCCCTGTCTGTCTCCTCCCACTAGGAAAGCTGGGGTTTTGCTTGTCGTCCGCGTCCTCCCCCACCCCCACCCCAGATGACACACGTTAGGTGCTCATTGAATAGTTGTGCTGTGAACCACTGAATGTGAAGAGCTCTAGCAGGCTTCGCTTGTTGAAGTCCGCCTGCTGAGTACATGCGGCCCCTGGATGCCTGACTGTTCTTACTGATGTCATCCTGCACTTTCTGTGTGGAGGGCTTACACCAGAAGGCTGCAGAACACACAGAGGGGGCATGTCTGTGCAAGACAGCAAGGGCCTTAGTCTGAAGGAGGCGGAGGGCAGAGGTCTTCCCGTCTCTTCTCTGCCTGTCACTGGGAGACTGGGACATGGGGTGGGGTGGCATCTTTTTAGGTTGGCTCCTGCTTCCCCACCCCTACCTCCACTCCCAACAGAGTAGGAGAGATGCCCCATGGCTGCTACCTGCCACCGTCCCCTTTGTGGGGCGTTCCTCTAGTCTGCGGCCACACGTCTGAGTCTGACTTCCTGCACCTGGGCACGTCCCAGGCAGTCTGTGGCCAGGCTGTGTCTCCTGGCCAGGCCTTTCAGGAATGTACCCTTGCCAGGCTGGCCGTGAGAATAAGGCCGTGCCTGCTTGCTTGATCATTCTGACGAGTGTGGAAGGTCCTTGGTGGTCCTCACCAGTGTCCCTCCTATCGATTCTCTGCAATTCTTTGGTTTTTTTGCCCAGTATTTTTTTTTTTTAAAATTGTGTGGGTGCCTTTGTTGAAAAGCAGTTGGTGAGGCTGTCTTTTTAAATAGAGAACTTGTTGGCGAACCTCTCTCTCTCTCTCTCTCTCTCTCTCTCTCTCTCTGTGTGTGTGTGTGTGTGTGTGTGTGTGTGTGTGTGTAAATGAGCCTGGAGCTCTCCAATTGGCTGACTGCTCAGCAAGCCCCAAGACTCCCATTTACTCTTGCCCAACTTTTTATGTGGGTGCTGGGGATTTGAACCTGTGTCCTCATGCTTCGGTGGCAGACACTTTATCTACTGAGCCACCTGTCCAACCTGCTGCTGATCCCTTTCAGCTTTTCTTTCCTTTTTGGCTTCTTGATTTTTGTTTAAAAATATTTATTTATATGTAGAGAAGTTTTACATTTTTCCCCCAGTTGTCAGGCTTGTGTGTCTTAGTTAATTAGTGGCTTAGAAGATTGTTCCAATTAGAAGATGCTTGTGTGTATATGTGTGTGCTTGAGTGTACGTATACATATCATGTATATTCAGTGACTGCAGAGTCCAGAAGAGGGCATCAGATCCCTGGGAACTGGGGCTAAAGATGGTTGTGAGCTGCCGTGTAGGTGCTCGGTACTGAACCCAGATCCTTTTGCAAGAGTAGCCACTGCTTTTTAACCACCGAACCAATCTGTCTAGCCCCACCTACTCCAAGTTTTAAGGTCAAGCACACATTCCTTGTTCTTAAAAAAGGAGTCCAGTCGTTGTTAATCTAGCCTTGTTTGACGGTAAGGGATGAGGAACCCCCAGTAAACTGAGTCTTCGCTCCTGTTCCCTGCTTTGTTTTGCTTTCAGCCATTGCTGTCTGTCCTACGGACTGCTCGTGCCTGGGACTCCCCCACCTTGCTTTGACACTGTGCTATTTTGCTCATTTTTCCACATTCACTGTATTTTTGAGTTGAATTCTTTCACATGAAACATGAAGGAATAGAGGGCTCTAGTTACTTGCCTGAGGTCACACAGCTAGATGGGGTACCACCGTGTAGTGACTCTCCCTGTTGGCTGTGCCTCCGGACCAACCTAGCGAGCCCCCGGGGCTACTTCTTGGTGTTTCTGGCTTCTTGTGGGATGCTATTTCTATGTTAAGAAGAAATACTTGCACTATGTTCTGTCTGTCTCTAAGAAGAGCTAGATATGAGGAGGAACTGAGGTAGAGCCACCGGCAAGAGGAGATTGGGCACGTGCCTCATGGTATACTATGCTGGCAACCTAAAACTCAAAACCTGCCAGTACTAACGTAGTTGTTGCTATATTCCTCAATGCTGACTTCCAGCAATTGTGTCTTTATTTCAGACAGTCAGTCACTGCTGTAATTGTTGGTTTTTACAAATATTTTACCATAACCCACTGTATCTTCCCTGTGTGATACTGAGATCCAGACGAAGCAGGCTCTTACAGCTTGCAGACATCATGTACCTGTTCCTCTGAACCGTCAAGTCAGTCCATGAGGGTCAGTTCACGTGTCCTGAAAATCTGGAGGAATTTGTCGGCTCTGACATTGAGGCAAGACCACCAGGGGTCCGTCCCCGGAGAGCTGCCTTTCCAAGGGTCCCAAACCTCAGAGATGAGTGCCCAGGCTTATTGGTTCCTGGGTTCCAGCTCTATCCTGTCTGCAGCATGAGCTTGGAAAGTAGGGGCTCCCAGGCAGTATGGTCCACAGGCTGCAAAGCAGCCGATGGCAGTTTCCCTGCAAAGACCTGGAATCAGATAAACGTTAATTACCTAAAAATCAGGCAAGGAAAGGCCTGAGTGGAAGCTGGTCCTTGTCACTCATTCTGAAGGTTAGTTGTCTTAGCCCATTTGACCAGGCCTGGAGCATGTACCTCAGCGACCTGGTGGTCCCCGGCACCATCTTCTCCAGAATCCATGCTGTTTGTGCACTGGGGTCTGAGAGTTGAATGTTTCTTTAGATTTTATGTTTAGTACTTGTATAAAATGGTGGTAAAACACACGTTGTATAGAATTGATTGCTCTCTCGAGTCTTTCTCTGAGACAGCTTCACTGTACAGGTCAGCCCTGAACTCATGATTCCCCTGCCTCAGTGCTGAGATTATAGGTGTGCTCCATCCACCACACCTGCTTAGGATTTCTTCCCTCAGGTCTTTCTAAGTGTGTAGGTCAATCGCCAATTCTGTTTATGTCATTGTAGTCCTGACCTCTGGAACTTCAAGTTGTTAATAGCGCAGCCCAGGGCTGCTGTCAGGGTGGGTTCTGAGCTCATAGCCTTTGGGTGAAGTGGGCGGAACCTACCAGAGGCAGAAGCCAGGAGATGTAGCAGAAGCCTTTTAAGAGGCCACCAACATCCCATTTTACAAATGAGAAAACCTAGCAGACCGACAGTGTATAGAGAACAAAGGTTGTAGACTTTAATGTATCCATGGTGGGTCTGATGTTAATGTATCCAGCAGCATACATGGGAGGTCTTCCTCAACAAGTTGTCACAGGAGATAACCAACACTCGCTTAGGGCAGATCCACAGGAGAGTATATCTGGCACCCAGGTCCACACACTAGGCTGCTATCAATGTCCCAAGTTCTGTACTTTTTAATCTGCCCTGTAGTTTTGGTCACATGGCACGTTGGTTCTCTTTGAAGCTTTTATGCATGACGCAGTTCTTGAGTAACTGATTCTTTAAAAGGAGCATGCCAGAGGCCTCAGAGCAGATGGGGTTAGACTTGGTGTAACCGGCCCACCATCTTAGTTCTGTCCACTCTTGAGAGCATGAGTCTGGAGCTGAAGGCACGGGGATTGCTTAACATCAGCAAGGACCTAGGTGCAATCCATAATGCTGAGATATACTGAGAGAGAGAGAGAGAGAGAGAGAGAGAGAGAGAAAATGTGTATGTGTTGAGTTTTTGAGAGATCAGGATGGGGGAGAAATACACACAGACACACTTAGAGAGAGACTGACACACATACTCAGAGACAGACAGACAGACAGACAAATTGTCAAAGACAGAGTCAGAGAAAAGGAATTTGCAGACATCAGGTTAGTCAGAAGTGACTGATAATGTGGAGTCTTAGCAAAGTTTAACCGAGCGTTAGACGTGAAGTGATGAGCTATTTCTTGTGGTGTTCTTTTTCTTTTTCTTTTTTCCTTTTTCTTTTTATTCTTCCCAAGACAGGGCTTCTCTGTGTAGCCCTGGCTGTCCCAGAACTCACTCTGTTAACCAAGCTAGCATAGAATTCAGAGACCTACCTGCCTCTGCCTCCCAAGTGCTGGGATCAAAGGCACGGTGTGCCACCATGCTGGTTCTTGTGGTGTTCTTAAGTGACAGCAAGACTCTGAGGTGGTGAAGGGTTGTATGGGTGAAGCACATGACAGGGAGACATGACAGGAGGAGCAGAGCCCAGGCTCAGTGCCTTGGGCAGTTGGCAGATGTGGCATTTGTTGGGACCCTCAAGCGGGGTGCAAGAGAACAAGTGTGCTGGACAGTGATGCTCTACCAGTGCCTTGTCCTGGATTGGACAACTGTCCTCCCCTCCCCAACTCCTTTCATCCTAAAACATCACCCGATTGGGTGGATGCTTTCTTTGTACCCATTTTATTATGAGAAACCGTATTTGGAGAACTGGAGTGTTGCTCTTGACCAGGCATCAGGAGGCAATAATGCTGAGTTAGAGCTGAGTGTGTCTGGCTCTCGAGGGTATCCGTGGCCAGCATACTCTGTCATACCTGTGGGCGGCGGAGAAGCAGAGACACTGGAGACAGACACACAGAACTAGCAATGATGGCTTACATGTACACGGAGGTAAGGCAGAGTGTTTACCGGGGGTGAGTTCATATTGGTCCACAAACTGTGCATTCCCCATTGTCTGTTCACCTTGCTGAGTCTGCTTTCGGCGGGCTGCCATGTGCTCCTCCTTATCCTTACCCCAAAAGCCCAAGGAGTTGTTGCCTCCAACTTGAGAGGAGCCTTGTGTTGGAATGGTGATGTGCTGGCAGGCAGGGGACCTGAGTTCTCTACCTGGTACTCACAGAAAACAAAGTTGGGTAGACATGAACTCCTAGTGAACCCAAGTCCCCAAGAAGGACAAACAAAACAAGGTCGATGGCTCCTGAAGAATGACAAGAGAGATTGCCTCTGAACTTCACGTTTATCGATACGTGCTTACACACAGGCGCGCTCACACGCCTGTAGGAATGCCCACTCGTGCACACGTACACACCTACAGAGCCTGGTTAGGGAAGAGGGAGCTTTGCGGTGGTGCTGTCTCTCTGACAGTTCAGCCAGGTCACACTGATGTTCTGCCCTCCCCAAAGAACGTAGGAGAATGGCCTCATTCCAAGAAACCACAAGACAGCATTAAGGTCACAGCCCACACGTGACATTAGAAACCCAGACTGCCGCGATCTCGGGCAATAATAACGCGGTTATTCCTCTCCCAGTCAAGTTGATTCCTTCTACAGCCATTAATTTTATCTCTATCCCGTGGAAATTGAGTCCACTTCCAATTGAAGTAAAAGTTAACAGTGTCCTCCTTCCACCCTTGGAAACCCTGCCTATTACGGCCAATACCATCACGCTGTTTACAAGTTCATTGTGGGTCAGACAACAGTGTTTATATTCATACACAGGAAATTTGATTAGACAGCTGGGAAAGAACACACACTGGCAGGACGTGACTGCCCTGGGTCCATGCAGCCTGGAACCTTCAAGTGCTGCATCGGGTGGGGATACCCCTGCCACTGACGGGGATGTAGAGTCTTGGGCACCGTTGGGGGCAGCAGTCACTAGGGGAAAGTCCTTGCTGTAGCGATTCTATAGGCAGGCGCAGGCGCGGCTGTGTCAGAGAAACCCTGTGAGATTAATTCCTCAAGCCCGGCAGGGTCTGTGCCCTATGGTGTGAAGCTGTACCAGAAGTTAGCCTTGGGATTGGTGATGGTGTTTGCAGGGCCCCTGGGGAAGGATGTTGTCTCTCTAGGATTGTTTTGGAAACCCAGGTTATTAAGTCATTATTAGACATGCAAAAGAATAAGAAGAAGAAGAAAAAGATGGTTTTCTCTTTGCTCAGGAATGGTATAGTGGTCTTCTTGCTTTTGGGAAACTTTTTTTTTTAAATCTGATATAAGACCTCAGGACAGGGATGGCCCTGGGTGACTCAGTTTCGCTGACCTCTTGCTACAGTCACCTGGCTGCCGGGGCCCCCCCCCACACCCCTCCACTGTTTCACGCGCAGAATGAACTTCTCCCATCTGGAGCGGTAAGCAGTTCCTGCTAAGTCTGCTGACCTCTGTGACTGCTTTCCTCATTCGAACCTCGCCCTCCCTTCTGAGTTTTATGGCCAGCGCCGAGGATAAGAGCGAGAGCCATCACTAGTGATTGGGCAGCGGGATAAGATAGGCAGTGGTCCCGTGGGTTGTTCCATTTGGCATTTGTTAAGTGTCTTAGTTCCCTGTCTCTTGAGTTCAAGGTCTGGAACCTCACGTTGACGAATCAATCCTTGGCTCTAAGCCCTGTGTCTGCTTAGAGTAGGACGCCAACTCCCATTGGTACATCTATTATTGACTTTCTTGTGGACAAATACCTGACCAGAAGCAACTTACAGACAGAGGGTTTGTTTTGGTTCATGTCCTGCAGGGGTGGGGATGGGATGGGGGTGGGGATAGGGTGGGGGTGGGTCTGATCCAGTCCCGTCACGGTAGGGAGATCGAGGCAGCTGTTCACATTGCCGCCTGCAGCCTGGAAGCAGAGAGGACGGACGAGCTCTGATTCTCAGTTGACTTTCTCCTCTCTGTTCAGACCAGGATGAATCAAGGCTCATGGGACGTGCCTTACTTATTTTTCTATTTCCATGATAAAGTACTCTTGCAAAAGCAACCGAAGAAAGCAAAGAGTTTATTTTGGCCCACAGTTCAAGGTTGCCGTCCTTGAGAATTCGTCGTGGCAAGAGCGTGGTCGCTTTGCATTCCAGGTCAGGGAGCAGAGAGATGAAAGCTAGCGCCCAGCTCATTTTCTCTTTTGAATACAGTCCAGGGCCCCAGCCCAGGGAATGGTGCCATAGTGGTCAGGTCTTGTCACCTCAGCCAAATGAAGAGGACCCTATACATGCAGGCCTAGAGGTTCATCTCCCTGGTGATTCTAGATTTCTTCTAGTTGATGCTTGAGATTGATCTGGATTAATGTGCTGCCCACACTCAGGGTGGGGCTAGAAATTCCATAGGTTAAATCCTATAGGTTCAATGCCTAAAGGTTCAATCCCATAGGTGGGTCAAACTGACATCATTCATCACAGTGTGTAAGGATGGTTTACAGATGCCAGTGGATGGGCTGAAAACAGTTCTGATTTCTAGAGTGTCTTTGTTACTTTTGTATTGCTGGGGTAAGACAGTATTACCAAGGCTCCTGAGAGAAGGCAAAAAAAAATTATCAAGGGCTTACAGTTTCAGAGAGTGAGTCTGTGATCACTATGGTGAGGAACATGGCATCAGGCAGGCAGGCATGGAGTTGGAGCAGGAGCTGTGAACTTACATCCTAATGCACGGAGAGAAAGATGCTAACTGGGAATGACAGGGGCTAAGACCTCAAAGCCCACCCCCCCAGTGAGACATCTAGAACAAAGCCACATTTTTCTATCCTTCCCAAACAGTTCCTTTCCCTGGGGACTAGGAATTCAAATGTATGGGCCTTTGGGGGGGGTGCATTCTCGTTCAAACCATCATGCAGAGTAACCTCTACCACCTTGAGAGCTGATGCCACGCCCTCCCCCTCCTGCCCCCTGCTATAGCTCCTGGACTTGCCAAATGCACAGTATCTCTGTCTAAATGAAGAAACAGAATGAGAGCCAAGTGGTTGACCACCATGACAGCCAAGTGAATGAGACACCAGCCTTCATATGTGGTCAGAATGCCCTGGTACAAGTCCACCTGCTGAGGGATTCTGTCCCCTTAATGTCTTGGCCCATGGTCTCTCCAACCTCAAACATTCCTGATTTGGGAAGTTTTGGAGGTTATTTTGCTGTGCGTGTGTTTTGCGCACGTGCACACATGTGTGCATATGAATGGCACACGTCTGTGGAGGCTAACAAGCCAACCTCTGCATCCTTTCTCCTTGTTATTTTTTTAAATTGTGTCTATTCATTCACTTATTGTTGGGGTTGGGTACTCATGCCGTGGTGGGAGAGAGAATGAGCACACTCTAGTCTTAGACTTATCAATTCCCCATTCCTGGCCTGGGGAGCTGCCCTTTCATAGGTCTGGGAAGGAACATTTATCTGACTTCTGCCTAGTGGAACTCTTAAGTTGACGTAAGTGCTCATGCCTGGTTCTATTGCCATCCTTGCCCCTAGCAGAACAGTGTCATCTCCACCCTGGTTACATCCAAATGTCAGATGACCGATAGAGATCCCTCTTCAGGGGCGCCGCCATAAGAACACCCAGAAGCTAAAGTTATACATACGCCTCTTGCCAGGACATCACATTGACCTCTGACTTTGACGTTCAGGGCTTCCCAGAACTCTGCCCCTGGCCTCTCAGATTCTGTGAATCATGTGTGGGGTGCCTCATTGCAGTCAGGCAGTGGGGCTGCATATGCCGAGACAGAGGTCAGAATCTTGGGGTGAGTGTCTGACCTCGAGCTCAGATGGACCGGTCACTCCCTCAGGGTCTCAGTTTCTCCACTTAGAGTTGAGGTGAGGATAAAATAACCCACTGTCTGAAACCTCCATCTGGATCAAGATGGGCAGGCTTCTCGGTGACAAAGACAGCTTCCTGTTTTAATCCTTCTCAGGAAATAAGTAACCTTGACTCATTGTTTATGAAACTGAACCCCTGGGTGTCGGGAGTACACACCCACCTTTAATCCAGGCACTTGGAGGCAGAGGCAGGTGGATCTCTGTGAGATCAAGGGCAGTGTGGTCTACATAGTGAGTTCTAGGACAGCCAGAGCTACATACTACATGGTGAGGATGCTGGGGTGGTGGGGGGAGGGAGAGAGACTGACTCCTGCCACCTTGTTGTGACCCCTCGAGTCTCCTCAGTGACAGTCCATTTCTGCTTCTGCTTTCTCCCTGAAGAGCAAGCATGCTGGGCTCTTACCCTAGTGTAGCCTACACTGACCCGAAGGCACTTCATATCCCAGCGAGATGCAGATGCCGATGCCAATACTTTAAGGAGCTTTTAAATTGCACCCACCCAGCACAAGAACGGCGTGAACAAGTCTCCGTCAGGAAATCCATTTCTCTTTTCTTGTAGCCATTGGTTCTCTGGACTGGTCCTGGGTAGAATTAAGTACAGGCCTTGGCCAGGGTTAGCTGCTCCCACCCAGTCATCGTATTCTTGGGACTCGCCGTTCTGCTCTGTCCTGGCACAATCAATGCAAATTCATGGGATGGGCACCCTAGTCTGTGTGAGTGTCTTTTACAGGAGAGGAGGAAGGTGGTCCTTAAATGGCACCAGGGGTGGGAAGTCACAGACATGGAAACGGAGGGGCTCTTCCAGCCAAGTCTGCAGCCAGCCGAATCTGCAGCGCTGTGTGAGGGGGTGCTGGCATGTGAGGGCTTCCAGAGATGACATGGTGCTGCTGCCGGAGCTCTGGGTGTGAGCCCTACTTGTTGGTGAGCAAAGCATTTCCAGGCTCTGTGAGTGTCCCCACGCCACTTCCTTTTTGTTGTGGCTTGGATCCCGGAAACCCCCATTTCTGCTCTGCGTGCAGTACAGGCTGTCAGGCCTCGGCCAGGGATGTTTGCTCACATGTGAATATGAATTCAGGTGTATGAAGCTGCATACTTGTGTGTGAGCGTATACATTTATAATGTTCAGTATTGTGTATACATGTGAGTGTGCATTATACACTTCTATTTAAAGGTGGAACATTGTATATATGCATCCAAGCTGCATATGTACAGAGGGTGTAGACATGATTACATGAGTGCACATGTATGTATATGTTAGAGGTGTGTATACAGGCACGCAACATGTGCATATTTTGTGTTTGTAGGAACGTGGTGTGTACATACATTGATACATGTGTATTGCATATTGATATGTGTGTGTAGGGTGTTCTATGTGTGCATGTGAATGAGTGCTAGTCTGGATGTGTGGGTGGAGGGGTTTTGTATGCTCATGCTTGAATGTATATGTAGATGGGGTATGTTTGTGGAGGAACATATGAATGCATATACTATATGCATGCGCTGTGGTGAATATGTGTGCCATGTATGTGCCATATATGAGTGCATGCTATGTGTAAATATGTGTGTGCCACATGTTTCTGTGTGAATATATGTGTCATGTGTGAATGCATGTGTGCCAGGTGGGTCTGAATATGTGTGCATGCCGTGTGTGTGAACATGTGTACCAGGCTATACTCCCCGACCCCTGGAGTGAGTGATTTCCATGCAGTATTTTACTCTTTAGATTCTTTGCAAGAATACAAAGTTCAACTCCTCGTTTTCCAGACAGCAAATCCAAGTTTGGCTCAAGCTTTTCATTCTCCACACCGACCAACTTCCCTTGGCTCCCTAGGCCTTAGACAACATTTTGCTGGCAACCCGAAGAGCCTTCCTCTTGCACACTCCTAGATCTCTGCAGGATCAGGCCACGAACAACAATCCCTTATTTTCCCCGTGTCCCGTCTGAGGCCTCCCCACCCAGTTTCTTGCCTGTCTCATCCTTGAAGAAAGTGGTTCCCCTGTGCTTGACTTCACACACCCATCATCCCTGTGCTGTGTGAAGTAGGGAGGGCTTGCCTATCTGACATGAACACGGGGCTCCTGTAAGGCAGAACAGAGAGATGAAAGCTGGGGCTCTATCATACACCTGGCTGATCAGTTTCTGTTTAACAGCACCCCCCCCAACCACTGTTCTTGAATTGTTTCTCTGTGAAGGTTGCTTTTGAACCCACAAGGGACATGATTGTAAGTTAACCCCCCATGCCGGGAGACCTCTGAACAGATTTCCAAGTGTGGTTACAGTCTGGGTCTCAGTTGAACGAGAGTGCACGGGGTCCCTATATGCCTGTGAGAGAACTTCTAAATTTGTCTCAGACGGAATCACACCCTCACCGGAGGCAGATCTAGTGAACACAGGAGAATCCAGCGTGACCTACATTGGCAGGAAATGGGACGAGGCGGTGGGTGGGAGGGACATGGCAATGCTCACGGGGTGAGTAAAGGCATCAGGGAAGATCCCAGCCAATAGCCAGGGATAAAGGGCGTTTATCTGGTTTATAAAAGACTCCGTGTTCATCCTTACAAGTTGCATAGATTTTGTAAACTCCTTTAGGGGACTCCATCACACAAGCCAAAGACAAGGAGTCAGAGCTCAGAGGAAGAGGAAGAAGGGGCCAAAATCTGATTCTCTGAGTGAAGGAAAGGCAGACTTACCCTCCTTTTTCCTCCATGACTCTGGTGGTGGTGGTGCTGGTGGTGCTGGTAGTGCTGGTCGGGTGGTAGGTAGTGTGTCTGAGGTTGGGGAGGACCACAGGACAGGATGCTTGGCTCACAGTGATGCAGGTGGCAATAGTCGGTTGCAGGGTCTACTGTTCCCTAAGCAAGGGGGAAGAGAGGATGTGGCCAAGGGTGATTGTGTTCCTGAGGCTTGGTGAGGAAGAGACAGTGTCTGAGTCACAAGTTGTTCAGGGGTTCCTGTCTTCCTTCCTTCAGCTGATATTTACAGAGACAGCACAGAACGGAATAAAAGCACTGTGCATCCATCCAGTCCTTGGAGTGTTTTCACACTGAAAGAGATGGAGACCGTGACCCGTCACCCAGCGGTCAAGGACGGTCAGTCAGCAGGTTGTCAAGCACAAATTCTGTTGCCAGTCGTGTACCCACCTGCCCTGCCCAGTCCAGTAACCATGGGACGGGGTGAGGCAGGACGCCCAATAAGTTTGCCTGTGTAATTAAAGAAAAACAGAAGTCGAAGGTGCAGTTCAAACTCATAAGCGTCCTTTCCAGGGCTCTGAGCTAGCTCCCTGGAGCTGCTGGAGGTCAGACTGCACCATGTGGCGCCAAGCACCCCACCGTGCAGAGTTCTGCTTTACAGCGCTGACCTGGTACCAGGCTACAGAGGCTATGTTTGGTAGGGCCTTTGTGGTCATGTGGGGTTGGGTCAAGACTAGCACCTGTTCCTTCGTGATGTGGGAGGGCCAAGGCCAGTGCTGGGCCTTGAGAGGCAGAGAGGGTGCAGAATGATTGGGTCACATAGGTGGACAGCGTCCTGGACCCAAGGAAGAACTGCGTGGTAAGATCTGAGCTTTGGAAAGATCTGGAGAGACAGGGAGGGTTGTGTGGTTGGATTGCAGTTCTGGGGCAGATTGCATGGGCCGTATGCAGCTTGGTACGAATAAGGTGGAAGGAACGCAAATCTTCTTGAAGGAGGACACTTGCAGACATTTACCTCCCCTGCTCCTGCCAAATCCTGGCCTAATTGTCTTTGGGGGCCATCTCTAAGCGCCCTGGTTTGCTAAGTAGAGAGTCCCCATGGCCAAAGACAGTAGCTTATAGAATGGCAAGGTTGGACATCACTCTAAGAAGGAAAAGCTGGTCCTTGGGAACACATCATCTGAAGCAAGAATACAGGGAAAGGAGGTAGTCTCCAGGGCCTAAAGCCTCACGTTTTTCCGTTTGAGGCCCAAGAAACCAACCCAGGACCCTCTTCCTGCATGAATGGCGGCAGGGACAGGTTGAAGAATGTAGGGATGTAGCGACTACATGGGGCTTTGGATCCTAGGCTCTCTTGTGCATCAAGGCCAGGTGTCCTGGGAGGAAGGAGCAGACCCGGAGCTCTGCTGTACCCTCAATGTCACCTGAGTGTTGTGACTCTGATCCCAGCTTCTCCTGCAACCCTGACATTGTGAGATGGCCCGGCAACATCCTTGGGCGAAGGGATTTACCTTGACCTGTGTCTTGCATGGCACCCTTCATACCAAGCGGTCTCAGTGCTGTGTTAGTGGTGTTGGAGGCTGTGCCTGTCTTTCATCCTGTGCCTTGTAGGGTGTTCAGTAGCATCCTGACCCTTGATACTGCATCATTCTTCCTTCCCACAGTGTGACAACAACCAAAGATGCCACCAGATACTCTCTCTGAGGACTTGTTTTCATATGCATTGAGACATTTATCCTCTTAATTGTCCTGCCCCCATTGTGTGTGTGTGTGTGTGTTTATACGTGTATATGTTGATTTGTGTGGGGGAGCATGGGTGTTTTGTGTGGGTATGAGTGTACCTGTGTGTGCATGCACAAGGAGGTTAGAAGGTTTTTGGTTCTTTTGGGGTGTGTGTGGCTGGGGGGTATTCTGGAGCTTGCTAAGTAGGCTAGCCCAGCTGGCCTGTATGTCCTAGGGATCTTGCCTGATCCTGCTTTCCCCAAGTGCTGGATTCTAAGTGCACACTACCACATCTGGCTGAGAGTGAGATTTTTTTTTTAAGATATTATTTATTAATGTATATGAGTATACTGTCACTGTCCTCAGATACACCAGAAGAGGGCATCAGATCCCATTAGAGATGGTTGTGAGCCACCATGTGGTTGCTGGGATTTGAACTCAGGACCTCTGGAAGAGCAGTCGGTGCTCTTAACCATGGAGTCATCTCTCCAACCCATGGGAGCGAGCTTTGAATTCAGGTCCTCGTGCTTGCACAACAGATCTTAACTTAAAGTCCTCAAGGATCCCGCTGGTGTCCGAGCTCACCATTCTTTGGTGAGATTGGATCCAGGCCCATTGCTTGGGCCTGGATGCTCAACCGCTCAACCGCTTTATTACCATCGGCTTGGATGGGAAAGGACAAGGGTGACATTGGATGCCTGTCAGCACCGGGGTGACAGAGGCAGGCAGATCTCTGTGAGTTCAAGGTCAGCTAGAGCTACCCAGTGAGACCCTGTCTCAAAAACAAAAATGGCTAGGAAAGATGGTCAGGGCAGAGGGATTCTTAACCATGGAGTGAGTCATCTCTCCAGCCCCAGGGAAGAGGGATTCTTTGGCAATCTGGCCACTACTTAATCATCATCTAGACCCTAAAATGCAAGGCTTTTGGGGGGGGGGTACCAGAGCTCTGTCACTGACCATAAGCTGGTTGCTGAGTCCTTGGGCTGTGGAACGTCGGATGGGCCTCCTAAGGCAATGATTAACCCTGCTTGAGCTGGCTGAGCTCTCTGCAGTAGACCTTTACCCCGGAGAGTAGCAGCCCTGCCAATGTGGGTGTGGGTGTTCCTTCCCATCTGTTCTTTCTTCATCTCCCTTTTATTACCAGGCCAGGAGCCGTCGGGACGGAGAGCCGTTAGGAAACCCTACAGCTGACTACTCCCACTTTTCCTTGCCAGCATCAGTCAGTCATGTGACCCCCACCACCAACTCCCCCAGCCCCCCAGGAGACCCACCCTATATAGAGGATCCTGCAGGGATGAGTTTGTGAGGTGTGTGAGGGATGCTGTAGAGATAGTCCTAAGTATACCCCCACTGGTCCTGAGAGGCCCGGCTGAGACCTCCTGTCTACTTCCGTGGACAAAGGCCAACAGCCGCAGGGCTGGCCTCGGCTAAACCCTGGTGGGTGAAGAGAGGAGTGGGGTGGCAGAGTAAGGGTATGGTCTGGTTGCCTAGCAAGGCATGGGGGTAATACCAGCTCCCTTGAAGGTCAGTGGGTATCCTTTTTTATGTTGAGAAACCATGTGTGTGTGCGTGCATGTGCCTACACATGTTCTATGTGTTTCTGCACTTGTACACTTTTGTTGTCCATGTGTTTAGATTTATGCTCATTGGCACACACACATACACACATACACACACACACACACACACACACACACGCCTGCTACAAGGGTGTGCAGCAAGTCTGTTCTTCCCCGTTGGACACAAGCAAGTGTCGGTACACGCCCATGTCAGCTCCCTTTGCTCTGTCCCTCACCTTGGTTAGGTGCCGCCATCTCCAGCTGCTTGTTGTGTGACCTGAAAGCTATTCATGCATGCACAATGCCCAAGCTTCAGTGCCCTCGTCTGGGACATGGAAGCTTCCAGACAGTTGCTGTGTGCAGCACTGATGAGAACAGGAGGTGAAGTTGTACTATACTTGTGACTGGGGGCCGGGAGGGCGTGGTAGATAACTGAGCGTGTGTGCCTTGTCCCCTACCATATGGGAGGGCAGCAGGGAGTGAGTGACTTCCCTCTGTTGATCTATCTCCACTTTGGTTCTGTGTCCATGACAGCACTGGACGGGACAGCGTTGAGGGTCTCATTGATTGAGGTCTACCTGGCCTCTGCCCACAGCAGCAGTGTCTCGTGACTGCCGTTGCCAGGAGAGGAGCTGTTCGTTCTTCCACAGCTCAGCCTGTGAGTTAGCAATGACTTGACTAGAAAGCTGCAGGCAGGGGCTGTGTAAACCCTGGCGTGTGCCCAGATGTCCAACACCTTTCCCTGCGGACAGCCCCAAGGCTCTCGGAATTTACCCAGAAGAAGACAAAGAAAACCTGAGCTTTATTTGGTTCCCCTCCCCCCTGGCTCCATCAGTGACACTCGAAGGGTTCTGAATAACCACGGGCAAGAACACCGGGAGTGTTTTCTCCTCACTCCTGGTTAATTAGCCGGTGACAAATGGGGCAGTAAAGCTCTGAAAATACCCATCAGCCATCCAAAGTCCTGGCCATATGGCAGATTGGACCTGACTGGAAAGCAAAGAAATCAAGGCCTTTGGTCCTGGGGGCAAACATCTAGAGATGCAAGTTGAGCGGAGCACGGTGGGTGGCAGCTTCAGGTATACGCCTCTGAGACACATATGGGCCGTGTGTGTGTGTGTGTGTGTGTGTGTGTGTGTGTGTGTGTGTGTGTGTGTGTGTGTGTGTCTCAAGAGCTGCTTCCCCGATCCTTCCCTTCCACAGTGTGTGGAAGAAGTGACGTTATCTGTGGCTGTTCTGTGGCTCAGACAAAGTCCCACAGAAAATTCTGAGCATTGGTTACAAAAGTCTCCCAGGCGTATCCTCACTGAAGCAAGATGGAAGGGTGTCCCTGTACTGGCAGTTACTAGCTGCAGGCAGTGCCACTGTGTGGCAGAGGGCAGGATGGTAGGATTGTGGTCCCTTCTCTACCACAGAGTGGTCTCTGCTTCTTTAACCTGTATGTGTGACTTCACATCACTCTTGACTCTTCCTCTCTCTCTCTCTCTCTTTCTCTCAGGGACCCTAAAATCACCCTGATAATCAGGCCTCTCCCTTTCTCATTCATACCTACAGAGGCCTCCTTGCCACATTAGACAGATCCTGGGGATTATGGAAGAACATCTTTAGAGGGCAGGTCTTCAGGAAAAGGAGCCAAGCAAGCCCACTCCTCACCACCCATCTCTTTTTCAGGTTAGGCTTGTATCATGACTTGCTAGAGCTAACCAAGCTAGGCTTCTTTCTTACTGTGTATCTTCTAGTCCGGGGCGGAGGATGCGACCTTGTAGAGGTGTAGAAGGTAGGCAGAGAGTTGTATGTGTTTCTTTGGGTGGCCCAGTCACCAGGAGGGGCAGGAAAGATCCTCTTTAAACAGTGATCCTCCTGCTGCTGGCCGGGGAATGAGGAGGTGTTGGGCATACAATGTGCAAGGTGGGCTGGCGAGGAGGAATTGCCAAGGTCACTTGCTTGGCTTCTAGGGACCCAGGACTATGTCTTTCCTGTTTGTAGCCTTCCCACCCAGCTCCACAAATTTTTTTTTTTTTGGAAGGTGGGGATTTCGTGATCTCTGGGCACCAGAGTAGGTTAGGACTCTGGGAGATTCACTGGCCTTGGCCCGCAGTGATGTGGGAAACAGGCCTCCAGCCGCTGGGCAGCTATTTGTACTGAGGAAGCCCTGACTTAACAGGCCTTTCTCCTGTCCGGCCAGAAAGGGCGATTGTTTTAGATTTTTCCGATGAATACTATGCATTTCCTTACTGCCCTGGCTGGTGCCAGCCTCAAACAGTGCGGCTATGACGCACTGTGGCTCCTTCTGGCCCAGTGATGGGTGAGGTTGCTTGGGCCAGCAAGGAGACTTATAACTACAACCTAGACAACAGAATTGGGCATACACTCCAGCCTCAGACAGACAGACAGACAATCCTGTACGGACCTACTGGGTTTGCTCCGAACCGTGTACGCCCTCACTTCTGGCCAAGATCTGTAGGCAGCAAGGCCAGGATTCTTCTTTGGAGTGGAAAAATCAAAGAATGAGGCATGAGCTTCTAATTAGCAAACAGATCACTGGAGGGAGGACCACCCTCAGCTTTGTGCTAGAGCAGCGGGGCTTCTTGTGGCCCCGTTTGTATCACTGGGCCCATGTTCCATAGCTGTCCAACACCCTTCTAGGCATCAGGGCCAGTGTGCAAACATCACCAGTGGACTGTGAGGAGGAATGTAATTTTCCACACCAGAGTTCCATCTCCAATAGGGAGGCCAGGCCACCCAGCACCGGCTATGCCGCGGCTCCTGTGTTCTCCGTTTAAGGCATTGATAATGACACTTGATGGCTAGATTATCTTAATTGTCCTCTTTGCTAAGGCAAATGAGAACAGTGACCCTTGCATAAAATCAGTGCCTAAAAAGTTTGTATCAGGGGTTGGGAAAGTGTTTGGTGTGCCGGAGGACCCGGGTTTGGACCTCAGAATCCATGAGAAAAAGTTGGATGTGATGGTGTATGGTTGACATCTCAGTCCTGGGGAGGCAGAGACAGCAGGATGCCTGGGGGTGTGTATTGGCCAGGCAGTCTCACTTACTTGAGGTCAGACTCAAAAAACAAACAACGTGGATGGGCCCCCCCCCCCCCCCCCCGCCGAGGAAAGACAACTGAGGTTAACCTCTGGCCTCCAAACTAACGTGCATGCATACACATGAACATGTAGACATTCTCTCTCTCTCTCTCTCTCTCTCTCTCTCTCTCTCTCTCTCTCTCTCTCTCTCTCTCTCTCTCTCTCTCAAGCACGCATGTGTGGAGTTTCCTTTGGGAGATAACAAGTACCAGTTGTGTGATTTAGCATTAGGGCAAACACTCCCTCCAAAAGGCACTCTTGCTAGTTCTCTTGCATTCAGTTAATCTGAACATATTGAATGCAAAGGGGAAGCTAACAGATACTCAGAGAGGTGCCATGATAAGTGCATATAGTGGGTACTCTCATGTTCTCCACTGTTGTACCCAGGGCAGACATCAATAATCAATTGCCGATCTTTCCCATAGAGCCCAGATGCAACTGCAGAGTCCTTCATAACACACCTCTTTAGGAGGCTACTACTAGGCATGTCAGAAGTTTGAAGACACCCAAAGGCATGTCAGAAGTTTGAATCTGTCTGATTATATTTATTTTGATTTTCAAAAGTCTGCCTTCTGACCCAGGACTATTGCTTTGCTTCTTGTTCTCCTTAGTCATATGCTTCAGTAGATATTATCTTTCTGTGGTTACTTTCCTGGCCATGTGATCCTGGGTAGGCTGTTTCAGTTTTCCATAGGCCTCAGATCCTGTCTGTAGAGTGGAGATAACCTGACTGTGTGGGCAAAGCTAATAATGGTGTCACCAACCCAAGTGGAGCTGGGAACATCAGGCCTGGTACTTGTCGTGACCAGCAGGCCCTGGTAGTGGCTGGAGCATTGGGTAGTTGATCATTCTTTATCCCCCCCATCAGGAGGCAGAGAGTGATGGACATTCTTCTTTTTATTTAGCAATACCCCAGCTCATGGACTCCATCCACATTTAGGTTGGATTTTCCCACTTCAGTAAACTTAGTGTAGAAACTCACTCATAGACTTGTCCAGAGACTTGTTTCTGCAGCGATTCTAAATCTTGTCAAATTGACAGTCAAGAGAGACCGTCATAATGGCATACTCTCTGTGTACCCCTGCATGGCGGTGGGTAGCCCTTTCTGTCCTGGCTGTTATGGACTGAGACGCTACAAGCTCTCAGATCCGCAGCATCTGATGAAAAACCAGAAGTGTGGCCTTGTCATTTTCCTCGCTGCAAAGCCGTCAGAGTGCTTCTGATGCTGTCCTGTTCTATTGAGTGGCAGGGACCAGATACCTGGAAAGTTGATGCTCTTGCACCTTTGGCCCCAGGGGATCACAGGGCATACAGGATTCTCCCAACCCAGCTATGGGGATTTCCTTCTTTCTGATTTTGGGGGGCAGGAGCTGGGGAGACAGAGATGGTGACCTGCTACCTGGTACATGGCCCCTTGCACTCGGGCATACAATCCCAGCCACGAGATACCCCGCAGGCTCAGGCCTTCTGAATGGTTAAGTAAGGGCCTGTTCTATAGGCAGTAGATGGATCAGGCCCATCTACTGGAGGAAAAGTTATCTGGCTTGGCTCAAGGAAGGCTGGGTTGTCTCTGGGCAATGTCTCCCATGCTCTGTTCATGGGTTCTGCACATGAGTAGTAGCCTTCAGTTGAGTATGGTCACGGTCATGACTTTCAAAGCAACCAGCAGTGGGTGCTTAAGTGAGTGACTAAGTTCATCTCACTTTTGGAGAATTGATCCTCTGGGTACATTGCCATCTGCCCAGGGTCCCACAGCTTCCTTGTGACATAACTACTCTTGATTCCGGCTAGGACACTGTACCACGTCTCTTTTGGAAACATGTTGGGTGTTTGCTAGAACCTTCCATGGATGAGTTAAATGCATCTGGTGGTGGGGAGGAGCCATGAAGTAAGGCTGGAAATGTAAAATCTAGGAGGAGGTGGTTTGTGTTGTGGGTTCCCCTGGGGAGAGGGCCTTCCTCTATGGCTCTATGGTAGGGTTGTGGTTTGGTGATGAAAAGTCCCTACAGGCACATAGTTTGAATACTTGTTTTCTGGCTGGTGGCTCTATTTTGAGAGGCTGTGGGACCGTTATGGCATGAGGCCTCACCAGTGCAAGTTGGTCATAGGGAAGGCCTTTGAAGTAGATGGCTCACCACTGGTCCTGGCCTCTTTCTTTCTCTCCTTCCTGGTCTACAAGATTCTCAAGTCTTCCACCACCACCCCCACTCCCACCCACAGTCTCTACCATGTCTCGGCTACCACAATGGACCACGTCTGTTGAAGCTTCAGGTTCAAAGTCTTTCCATTCAGTATTTCTAGCAGGGTACTCCATGTCCAAGGAGTTTCTCTGGCCTGCCCATCTCCATGCTGAACTGTTCACATCTTGTCCTGCTGAGCTGTCCCTGTACCTCAGCCTTCTCAAGTCTACAAGTCAGTGGTGACACCTCCCTGTGGGACAAGCAAGCGAGACACTGACAACCAGGAGGCAAATGTGATATCCAGTAAGCACAGAATACATCAGTACAGCCTTTGCGTCTGTCACGTTACCTTTTCCCCTATCTATAGCCATCCCTAAAGGACACAGAGGACTCCAGAAATTGGGATGTTTCCTTCTGTGGCTGCCATCCCGTCGTGGATGTTAAAGAACCTGCCCTGTCTCTTACATCATGGAGCGTCGGTCTGATGCATGCTGTGATAGTAGCTGGTATACGCACAAATGCTTTGGAGGTTGTGAATAACACACACACATTCAAGTCTGAGTTCCTGTATTCATGTGTATAACTGTGGGGGTTACATGGTGTCTCCGTTACCTGTCTTTGTGAGACCACCACTGTTTCCCATCCCTATCAGCTTCTCCACAATGTTGCTGACACTTACTAGTGACTTAGGGTTGGTGGCCACCCTAATGGTGTGCTGTGATACTTCATTGGGTTTTACACGGGCATTGGCGGTGACAGAAGGAAGCGCCCTGGCAACAAGATGCCTGTTTCAGAAGGTGAAATAATTCTCTTAGCAGACAGTGATGGTTGCGCAATCCGGTGAGTGTGCTTAATGCCACTGAACTTGGCATCGAACAAGTTGAAGATGGAGGTCTGGGGATATGTGCCCGGTGACATAGTTCTCACCTAGCACTTACAAGGACATAGATAACATCTTCAGCATCACTTAAAACAGGCATTGTGCCACATCGGGGGTGGGAGGGGTGGAGGCAGCAGAATCAGTTCAAGGTCATCCTTAGCTATGCAGTGAGCTCAAGGAGTTCACCCCCCCCATTCATACACACACACACACACACACACACACACACACACACACACTTTAAAATAAAGAGCTGGTTTGTTGTGTGTTTTCCTTACACTTGTAGAGGAAAGCTTCCCACAGCAGAATCCTAAATAAAGGGATGGGTCTTCTGAACGCTGGCCAGTGCTTCTCCAAACTGGCAGGCTCCTGGAAGGGATGGATAGTGTCAACAGATTCAGCCAAGGGGTCAGGAAGCGTGGATCTCAGTCAGGTGGCTTGTCCTGGAGTCAAGAGCTCAGAGAGGGACTGTGAATACTTGACAGCCTGTTGTACTAGACTTTTTCCACTTTTCCACTCTGCCACTGGAAGCTTCTCTTCTCTCTCTCTCTCTCTTTTTGAAGAGTTTCACTGGGCTAAAATCCAGAGAGCTTTTCGTGGAGGTTAGGGTGTGGGGGCCTCTGCCTGATATGCTAAAGAGAACTGCCCTGGGAAATGGCTGCAAGAGGCCGGTGTGATATAGGGAGGAGAGAGGCGCCTAACGTAAAGAGGGCTCAGGAGTGTGAAGTAGACAGGAGTTACAGGCTTGGGCCTCCACTAGGCCCAGCTAACCTTCCTCCCAGAGACATTTTGTAAGAATCAGGGGCAACACAGTATCAAAGTTAAGTCTTTACCTATTTCTAAGGGTGCGTGGCTCTGTGGCATTCAGTTTGTTCCCACTGAGGCCCGGCCAAGAGCCTCTGGCACTAAGTAGGGCCACCCTGTTCCCTCATCCTAGCCTTGCTGTATCTTTTACTTTCTGTCTCTGTGAATTGACACGCTCTAGATATTCTGATATCAAAGGCCGTCTGTCCCTGTGGTTGGTTGGTCTCACCAAGCACGACGTTCATGGTGTCCAATCATCTTAGAGCGCTCATGTGCCACACTTTTGGTCTTGGGGCTCGGTACTGTTCTATTGCGTGTACGTGCCACCTGGCCGTGTCCATTCCACGGTCCGTGACATTTATGTTGCCTTCTCGAGTCACCTGTTAATGTGGAATGTTGCAGGGAACAGTGGATGTTTTTTGAGATCTCTCCTCCATTCTTGCTCCAGGCGCCTGGAAGTGGGGTTAAGGTTCACGTGTAATTCTTTCCCTCACCTCCTGAGGCACCTTTACGCTGGCCCAGGTAGCCACTTTGCCACCTTGGGTTCCCTCTGACTGTGGATGGAGACACACCCCGCATCACCCTGCAGGTGATGCCCGGCGGGACAGCCAGGCCAGCTCCCACTGCCGTGAAACCCCCGTGTCCACAGTGCATGCACACCTTGCCAGACCCCTAGATTGAGTGACTGAAGCACAAACCAGAGTTCATAGGCTAGTGTCCCAGAGTGGAGCTGCCCATAGCCAGCAGTATGCCGTGCCATGCTTGGGGCATGGGTACCTCCAAAGTGCCTTTCTTGTTACATCTTTGAAACCCACCATACCTCAAGACTGGCAGAAGGTGCTAATGGGGGGGAGGCTGTACACAGTCAGCCTGTCTGTTCCTGACTCTGTTGTCTTCTATTATTTGTTCCTTAAGGTCCTTTGCCCTTTTGAAATTGAGGCTTTATAAATGCAGGCCTTCGAGCCCAGCAGATAAGGAGGCCTGGTAAACAGAGGGTCTCTCCCTGTGTTGGCAAATGACAGGGAAGCAGTCAACCTGCTGCCTAAGGACCAGGGCTTCCTTCTTGTGTACTAGACTTCTGGCTCTCTGCCATGCTTGGATAGAGGCTGCTGGACCACCAGAGCGGATTTGCCTTCTGTGCATGCCGTGTGAGGAAGGGCTTGCTGATACCCAACTCTAGCCCCTCGCTGGCTGGGTGAGCAGCTTCAGGGAGGATAGCAGGTCGCCGTTGTCACCGTCACGATCACCGTCATCATTACCATCAGCATCAGCACTTTGGGTTCTTTAAGGGCTCTGAACCTACGTACTGCGTAACGTTACTACCGGTTTTCAACTCCGCTGTGTCAGAGCCTGTGAACACAAAACATGAGTCAGCAAGGCACACTGTTTCCACGACAACTACCGTTTCCATGACGACAACTACCTTTTGGAGCCAGCAGAGAAACAACATGGAAACAGACACCTTCCAGAGGTTCTGGTGGGGTTTGAACATGGCTGAACTCCTGTACAGATCGAGAAACTCAAGATGGACTGCCAGACATTGAAACTGCCTGCATCTTCCCCTGTTCCATCCATAGCTTCAGTAACCTCCATGCCTACCTTAAAGCTCAGAAGCAGGACTGGGGCAGATACTGACCTGGACCAGCCACCATGAGAGCCAAAGTAAAATCTGTTAGTCTACCGTGGTGACAGGCAGCTTCAGCCAGCAGTGGTAGGGGGTGACCCACCGAGGCAGTAAGTCATTCATCTGCCCCACCCAGAAAGAACCAGGTATCCTGCTTGATTTACTCCCAGACCCCTCCCCTCCTCCATTCGTCTCTTCCCATCTAGGTCCTACCTGGAGCTACAGAGTGACCTCCTTCAGGACACACTGGCCCTTACCCATCTTCTCCCAGCTCTGTCAGGGAGTGGACACTCTCAGGTCACAAACGGTAGGCATGTCACTTGTCCCACTGGTTTCAGGGCCAAGGCCAGAGAGCTCTCCCTGGCCTCTCACATTCAACGGAGAAATGTTAGTGAGACACTCAGGAGACCCAGGCAAATAGTTGGTTCTTTGAGCGGTAGTGATCAGCGGGGGACCGGGGAGACCACGGTGTGACCTGTCATTTGTTTGCCCAAGCTAGTCCTCTGCCACCCTGTCTCGGACCATCCGGGGACAGACAAAGGCGCTTCTGAGCAGAGGCTGTCCTTGCCTTGAGGAGGAGGGCGCGCGGGGGTGGCTGGACACGCTGTCTTCCAGATAAAATTATGTGCTTGGGGTTCGTCGGACTTAGGCCTCATTCATGTACTTCTGTTTGCTCAGTCAGGCGGCCCTGTACCTTGTCTCCAGTCTCCTGGGACAGGTTGGGGCCTTGCTGTTCTTCCAAGGAGTGATGGCGTAGTCTTCCCTCACACCAGCTCTTCTGTCTCACAGTGTCCACTCCCATGAGGCTGGGGCCGTGCATACATACCTTGGCCTTGCTGTGTGCTCTGGGCATGTCACTAGGCCTCTCTATTTCCTCGTTTCATTGTCTGCTTCTTAGGTCAAAGCAAGGGTCTAATACGGTCCTTCCAATACAACCCTTGACTCTGTTGCCGGATATATTCCCTAGGTGGCTTGGTCGTCAAAAGATGTAAATAAGTGCGCCTCAAGACAGAAAGACTGCATGGGGGGGGCTATCATCAGGAGGCCCCAGGAGCAAATGAAGTTAGAGTCACGGAGTGAAGAGCTACAGGGTCCTGAAGAACAAGCGCCACAGCCTGATTGCCTCTCACAAACAGCATTTTCAAGTGAAGTTAGATCAAAGGTGTCAGCCTGTCCCGTGAAATTCAAGATCAGCCAAAGCTACTTTCAGTGACGGAGCTCAGGGGAGACACCAGGCTGGGGAACCTTCTGGAATGCTGGCTGATGTCACACACAAGGCATACATGGGGGCGTCACAAATGACTCTGAAGGTGGAGGTGGTGGTGTCAGAAGTGAAATTCCAAGCCTAACTTGTCTGGGGAGGCCCTACCTTGGAAGCATGTGGTCAACCAGGCCTAATCTTGTCTGGAGTGGCCCTGCCTTGGAAACATGTAGTCGCTGGGCTTCAGCTCCAATGCTACGAGCCCTGGAGGGCCATGCATGTTTAAGAAGTACCCTTGCCATGGACACAACCCACGTCTTGCTGGGTAGAATGTAGAATATGTGAACGGTGAAGCCAGGCCCTAGACATGAAGGTCAGGCAAGGTTGTATGGCAGGGTAAGAGAGTGATATTTCTATTGTGCCTCCCTTACTGGGCAACTTTGGATGGGGTAGCATGTGGGCCTCAGTTTCCACTCCCGGGAGGGATATGTGTGTATGTGTAGGCCAGATGAAGTGTAGCCTTGCCTAACTCAGAGCGATCTGCGACTCTCCCTACTAACCTCCCCTTGTGCCCCCACAAGCCTCTCCCTGGACTCCCAGTGCCTGGCCATTCTCCTCTTGTTTTCATGGGACCAATAGCCTTCTAAATATTCTTGTGGGCAGGACGGAGACCAGAGTATGTTTCTGTGTACTCAACCCAGGGATACAGGGAGCTGGCCTTGGAGCAACTGTGGTTTAATCAGTGCCAGATGGCTTTTAAAGCTGGAAGCTACAAAGAGGCCCATTTTGCAGATGTGAAGACTGAAGTCCATCAGAGGTCCAGCCACTTCTGACGGCAGAGTTCCTGCAGAGTCTGGAAAGTTCTTGGCAGAGAGAGTGAGGGGGCGGGGGGTTCTGCCTCACTGTGGCTCTGCCCATGGGTTCTCTCCTGTGGTCAGGGTGTTTGACTTTCCCCACACTCCTGGTTCCTTCTCCCCGACTGCCTCTGGCTGCATGCCTGCCCTCAGCAGGGGCACTGGGAGCTACCTTGATCCTCCAACCCTAAGCAAGGGGCTCTTCAGCACGGGCCCTGCCATCTACTCGTGTGTGGACTGTCCTGTCGCCATATGGCAAAGGCCCAGGGCAAGGGCACCATGCCTCAGCAGTGAGTCACACTCTCTGTGTGCCAGGCCGGCACTCCAGGGGAGGGGGTGATCCCACCGAGTGAAGGCCCGGAGGGGGTGGGGAGGGTTGAGCGGAAACTTTTACATTCGTTCCTGGCTTTCCAGCAAGTTAGTGGTGATCAACTCCCAGATCAACAACAGCCCACACCGTGGCTCTCTCTCTTTCTGTGAGGAGACAGAAGCCGCAAGTAAGGCAGGGCTGGATTTGGCTACATTAACAAAGCGACCTTTGATGAACACAGGAAAATGGACAAACTGGCTTTTCCATCAGTTAGACTGGAAGGCCCATGATGCTACCAGTGAGATTCAGCATAGCTGGCAAGGGTTAAGTGGCCTTCATATGGAAAGAGCAAGGGGGAGTCAATAAGAAGCTGTGACCACCTCAGGGGGAAACACACAGAGCAGGAAGACAAGGGTCTACAGGCTTCAGCAGTGTGAAGGAACCATTCAGCTTCTCAATAGCAGTGACTCAGGTAAAGTGAACAGGAGGTACAGCTCTCTGAGGAAACTAGCAGAGACTCCGTGTGACAGTGAGCTTAGCCAGGAAGGGGCTCCTGCGATACTCCTTTAGACAGTTTCCCACCTTGACTCGTCTCTTGTGTTTTTTCATTTGTTGCTTTGGTAAAACGCTTTGACCAGAAGCAGCATAGGGAAGCGGGGTGGGGGTGGGGAGCGGGGGGCTTGGGGCTTACAATTCTAGTTACAGCCCATCATCGAAGGAGAGAGAAGGTCGGAACTCAAGTTGCTGGTCACGTCAGGAAAACAGAGAGAATGAAGAGAAATGATGAACCCACATTGCCCGTTTGCCAGCTTTGACCTGGCTATCTCATGTCTCATATAGTGCGGAAGCCCCCTGCGTAGGGAATGGTCCCGTCCACAGTGGGCTGGGTCTTTCTACCTCTGTAATTACAGTAAACCTCCACCTACACTAACCTGATCCAGGTGGTCCTCAGGCGAGGCTCTCTCGGGTGGTTTTAGGTTATAGCAAGTTGATGTCCTCACTCCCTCCAGGCCCCCTCTCCCCCTCCCCACTCCCTCCCCCACCCCCTCCCCCCGGCCACTGAGACTGGAGCAGCGCTGTCCATGAGCACCTGCTGTGTCCTGGGCTTCTATAATGTCTTCTCCCTATCGCTCCACTTGGTAGATAAGGAAACTGAGGCTCAGAGTGGTCCCGTGACTTGAGCGACGGCTGCTATGGGTGGTAGAGCTGTAGCCTATACTCAGGGCCTGTGCTAAGTGTCTGAATGCGAGGTCGACTGAGAGGGGTCAAATGGTCTGTGAGAGCTTCATGCACACTGTAGCCATGTCCCCCCTCCTCAGGCAGACATCACCACGGTCAAGGACTTAGTCTCATGAGGGATTTTCGTTGTCTGTAAGGTGAGGAGCGTGTGTGTGTGTGTGTGTGTGTGTGTGTGTGTGTGTGTGTGTGCACGCGTGTGTGCGCGCACACGCCCCCGTCCACAGTAGATGCTCATAAGTGTGTGTTGAGTCCCTTCCTCCCCTCCCCACTCATTCAGGGCACTGGGCTGTCCCCAGCATTTTCTGTCCTTCTTATCACATACTCCTGTAGGGGGCTCAGCTGGACGCCCATTTGTTCCATTTTATACCAAGGGTGCTCAGACCCCTTTATCTGGTTAGGAATTGTCACTTGGGTGGCTGCCTGACTCAGTGAGGCCATGAGTGGAAAAGTCCCACATTTGATAACCTGGGGTGTGACAAGCTGTGTGTATGTTGGTGGCCTGTTCCTAGCATGGGGGAAATGACCTGGCACTTAAAGTGGACTGCAGATGGACTCACTGTTGTGACGGTGACAGGGTGGGTTCTGGGTTGAAACTGACTAGGCCACCTCATGATGGGTCACATGGGCTCAGTGTGGACCCTGTAGAGTCTGTCCTCATCTGTGTCATGTGCCGTCCATGGCCTCCTTTAAAGATGTGGCGGTTGTCTCTGAAGAGCCCTAGGCTTCGCTGGCTTGTAGGGTTCTCTGTGATTCAGACACATTTCCCGAAATAACCAGGGCTAGTGGCCACCTCACAACTGGGACACATGGTTTACATGTGTACCCAGTCCTTCCGCCAATACTGGGTCCTGGAAGGAGGAAGGGAGTGCCTACTTTGTACGAACAGTGTCCTGTCCAATGTGCTTCTTGGAAGCATGGCTGGGCAGAACTACCCTCCTTATCTCCAGACCCCTTTCCACCATCACGCCTCCAGGTTATCTGTCCTGCCAAGGTTGCCAGCAAGCAGGAATCTACTCCTTTACACCTTGTCTGTCATGTGCTAGGAGAGCCCTTCAGGATGACCCATGATCCAATGTCCCCAAGCAAAGGAGCAGACTTGATTTGTGTCACCTGGACCTCTCTAGGGAGCCTATCCACACAGCCTTGGAACTGTTTGGTAAAGAGGATTAGTATTGGCCACTCCTAACTCCAGGCTCTTCAGTGACACTTGCCCTCCAAGAATATAGGAGGAACTTCACAGTCAAATTCCTGCTGGGCATCACCTTAGTCAGGCCAGGAGATTGTATCCTTGAGAGGATGTGGTGAGAGAACACTTGCCTTCTGGGATCTCCCACCCAGTAACCCCTGACCAGGTCAGAACCCTGTGTGTTGGGGGTGTGGTGGGAGTGTGTGTGTGTGTGTGTGTGTGTGTGTGTGTGTGTGGCGGTTCAGTCTAGAACAGATGTGACCAGCACTGCCGAACCCAGTCCGGGACATCCCAAAACAAGGGAAGTCTGAGCAAAACAGCCTTGGCTCGGAGGAGTCTGGGGAGGTGGGAACACCTGATATCTGGATTAGGAAAAGCACCTTAGAGAAAGAGCAAGGACTTAGAGCCAAGTGGTAAAGTTTAAGTCATTCTATCTGTATTCGTGCGACAGAGGGACCTGGGCGTGGGGGCTGTGGATAGGAGCTCTGTACGGCCTGCGCTTTTGCTGTGGCTTGGAGGCTTGGCTTGGCTTTGGCTGTGGAGGATGCACAAAGGCCAGTTGTGTGACTTTCTGGGGGAGGCATGAACATCCCTATTAGGGTACCAAGTTCATTTCCCTTAGAGCGCTTTGGTCACAGACAGAATTCTTGGCAAGTCTATCTTCGTGAACTAGTGAGTCTATTGGGGTCACTTACGGAAGGCTGGATGATTCAAAGGCAGCTGCGTCACTGAAAAGCCCACCATGACTACTTGTGCATGAGAAGCCCCTGCCTGGCTACTCGTGATAGCTGTATCCCTTGAGCTCTCTACAGAACTCGCAGGCAGCTGGGCCGACTGGGGAGTCTCCCTTTTCCAGGAATGATTACTTGCAAACCTCATAGCTTTCAGGAACTTCCTGAGCCTTGTAAGTTTGGTTTTCTTCCTGGGCTTATGAACTAACAAGCTCTTTCCCCACCCAGGAGGGAGGTTTCTGGTCCTAGTAAATAGTGACATACACCTGACCCATATTCCATTTGCCCCATGCCTAGCTTAGCCTACCCAGAGGGGGGTGGGTAGCGGTGGCTTGTGTGTGTCCCAATCAGAGACCTGGGCAACTGTGTCTTGGCATCCTGGACTCTCAAGTCAGGAGTCTCTGCATTCTTGGTAAGGCATCCCTAGCCTCCTATTCTAGCAAGGTGTGCATCTGTGTGTAACCAATCCTTTAGGGTTGCTGGGAGCTGGACCAGAGCCACTCGCTGTCTTGACTTTCCATCTTCCTCTGGGAAGAGTAGCGCTCCTGGGTCTCTGTGCACTCAGTCACATAGCATTCTTGACTGTCTAGCCTCATCCTCTCAGTGACTTTGAGGTTTATATTACCTAGCCATGGGCAGACTGCTTTTCTCTTTCTGGATTCTCTGACATACCATTTCCCCGGCTCCAGGGACCTAAGTGCATGCTCTCCCCAGGTAGATATTGTCTCTCTCCTTGGATCTCCAGAGCTGGGTCTCGGGTTCCCAGGTCTTGCCTGGAGTAACACGATCTCCATGTTGTGTAGGAACGGAGTCTGTCTTGGAAAAAGCTCCTCTTCCCGGTGAGTCTTCGGAGCTGGTCGTATGCACTTCTTACGATCTCAAAATCTCTACTTGCTGGCTTCTAGCTTCAGACAGCACAAAGCGAATGGGAGGAGACAGTGGTCCTTGAACACAGCGCACAGCCATTGCCTCTCTCCTTTGTCAACAACATTCTTGGGCGGCGTGTCTTCTCTTGAGAGAGCTGAGCCTGGCTGTCTCCTGGCTCAGGGTGCCCCACCTGCCCGGACCAAGCAGAATTTGCCCCTCATGAATCTTGTTCCCAATGCATACTCCTTTTTTGATGATGGCTCGCCTCATGGGTTTCAGGATTCCAGAGTTAGCAGAGGCCGAGGTCCCTGACAGTGATTGTGAAATGGGCACCGATTCTCATAGAGGGTAACTAAAGTGAGCGACCAGCCCAACCCAATTTGCCTGGGACTTCCCTGCATTACTGTGCAAGAGTCCTGCTTTGGGAAACCCCTCAGTTCCCTAAGTATGGACGCGTCAGTCTCCCTCGTGTCCCAAGTTTCTCTAGGGGAACGGGAGGGAAATGTAAATGTACAACATAGGATCCAGTGGCCTCTGGCCGCGCTATCAAGACTGTAATGGTGCTGGGGGGGGGAGGGGAAAGTACTTCATTTAAAAAGTAATGAAATTGGAACTGCTTGCTTTCGAAATGAAGCCACGGGGTCAGAAGGCGTGGTTTGTCATTTCGAAAGCCAGTTCAAAGCTAACTGTTAATAATTTTACAAGAAAACAGTTCTGTGGATTGGTTGGGGGTGGGATGGGCCAGGTGACAGGCAGGTGTGGCAGCGCCCACCCACTGTGGACTAGGCTGAAGCAGCCCCCACAGGCCTGCATCAGTGGGAGGTCATGTTTCTTTTTGGGAACCGATCTTGTGGGGGAGGGACAGAGGGGAGGAGCTAGAGGGCAGAAGTTGGAAATTCACCGGGGCTGATTGACGGGTAAGTTCTAGTACTGGCAATCTGGCTATGCAGACCACAAGCCAGCCCACCCGCTTCCTCAGAAGCTCCCGTCTCTCTGTTCTCCACTCAGGGAGTAACATAACCTAGCACTCTTGCTGGGAGCAGAGTGGATGCACTCTTTCAGAGATGCCACTGGCAGGCCTGGAATGATTAACGGTGCAGGTGGCTGTTGCATGACTCAGTCAGTGCTCAGGCGAGTGACAGTGACCCCAGCTTTCCCGACTCCAGTCTCCTGCTTTGTAAGATGCGTGTTGTTCCTGGTGTCTGTCACGGGGAAGTCGGTTGATGTCATCCAAGCCCTCCGTGTAGCATCTGGCCTGGGATTTAGGTTGAGCGCTGCCTCGGTCAGTAGGACCTCTGACTTTGATGCTTCTCTTCCCTTCCTCTATCGAATTCCTAGGGGTGCAGTGTAGTAACCCCAAACCCTGGGCTTGGCCCGAGACAATGACCCAAGCTGCAGAGGGTGGCCTTTAAGTTAAAATCAGCTAAACTGAGGGGTTCCGTTCCGCTAGTCACAAACGACCATATTCAAAGTGCTCAAGACGTGGACTGGGAATGTGACAAGGTTGGTGGGTATCGCCTGGCATGCATGAGTCGCTGGGTTCCATCCCAGAACTGTGTGTAAATTGAGCATGCCTGTAAGGCTTATTTAGTTAGCACTTAAGAAGGAGAGGCAGGAGGGTCAAGTTCGAGGATTCATGGTCATCCTTAACTATGTAGTGAGATACACTGGGTAACACACATAGGACTTTCCCACTGTTCTAGAAAGTTCCTGGCCAGCGCTGGTCTGTAGACCCCGCCCCACTCCTGCACCAGCCGAGAGCACTGATCTTTACTGTCTCCTGGTGGCTGTGTAGTCTTCGTTATCAGGTCTGCTGGTGACTCTGTGGCCCCCTTGGTCCAGACTGCCAGCCCATCCTGGGACTGCCCTCGATTGGCACTGACAGCCTTTCACAGCCCCAGGAGTCCCGCTAACTGGCAGGAGGATGTGGCAGGGCTTCCAGACCTGGCACCTGGCATGGCACTAAGCAAGACTGGCAAAGCCTGAGATTGTTCCGGCCCCGCCCTGACAGCTCAGGATGTCGCCTAGTACTTCAGAGAAAGGCAGTGGCTTAGCGGGAACTAGGAAGCTGGAGAAAGCTATACTGGACAGCTAGAAAATTCTAGTTATTCATGGGGTGAAAGAGGAGGGGAGATGGTGGAGGTTCTCCAAGAACATGGCCCTGATGTTGACTGAGGCTCTCCTCTGGCCGTACCTGCCCATCTCTTATATGCCTGATGCTGTACTATAGGGACACGGTGGCCCTAAGTCAGGTCCTGTCCTTGCTCTTTGGAGCTCACAGAGCATCAGGACAGACAGATGCACAAAGAGTCCATGGTCTAGCTGGTGACACTGAGTGCTAGAACCAGGACATTGACCTACAAGAGAGGGACCGTGTCATCCCCTTGGGACCTACACAGTGGTGCCTGTAAAGTGGCTCCTGGCACCAGCTGCAGGGCGTCATCACATAATGGGGTCCTGCTCAATCCTGTTTGAGAAGGGCACTGTTGGTGGCCTTTGAGAGAGATGGTAGGAATGCCTGCTGCTTCTGGAATGTTCTCAGAGTTACCCCCCTGATTGACAGCTAAGATTAGCTGAGCACTTAACTCTGAGGTGGACACATGCCTGACGCTTTACCCCCATTGCGCCTTCCCCACCACGACTGTCCCTGTTCTTCAGAAGAGGGAAACTGAGGCAAGCCATCAGACCGGGATCACACAGCAGCAGCCTGGGAAGCCGAGGGATTCCTGGGAGTTCTGCCGGGCCCAGAGTATTGTGAGGGGGTGGGACCGAGTGACCTTCAGCAAACTTCCTCAAGTTCCATGTCACCAGCCCTGACCACTATGCAGGTGCGGGTTCTACACAAGGGACAGTGACAAATTCAGGAGAGAGAGATCGGGCCCCAGAGGAGCACATGGGACTCTAGAGCGGTGATGTCAACCCCGGAGGGATGGTTCCCCCAAGACTGACTTCATCAGAGCCACAGTAAACAGGTGAAGCCCTTGGGGCTGCAGCCAGGGTCAGATGCTCATCCTGCCCCTCTCACTCGCACACGGTCCCATACATGTGCTTGCTGCCTGACACACTGAGACTGGTCACAGGACCTCTGTCATGTGCTGAGCCGGATCAGATTAGGGTCTAATTGTGTACGATTGATTGGTCCTGTCCAGAGTGTGGACCTCAGGTCTGACGGGGCTGTGGGGCTGGAGCCATGCTGGTCTCTTAGGGTAGGTGGGAGGGGAGGTTCCTACCCAGGGCTGTTGCTGAACATATACTTGGGTAGGTGGTGCAGGCTGGTCAGCTGCTAAGTTGAGAAAGGAGGCATTCTTCACTAAGCCAGTTCCCTGTGGTGGCATGCTGAGGGCCAGCATGTAGCAAGCATCTCCTCGAACCTGTGGCGGTGTCACATGCTAGGATCCACCATCAGCCAAGACTGCTGGGAAGACACTTGCTTTTAAAAGGGAAGCTGAGCTGTGTCTTCAGACTGACGAAATAGAATAAAATGTACTGGACCTTGCGCACGACAGTGAGTTGCTCAAGGGCGCACAGCTGGAGAGAGACCAAGCCAGGAGGATTTCAGTGTGTGTGTGTGTGTGTGTGTGTATGCACATGTGTGCATGTATGTGTGCATGTGTGTATGCGTGTGTGTGCATGTGTGCATGTGTGCCTTGTCCTCAGAGCCTAGTGTCTTTTAAAATTTTGTGAGTTTTTTTATTTGCATTTTATCTAGTTTATTTGTGTGTGTGCACGTGTTGGCCCTATCACACGTATGGAAGTCAGAGGACAGCTTTTGAGGGGTCAGTTTTCTTTTTCCCACAGAATCCCAGGAACCGGAACTCAGGTCACGAGGCTTGGTGGCAGGTGCCTTTGCTTGCTGAACCATCTTGTCCTGACACGACAGCCTCCTATCTCACCTCTGAGTCCTATCTGACCCCACTTGCATTGTCTTCTCTGCCTTGGGTGGTGGAGAGAGTAGGCAGGACCTGGGTGGGGAATCAGAGGTGTGGGTCCCCACAAGCTCAGTACAGTGAGTCCTGGCTCCTCCCTTCTCCTTGGACCGATATCTTTCCCCATCCATGAGATGAGAGAGGCATGATGGTTGCGTGCCTGGGATCCCTGCTCTCTGCAGGCGGAGGCAGGAGGCTCAGGAGTTAAAAGTTACCCTCACCTACACAGTCTCAGAGCTTCCTTGGCTACCTGAGACCTTGCCTTCAAGAAGCAAATAAACATCTCGGGTTTCCGCACGGGAAATGAAGGTGGTACTGCTGCTCCCGTGGGAAGGTTTCTGGGTGGTGGGTGTCATCTGTCACCAGGGAGGGGTTGCCCAGCTTTTGGGTTTTGCCCTTTTTAAGTGGCTTTTAGGAACTCAGTGTCTGTATCTATCCCAGTGATATCTATGGTAGACCCTGATGGGGAAACCAAGGTGCTGAAGGATGGACCCACCTCACATCAAACTGCTCAGAGTTGAGGCTGGACCCCAGGAAATCTAGTCCCCAGAGTTCTTCCATTCGTGCCTTTCGCTTTTCTCCTCAGGGCCCCCTTCTATGCTTGTGCCCAAGCTGCAGCCCTAGATCTATCTCCTAATTGTAATTTTTCCCAGGGTGTTTGCTTGCAGCTGACCAGGTCCTCCCAACAAAAGCCAGACCTGACCAGCAGAGGGAAGGCGGTGCTTGTAAACGCCTCTAAGTCAGTCAGACTGGAGGAGTGGGCACCCAGAAGCCTCCTCCACATCCAAAGCCTGCCCGAAAAGCACCTGTCACCTGCTTCCTGAGTCACAGCTACACCCTGGGGCCTTGTTCATGAACAGAAATCCTCCAAGGTACTACTATCTAGCAAGCTTACTCCTGAGCACAGCTCAGGGCTGCAGGTAGAAGTGTCCCCAGGAGGAATCTGCCCCATGCAGGGTGACCCCCATGGGGCTCCCTTCTCCCGTGCTGAGCACTGCCCTACATGGTTTGAGTACCCCAGACAGTGGATCTAGGACCCTAATACTGTCCTCAGGACAAGAGGGCTTGACAGCTGGAAGGTGACCCAATGAGCACTCAGCATGCTGGGGACAGCAGCTCTCTACTGCTACGGAGCTCCTGACGGTGGCAGTGTGCAGCAAGCAGTGCTCGCTCCAATGACAGCTAAAAAAGAGCCAAGGCTCCTCTTCTGTCATCTGCTTAGTGGGTCAGAGGGACGAGGTGTTTGGGTCGGAACTGATTCTAACGGGCTCTGCCCCTAGGAGGGAGGGTAAATGCTGGCTATCATAGATCAGGCAGTGAAGGAGGGGATTGTTCCTAATGCTGTGTTCTTTTGTCTTCACACTGATGGTGACAGCCTTGGGAAATCCTCAGGCCTGTGTGATTGTCCCCTAATCCCTCAGGTTGGGCCCTGGGCCATTCCCCTAGCTGAGGACCCTATGGAGCAAAAAGCAAGTCCTGTCCTGATGCTCTTGCCCAGTTTAGGATTGATTAGCCACCGGTCTATTCTTGTGGCTCCCTGAGCAGCATCTGAGTTCTCCGTCAGCATCCAGTTTGGTTTTTTTTAAAACTAAGTCGTGACTGAAGGACAGGCTGGGGAGAGAACTCCATTGGTAAAGTGTTTACCGGGCAAAGGTGAAGATCCGAGTTCTATCCCAGCTAAATGACCTTAATCCTGGGGACGAGCAGGACCCTGGCACTGGGGCATCAAGTTCATGGGGGACATTGAGTGAGAAACCAGCGAGCAGATGTATCAGTGAAGAGGGTTAGGGGAATGCATGGGGCGGGGTGGGGAGATTTGGGGCTCATGTGTTAGAGGTAGGGAGCTCTATCTTGTGTATGGATGTGTCCCTGGTGCCTGGGTCACACCAGCTCTGCCCCACAGGAAGTACTCAATAAATATTTGGCAATCTAGCCAACTGCGCACGAAGAGAGGGAAGCGGGCTCTCAAGTCAGCAAGTGGGTGACTGATGTCAAGCCAAGTGCGGGTCAGCCTTCACATAGCTACCCTTCTCCGTCCTCAAGAAGGCTACAGCTAGAGTGGCCACAGAGGTCCCTGTGGATGCCAGTAGAATTAGAGTCACAGTGGACTGATGAGAGATCCACCTGATGTGTGACACAGGCCTCCCAGAGCCTACGTCTTTGAAACCCATTTTGTGTCACCCCATGGAGACTCCTCCTAGAGCCACCCGTCATCTCACGGCTCGCAGGAAGTGGTCTTTGAAGACACATCCCGAGACCTTGGTTCTCTTATGTCACTCGAGAGGCACTGGCAGCTGCAGGGCCTGCTGGATCTGGACCCCCCCCACACACACACACACACATACACACATACACTCCTGTTATCCTCTGTGATCTTCAAAGTTCAAGTTCCAGAAGAGAGTAGATAAAGGAAGCTAGGAGGTGGAGGATGCAGGAGAAATGGCTTGGATTTAAAGCCCTGGTGTCCTGGAATTCTCTGCGTTCATCCTGGTCTGTTGGGATTCCGTGAGTTACCAACCACTGGCAAGATGTGCAGGGCGGGTCAGGTGAGATAGCTGGGGTTTTGTCTTTTTTAATGTCTTCCATTAGACTGGAAGTTACCTGGCTTTGATTCCGGATGACTGGGGCTGGGTAGAGGAATGGAAACTGTGCTACTTGGTCCAGGGGCTGTACACACTGCTGTGGTTCTAATTGGTACCCTCTCGCGTCCTTGCAGCTGCTGGGTAGTTTTCGGGTGTGTTAGGCTGTGTTTTTGTGACTAGAAGTCATGCAGGTAAATGGAGGAGGTGACTGAGCTGAGTCTTGATCACACAGGTACACCTGGGTCCCCTGAGCTGCCCCACTTCAAAGTCCTTCCCCTTTCAAGATGTGACCGGTCCTTCTAGGTTGCAGTGGTCCCTTGAGGTGGACACTGTTCTTCTCCCCCATTTCGCCAGTGACAACATTCAAAGAGTCCAGAAGTCAGGAAGAGCTGTCAAAGGATGCTGAAGATCTAAGCAGTGTGTATCCACTTTCTTGAACTTCTCTCAAGTCTCCCCTCCCTCTTCCCCCGGCTTCTTAACATACCCCCCCCAATACTTCTGCATTCCTTGCCATGAGTTTTCTTGGAGATAATCCCAGGGTCTGTGAAGGAGCACCTAACAGTGTGTACATGGGCTCAGTTCCCGCGGCACCCATTGTCACCCATCCTGGAAGCCCTGGCTAGAAGCCTACAGCTCGAGGAAAGGCCCGCCAGGGACTTCCCATGCATGAAACACACACGGGCTCCTGAATCCAGCTTGGCTTTGCCAAGAGTCGTAGAGAAACACTGAGTTTATTTGTCTAAGAGTCTGCCCTGCTGGCCTCGGCTTCCGGAGAACCCAGCTTTGTAGAGCGAAGGTCCTATGAGACAGAAGGCCACCAGGGTCAGACAGAGGGAGGCCCTTGGGACATGAGAAGGGACTGGTGGTGCTTGTGTGTTCAGAGAGCTGGCAGAGCCTAGGGCTGTGTCCAGGTGGCAGAAGAGGAAGCACCCACACTATTTTGTTTCTTGGAGGCAACATCTCAGGTAGCCTAGGCTGACTTTGAACTTTTGATTCTCTTGTCTCCTCCTGAGAGCCGCATTACAGCCATGCACAGTGTACCATGTGCAGTTTATGTGGTTCTGAGCACACAGCCCAGGGCTCATGCATGCCAGTGGAGTGTTCTGTTCATGGAGCCATAAGTTCTGTTCACTTAGCCCTGTTTCTTTTTTATTTCAGCCAGGAAAAGCCCACAAACTGTCCTTCTGGACGCCTCTCCTTTCTCAACCCATTTCCCCTGATAGGATTACATCTTAAGAGTCTTTAAGGTGGATCTGGGGGTGGCAAGCAGCTCTCTGAGGTCAAAGGTTTTTCTCCACAGTCTTTACATTCCTGTTACCTCAAGGTTCCAGAGGTGGAGGCAGGAGGATCAGAAGAAGTTCATAGTGAGTTCAAGACTAGCCTGGGCTACTTGAGACTCTCTGTTTGCTTGCTTTGTTTTTGATTTTGTTTTTTTCTCAAGACAGAGTTTCTCTGTGTGACCCTGGCTGTCCTGGAACTCACTCTGTAGATCAGGCTGGCCTCAAACTCAGAGATCTGCCTGCCTCCCTCACCTTAACAAAACCATAATAAATTCTTGCTTTAAGTGGTTTGTAAAGTTCTGTTTGGTTTCAGCCCGTGGATGGGCTTGTCCTGTGTTGGTGGTTGGCTGAACATGCGTCAGAACTCCTGGCTGTTAGCTCTCTGTTGCTGTGAGAAAACACCATGACCCAGAAACACACTTAGGGAGGGAAGGGTTTATTTCTGCTTAGAACTCTCAGACCACACCCCACCACTGAAGGAAGTCGGAGCAGGTTTGCAAAGAGGAACCTGGAGGCAGGAGCTGATGCTGAGGCCTTGGAGGGGTGCTGCTTACTGTCTTGCTCCCCATGGCTTGCTCAGCCTGCTTTCTTATACACCCCAGCACCATCTGCTCTGAAGTGGCACCGCCTATGATATGCTAGACCCTCCCTCCCTAATCACTAATCAAGTCAGATGCTTTGTAGACTTGTCTACAGCCCAGTCTGAAGGGAAGCTATTAATTCCCTCATCTCAAAGAACTCTGTGTCAAGCTGACAGACAGAGAACACAACAAAAATGGTTCCTGTCTTCCTTAGCATGGGGAGCCCCTGGTGGCTCCCTTTCCTAAGAACATGAGTTCCCCTTTAACCTGCCAGCCCAGCTTCCTGCCTCTACCTGTCACCTCACTCATTTCCCCCCTCACATTTGGCGCGGTTTTTGAATGCCCACGTGCTTTGCATACAGACCTCTCCATCGCCACCGTGCCACGAGGAATTCCACAAGAACAGGGCCGTGGTCCTTCACCAGACACATACACAATATGGACACTGAAGTTCCAAAAGACTGGTCTAGCCAGGCCCCAGGGGGAGAGAGAGAGAGAGAGAGAGAGAGAGAGAGAGAGAGAGAGAGAGAGAGAGAGAGAGAGAGAGAGAGAGAAGGATTTTTGCCTTGCAAGTGTGTACTTGTTGTCTTTTACAGTCCGAGCAGATGCAGAGGGTGGCAGGCAGATCACCGCTGTCAGAAGGGTGGCTTGTGTTGCCGCAGACATATATGTAGGCATGGGCAGTTCCCATGTTTAGAAAGCAATGGAGGCAGTCATGAACACCTGTGATCTCTGCCGTTCTACATGTGCTTCCTGTGGACGGACTGGTCACCAGTTCATCTGCCCTGTCTGGCGCATGCGGGCTCTGTGTGAGCTGGTCTTGGCATGCACACAGGGGAAAACACAGCAAGGCTGAGAGCCCCTGCTCTGGTCAAGTTCCATGTCTACAACTCCTCCCCTCCCCCGAACAGTAGAACAGCGTAATAAAAATCACGAAAAGAGCGCATCTTTTCGAGTCACCAAAAGTAGCCTAGAGCCTTCCTTCGACTTAACGAAAAATTCCAGCAAGGAGCCAGAGAGATGACTCAGTGGGCAGTTTGTTGGAGGACCTGGGTTCGATCCCCCAGCGCCCATGTAAAAAGTTAGGCATGGTGGCGAGGGAGAGACTCTGGGGCTCACTGGCCGACATGCCTCACCTACCTCCTAAGTGACCCAGGAGAGACCCTGTCTCAGAAAGCAAGGTGGGTGGCTCCTGAAGAGGAAACTGAGGTCCTGTGGCAGCCATACATAGCCACATACGTGGACAAGCCGTCCACACACATGCACACTGAAAATTTCAAAGTGAGAAGTCAGCTTGGCCATGATGATATGGGTGACCATAAGCTGACTCCTGCCCTGCGTCTTCCTTGTGAATGGAGGGTAATCTGTGAACCCTGAGGGGTAATAGAGGTCGTATGCAAAGTGCTTGTCTGCTCAGTCCTTGGCTGAACTGGGGGGGGGGCTGCAGGGCTGCTGAGCTTTACACTACTGAACCCTGGAGTCCCCACCCCTACCAGAGCCTCACGTTCTAGAATGTCATCCGTATCCTCCCCCACCCCGCCCTATTTTTTTTAAGATTTATTTATTTATTATATGTAAGTACACTGTAACTGTCTTTAGACACTCCAGAAGAGGGCGTTAGATCTTGTTGCTATGGTTGTGAGCCACCATGTGGTTGCTGGGATTTGAACTCAGGACCTTCGGAAAAGCAGTTGGTGCTCTTAACAGCTGAGCCATCTCTCCAGCCCCCAGCCTCCCCCCCCCCCCCCCCCCCCCGCTCCAGGCTATCTTTCTGGAAGGCATCGCTCTATCCCCATCCCTTCTGTGACTCTCCGGGTCTGTAAGCAGGCTACAGCCACACTGAGCCATTCTTGCAAGCTGAGGAGGGTGAGGGATGTGGACTGACCTCTGGAGTCGTAGATCGCACCTCTCTGTCATCCCAGCATCCCTGTTTTTCCAAGTAGATGAGGATAGTCCTGGGAGAAACCTCCTATCTCCTGGAGGCTGAGCCGTATGGCTTCATTTAAGAATGGGCCTGGGGAGTTTCCCCCACATTTGTCCTCTGGGGAAATTTCTGCAGAACTTGTGTGATGCTTCCATTGAATTGAGGGTTACAGCCAAGGGCAGCACTTAGACATTCTTAGAATGGGCGGTGCTGGAGACAGAGCTGAAGGGCTCAGCACCCCTCAGCAGGACCCAGCCCTAGTGGATGCCACAGAAAGCAGCTTTATTCGTGCACCCCCAAAACTCTTGTGCCCATCAGAGAGCTCCTTTGCTGGGACAGTCAACTTAAAAGGAGAAGGGTCTGTGCGCTTGTGGACCTCAGGGCATGGTTATGCGGCCGTGTTGCTTTGGGCCTCTGATGAGGCAGAACTGTGCAGGAAGGAGCATCTGGAGAAGCAAATCTGTTCACTTCATGGTGGCAAGGAAGCAGGGGACAGGGGACAAGAGCACACACCCAGTGCACTCTAACTTACATCTTATAGGCTCCAATGCCAGCGTGTAACAGTGTCTAAGTCCCAAAGGGTCAGGGTCAGGGTCACCCCCAAGTTCACGAAAGTCCAGAGCAGGGTTCTGTGTTCCTGTGCTGTTGAGAGCTCACTTTGCTGTGCGTAATGTATTCCCTCGGCCCTCAACCTTCTTCCTTCTTCTTTTTTTTTTTCCATTCTGAAGAGGTCCCTGTGGGACCTCCCCCAGGGTCCCTTGGAACCGTGGTACCTCTAGGCAGTTCAGGTCCCACCTGCCCGGTTGTTACTGTTCTTCGACGCGTCCGTGGATTCTGGGTAGAATGGAGCTGACTTTCATCAACCGTTTCAGTGGCAAAGGCACACGTTAGGACAGATGCCAAAGTGCCAGACCCGGGGACCAAATTCCCAACCCTTCCCATGCCCGCCGAGAAGATGGGTCTTGGAAGGGTCGGGATATGGAAATAGCCAGCCTTGGCTCTGCTACTAAACTTCTTGAGGCATTTAGCCATAAAAGGGGGCAGCTGCCGAGGCTGGCTTCTTGATTAATGAGCCCCCTGTATACCTCTTCACTGTCCTCATGGAGTCCTGGGGTGGCCCTGCCCTTCAGGCCCGGCCGCAGGGTTTTGTTTTGTTTTGTTTTTGACGTGTCCTACTGTAGTGCAGCTGCTGTTACAGCTGTGCAGCAGTGGGGGAGACCAGACCCCTGAACACGCTGGCCTTAACCTTAGCTTCATTCTGCTTGATGCACACTGCCCTGGAGTTGGTAAAGCTGCCCAGGACTGTCTAGGTCTCTACATTGGTGGTTGCAAAACTGGATCACGGTGGGAAGCAGGAAGCCTGTGACCCGTCGTCATATCCTCTCTCTCTCCATTTCCTCAGGGTGACTACAGCTCCCTTGTTTGGTCTGGCGTTGCGGTGGTGTGGTTGAGTGAAGTCAAGCACTGAGTGGGGCTGGGGTGGTCACAGGAGGGGGAGCGGGGGGGGGTTATGCTTAGTGAGGGTGGGGCTTGTGGTGGGTGGGATTTGTGGGGTGGGGTGGGGTGGGTGGGGTTTTGGGCATAAGGCCTGATAGAGTGGGATCCGATGGGTGGAGACTGTGTTTGTGATGTTGGTATCTTCCTGTCACCCCATTGGGAAGATAATAGGGCAAAGGCTTTTCACAGTAATGGGAGAATAGGAAGTCTAAGTGGCCATGAGAGCATGTAGGTGATCCACACAGTGGGGCGAATTCAGTCACAAACAGGGGCGAGGCAGGGCCTCAGCTCTGAACCTGTGGGGCAGTGTTTTGAATAGGCAGATTCACACAGGCCGAATGTGATGGGCAGAGGTGATGGTGTTTTCCTGTCAGGTGTTGGCTTCTTGGTGTGATGGGTGTCCCTCTGCCTCTCGGAGGGTTCTTTACTAATCCCTGGCAGTACGACCATTGAGAACATAGATTCGATACTGTCCCTGACCTTCTCGGGGTTGCCTGGCCGCCTGCGCTGGAAGGGGCTTCCTGCCGAGCCATGTGGCGGTGGCGCTCCTGGAGACCAGAGCAGAGCTTCCTCCTGCCGTGCCAGCATGATGGCGCCAAAGGACCCTGCTCTGCGACTCAGCTTCCCTCAAGGGATGACTCAAGTCCCACTCAGCCAGCTGCTGGAGTGACAATCAGCCCGCTGCTTACAACCCGGGCCAGGATGAGACTTCTGCAGCTCTTAGCGGCTCCAGTCTGGAGAGGCTGATAGAGGGACTTTCCAGATAGGCTTTTCCTTATGGGGTGTGGGAGCCCCCCATCCCACTGGAACGCATGTCTTGAGTCAGCCTAGAGCCTCGTCCTGGGGGCTGAAGACTCTCATGAGTCATGTGCTCATCACCATGGAAACCAGCGATAGGCTGGGGTAGCAGAGCTGATCTCTGGAAGACAGGATGGTGATGCGTCGGACGAGCACCCCACTGGATGAGAGAGAGAGCAGATAATTAATGTAAACATTAGCTCTGTGAAGGTCTTGGGGTGGGGCTCGGGGAGGGGAACACTGCTGAGGGACCCTCCAGCCACCTGCTTTGTCTCCCATTCAGGTGCTTTCAAGTCAGGCTTATCCCAGAATTCTAGAGGGCATTTTCTAGAAAAACGCAGGCCGTCTTACATGGGCCCATATTAGTCCTATAGCAGAACACTGCCACAGCTCAGAGATTTATCCTCACCTCCCACAGGAAGACAATGTCCCCAGTGCACAACTCGCAGTATCCCAGAAGGCTGCACCTCAAGATCTGGGACCTTGGGTGATAGATGTCTGTGTCCTCAGCACCCCAGCACATGCTGACCCAACATGGTACTCAGTCCAGAAACCCTAGTGCCAAACCCACCTTGTTAGAACGTGGCCGGAGAGTAGCACCCAGTAGAGACAGCAATGGGTCCCTCATTCCTGGCCAGGGCTCCCAGGACTCCTTAATATCTCTCTAATGAGAGTAATTTGGCAACAGCAGAAAACACGCTCTAACCCTTTGTCCCAGTAATTCCATTTCTGGGAATCTGGCCTAAAGAAATAATCCTAAATATAGGCTAGAAAAACAGACCTCACAAGGATGTTCACTTTGGAGTTGTTTATCGCTCATGCAAAGCAGAACGGTAGTTCTGTCAACGGCAGAAAGGGCGGGAGCAGAGACGAACCCATGCTCATAGGTACAGCACAAGCAAATTCTTTGATTTGGGACTCAGCAAAAAAAAAAAAATGTTTAGGGCCTGCGAGATGATTCATCGGGTAAAGACGGCAAGTTTGATGACCCGAGCATGATCCCTGGATGGAAGGAGAGAACTGACTCCCACAAGTTGATTGCCACATATAAACCGTGTGTGTGTGTGTGTGTGTGTGTGTGTGTGGGTGTGGGTGTGTGTGTGTGTGTACACGTACACGCATGTGCACAATAGAGAGTAATGCAAGTTACGGTTAAGACTAGTCAGGAGAGCCTGAGGGGTGGTTCAGTGGGTAAGAGACCTTATTTTACAAGCATAAGGACGTGGGTTCGAATCCCCAACATTCATGTAAAGGCCAGGCGTGGCAACAAACACCCGTGACTCCAGTGTCTCAGAAGAGACAGGTTGATCCCCATAGCGCAGAAGTCAAATCAGTCTAGACCACAGCAGACCAGCTGTGAGACCCTGACTCAAAGGGGTAAGCAGAAAGCGATAACTTTATCACCGGGCACCCACGGTCCTCTGGCCTCTGTATACCTGTGCATGGCGCATGGACACAGCACACATACACAGGTGCAGAGTTACATGCAGTAAAAATTAAAATGAAAGAAGTACATTAATGAATGTCTGTGTGTGTGTGTGAGAGAGAGAGAGTGAGTGTTGAACCTAGGTTCTCGAACATGCTAACCAAGCACTCTTCCACTGTGCTGTGTCTCTGGCCCCTCTTACATTTTGTATTGTGGTCATCTCACCTGCCTAGGGCTGGCCTTGAACTCAGCCTGTAGTCCTGGCAGGTCTTGAACTGGCGATCTTGTCTCAGCCCCCTGGGTTTATAGGCTTCAACCTTCAGGCTTGGTTCCTGAGTGATCCTGATTTAATTTTATCCGCACGCTTAGGTTCTGTCCCTCACCTTCCCACGCTGCATTTGTTAGTCAAGTGTGAGTTGTCATTTACATACAGTGACATCCACCCATTAGTGTGCAGCTCCAGGAGAGCTGATGGATCATGGTACCACCACGAGGAACAGCCATTTGGGGTGAGCTGGTTCCAGATCACCCCAGCAAGTATGCCCTGCCTCCCATCAGCCCAGTCCACCCCCACTGCCCAGAGCTTCCCGTCTGACTCCGTTGCAGACCCAGGATGTGATAGCCGCCCATCTGATTCCACCAGGGGGTTTGTGGATTCCAGGGTACCCTGGAACCTTGCGCTGTGAGCCTGATTCTAGAAAGCCTGTAATCTCTTAGTTGTGCCTGAGAGCTGCGTTTCCCATTCTCCCTTGGTGTGGTGGAAGTCTTGATTGTCCTACTTTCTGATTTACCTCTTGTCTGCTGGTGACTCTGGCTCCTGTGTCACCATTGCTATGGGTAGCATAGTCTCAGTGGGTGTGACACATCTACCCCCTACATGTCTTCGAATTTCCTGTCCCGGTGAGGACCCTCTGAGCGCGGAGGCGTCAACGTAACAACCTGCAGTGACCACAGAGGTACCTTGTATGCAGAGGAGAGCAGAGAAGATGAGAGAAATATCCTTTGAGCCATACCACTTTGCCCGTCTGTAGTGGTCTACACAAGTGTGCCAATGTGGCCCTGACCTGGGGACCCAATACGTCTGTGTTACTCTTGTAATCCGTGCCCTGGTCAGTCATCCTAGTTTCCCAGTGGCCTTGTGTCCCCAGATTCCATAGTAGAAGTGCTTATCCTGTCCCCCGAAACCCTCTTCAGCTGGGCTTAGGTATTCCTTGTCCTCCATGAGTGCTGGGCATCATTTTGTTTTGTTTTTTCGAGACAGGGTTTCTCTGCATAGCCCTGGCTATCCTGGAACTCACTCTGTAGACCAGGCTGGCCTCGAACTCAGAAATCTACCTGCCTCTGCCTCCCAAGTGCTGGGATTAAAGACGTACGCCACCACTGCCTGGCTATCATTTTGGTTTTGAACACACAAACTTGTTAGATAGCCCAGGCTAGCCTCACAGGCTCAGTCCTCTTGCCTACGCCTTCTGAGTGTGGGGACAGCAGGTGAGCCTCAGCATGTCCGGCTCGAGCAGGCGCCTTGAGGAACATTTTGTCTTCACTTGGGTTTTGGAGTTTGGGGAAGAGGATGCTGGAGATAAACTATAGTCATTTCATCGGTCTCTTCAATATGTTCCAGACGCTGGGCTAAGTAAGCCCTTGGCAAATTAGATACCCTGGAACATTCTCCGAGATTCTGTTTATGAAATTATCGTCAGAGGAACCAGGTTCAGAGAGGTACTGTAACTGTCTTGATGACACACAGTAAGGGATTCAAGCATAGGTCTTAATGGCTCTGAAGACTGCTTTGGGCCAAGTGCTGAGTCAGAAAGTGGAAAAGCGATCAATCTGGCTTTTAAAAACAAAGGGTGCTTATTTATTTATACCCGGCCCTTTCCCAGAAAGCCTTGCTTACAGCTCCAGCTACAAGCTGCTTCTGGATAGCCAGGCCGGGTTGTAGGATGGGGGTGGCCTGCAGCAACCTCCATGGACGGGGGCGGTTTGCTCAGGTGGACACTGGTCTGCAGGTCTTGCCGAGGAGCGATGCTCCGGTGTGAAGGGCTTGTGACCAGGCACCTCCCACCAACACTGTGTTCTTGGTGGCTCCCATGATGCTGCTGCTAGAATTTCCTGCAGCACCTTCCCCTTGGGGATGTGGTCCCTAGACCCCAGAAGTGCTAACTGCTACCTAAGCTCTACCTGGCCTCTCCTCTCAGCCCTCTCACTCGCTCCCCCCGCCCCCCGGGCCTTTGCATTAGCTCTGAGTTCCTGCTATGGCCCCTTCACCATGCCCCGTTTTGATTGCCCCATTCAATACTCCATCCTCCTCTCTACCCCCTCCCGCACACTTACTCTTTTCTCGAATATTCTGTTTGCTGTCTGTTCACCCCATTGGACTCCAATTTTATGCAACACCCGCCGCGATCCCTAGAATATACTAGAAGCTCAGGTGGATATCTGTTGAACCAACCTAAGTTGGTCATTCACTTTACTTCAGGCTGATGACCACCCGCACCAGGGAGGCAAAGGCAGTTTAGCCATCAGCTCCACCACCACCACCACCACCACCACCACCATCGTCACTATGTGTCAGTTGGAAAAGAAGAAAAGCAATCAGAGGCCTAAGTAAAATACTCCCCGGGTCACGGACTTCAAATTGCACCTTCCTGTTGTAGCATAGCATAGTGTACACCTTCATTCAGTCTTCGCTGTGGGAAGGTCACAAGACCTGCGCGTTCCCCAGATGGCCCTGCCACCTCCTCCCTAAAGTCATTGTGAAATTCCACTCCTGGAGTTCCTGGAGCAGCGTGTGCACATGAAAGGTGCTTGTGGGAGGTTGCCGTCAGTATCGGCTCGCTATACTTCATCACCGATACTCCTGACCTCTGGCATTTTGCAGGTGGGGTATTGAAGACCCTAGCAGGGCTTGCTGGCCTGTGTGTTCCCCTGATTCTTCTCTGAGATAGTGGGGCTCTCTTAGAGGCGGAGTGGATGGATGACTTTAGGCCTGTCTTGCCCTCCCCCCATCACTGATGCAGCTTACCTTTCTCATGCTTTCTCTCAGTGCACGGTATTGAGCCGTGTGGTGGTCCGGGCACTGAAGAAAGATAGCTAGCATGCGCTCTGTGGACTTTGGGGGTCAGGAGGTGGGATGGGTCAGAGGTCCTGTCAGTACGCTGCTGTAGGGAGTGACCTCCGTGGGGTGGACTCCCTAGGAGTTTTGGATGCTGCTGCTCTGGGGAGGGATACTAAGATTCAAGCTCTGTGCTGGACTCTGTGGTCCCCAGGGGATGTTCCCTCACCCTTGACCTGAGCGTTCCCTTGCCTGTTCTTCATTTTGCATCCTAGGTGTGGAATGAATTCCCTCCACAGCCCCTCCCCACAGTGGGATGCCAGCAGCCCAGAGCTGGTCTTTTGGTCCCTAGGTAGCTTCATTTCTGTGTTCACGATGTCTGCTCATCAGCTCCTTGTTTCTCTCTCTCTCTTCCGGCACAGCCGTCTGGGTACATGGAAAACTCGGTCTCCTACAGCGCCATTGAAGACGTTCAGCCGCTGTCCTGGGAGAACGCCCCGAAGTACTGTTTACAGCTCACGATCCCTGGAGGGACCGTCCTGCTACAGGTAGGGAGAGTAAGCATGAGCCAGCAGTTTCCCTCTCCCTCTTCTCACCCGCTCCCTCTATAGACGTTAGCATTGGTCAACTTAGAAAATCATGAAGGTATAAAAAGACTCTCGGGAGGGCTGTGCGTGGATTATGTACCTGCTGCGTGCTGTCCACCGTCTGGGAGCCTGCTAGTTCTCCTGAGCCTGAAGAATGAGTTCTGTAGCCTGTTTGGAAGATGTCGAAACTGAATCCACAGGGCCAGTTGTCAGGCTTCGGGACTTGTGAGGCTCACCTTGTTGTGGGGCTTCTCTTTGCTGGACTTAAGTGAGGATGTGTCCTATATCTTTTTGGCTAGTTTAGTTTTGAGTTTGCAAACCATGGAAAGACGGGCTCTGTGTGTCTGCGAGCACATCGGATAGAAACGACACACACATCGTTTGGACCGAAGGTTGAACAGGAATTGATCGTGCTATTAAAATGGCTGAGAAGTCCAGGAGAGGACTGCAAAGAACAAATGGGTCCAGGGTCAGAGGGTGGGTGATGTCGTCAAGATTTCGTTTTGTGCTTCTCCCTCCATGGTGTGGTACACTTGTCAGTGTGTGGTGGGAAAGGAGGAGGGTGACCACCCTAAGGAACGACTTAGAATTCCTAATTCTATTCAAAGGAAGAGCCCCTTTCCTTCACCCTTGAACCCCATGGTGGATCTAGGTTGGCCCTGCTGGTCCCTTGGGAGTGTGCTGCACCCTGGCTCCCTGCTCGCTTTTGACCATAGCAGCTGATGGCCCTTTTGGTACCACCCAGAAGCAAGAGAGATAGGCACCCTGGACGGGGAAGAAGCAGCTAGAAGCAGTTGACCACAGCAGTGTGAGGGACACCGTGTGACACATCCCCGTCTTCTCTTGGAGGACACCAAAAGCCATGCCTGCTGTAGCCCCCGTCCTTGGAACTCAGTCACCATGCTCTGCCCTCTGTCACCCACAACCCCTGTCCTCATCACGTCCCTTCTGGCCAGCAGAGCTCCCCAGGTCCCTCTGTGGTCTCCTTGTTTTTAGGGGGTGGGGACTAACCAGCCTCTGCCGTGCTTCCCTTGCCCTCTCTGCCTCTCTTCTGTTTCCCTTGCCCTGATGGCTGTAGAACTGGATCTTTGCAAGGCTAGGCAATGCCAGGCCCTGTGGGGCTGATTGACCCCCATGGGCAACAATGGCCAAGACAAGGAGGACCCTGCAGGGCAGCCTTCTGGGATGTCTTTACTGCTCAATTATGCAGCTTCAAGGCTACCCCCCTCTCTGGGCCCTACAACCCCATCCTCATCCTCACTGTCAGCCTCTGGGGAGACTGAGCCATAAACACGTGCACCTCAGACACAGGCATGTCCCAGAAGACTGGGAGGGAAGGGGGAGGGGAGGGTGACTCACCGGGCCTCGGGAGACAGCTGCACCCCAGGGAGATGCATTGATGTGGGAGTGCAGAGGGGTGAGTAGGAGGGTGCCCTGGAGGGGGCACACCTAGTATGAGTGTGGGAGGGGGCTCTCTGGTAGGAATGAGATCGATGCCCATGTCTGCATCTAGATGATAGGGTCTAGTCAGCTTCAGGTTATATACCGAAGGCATTGGGGAACCATAGAAAGCTTTAAGGGACAGAGGGGACACTAGACAACATCAGGGGCTAAAGGGCAGAAGGCCGGATATGTGGGAAATAGCCAGGAAGCCCTGTTTTCTCTGTTGCTGATGGTCCCCACGTACTAGCAGGAGGGCCTTTTGTTTCCGGGGCTAGAGCATCCCTCCCGGGTCAGAGGAGTGAAACATGCCAGCCAGCTCTGGGCATGTCCCTTTAACCTGGCCTTGGCCCTTGGCTGGTGGTAGTGATGAGTCTCCCAGGCTGCAGTGGGCCGGGCGACGTCAGAGCTCCCCCTGCGGGCTGACAGACCAGGCTGCCCCAGCGTCCTCCACGCTTGCCGCCCCCTGCTTGGTGACTGCTCAGAGGCAGGAGCAGCAGAGGAGGCGAGAAGAAGGAAGGAGAAGAGAGGAGAGGAGGCCGCACCAGCTACTGCTGTGAGCCGGAGCCTAACTCAGGGAAGCAGCGGCGGGCTCCCTTCAGAGAGCTAGGTGGGTGCAGCCTTGCCCCTGCCCACCCCTTGGGTCTCTCTCCTGCTTGTACTACCTCCATCAGGCCAAGGGAAACACATTAGCTTGGTCGCCTGCCCCGCCTCCTCCCTAGACTCCGTAATTGTGTATGACTCCACTGTTCCCCAGGGCGCGGCCAGAGCTGCTGGTTAGGGGTCCCTGCTGGGCATTCTGGTCCTCATGCTGTGTGCGTGTCACAGAAGTCGAGCCTTGGCTTTGCCTTAGTTCTTGAATGACATACTATGTTAGGACCCAGAGCCCAGGTGTCACCAAGAACATTCTCAGTGGCTAGGGACAGATATCCCTTGTCCCCAGGATGGGGATGGGAAGGGACTGGGGTCACAGCCCAGGGGTTGTGGTCCAGTGGAAGCACCTAGGACTTGCTGCAGAATGGCAGAGGTCCGGGAGCGGTTTTGCAGTGAACGTAGGCACTGCAGCCATCAGCCCTTGTGGTGATGTGAGTTTGGGTTTAATTGATGCTATTGATTGGAAACTGTGCTTTCTCCGTCTGTCCGTCCGTCCATCCGTCCTGAGCCACACTGAGTGCCAGGGCTCTGCGCTCTCTGTGTTTTCTAGCCCTCTGTCTCTCTCCTCCCATCACCCCCCTCTTGTCTCTGCGTCCGTCTTTCCTTCTTCCTTCATCCCTCCCTCCCTCCCTCCCTCTCTAGCTTTTGCTGTTTGCTTCTTCTTTAATGTCTCCTTAGTTTCACAGCATCCATCGCTGTCTTCCTCCTCCGGTTCTAGTGTCCTCCCAGTTTGCATTCTGGCTCTCTTAGATCGATATCCTGTCTTACTGGAAGTCCAGCCCCTGCAGGGAACCTGACTTGGGGGTTCCAGAAAGGCTGAGTGAACCATTCCTACGGCATGCCTCTGAAGCATGCCTCTAAAGTAGCAGAGTGTAAGCCTTCTGTAGATGCAGTGGGCAAGGCGCCAGTGCCCAGCTCGGGGGAGGGGGGGGCGGCAGTCAGTGTTCCTGGTCTTTCTGCGATTTCTGTGTGAGCTCCCCCTAAGTACGTTAGAGGCCCCGGCAACAACAGAGGCCTGCTAACCTTGTTTTTCCCTTACCGTCCCCTCGTGAGCTCTTGTGAGGAGGCCAGCTTCTAAGCATCTACACTGTGTGTGCCCTATTTGAGGCACCTTGCTGGTGGCTTCTGGTTAAGTGCTAAGCACTAAGGAATGATGCAGTACTGATACCCTGGAGGCAAGAAGGTCTATCTATCCTAAAGGAAGAGCGGACAGAGCTCGAGGTGGCTTAAATAGGGAGGGAAAGTGCCCCCCCTTCCTGACAGTGCCTCCCCACCCCCACTCCTCATGACCGGGTCTTGAAAGCCCCATGGGAGATGGTCAACTGTTTATTCCTCCCCCCAAACACGTAACTGACAGGGACAGGATGGGTTCTTACTGGGAGAGAGAGAGAGAGAGAGAGGGAGGGAGGGAGGGAGAGAGAGAGAGAGAGAGAGAGAGAGAGAGAGAGAGAGAGAGAGAGAGAGAGGGGTTTCCCAGCTGCTCTTTTCCTGGAGATTGGGGCCAGGAAGCTGAACTTGGGAACAGTCCCTGCAGTCTCCAGGCTGTTTTTCTCACCTCGCGGACAACGCAACAATGAGCTAGAACTTGGCAGCCCCGGCTGAGGAAGTTGGGCAGGCTTGCCTGGAGCCAGCCCTGTGGGAAGGTTATCGCCAGGCCCAGGCAGAGAGCCACCAGAGCCAGCCTGGGGCCGTGGGGGCACAAGGTAGGCTGTGGACTCCCTCTTGGGGTTTCAGGGGATTCACTCTCCCGGCCACTCACGGTGCCTGTTGTTCCCTGGGATCTGGGCTCCTCTCTGCCACCACTCTGACTGCAAGGGAATTTCACAGACAGGCTCTCCTTTGGGCTGCAGCACAGCCCAGGCAATCTTGTCCCCTGCCAGAAGTCACCTGAGTTGGCCTGTAGTGGGATTCAAGAGTGTCACCTGGCATCCTCTGCTGGGGGGGGGGATCTCACCTTTGTCACAACCGCCTGGCCCACCCTGCTTTCCGTGCTGGTCAACAGACGCCATGTTTGTCATTGACTGTCAAGGGGCATAGCAGCTCCTGTATCCACAGGAGCCAGGTACATGCTCACCTGCTTGTGATTGGGGCAAGCAGGCTAGGAGAGAGATGGCCCTGAGATGTGATCCAAGTTTGCTGTGCTAGCCCACTGCCCAAGCAGTGGAAGGAAGCTTCTGGGCCTCTTCACCTGTAACCAGACTGCAGTATTGGTCTCCGTGGCTACTACACAGTCGCATAGTCCAGGTGTGGTACACAGGTGTCTGGGAACATACCACCATGCATGCTTCTGAAGACATGTTCATGCATGTTTGTCTCAGCGAAAGCACGACGGTCAAGAGCGTGGCGTGTCAAAGCTGAAGGGATTGTTTTAAAGTTCCACGGAATGGATGCATGGATGCATCTTACTTACTGTGAATTAGTTCTAAGGTTTTCCTCCCTCCCTCCTTTCTTTCCTTTCCTATGCCTGTACATCATCCATCTGAATGAACCTATCCGCTTACATATTTATCTGTCTACATACATACCCCATCCATCCATGTACATGCACACGTACCCATTCATGTACTTACATACACACCTACCCATCCATCTATATACATACACACCTACCCATCCATCCATCTGCATACACATCTATCTATACGTCTACATATATACATCCCTACTCATCCATCTACATACATACACACCTACCCATCCATCTACATACATGCACACCTACCCATCCATCCATCTGCATACACACCTACCCAGCCATCTGCCCACTTTCCCATCTGTCTACTTACCTACTTCATCTATAAGTCTACACACTCACCTCCTCATCCACACATCTGCGCATCCATCCATCTGTGCGTACACCCACCCATTCACCCACTTGTCACTCTACCCCTATCCATTCTTCCATCCACGTAGACACCTAACCATCTAACCACTTACCCCTCCATGCACCTGTATATCCATTTATCCACTCACCTCACTCCTGTCTACATGCTCGTGGATCCACATATTTATCTATCTATCCACCCACCCCTCATCTGCCTATGTACTTACCCATATCCTCATCCACGCATCCACCCATGTACCCGCCCAACCATCTACCTGCACATCGTTACAACCATCCCCTGCTTACTCCCTCCCCATGCACCCATCCATGCCTCCTTGCCTTATATTCATGAACGCATGTGTCTGCTCAGTCGGTCCTATCTCATTTATTCAACATGCCAGCCAGTCTTCCATTGCTCTGGGTTTCACAGACACAATGATGCTCACATACACATAGTTTATGACCTCATGGAGCCGTAACCTGCAGGAAAGAGGACAACTGAACAGAACAGAGTCACAGTAGATGAGCACAGGCAGAGGGAAGTCAGTCTTAAGACAGTCATTCCAGAGAAGTGGCATTCTGGGTGCAACCTGGGTGACTAGGAGTTGCACAGGCACTGGAGGGAGCAGGTGAAGGTGGAGAGTTCCTAGTTCAGTGTTAGGCCATGCTAGAATCAGATAGATTAGGCAAGCCAGGATCTCTTGCACTAAGAAAGCAACCCCAGTCCTGTGTAGCTCAAAACAGCAAAGGATTCCTAATAGTTCATACTACCCAGGTCCCTGAGGCTGTTGGGCCTCTGCTCTGGAGTGCACGTCATCTGAGATATTTCTGCTGCACCTGCATGGGGCAGGGCTAAATCATGCACTGACTCTTAAAAGCAGTGCTTCTGCCCACAAGTGAAGGGTCACACACTTTGTGCCACAGCAGCTCATGCTCACTGGCCAAGTCACTAAGCTGAGTGGACTTGTACTGTGCGTCAGAAGGAGCAGGACTGGGAACGAGATTGTTGGCAACGTTGAGACAGTTTGGCCCCAGGTCAGTATCAGGAAGGTGACAGCGGAGCCCAGGGTAAGCTGGACTTGACTCTCATCCCAAGATCAGTTGGATCTTCTGAAGCTGCTTGCTGGGATCAGAAGTGCCGCATGACAGTGTCAGGGTGTGGCCAGGGCTTTGCCCTCGAGGCCTAGGAAAGAGTCTGTCTCCTTTCTCAGATTCTGGATGATCCTTGGAGTCTGTAGCCTCAACCATCTCTGTGTTACGTCCTCCGGCCTCCCTCTTACTATGTGATACCACCGGGCCACCTGGATAGCTCAAGGTGATCTTGCCATCACAAGAGCCTTGATGGTACCATCTGCAGAGTTCCTTTTCCACCATAGGTGGTTGGCCTATGCATGTCTTTGAAGCCCCCCTCCCATCACTCCTCCCCAGTACTGTGATATGTTAAAAGCATAGACAAGACTATGAACCAGGACTATGCTGGAGCTGGCCCAGCCTGGTTTACACTTACTCATGAGAGCTGTGAGTCTCTTCAACTGAGCTAACTGTAGAGATTGTTTACACCAGAGACAACAACACATGCTGAGGCTGGAGCTGTTTTACTCCAGAGAGCCTTTCTTGAACATCTGCAAGGTATTTGCACCATCCTCTGTTGCAAACCCCATTGCTCAGTGTCATGAGACCAGATACTGGGTCAGTGCTGACCAGAGCTGAGGTGTGGGTGAGCCACATGACCATTCAAGGGGTGTTTCTCTTCACAGGCCTCTGAAGGCCTTGTGTTGCTGGGTGGCTGGCTCACAGTGAGGCTTTGATCAAGGACAGGATTTGAGCCTGGATCTTTCTGAGGCTGAGCTCTGGTAGATATAGGCAAGGAGTTGGAAGCTTGTTGTGGGGATCATTGAAGGAACCCTGGGTGTGGCAGGGTTCCTGAGCAGTCTGGGCAGAACAGAGGCACTAGTCCACTCAAACTATATCACCTTCCGCCAATTTCCACCATCCACCCAAGGTTATTCAGTATGTATAACCACAGGGAAAGTACTCCAGTTAGCAGGCGGGAACTCTTATACCCAGCAAAACTATCCCATAACAACAGCTATGTCTTCTGTTCTGATTTTGCTCTTGATGGTCAGTGCATAATTTTCTAGGAGGCAAGCCAGGACCACGGGACAGAAGCCGGTGGTTAGGGACTTGTGCAAAGACCAGTAAGATGGACTGAGATATTCCAGAAAATGATGACCTGCCATTCTCCTGTTCTTGTTGTTACAGGCTGCCAACAGCTACCTGCGAGATCAGTGGTTCCATTCTCTGCAGTGGAAGGTAAGTCAGGTGTGTGCTGCTGGTTTGCACTGGCTGCATGGGGCTTAGAGTGATGGCTGAGAGCCAGGCAGGACAGAGGCCTGGTAGAGGGGTCACTCTGCCTTTTGGGTGGCTCAGTGAGGATCTTGCTCTTGCTGGAAGCTTCTGCCATTTGAAAGCTGCACAGAATTTAGCAGGGGTTGAAAATACTGGCTGTGTTCACCGTCTTTGTTTCCTTTTGGTGAGCTGGGTCTCTGGCCTCGCTCCCCTTAGCACCCCCTACAGAAGTGGCAAGCTTCTGGCCCGTGGAGAGAGCAGACTTTGGCTCTGACTTCTTAGGCCTGGGCCAGCTCTCCTAAAGATTTCTGTTATGTTCCAGGTGATGAGATGGTCACAGGGCATGGTCATTCTTTCTTTATGCCCCTGGTACCATGAGTCATTACAATGAGACTGCATTTATTGGGCTCCTTCTGTGTCCTGGCAGCTGGGCAAGACTCCTGCTGTCTATTTCCTCTGTAAAGTTCATTCCTGTCTGTCAGGCCTACTGACAGAGAAAGGTGAGGCCTAGTCCTGGGCTGCGAGGGCTGAGGAGACTCAGTGTGAGAAATGTTCAATCCTCAGCTGTGAGGATCAAGGAGGGTTTGGGGGGTCCTGATTCACCTTTTGAGGTGATGTACCCCAGGCACACCTGCAAGGCTGTGCTCATGACGTTTCAAGAGGTAACCAAGATAGAGGCAGGAAAATGGAGTTTTCAGCTGAGCTCTGTGGCACATGCCTATATTTCTAGCACTTAGGAGTCCTAGGCAGGAGGATTGCCGCCAGTTTGAGGCTTACAAGGAAATGAAGTTTCAAGAGAGTTTGGTAGAAAGATGATTTCGGAGAGCTAGCCTAGGATTACATGTGGGGTTCATAAAAGTAACCCAGAGCTGGCCAGGCTATCCTTGGGTTTCTAGCAGTCCTGAGGATATCCGATCTTGATTCTGATGGTATCTCGTGTCTTAATGATCACTAAATTCAGTCAGTGAAAACTGTCTTTAAAAGTACCTGGGAAACCTAAGCCAGAGGTATCAAAAGATGGCAGTGACCTCATCGGGCGTTATCCCTTCCAGGGTGACCTTCCAGAATGGTGACCTTCATTCCCACCGCTTGTGTGGGATGTTAATGTCCTTCCCCTGGGGCAGTTGGCCCCCGATGATTTGGGTATGTAGCCACCAGGTGGCAGTGGTCTCTCGCTGTAGCAACTTGATTTAGTTCCGGCTCTTGGAGAATTTAGATGTGAGGGTTAAGACCTGCCATTCTTGCAAAATGACAAAGAATCATAAGCTATTTGGGGGGGGGGGGATACCCCAGCTACCAATGTCACCTGGAAGTCCTGAATTTGAATCTTTACTGTTTCTTGTCCTGGTCGAGACAGATCTGGATGTCTGTTCATGTGACTTAATACAGTTACTAAAGCCTGTAGTGTGCAAGGCCTGGCTTAAATACTTCTGTTGACTGTCCTTTAACCAATATGGGCACTAGAGCTAAGAGGGGCCGAACAGTTTGCCAGAAATGTACAGCAGATTCAGGCTAGACCTGTGGGTCCATTCTGCCTCCTCCGTCTTACTGCCTGAGATTTGGACTCAGCAACCCATTCTGGATGTGGTCCTTTCTCTGCTTCTCCTGAGACAGTCACTCTTTGTCTCTTTGTTTGTTTGTTTGTTGAGACAGAGTCTCACGATGTAGCCCAGGCTGTCCTGGAACTCTCTGTAGACCAGGCTGGCCTCAAACTCACAGTGATCCCCATGCCTCTGCCTCCCAAGTGCTGGGATTAAAGGCATGCACCGTGTGCCGCCGCCTTCGAGCTGAGACGGTCACTCTTAACTCTCCACAGAAGAAGGCAACCACTGTGGACCTGTTTTATTTACTTGCTTCTATTTTCCATTTTCATTTTTAACAGGAAAAAAAACAGTTAACAGCAGTACCTCAGAATTTAGGACATTTAGCAATCCCACAACCACAGTTTGAATTTGTGCGTTTTCTGCACGCAGCCTACAACAGGAAGTATATATAGAGTGCGCTCTTTTTGTATTATGACGCACACCTCTCGGATACTGTGTCTCCGGGTTTGCCATGCCTGGACTTGCCCAGAGCAGTGTCTTTCCTCAGGAGGGCAAAGTTGGATCTTAAAAAGACTTAGCTGTAACCCACAGCATGTGGCCCCTCAGAATGGCAGGGTCCCTCAGAGTCCACCTCAGACTGTCAGAGGAGCACAGCAGGGTGTGACTGAAGGCCTCTTGTAGGATCCTTGTCATTTTTTAAAGTCAGGGAGTTTCTACCGGAGTTTCCTTGTATGCCTCCCCTCCCCTGCCATCTTGGCCCTCTTGGCTGAGGGTTTCCCTCACTATCATTTTTTCTGCCTGAATAGATTCTCTTTGAGCCAGCAGTTGCTCTGAGGAGACATGCGGCAGGCATAGTAAGTCCATGTACCGAAGTCCTTTCTGTCTCCCTCCCTTTCTCCCTGGAAAGAGCTCTGCTCTTGCCCACAGCAGCCTTGGTCAGGGGAGTCCAGGGATGCCTGCGATTCCATGACAGGACAGAGGGTCAGTACCTCCTATACTAGGAAAGGGATGGGAAAGAGATGTTCTGCCTTACTCGAGTCCCTTGGAGCCCAGCCTGCAGTCCCAAGGGCTCCCTGGGGAAACTGTCTGTTTGGTTTAGGCAGTAGGCCCTTGAGGCCAATTCCCTTGGGTGTGGAACATAAACAGTCATACAGAGTTAATGAGACCTCAGTTCTGACTCAGATGCTCCTCTCTGCTCCTGCCCAGGCCCTCAGAGGCCAGGGTCTGCAGAGATCGCCTACATGTGCATGAGGCTTCGAGGGAACAGCTTGTCACATGTACAACGCCACCAGTGCACAGTCCATTCTGTATATAGGGAGACAGGCCCTTCTGTGAGTGAAAGACTCTGAGGGGACAACTCTGAGAGGATAGATCCTTCTGTGTGTACAAAGCTCTGAGGAGACAGGCCTGTTGTGTTGTGTTGTGTTGTGTTGTACAAGGCCATAAAAGGAAAGGCGTATCTCCCGTTCAAGGCCAAAAAGAGAATGACCCATCCAAAAATATATGTTACTGGGAAGGGACAGGTCCGTTGTGGGCACTAAGCCATGTGTGTTAAAAGCTATGAAGGGACAGCCTCGGGTTGTGTGACACTGACCGTGTTCCAAGTTGCGAGTGCCTGGCAGGTGCTTCTGTGAGAAACTGGCCTGATTTTCTCTCTGGGCTCTGGAGATGAGAGGCTCCAATGTACACAGCAGTGAGAGGCAAGCCTGCCTGGACACCTTGAGGTCGTGAGCCCCTAGCTCTCCTAAACAACTGGGACCCTGCGACTCAGCCTCTGCTTCCTGGTGCAGTTGGAGGCCACTGCACAGAAGTCGTAAAATCCACAGAGATTGCATTCTCCGGGGAAAGTGGGTCATTGAAAACTCAACAGGCCTCAGGGGACCAGGAACAGGCAGGGTGTGACAGAGGCTGGCCAGCCACGAGTGCATTTGGAGAAACCCGGACGGCAAGCTTTCCCGTGTCCCTGGAAGATGGTGTGATCTCACACCAGCCGTCTTCGGACCTCTGTCCCTCCTCTGTGCTTTGGAGGAGGATGAAAACAGAAAAAGTACTATAGTGTATGAGGGCAGCCATTGTATTCATGGATTGGTGGCGGAGAGTGACTTGACACCTCAGTTTTCTTCTCTGGGAAATGGGGTGCCAATAGTTCCTCACCTACTGTGTCTTCGTGAAGATCACAGAACCTATTGCTTCTGAGGGAAGTGTAGTGGGTCCTGGTAGGAGCCAATTTCCCACCGCCCTCCAGTTCTCTTCTGGCGTCAGCCGTGTGTCCTGGCAGACCAGGGAATCCTCACAAAGAAGGGTCTCCTGACAGTGTTACCACACAGTATCTCCGGGTTCCCGAGTACCTTATGTGCACGTTTCACACATATTTGTTGTCTTGAACCTCCTCAGAGTTTTTTGAAGCCTTTGTCACTCATGCCTAATAGGAGAGGGGGCCAGAGCCCAAGAGAATGATGACATTGCCAAGGACAAATGACTTCTTCCAAGTACACTAGGCATTTGCCACGTGGTGAGGGTTGACCCATGGATGGACAGCCACGTCAGGGTCCCTGCACGAGCTCTGCCGCTCATACTATCAGGAGTACAGGAGTCTTATCCTACCTTCTCCACCGGGATGGGCCTGGTCTTGCCAGAATTGCTGGAGGACCAGGTCAGAATGAAGGACAGAAGGCCTTGAGTTGACCGTCCATCCTGCACCCCTTGCTGAAGACCAAGCCAGAGCCCTCCTGGCTTGGGAATACGGGATGCTCCAGTGACTCTGTCACCCTGGCTCCGGCTCTTTGGTCAGGAAGTCACACTTTGAAAGATCCCCAGGGCCCCTCCCGGGTCCTGTGCTTTGGCCAGGACTCTTCTCTCCACTCTGATCTGTAGACCCTCTCCTGGGGTGTCCAGATAGACACGCCCCCAGTCACCGAGCAGCAGGTAGGCACCGTGGTGCACTCACTCAGCACTGAGCACTGCTGAACATCACAGCTGCTAGGAAGGGGCTGCTTCTCCCGGGTTCCTATTTCAGGTGGGGACAGTGGGGCCGAGAAGTGACACCCGAGTTCACCCAGTCACGTGGCCTTTGAACCGAGGCCTGATTTGAGTCCAGAACTCAATGTCCCATTGTTCACTGCCCCGTCCCCCATTGGCCTGGAGCATGGCTCTAGTTGCTTGAATACAGAACACACATACAGGCACATAGTCAACCACGCTCAACGCATATATGTCCCATAGGTTGTTACTGGAGATTTTAGGCTCAGAACCTGGGCACAGACAACACCATCCCAGGCTCCCCCCAGACCCCCTGGATGCCAATCAAACAGACAGGTGATATGGAAAACTAGGAAATAAGGACCAAGAGTCCCAGCAATCACACCCCCAACCCGTCTCCTGGAGTCCATCTTCTATGACGTGAGGTACAGATACGAAGACTGCAGCTATGCAACTAAGCAGCCCTCGTTGAACAGCGACCCCCACCTGTCACTGACACTGGTCCTTTTGTCTCTCAGCTCCAGACCTTCCGGTGAGGCGGTCGCACGAGCAGTCGGAACTGTGTGCATCCTCTTTGAGGGATCCAGGTTCCTCCTCTGACGGGCACTAGGGCTCCCACCTTTTCTTTCTCTCTGCACAAATTCCCTGGCAGAAATTCTAGTTGCTCGGGGACCCCTTGTTTCTGTAATCTGATGGCCAGAGGGAGAGGGCCCAAGGGTATCTCCCGTCCTCCCCAGACAGTTAGCTTTCACAGAGCCCGGTCCAAGTCCTCAGTCTTGCGTGTCTACAGCACACAAGGGGAGAGCTTTGCATCCTTTGAGGCCTGGAAGGACTCACAGATGGGAGTGAAGGTTAGGGGTGAAGGTGGGCTGGTTTCCTGTCCTTGGCTGCCTGCTGGGATAGCCACAGTCAGTCATACCTGGCTCCCACACCTGCCCAGTTATACCACACCACTCCCTTTTATTTGGTGCCTGGACCTGGCCTGGCCCCTCACTTTGCAGTCGCTGCCTCAGCACTCTTGTGGGGTGGGGCAGGGCAGGGCTGGGCAGGGCCTTGGTCTTTATTATAGCCCAGCGGTCTACCTGCCTTGCCCATGTGGGTTAGCTCTGCATTCAGCCCCAGAAGGATCTGAGCGACTCTAGAAGCACTGTAAACGTTGAGCTGTCCCCACCCTGCAAGAGACCGCCCTACTCCAGCCCAGCAGGAAGGCCCTGTGATGACCCAGAGAACAAAGGTGGCGGACTCTGGGGACCCAAGCATGGCGGCCTTTGGTGGCCCAGGCTACCAGTCTCCAGTGTCTTCCAGCCTCAGTGAGGCCCCTCGGAGAGTCACTGGGGTCCCCGTAACTAACAACAAGGGGGAGCCCCTGGGATTGAAACTAACAAATGGCTGAGGCTCCGTGGCCTTGGGGATGAGAGTCATACTCTCAGGCTTCCTTAGTGGTAGAGAGAAGAAAACAATTAATAGCCACCTTCTGATCTTGGGAGACTTGGTGGGATCATGTCATGGAACACTAAGACTTAAGCTCTCCAAGGATGAACTGAAGGAGCACCGGGGTTGGTTGTCTTGCAGTTCGACACCAGCAGGGTTGGGATGCAAACCAAGATGGGTGGCCTCTGAGTTAGCTCTGTCCCATCCCCTCCAGCTTCTTCCACCAGAATTTAGCAAAGTCATAGACACGGAAGGGCATGGAAGCAAGGGGCAGGACCCCCACCCTGAACCTACAGTCTCTCCACTTCCCCACGTGGTACATCCACCCTCTTCCTTCCACCTTCCCTCCTTCTCAGCCTCTCCTTTTTTCTCTCCAGTGCCAGGGATTAAGTACTGGACCACTGAGCTACATCCCCCACCCCGAGTTTTGTTTGTTTGTTTTGGAGACAGGATCTAGGTAAGCCTCCCACTAAGGCCTCCCCGCTAGCTGAGATACGATGCGGATGCGATTATAGACCTGTGCCCCACCCTTGGTTTGTTACAGGCTCTTCTGTCCTTTCGATCAGTTTTCAGTTGATCAAAAGAAGTGGCCCCCCAGCTTCTCCCTGGGTTCTCTGGGGTGTGATCACACACTCTGGATCTCCAGTGCCCACACTCCTACTTGAACTCCTCCATCTATTTGGCCCACTTGAACTCAGAATTGTGAATGGACTCGCTTGTGCCTTGGGCTCCTACGCTGACAATTACATTTGTGAGACTTAGATGTGTTCTTTGTGTAGTGACGCTGTAATCTGTCAGTGCTGGGTGGTGTTTGTTCTGCTCTGAGTGTGTGTGTGTGTGTGTGTGTGTGTGTGTGTGTATCCTGGTTTTTAAATCCAGTCTGGGACAGAGAAGACCATCAGAAACACTGGTGTTTGTGCCCACATTTCCCTTGTGGGTGTGTGGCAGTTAAATCACAAGGTTGTGGGGCACACTTACGGTCGGTCACCTTGAGCGAGAACTGACCACTCTTTCCCAGAATGCTTGTGTGTATCTCGCTTCTCAGGCGAGAATGAAAGAACTTGGGCAAGGGTACTAAAATGGGCATTTCCTGTTTGTTTTTAAATATTGAAAAAGAACTTCACAAGAATTCCAGCTTGCTATGAACCTGTTCACACTTTTTATGGTCATAAAAAATTGAATATGTAACAAAGCGTACATGCCCTCACTGCCGAGTGCAGGGTTAGTTTTCTGTTATTTTCACCAGACTCAGAGAAAATTTTGGTAGAGGGTAGAGAAAGATTGTCCGCATGTTAGATAGCGTGCATGTAAGCATGGCAGGGGTGCTGTACCCACAAAATTTCAACGATAGAGTTGTCTAAACCAGACCTACATAATGTCTGTCATAAGACATTAGGTACCGGCTGTCACAAGAATGTGGACAGAAGGAATCCTACTGCAGGCGGTCAGTAGTCACTGAAAGATCGAGAATCAATTTCATTCAGGGATGAGCTACCTGATGGAGTATCCAATCCCCTGTGGTCACCCTAAGCACATCGTCATAAGACCAATGCTAAATGGGCTCAGTAGGTTCTATTATATGTATATAAAGTCTGTACTTATAATAGGCTGTGTGTGTGCGTGTGTGTGTGTGTAGCAATAGTAACTAAGTAGGTTATAGTTGGAGGACTAAGGGTGGACATGGGAGGAGTTGGTGGGGGGTGGGCGGATGCAGATACAGAACTTGTGTATGAAATGCTCAAATGAAAAATTAAATTACAAAAACAGAACCGTGCGCAGATGCGTGGCAGTCCTTTAAGATCATGGAAGAGTGGGAAGCGAGTCTCCCTTCTCAAGCCTGCCTACCCGCTGGCTGTCCTTGACCATGGTCTGACGAGGCTGCTTGGGCGTTTTTCCCTTTTAAAACACCTCAGGATTCTCTTCCACTGCCTTAAAACACCTCAGGATTCTCTTCCACTCGCCTTCTGGGACCTTGTTCCTCTTAGCTATGGTGGGGTGTCTGTAGATTCAGGGATAGGTCCACCTTGCCTCAGTCATTCCAAAGGGCACCTGAAGCCCAGCGGGTCCCTGAGCTCTGTGTCTCTAGGATATTTTGCCCATTTTGCCAGGTTCCAGGCCACCTAGTTCCAGGGTCCATCCATATGTCCTTGTTTGATGATCCAAGCTATTCTTGCACCCAGAGACCGTTATTAAGTCAGGGAGGGCAAGGTAAGTGCCAACCCTATCACCACAACAGCCGCTTGGTTAAGGAGATTCTACTGACAGGCTAGTGGCATATATAACATGGACGAACGGCATCTGACCGGAACCAAGAGCCGGTTATTACTAACCTTCGTTATAGTGCTCGAAACAGTGCTGAATGGTGAACTTACGAGCAGTATAATTCTGGAACTTTCCATCTAATATTTTTTTTATACCGTAGTGCTAAGGTTTCAGTCTGAGATGTCAGTCAAAGGCTCATACATACATGAAGGGGTGGATTGCCAGCAGGTGGGCTTTTTGGAAGTGAGTGATTCCTGGGGCCATCCTGAATGAACCAAAACTTTGACAGAGCCAAACAGGATTTAATAACACTATTATTGATGGACACTTTAGGAATTGGGGGCCTTCCTGGAGAAAGTGAGTCCCTAAAGGTATCCCTCTGAAGGACATATTTTACCCCTAGCCTCTTTCTCTGTCCTTCTCTTTGCTTCTTGGCTGCTGTGAGTTGAGAGGCAGTCTACGGCATACCTCCTCAGTCACTCTGTCATACCTCAAGCCCAGAAACAATGGAGTCTTGACAGCTCTGAATGGCAACCTTTGAGGCTGTGAGCCAAACAAGAACTCCCTTCTTGGAGCTGATTTCTCCCGGGCGTTTGTCCAGTGGGAAGGCTACTGGCTGGTTCTGTGGAGCCTGTGTAACAGCGATTGGGCCACAGGTAAACAGGGGCGGCTGGTTGAGCTCAAAGCGGCCAGATGGGGGCTTCAGATCATTAATAATTCACTGCCATCCTTATTAGGCAACGGGGTTCCTGAAAGAACCAAGGAAGAGAATTTGAGCTGTCTACAGACAGCACAGGGGGCCTTGCTAACCAGATCTCACCCTTGGGAACTGGTCTCCCTGTTCCACAGACCAAACATCTGGAAGCCCAGACTAGAGACAGTGATCTCCACACACCCCCCTCCACCAGAGCAAGGCTAGAGAGTGGGGGAAGATGGGTAGGAAAGAGGACCATCAGGAGCACCCCCACACACACTTAGTTCTTAGATATGGTGGCACTTGTAGCCTCAGCACTGGCAGGGACTCACTGATCATCCAGCCTCACCTGAACAGCAGGTGCCACATCCTAATGAGAGAACTTGTCTAGAATAGAAGAAAGAAAAGAGAGGGCGGGAAAGGAAGAGGGAGAGACAGAAGACAGAAGTACCGAGTCTATCATGTTCTTGGGGCACCAAGACTCTCCTCAAACCCTCCTGTTCTTCCCCAGCCCTCCCTAGAGACCTGGCTTTGGGCGCTGAGATCCCTTCCCTTTTGAATGTGAAGGCCTGCCCACACTTCTGGAGCAGCACGGTGGCTCTCCCAGCCACGGTGGAAAGAAGTGGCATCTGTGGGTTGTTTTTTCCTTCCAAGCAAGGAGGGGACTGGAGCTTCCATGTGTCATGAGCACACGCTTTTATGGGGACCGATGAGTCACCAAGCCGCACAGGGAGGGCTTTCACGTACATGGTTTGTGGGTAAGCCCTCTTTCTGCCCTTTAAAGCAGAATTCTATTTGATTCCCCCCCCCTTCTCTTTGTGGATGAGTTTTCCAGACATAACCAGGAGACAGCGTTGTCATTTGACATGACCTTCGTCTCTTGGGAGGCTGTGGCGGGCAGTGGGGTGCTGTCTTGCTTTCCCATGGTGATTGAGTAGCCACTGGAGGAGAGGACGGTGGCCCAGAGTCCTGGGTTGGTCCTCAGTGTCTCCTGCCTGCCCACTGGCTTGGCTCAATGGAGACTTAAAAGTAAAAGCCACAACTATCCACATGGAGGAATTCACCCTGACTCTTCCAGAGGTGATCAGACTTGCCCCGTGGGGCAGTGGCACAGGCCTGGGGAAGGAGGGACTTGGGGAGAAGCTAATTGGCCAGAGTTAGTGTCAAAAGGCTTGAGGCCCTTGTGACATCAGGTGCTTTGAGTTTCCAGGGTGGCCCTAGCACATACCGAGACCCACAGACAGGCAGAGAGATATTCATGGCAACACAAGGCAGCTGCTGGCTCTGTGATAGCAGCATTGTGCCAGGTAAACGTGTTCCTGGTGTGGTAGGAAAATCATGCAGGGGCTGGAGAGATGGCTCAGCAGTTAAGAGCACTGACTGTTCTTCCGAAGGTCCTGAGTTCAAATCCCAGCAACCACATGGTGGCTCACAACCATCTGTATTGAGATCTGACGCCCTCTTCTGGTGCGTCTGAAGACAGCTACAGTGTACTTTTTACATATAACAATAAATGAATCTTTTTAAAAAAGAAAGAAAGAAAAGAAAAGAAAAACCAGTGTAGATCTACCAAGGCTTGGGTCAGACTCTTTGCAAGGGGCTGTATCTGTCCTCAGATGGGTTAGATTTCCAGGACCGTGATAATAAAGGTTACCCAGAAGGTCAGGGTCTCTTCACACTGGCCAAGATGGCAGCAGCCACCCGTAGCTGGTGGCTTATAAGGCTCTTGTCAGAGTCCGAGTTAAATTCTCTACACAGGTCCTCTCTGTCCCAAGCCTCCCAACCAATTCTGACAAAGGATTTTGAATCTATGTCTTAGAGGTTCTCAAAGAGGCTCATGGGAGTGCATCGCATGGGTGCTTAAGAGAGTCAGACCGTGTCATCCAGGCTCCGGTGACAGGGTCTCCTGCCTGCAGCTTACTGCAGGCTGCCCAGCACCCATATGGTGCCATGGCGCATAGCTGTCTATAGCTTCAGTTCCAAGGATCCAAGAGATACCATCTTTTGCCCTAGATTTACACATGGTACACACGCATGCCTGCAGGCAAAACACTCAGACACATAAAATAAGTATTTTAAAAAGCAGCTTAAAGAAGAGTTCATGTTGGCTCATGGCTCGAGCGTAGAGTCCATGATGGCAAGGGTGATGATGGTAGTAGGAACACACTGTATCCGCAGTCAGGAAGGGAGGCTCAGCTCCATTTTATTCAGCCCTGCACCCTGGCCGGGAGAGGGTGCTGCCACAGAGAAGGTGACTTTTCCCGTTCCAGCCACATCTTCACAGACAGGCTTCACAGTGTCTCCCAGGTGGTGCCAAATCCCGCCCAAGTTGACTGTGAAGACAAACCATCACAGACATTTGTACCAACCAGCTCCGCCTGGCTTTAACGCTTCCTGAAAGACCCTGCCGTAGCCTTTACTGTGGGAGTACACCGATTTGTCACAGGTAGGGACCTGGTCAGTCGAGAGTGCCTGCCACTGAGGTCAGCAAGCCCAAAGCACTGCCAGGGTGATCCTTAAACTGACGTTGGGAGGCAGGACCTCAGTGGGCCACGTTTTGGTGTGTTTTAGAATCTAGAAGGTTCCAGAGGAACCTCGGGGGAGGAGTCCACCTGGCATCTTCCTTTCACAACACTACCTCTGGCAGTGTGTGTGTGTGTGTGTGATGTACCTGCTTGCAGAAGCAGGCAGGAGGGCAAGCAACAGGAACTGGTTTGGAGCAGTTCCCAGCAGGTGTTGAGAAGGGAGAGCCAGGCGCTCAGACCTATGTGTGATGGGACACTAATGCCGTAGCTGACACAGGACCTGAGCGTCCCTGAGTGTAATTGCTCAGTAGTGTGAAGAGGGTGGGAAGTGACACCCGTCGAGGCAGCTAGCCCAGCCCACCTGCTCGTCTAAGAGCGCACTCTAACAGTCACACTGCCAAGACCACCACCCTTGTTTTCCCAAACTAGGATTCTGTCCCCATTAAAAGATAATGCCCCATTTCCTGGTCCCAGCCCCAACAACTGTCACCCTGCATGCTATACCTATAGAGCTGACTACTACTCTAAGTAGCTTAACACAAGTGGAATCACATGAGACTTAGCCACATGTCACTCAACAGAATGTCTTTTAGGTCAGGTGTGCTGTAGCACATGCCAGCATTTCTTTCCTTTTGAAGGCTGCATAATATTCCAGTGTGTGTATGCAAGTATGTATGTATGTATGTATGTGCTACAGTTGATTCCTGAGGTTGTGAACTTGGGTTGTTTCCATCTCTTGGTTGTTGTGAACAATGCTACAGTGAACAGAGGTGTGCAGATATACTCCTTCAATACACTGGTGCCCACAAAAGTACCAATGTCTGGGTACCACCCATCTACAACACACCAGGCTAGAGGAATGGGTCCACCTGAGCATGGAGTCTCTTAAGCCTTAGGTTGCTTCTGATGTATACTCAGGATCGAGCATCTCAGCAGGGTTGTCAGGGTGGGCGTTAGTACCGGGGAAGCTTGTGGGAAGAAGACTTGATCTGTGGGTGGTTTGACGGTGTCTACTGTTGTGGAAGGAAGATGCCGGGTAGAATCCTCCCCCGAGGCATCTCTTTGCCAAAGACCGTACGTCAGCTGCGACTGACGTCCCTGTCTGAATTCTCCTGGAAGTTCTTCCTGCAACCTGCCAGGTCCCCCAGGTAGCTCTCTCTGACATCACGGATGATGCAGATGTGCAGGTTGCAGGTGGCTGGGCCCAGCGCCCAGCTGCTCAAGGCCACACAGGGCTGGGGCTTGTGCACTGTGGCAAGGGCCAAGGAAGGCTTTGGGGTGGTAATGCAGGTCTCATGGCCCACTGAGGAGTCAGGGAACAGACTTCCAGGGTGATTAAGGAAAAGAAAAACCAGCATATTCCAATGGAGGATGAGCTGAGGGTCTCTCTCACTGTAGCCCCTGGGTGAAATGGTAGGGCTAGATAGCCTGGTTCATGCCGGGTGTGAGGGGCCAGGGCCCCAAGCCAACCCTCACCTGCTGCTCCCCAGGCACGTGGGTTTCCCAAGACCACCCAGCCAAGTCCAGCTGTCTTAGAACAACCAAAGCTCATAGGTCTGGGGGGCCAGAAGCCCAAAGTCAAGGTGTGAGCAGGATCTTGCTTCCTTGGAGGCTTCTGGGAGTATCTTTGTCTGACTTTGCCCAGCTTCTGGGGACTGCGGGCAACCTTGTCCCTTCTTACTTCTAGCTATGAAACTGCTTCCTGCTTATGGCTACACATATTGTATGGTGTGTGTGTGTGTGTGTGTGTGTGTGTGTGTGTGTGTGTGTGTGTGTCTGTCTGTCTGTCTGTCTGTCTGTGTCTCTGAGTGTGTGTGCATGTGTGTGTGTCTGTGTGTGTGTGTGTGTATGTGTGTGTGCGTGTGTGTCTGTGTGTGTGTGTGTGTGTGTGTAAGTGTCAGCTTCCATGTGGCAGTTTTGCATGGTGACTAGTTCAGGACCCAGCCTAGTCTAGCATGATCCTGTTTCCTAATAAGAACACAATCAGATGCCCAGAGTTATAACTAGGATATAACTTCTGAGAAGACACAGTTCAGCCCACACTGCCAGCAGGGTGTCCCTAGATAAGGGAGTGGTCCCTTCTATCACTCCCTGATCTATGCCACAGGCTGGGGTCTGCCTACCCTACAGCCAGCCAGCAGGCATGGGGGTTGAATCTTGGCTTCGTTGAGGGCTCTGGAGTCTCTAGGGTTTTCTTAAAGCCCCCAGTGCAGACTGCAAGGCCAAGTCTTCACTTGGCCCAGAACCGCCCACCCCAGGATTCCCTGTCCATGGCAGTGGTTGGAAGGATGTCTCTGATGCTGATACTGAGGTTTATGAGTCTCCTCCTTGCCCTAAACAAGCTACCAGCAGCAATTTCGTGACTCCAAACGGCTCAGGTACCTTGTACAATATTGCGGAGAAAGCGGAAAGGCTCATCGCTGCCCACAAGGAACATGAACTCGGTGGGAAGCATGCGGGTTCACCTGTGTGATGATGGGTTTGTGCCGGGGATTCAGTACAAGTGAGAAGCGGTACCCAGCTGTGAGCCTGACACCTCGGTGGGTCATCCGCTCACCAGCCAGACTCATGGTTACCCAGGCAACCAGCTGATGCCCAGAGCCAGTGGAGCAGGACACCCACCTGAGTCCTGCTGTTTCCTTGGTAGCGGTAATAGCTACAGGGAGGCCTGCCTAGGATGGTCACTTAGACTGAGAGTGCCTGAGCCCTGTCCTTTTTTTCAGAAAGAGTAGCCTTCTCCCCAGGAGCTGGCTTCTCAGACACACATCAGCTGCGCTTCCCAACTGACAGGAAGGGACCACAGATATTGAGGAATGGATGGCACAGGTTCTAAAAGCTATTATATTTATGCGTTTGGGCGTTGACTCCATGTATGTCTTGCCTCGTGCTCACGTAAGCCAATAGAAGACACCAGTAAGCTCCCCTGGGATTGTAGGTACAAATGAGCCACCATGTGGGAACTGGGAGCTAGGCCCTCTAGAAGAGCAGCTCTTAACTGCTGAGCCATCTCTCCAGCCCCCAGCTCCACCCTACTTGATGATGTGAGGTCAGGTTACAAATGTGGCCATCCCAGTTCTCTCTGGCTGTTGCTAGCTAGGTGGCCTAACCTTAGCTCAGCCTCTTGTTTTCTCATCCATAAAGTGGGTTCGCCTCGCCGAGGCACTGTTGAGATTACAGAAGTTAATGTGTAGCCCTGGGGGAGATAGCTTAGTAAAGCTTGCTTTTGCATATTTGGGAACTCCAGAACCCATGTGGAAAAGCCAAGTGTGGTAGTGCACTCTTAAAATCCCAGTGCTGAGGTGGAGACAGGTGGGTTCCAGGCCAGTGAGAGACTCCTGAAGAATGACAACCAAGGCTGACCTCTGACCTCCACCTGTACTGTCACACATATGTCTATCTACAGGAACACGGACGGACACACACACACACACACACACACACACACCAGATTAGTCATTTGGCACAGAGCCTGACCAGCACAGAACCGTCCAAATGAAGAGCGAAGGCTTTCTATGACATTCATCACAACCCATCATGCACTGCAGCTGCTCCTGTCTAGTGGGCAACCATTGTTATCTAATTGATCGCATTGCTGGAGTGCTTCATGTCCCCTCCCTGTCACCCACACCTGAAGGGGAAAAAAAGCCACACATGAATTCTTCTATTGGTGAGCAGGGCCAGCAGGTGACCGACCATACAGTCACTGGTGGCCAAATCTAGGTCCCCTAAAAGACCCACATGGTTCACTGGTGGTCACAGGATATGGGGTTGTGGCCATCCAGATGTTAGCAGAGGCAGAGATGGGAACAGCACAGTACTTAATCTACGGATAAGCAGCTCAGCCTCGGTGACCTGGCCACATGGTGAATTCCATGTTGAGAAGGAATAGAACACTGGTACCCACGAGGCTACCTGGCAACACTGAGGCCATCATCGCCCTGAGTGCAGGAAGCTTGGCCCAGAAGACCATGTGCTTGTTGTATGACTCCAGCTTCATGATTTATCCAGAAGCCAGAAGAGGAGGAGGTGTTGGAGGGAACGCAGCATTGACTGTTGGATGTCCTCGGTTTCCTTTGGGATGACAGCTGCACATGATGTGCTAAGTGCCACTGGACTGTATTGTATGCCTGGAGGTGATTGGTGGTACCGTGATGTGTGACTTTCACCTTGATAATGGGTGTGTATATACAACTGAGACAGCAGGACTGACTCTCCGACTTGGAGTCTCCACGCAGACAGGGCTGCAGGCTATTAACACCATGACCAAAAGTAACTCGGAGAGGAAACGGAATATGTCATCTTACAGGTTATAGTTCATCATTGAGTGAAGCCAAAGCAGGAGCTAAAGGCAGGAATGGAAGCTTATTTTCTAGAATACAGCTCAGATCCATCTGCCTAGGGATGGTACCTCCCACCATGGGCTTGGCCTTCCTCCATCAATTAACAATTAAGAAAATGCCTCTCAGACATGACTTGTCTACAAAAACCTACATGAGAACCCACCCCCCCCATACACACACACACACACATACAAACACATACACACAAGTACACACACAAAAGCACGCATGGCCTTTATAAGTTAACACTTATAAAGTCAAGTAAGTTAACACTTTTTCATTTTGCCACATTTAAGAGATTTCCTCTTCCTGATGACTCTAGGGCTTTGTCAAGTTGACAGCTAAAGCTGTGACAGTTTCAGCGAGTGTGTGTGTGTGTGGGGGGGGGGATGAACGATCTCTTCCGAGCTTGCGACAAAGGAAGGCTCCTCGTAACAGAGCAATCGTGTTCGCTTTAATCTCTGCATATTTCTAGTTGACACGGGCCCACTCTGTGACAAAGGCAGCTTGCCTTTGCAGTATTTTGATGCTTTTATCAGCATGCTAATTATGCACAGCACTGGGCTTCCTTAGGACATTTCCAGAGATGTATATGATATGTTTAAAAGGATGATTGTCTGCCCGCACCAACATCTGCCGCCTATAGCGAGTGTAGAGTCTCGGTGGGCACAGTCAGTCTGCCTGCCTTTCTTGCTGGCTGTGCAAGGGACTCTGGGGGACAAAACATTAATTAGTAACTTTTCTTGTTACTGTGATAAGAGTGACTGGCAGAAACAGCCACAAGGGGTAGCGGTTTGTTCGTGCTTGCAGCCCGTCATGGGGAAGCAAGCCTGACAGCGGACAGGCGGCACCTGCTTATTACATGACAGCAACTAGGGAGCAAAGAGGAGCACGGCCTGCCTATAGCCTTCATACCTCACCCAAACAACCTGCTTCCAACACCGAGGCCCTACATGGAGAAGCTCCCAACACCTCCCAAAACTGTGCCAGCAGCTGGGGACCAGGTACTCAAACGTGTAGGGGATACTGGTAGTGGATATTTCTCTGTGAAAGCACACCTTGGAGGAAAAGCCCAAGGTGGCCTGTTCAACCTGCACCTCCGTAACTCATATGCAAGAGGATTGCTTTGAATGTGGCCCAGTGCAAAAATGTTAGCTTCCTTTTAACATTATAAAGGGCTAGTGCGTGCATGTGTGTGTGTGTGCGTGTGTGTGTGTGTGTGTGTGTGAGTGTGAGTGTGTAGTGCAAAATGTTAGCTTACTTAATCTTTTAAAGGGCTAGTGTAAGTGTGTGTGTGAATGTGTAGTGCGAAAATGTTAGCTTACTTAGCATTATAAAGGGCTAGTGTGTGTGAGTGTATGTGTGTGAGTGTGTAGTGCAAAAACATTAGCTTACTTAACATTATAAAGGGCTAGTGTGTGAGTGTGTGTGTGTGTTTGAATGTATAGTGCAAAAATGTTAGCTTACTTAACATTATAAAGGGCTAGTGTGTGAGTGTGTGTGTGTGTTTGAATGTGTAGTGCAAAAATGTTAGCTTACTTAACATTATAAAGGGCTAGTGTGTGAGTGTTTGTGTGTGTGTGTTTAATGTGTAGTGCAAAAATGTTAGCTTACTTAACGTTATGAAGGGCTAGTGTGTGAGTGTGTGTGCGAGTGTGTAGTGTAAAAATGTTAACTTACTTGACATTATAAAGGGCTAGTTTGTGTGTGTATGTATGAGTGTGTAGTACAAAAATGCTAGCTTACTTAGCATTATAAAGGGCTAGTGTGTGTGTGTGTGTGTGTGTGTGTATGTATGAGTGTATAGTACAAAAATGTTAGCTTACTTAGCATTATAAAGGGCTTGTGTGTGTGTGTGTGTGTATGTATGAGTGTGTAGTACAAAAATGTTAACTTACTTAACATTATAAAGGGCTAGTGTGTGTGTGTGTGTGTGTGTGTGTGTGTGTGTGTGTGTGTGTGTGTGTAGGTTCTCATGTGAACTTTGCAGGTGGCAGTGTCATGTTGCAGGGTCTAAAGGTTGGCCACACCCACTAGCTGGGGGCTTGAAGAAGCTCATGTCCCCTCTAGGAGGAGGCAGGTAGAGCTGTGTGCTGGACCTTCGCCACGGCATTGGGGGCATAGCACTACCCCATAGCTCCTTCCGTGGTGACAGCAGTGTGCTCTGTCTAGCAGCCACTAGCTGCCTCAGAAACATTGTGTGGCTGAAGAGCTGGGCTTCCACTTAGATTTTCTTCTAATTAAGTTGACTGTCAGAAGCCCACCCCCTCCCCCGGTCAAGTAGCTTTCAGACGGGCCAGACCTAGAAATAAAGTGTCAAAGCCATCTTCCCCAGCTCGCTTGGTTTCATCTCCTCAGGGACGTCCTCCCCTTCCGCAGCTCCTCACAGTCCCCGTGACAAGTGACGAGAGCATGCGTACTTGTGCACACGAGCGCCTCCGTCGCTGCAGCAGGCAGCAGAGCTGGGGGCCCCCCTCCTAATCCTTGGCAAGAGCGTTTCCAGTAGATTCTGAGCCACACCTCCTGGTGAGGGACACCCACCTGATGACAGCTAGTCTCCCGTGGAAGAGCTAAGAGGCTCCACTCTCTCAGGCTCCAGAACCCCAGAGTCTTGTTCCTGCTTCCACCGCAGGAACAGTTTCCAGAGAGATGGCTGGTGTTGCCCAGGTAACATCCCTTCCCTGACAAGCAGAGAGGGTGAGGACAGCCATGGAGTGACTGGCTCTGCCAGAGGGGAAACAGGAGGCTCTGCCTGCTGCTTCTGTTTATTGTTGGCCGGTGCGGCTTTGCCACAGATGCTGGGAGCCTTTCCTAGTCTTGCCTGCTCTGGACCACTCCCTCCTAAGACTTGGTAGGTGATATTATCTACAGTTGTGTAGCCAGGAAGTAGATGAGGTGCTTCGTGCCTGTTGTTTCAGGGGCAGTCACAGCAAACCTTTGGAAGTAGTTATTCTTTTATTGCTGGGCAGATAAGGAACTACAAATAATCGACTGTAAATCCCAGGGCCTGTCTGCTCGTCTTACCCCAGTCTCCTTAGGGCTTAGCACAATACTGGGCATGTTATAGGAGAAGAAGGCTTCACGTGATCTTAGTTGGGTGCGTAGTGAGTAGGTGGGTGCTGGGTGAGTGGGCAGATGGGCAGGGAATAGGTGGGTGAAGGATGGATAAGACAGGAAGCAGATGGGTGAGAATCGGATGGATGAGTGGTTAGACTCTTGGATGAAAGACAGGTGAATAAGTGGGAGGGAGAAGGATTGGTGAATGAGTAGGGAAATGGGTAGATGGATATGGATGGATAAGTAGAGGAATGGGTAGATAAATGGAAAGTGAATGGGCAAGTACGTGGTAGATAGGAAGGTGAATGGGTGAGTGGATGGATGCATGAGTGAATGCATGAGTGGATGGATGCATGGATGCATAGGTGGATGCATAGATGAATGCATGAGTGGATGGATGGGTGGGTGGATGGATGGGTGGATGGATGGATGGGTGGGTGGGTGAAGGATAGGTACATGAACAACTGATGGTCAGGGGCTGGAGAGATGGCTCAGTGGTTAGGAGCACTGGATGCTCTTCCAAAGGATTTGAGTTCCAATCCCAGCACTCACATGACAGCTCACAACTGTCTGTAGAAGCTCCAGTTCCAGGGGACACCCTCACACACACATACAGACATGCAGAACACCAAGGCACATAAAATAAGAATAAATACATGATTTAAAAAAAAAAGAGCTGATGGTCAGATGAATGAATGGGTAGATGGTAGAAACAACTGAGGGTTCAGTTGAAGTCTGTTTATTGCAAAACCCATACTCTTAACAGGCCATGCTGCTTTTGGCTTTGCCTACCCACCTCTGTCTTCCTAGGATGGCATTCTATATATTTTAAAATAGCTTATTTGAGGTATAACTTATATGCCATTAAATTTAGCCATCAGAAGTATACTACTTGATGATTTTGTTAAACGTATGGACTTGACCAACTGTTATCCCAATCTGGTTTCAGGACATGGCTACCTAAAGATGCCCTGTGCGAATCCTCCCTGCCCCTGCGCAATCCCCACACTGGCTAGTTCACTTTCTGTCTGTAAATGGACTTTTTCTTTTAGGAATTTCACATAAAAGGAATCGTACCGTTTATGCCTTATATCTGACTTCTGTCATGAGGTCCAGTCGCCATGAAGTGACCCGGGCTGTCACAGGATACGTTTACTCTTTTTTTCCTGGTACATGACTCTACCACATCTTGTTCAGCCATGAGTTTCTTCTTTGAAGGAGACTGACTTTGTCTTGGGGAAACTCACCCATTTGCCTCTGTGCGACTTGGCTTTTCCTTTTGAGGGGGGTTGGGGGTGTGTTAACAATTACTGAGCTATGTAGTGAGTTCATACTTAGCATTTTCAGACTGTCAGACAGGCATGGACGGGTACAGCTCAGTGGTAGGAACTCATGCTAGGTTTTATCCCCAAGACAAGAGGATGGAAAGGAGGGACAGTTGAATGATTTTTGCTTTGTAACTGTCCTTTTTTACCCCACCCCCACCCCCAAGAGCAGTGCAACTAGGATTGGTTCAACCACATCCTCGCTGACACTTGGTATTGTCTGTCTTTTCCATCACAGCCATCCCAGTGGTCATGAAATGGTATTTCTGTACCATCGAAAATGTGTATTTCCCCAGTAGCTTATAAGGGCAAATCATCCCCCAGTCCCCATTTTTGTTTGTTTGTTTTGCTTTTTGTTGTTGTTGGTTTTGTTTTTGTTTTTGTTTTGTTTTTTGTTTTTTTAAAACACAGACTCAGGTAGTCCAAGCTGGACTTGAACTCTTACCTAGCCGAGGCTGACCTTGAGTTTCTGCTCCCTCCCCCCATGTTGGCATGACAGGTGTGTGCCACCACAGCCAGCTGTGAGCATCTCTTCACGTGTCTTCTCCCAGACTGGGATCTGAGTCAGGAGCCACAGCTTGGCAAGGCACTGTTGATGAAGGGCCAGATGGCAGCTCTTTGGGGCTCTGAGAGCCGCACTCACTCAATTTCTGTTGCATATTCTGTTTGCTTTGAATTTTACAACTCTTAGAAAACCCATAGGGCCATTTTTTTTGGGGGGGAGGGGATGTCATTGTGTACAAACAGCCAAGGCTGGGTTTGAACACAGGCTGCGTGTTGCCACCCCCACACTAAGTCATTATCAAGCCTTCATAACATCAGTCATGTGCCCAGTCACCAGACAGCTCCAGGACCCCTGTCCCCTCTTCCACCACTCAGGTCAAGAACTCCAGTGGCCCATGAGGCACACATTGGACATGAGCCACTTATGACTTCTGGCAGATTCAATGGGAAGACTGTGTTGCCTCCAGAAAGCTAGGATTCTCAAAGTGGCCTCGTCTTAGCCCTACCATGACTCATTGCCTTCTGAGCTCATTAGAGTTCCTGGGATGATGCTAACGTGTCACCAGGGGTGTGGTTAAGGAGCTGAAACCCTAGATGTTCTGCCCCACCCAGCCCCTCTCACGTGTCTTGCCCTAGTCATTGATTCCTGGCTCTTACCGGCCACCAAGCGTCCTTGACACCACTGGTCCTGAGGGACATGATAGAAAGGGTGAGACCTTTAGAGGCTCTGCAGCAAGTTTTAACTCATGGGCCAATTTGATTCTTCACGGCTACCTGGCTTGAGCCTGGTTACTTCCCCCTCCTGGCTGGGACCATGTTGTGAGTCAGGATTCCAACAGTCCTGCGGCAGACGCTACGGCCACGCTGCCCCACTCCCAGCACCATCTGCTTCTGCCAGCTGCTCCCCATGGGCACCATGGCGTAGTGTCCTGAATGCTTATGGCCTTGAGAACATCTCAGCTTGGGCAGACGGAACTGTTAGAATTAAGGGAGCCTGCAGACCTATGCTCCTGTATTCCAGGTGAGTCTGCCTGGGTCTGAGAGCCTCCAGTAGGATTGACTTTCTGCTGCCTACACGACATTGTCAGGTTTCCATATCATCAGGGTAGAAGGTGCCCACTTATTGACTGTTCACCCACCTCACCCCCCACATCCCACAAGGTCTTAAAGTTTTGGAGTTTTTTTATTTATTTTTTAATGTACAGACATAAGCATGATCTGTTTCAGTGGGTAGATGGATGGTCTGGAATAATTTATTCTAGGTCACTTAGCCCAACTTAACGAAACCTGTGTCTTTCGAGTACCGGTGGGAACACGGATGACTCTTGTTCAGCCATATTTCTAGATCAGACCTTGACCATTAGTGCAAATGAAGCAAGAGTGAGAACCCTGGCCGAACTTTCCCCGGTGACTCCAGTCGAGCTGCTGGAGAACCATTGTGCCATCAGATGGCCGACGAGGAGAAAGGCCTCCCCGTCTCTTTCTCACTCTCCGCTCTGTTTCTTTTCATCGATCTGCCAATCAGAAGTTATTTGAACTCAGTCCAGTGGCTGAGAGGCTATTTGCAGGGTGGTCTAATCATGGGCTAAAACTCCCCAGCTCCCAGGGTTTTACGACAGTGCTCATCAGAACCTAGCTAACAACGTGCCTGCTCCTATCCGATGTTAAGTGTTAGCCCTTGTCCCAGCCCTGGGCATCGAGTCTCTCAAGAACAGTGTCTCCGAAGCAGGTGTCCTGATTATACAGCAGTCAACCCTCAGCTCCAAGTGGGGCCCATCAGTCAGTACCAAGGCCAGGTTACTGAAGACAAGGAATTGGGTCTCTGAAGCTAGTTTGCTCAGGCACCGAAGATAGGTCTGCTTACCTCTAACTCCCTTCCTCTCTCTCAATGGTAGTGGTTCTCAACCTTTCCTAATGTAGCATCCCTTTAATTCCAGTTCTCACGTTGTGGTGACCCCCCCCAACTACCCCCTTCCCCCGTCATAGAATTATTTCGTTGCTACTTCCTAATTGTAATTTTGCTCCCATCGTGAGTCATTATGGAAATATCTGCTGTGCAAGGGTTGTTTGGCTCCCAAGGGGGCCATGGCCCACAGGTTGAGAATCCCTGCCCTTTGGCGTCTGTTTTTAGAACTGTCATGGCCGCCCACCTTGTGGGCTGGTTATGTTTTGCAGAGGTCTTGTTTGAAATAGGGTCTCTTTTTGTAGCCCATGATGGCTTTGAACGTGTATATGCGCACGAGTATATGTGTGTGTCGGGGGGAGGGGGGTGAGTGTGTCAGAGTTTGGTGTTTCTCTTAATTATTTCCCATGCATTTGAGACAGAATCTCTCCCTGTGGTTGGAGCGCACTGTCTCAGCTAAGACTTGCTGGTCGGCAAGCCTCAAGGATCCTCCTGTCTCCACCTCCCCAGCTCCTGCCTCAAGGATCCTCCTGTCTCCCTGGGATCATAGGCACACTTAGCTTTTCTACGTGGGTGCTGGGGTTCCGAACTCAGGTCTTCACACTTGCCCTGCAGGCGTTTTCCTGGCTGAGCCACGGTCTCTGGTGCCCAGATCGGTATCAATCGGGTTGCAGGCATGTGCCAACACAGCCAGCCATGTTTGCAGTTTACATGAGGGGTGGCCAGGGACTGTGTTTGCCATATGTATTAATGATGGCTATTTCTGGATTATAGGATTTTTGAGGTTTTTTTTTTCCCTTCTCCTCTTTGTGCCTTTTCAGTATGGTTTCAATTTTCTTTAAAATGAGTGCCTACCATCTTTGTAGAAATAAGTAATTCTTTCAGACACAATAGCTTGCAGCTGGCCACCAAGATGGTTCCACATTGAGAGCTTCCACTGTGTACAAGTCAAGTCTGCTTTGGGATGTCCTGAGGATGGATTGTCCTGGTGACCCTCATTGTGATGAAATTAAAAATAAATAAATAAGGATCTTTTGACAGGGGCATGGTTCTCTAGTATACACTGAAATCTGTGAGACCAGAGCTCAGCGGGGGCGGGGGGGGGGTGTTCAATCACCAGCAGTCAGAAAGGCACTAGCGACGGGTTCAAAGCACCCTGTTTGGATCAGGGTGTATTTTGTCATTAAAGTAACGGAGTTAGGGACACATTCCTGGTCACTCTCTTCATCAGTGCATAATTGTTCCGGGGGTGCTCAACCCCAGCAGGACTCTCCATGACGCTTCTGTCCTCAGAATGTGCAAGTCTATACCCAGTCTGGTTCTCTTCCGCCCCCTGAGCTGTAGCTGGTGCCAGCCTTAGAGGATCAAGGACAGAGCCATGAGGTTTGGGGGGGGGCAGGTAGGCCAATGAAGGAACTAAAGTGAAGAAACCGGATAAGGGGGAAGAATTTAAAAACACCACAGGGCACTGGGTGCACTGGCACTCGCCTGTAATCCCAGCACTTGTGAGGTAGAGGGCACGGCGTGTTCCACACCACCGTGGGTTGCTTGACACCCTACTGCAGCAAAACAGAGAAACACCTTATGGATACAAGTTTTATGCGTCCAATGCAGGCCACCACAGGGAATCAGCCGCAAGCAGGTAGCTCCAGGAAAGCAGAGAGTGCGTGATGAGAGACGGGTATTCTCTTTGTGTCCAAAGAGACAAATTACGTGTCAGGGCTTCATTCACATTGGATCTGCTCTCTGGGCTGTGATTTTTGGTGTGAACTCATAAAGGAAATGAACTCTGTAGACCTAAGATTGACACAGGTCCCACTGAGACTAGGATGGATTTCTCTGCCTAGAGATGTGGGACCTGGGGCTCTAAAGGTGAAACGATTTCTTAAAGGAGTCATTCTCAACCTGGTTCCAACCCTTATCTGTTTGGGCTGGGATATACCCTCCAAATACTTCCTTTTGAGCCCAAGTCATAAGACCGTTGTATAATTCTTAATTCAGAAATGGCCTAAGAAGACCCCAGTGACCTTCAGGTTGAGCTTGGGTTATCAGCAAGGGCCCCTCCCTTTCTCTCTTCCTCTCTCCTCCTTCAACGATTGGCTCAGAGGTTGTGGCATATCACCCCCGCTGACTGCTGGTATGGGGTGCCCTGACTCTAAGATCCCAGAAGAGCAAGGAGTTTAAGTGATGGAGTTCATTCTGTTGAGAGTACTAGCAAGCCAGGCGGCACAGGGCCAGGCAGGCAGCCGCCACAGAGACAGAGACGGGAGGGGAGCACTTGGCTTGGACCGCCGCCCTCCGTGGCCTCTGTTTCCATGATGTCAGAGAGGCGGAACTTAGGGTGCCTCAAATCCAGGAGGCCACAGCCCTGCCCTCCATTCGGGTTTGGAGGGAGCACTGAGCGAGGTGAGCATGTCTCTGTTTTCCTCTCCTGGTTTCCTCCGGCCATCCTGGACACTGTCCCCACCTGGCCGCAGCTGAGTTCTGGCCTTCATCCTGACATCCAGCTCCTTGTCTGAATGTCACTTGCCAAGAGACCTCATAGGATCTGCCTAGGCAGAAACTCGGCTCATAGAAAGCCTTCTTTCTGTCTTACCAGCGCTTGGCGACTTGGGGACTGAGTTTGGCAGAGGGCTCCATGTAGAGAGCAGTTTCCTAATTCCTTTTGATGTGTCATTGGGAACAGGGCGGGAAACTGCCGTTCCCCCCCGGCGTTCGGAGCCTGCCTGTCTGCAGACGCACCCTTGACCTTGGATGGGAGTCCGTTTCTTTCTTCATGCATCCATTTCCTTTTGGGGAGAGCTCAGGCCAGGTTGACAACTTCCCAGGGCCTTTTCACCCCAGGCCAGAGAAGTGCTTTGGTCATCTTGAGTGGTTTGCTAAATCGGTGATGGACTCCCATCTCTCTCCCCGCCTCTCTCTCTCTCTCTCTCTCTCCACCCAGAAAAAGATTTACAAATACAAGAAAGTCCTGAGTAACCCGAGTCGCTGGGAGGTTGTCTTAAAGGAGATACGGACATTGGTGGACATGGCCCTCACGTCTCCTCTGCAAGATGATTCCATCAACCAGGCCCCACTGGAAATCGTCTCGAAACTGCTCTCGGAGGTAAGATGCACCCCCAGCTGGGTGCGGGGAGGCCCCCCTCTCCTCTAGGTTGTCTGTTTTTACTTCCATCTTGTACTCAGCCCCGTCTGAATGAACAGGAGAGATCTACCCTTGATGTGCCGTCCTGCAGTGGTTACTAAGGAAGCCAGTGTTTCTCACCAAACCATTGAGGGCATCGAGACTGGGGCATGCCGGTTCTAGTCGCCTCCACCCTGTCTGGAGGCGTAGGGGACTGTCACCCCTGCTAAGCCCTAGGTCAAACCCATGTCTTAGATAGTGGCTTTGACAGCAGCCACTGCAGCTCCTAGGGTCAAGTCCCAACTCTGTGGACCTCTAAAGCCCCAAAGCAGCGGTTCTCACCTTTTCTGACACTTCAGCCCTTGAATACAATCCCTCGTGTTATGGTCGCCCCCAGCTATTCAGGTATTTTTGTTGCTACTTCTTACCTGCAGTTTTCCCACTGTTCTGAATCACAATGTAAATATCTGTTTTCCAGTGGTCTTAGGTGAGCCCTGTGGAAGGGCTATTTGGTGACCTCCTCCCAGGTTGAAAACCACTGCCCTAGGTGCTTCCGTTATGCTCTGTCTAGCTGGGGCAGCATCTCATTCTGGTTTTGTTCAGCCCTTGTCAGCTTTCTGTCCCTTGCACCCTCAGCCGTCCACCGGTACATGTTTTTTTGCCTTGCTTGAGGTTTAAAAAAAAAACGGACTTAGTGTGCGTGATGCAGGTGGCGGCAGGAAATTGTCACACGTATATGAAGTTGTCAGACAATAGAGCAAGGCAAAAAGGTTCTATTACTCAGTCGAATACTCAGACTCCAGCACAATGGCCATTTCCAGGTTCTCTTTTAAAGACGGGAAAATCTGGCTACGGCGGGCAGCTACTGTTACTTAGCATCCTGTCCTAGGAAAGGCCAGCACCGTCCACTTGGCCAGGCAGCCCTGTGCTAGAGTGTGTACCAGTTGCTAATGGTTATGGGCGGGAGAGTAACATCGATCTCCTCCCCTCCCGTAGCCCATGGTCCACCAGGGGCTACAGCAGAAATGGAGAGGTGTCAAGAGTCAGCCCCAAGTGAATTGGCGGGGGATGGGGAGGAGAGATAGTCCCAAACCTCACTGTCACCCCCTGGGATCTGGGCACTGCCCTCTGCGCAGTGTCTTGCACCCTAAATAGCCACGCTGGTCTCGTTTATGTTCTTGGCTGGTCGCTGGGGATGCTAGGGTTGCTGCCTCCCTATTTAAAATAGTCACAGTCACCGCCCAAGTGATGTCTTCATCCCTGTCTCTGGAGAGTTCCATCCCCTATGTCCCAGCGCACTCCTGTGCAAGCACCTGCAAGCTCCTATCATCCCTTCTCTGCTGTCCGAGACTGGCCATTACCTTGTGACCCCGGAACTCTCAGGTCCTCCTTAATGCAGAGTGCTGGGGGGTCCCTCCCCTGGAAGAACTGGGTAGCAGACAGACAGGCAGGGTAGATACATAGCTGGGGGAGGGCTTCGCTCTGGGGAGGGCCATGTGCTGGTGTGAATCGTAGTCAAGGTTCAAAATCTCAGACCATCCTGCCCAGTACCCAGTCCTGGCTTCAGGCTTTTTACCCAGAGTGAGGAAAGGAGGCTCACCCTTGAGAAGCCGGGCAGATGGATTTCCGATCTCTCGTTTTACCGTTGGTCAGACTTCAGGGAGTGTTTGCTTGGGCTCACAGTTAGAAGGTGCGCTCACAGCGGAGCAGGTGGAGCAGCAGGGAACCTCTTTTTATACTCGTCCCACCCAATATGAGACCTTGCTGTCCTCACTCGTAAAGAAACAACCCAGGGACACAAAAGATAAGTCCATACTGGCCTAGAACCTTTACTCCAGGGCCACTTGACTCTTGCATCTGGATGTGACATCGCCCGGCCCTTCAGTTCCAGCCCAGTGGGCTATCCCCAGGAAGGTAGAAGATCTCCTCTATTGGTTTGTGGTAGGCCCTCTTCCACATCCCAGAGACAGTGCTACTCATTTAGGGTGGGTCCTCTTACCTCAATTAACCCAAATTTAGAAAATCTCTCACAGATAAATCCAGGTTTGTGTTTCCATGGCAATTGTAGATCCTGCCGAGTTGCTAGTGCAGATTAGCTATCATAAGCACTTAGTAGCTTTGTAAAGATACTGAGCTGCATAACCGACTAGGGACCGCCCGTTAGCTAGGCTCACATTCGGATACACCGATGCTTTATAAACCTAGATTAGAAGGGCAGCTGGCTGAGGTAGGGCACAGCTGTAATCCCAGTACTTGAGAGGTGGTGGCCAAAGATCAGGAATTCAGCATTATCCTTGGTGACATAGTGAGTTCCAAGCCAGTCTCGGGGACATGAGACTGTGTCTGAAAAAAATAAAATTAAGCAAAAGAGAGATGGCTCAGGATGTCTCTGTGGTCAAGAACACTTGCTGCTCTTGCAGAGGACCCAGGTTCACTTCCCAGCCCCTAAACAGCAGCTCACAACTGTACGGGTACAAAGCATGTACCTGCACATACATGCAGACAAAACACTGAAACACATGAAATAAATACATCTTTAAAAAAAAAAAACCCAAACCAACAAAATCCTATGTAGGGGAGAAGTCTCCCTGTCCAGCTAACAGGATGTTCACAACAGGGGCTTCTCAAAGAGATGTATGGGGGCCCACACAGCCCAGCATAGGGAACTGCCCCAGGGTTGAATGTTATAGCTCCGTAAAGAAATAAAAGCTTTGGGGTTGGAGAGATGGCTCAGTGGTTAAGAGCACCGACTGCTCTTCCAGAGTTCCTGAGTTCAAATCCCAGCAACATGTAATAGGATCTGATGCCCTCTTCTGGTGTGTCTGAAGAGAGCAATGGTGTACTCAAATAAATAAAATAAATCTTAGCCAGGCAGTGGTGGCGCACGCCTTTAATCCCAGCACTTGAGAGGCAGAGGCAGGAGGATTTCTGAGCTCGAGGCCAGCCTGGTCTACAGAGTGAGTTCCAGGACAGCTAAGGCTACACAGAGAAACTCTGTCTCAAAAAACTGAAAGAGGGAGGGTGGGGGGGAGGGAGAGAGAGAGAGAAGAGAAGAGAAGAGAAGAGAAGAGAAGAGAAGAGAAGAGAAGAGAAGAGAAGGAAAAAGAAATAAAAGCTTTGGACTCAGGCCAGACAGAGGTTCAGGTCCCTACTCCAATACTGCTTCCTTGTACATCGGTCCTTGACTGCTCTGTGATCAGCAGGTAGTAAAAAAATACAGACATGTCATCATAAAGCAGGGGCTGGTAACACAGCACAGACGACTGAAGGCTTTTGTTGCCAAGCCTGAGAACCCAAGTTAAATCCCCAGAATCTACAGGGCAGAAAGAGAAAAACAAATCCTGTGAATTGTCCTTTGACCTCTACCTGATTGACTTTGACATGGGTGCATCCCACATAGTGGATGGATGGATGGATGGATGGATGGATGGATGGATGGATGGACGGACAAATGTAGCAGAGAGTTTTCAAAGTCAAAAATGAAGCAGAATCATTGTATCAAGTGGAAAGCAAATTGTTTGAAGCTCTAAAAGCTCGATGGATGGATGGATGGATGGATGGACGGATGTAGCAGAGAAAGTTTTCAAAGTAAAAAATGAAACAGAATCGGTGTACCGAGTGGAAAACAAATTGTTTGAAGCTCTAAAAGCTCATTGCCACCGTAAGGGAAGAGCGGAGCTGGCTTTCATCTGCCATGACTCAAAGTGACTAGCATTTTTAAGAGTCCTTTAGAAACAGGCCCTACAGAAGGAAAAATGGTATTATAGTCAAAGAAGCACGCTCTGTTTGTACTCTACCCTCAAGATGGTGAGCGGCCCCTTCTTGGTGCTTAGAGCCTTTGTCTCCATTTCCTGTCCCCCACATCACTGGGGCAAAGCCAGATGTCCTTTGGCCTTAGCTAGTGCAGAACTGCTAAATGCTCCTGTTCCCCATTGGCCTGTTGTGAAGGTAGGGGCACGGTTCTTGCATTGTGCCAACTCTGATCAAGTCAGGCGTTGCCCTCGGCTCCAAATGTGGCTGTTACGAAATTTAAGTAGACTCGGGTGACAGCCTGGGTCCGTCAGAAGAGACACAGTAGACTGGCGTCAAAGGGAACAGCGAGTGCTTTGAAATTTTCCCGTGATTCTTGCCGTTTCTTCACAACACACTCACAGGAAGGCAATGATACAGTCAGTCTAACAGATTCCAGATCAAGGAGGAGAAAATAAAGAAAACCAAGACAAGTTTATTAGCCTAGTTTTGTTTTAGAGGTCTATTGCTCAGATGCGCAGTTAGCCGGAACAGTCGTAATACACCAGTGTTCCTTGGAAGCCTACCTTGAGAACCACTGAAATCACAGTGATCTAAAAAATAAAAGGTTTACCCAGCACCTAGTGTGAACTCCCAAAAGGTCTGATTTCTTCTGTGTTATGAGCCTGAACTCTGATTCTAAGGAGTGTTGTTAAAACTCAGTCAGAACCCTCAGACCACAGTCCCATGAGATGCCGGTATTAGAACCCCCCCCCATTTGCCAACCTAGTAACAGTCTCAATAAGACATGAGTCACCCCAGGCTTTAGAGCTGTAAGGCGTGGGTGGGAAGCTCAGTTTTCCTTTTACCCTCTCTTCTGATTTTCTTTCTGTTGTGAAGTTAAAAAAAAAAGTGACCAAAAGTAACTTAGGAAATGAAGGAGTTTATTACAAGTCACAGTCAGTCACTGAGGAAAGTCAGGGCAGGATTTTGAAGTGGGCACCATGGAGGAACACTGTTTGCTAGCTCACTCGGGCTCCTGCTCAGCTTTCTTAGACAGCTCAAGACCAGCTGTGTAGGGCGTGGCACCGCTCACAGTGGGCTCTACCCTCCTGCATCAATCAGCAATCAGATCTCGATAGTCCCTTACGGACATGCCCACAGGCCAATCTGGGCTGTGTTAAGTTGAGAGTTACTGATAACTAGCCACTTTCCTGCCCCGTCCTAGAGTTGCCCTGGTATGTTGAGTGAAGAAAGTGACCACTGTAGGTGGTTGGCAGTGAGGGTTGGCAGCAGTTTGCAGTGCTGGGGATCCTTGGCATCAAAGGCCCATTTTTGTTGATTGTGTTTTCCTTCTTTCTCCGCCCAATTCTTTAGAACACAAACCTGACCACTCAGGAGCACGAGAACATCATTGTGGTAAGTTGCCTGACATCCCCCTACTCTCCTCTCCAAGCCCCAGCCTGGTGCCCAGTCTGAGCTTCTTCCCAGAGCACAGCGTGCATGCGTGTATGTGTGTGTGTGTGTCTGTGTGTGTGTCTGTGTGTGTGTGTGCGCGCGCCCCACCCCCACCCTTCACCGCAGAGCCCAGCTGCCTGGCCGATGGCCATGATAGTCTTTGGGGTTCACTACGAGCATGTCTCTGTTGCCCTGTCACTGGGCAGGTAAACTGCTCTCTCTTACCCTAGATGTGTCCCCTAATTAATCCACTACATAAGACCAGGATTACACTCCTCTGGTGCATAGGGTAGGTTAGTCTTTCTCAGAATTCTGCAGTGTTCTAAGCGCCTTTGGGCATGAAATATTTCTCCTGGGCAATTTTAAGCTCTGAGCCACACTTAATGGAAAAGAGAGACATGGGATTGCACCAGTTGTGGGTCTCCCTTCTTCCTGGGGTCGTTGGCCACTGGCCCATGAGGATGAAGGGTGCAGCTCATGAACAGGGTTTCAGAAGGCCCGTGAGTACAAGCAGTAATATCTGCACACTGGGACCAACTTCGGGGAGACAGATCAACTGTACTCAGGTGAATCGAGAGTTATATAGTTAGGAATAAGGAATCTCCAGGGTGGGTAAAGCTCATTGGCTGAAGACTCAGGTACCAGATGCCTCATTAGTGTGGGGAGGCACTTCAAGAATCCTAGGTTCTGAACTCCACAGACAAGGTCAGAGAAGGAGAAGCCCTTCTGGTATAGGGAATCCTCCATTTTTCACAGAACTCAGGCGTCTCTCTGGACAATGGTAGACTTCGACCTTAATTTACAGGGCAACAACTGATTACATGTATTGTATGTCCAGCTCTGAGTCCACACGTGGTAGAAACGGCCCTGCTGCCATGAGCTCATCCCTTGTGGGAAGGCAAGTGCAGTCACTGCAAAAATAGAGATATATACTGTGCAGTGACAAGACCCCGGGAGGCAGGGCCTGAGAGCTTCCTAGGGCGGTGACGTCTGAGCCGGGCTTTGAAGCATCCATAGGAGTTTGCCAGATGAGTAAAGGCACCCAGGGATGAGCAAATCATTTATTTAATATTCAAAGGCACAGATGTTAAAGCCACACGGTGTGTGTGGCTTTGGAAGCTTCAGCGATGCCGGAGCCTAAAGCACGGGGGAGCGGGAAGCTGGGAAATAGAGTCAGGAGTGGGGTTGAAGTAGGACCCTGTTCTGGAGAGAGCTGGGTGAAGCCTATGAGGAGGGGCTGTGGCGTGGGGGTAACATGCCAGTTCCAGAGCTAGGCCCCTGTGTTCACACCAAGAGGAGAGCTGCTGGCCTTTCATAGCTCAGGAGGATCAGTAGGGCCTCCTCCCTCAGTCCGGCACCTGGTGCTCATCGACTACAACTGCCTTTGACTGCTCTTGACAGCATGGGGTAAGCCAGCCTGGGTACCCCACATTCACTTTCCAGCCCCTTCTCCTGGTATCCTGTCAGTGAGTGAGCTTGTGTAAGCAAACCTTCACTGCCCGAGCAAGTGAAGTGTGAGTGTGCCAAACCCCAGCTCTGTCCCACCAGAGGCCAGCCCTGCCGTTGAGGACTTGCTTTGCCAGGGCCCCAGCAGATCAGTCACGATCAAGACACGTCTCAGTCAAGGACAAGGGTCGTTCTGCGCATCCTCCCCTGTGCATTACCTCATCTCTAGAGTGTAGGTCATCTGGTACAGTGTGACCAGGTGCCAGATGTCACATGATAGACTAACCTTCAGGAACATTAGCAGGAGAAGTCTCTACTTTCTGTCCAGAGACAGGTCCTGGGTTCAATTCCCAGCACAGGGGAGAGGCGGCTGGTCTCTTCTGGGGGGTTTTGGGGGTGCTAAGAGGAAATGACGGCAGGATGCTTCCAGGACCTGGTTGTGTAAAGGGTGGGGGTGGGGCGTGTCACCTGAGGAAAGACAGTTAAAGAAAGGACCAGTGTGTGCAAGGCAGCGGTGAGACGCTCTGGGTCAGTGCCAGTCTGAGCATTACAGAGGCTGTTGTGTCCCCAGGTCCTGCTGGACACCATGACCTTAAGGGAGGAAGAAACTCTGTCATTCATATAAACCTTGGGGAGAAGTTTGTTCTGGGGGTCCTGGGTAAAGTGTCCACATTAAGGCTCATCCTTACCCCCTCCCCCGGCTCTAGTCTCCCCCTCGCCCCATGCATCTTCTCCCCACCATCACCACCATCATTAGGGGATCACATCCTTACCACATATGCTGGAACCTCCCCTCCAGCCTGGACTGTGTCCTCATAGTCAACCTATTGACAGTCAGTCCCCTGTAGCAGCGCTTGGTCCTTCTCTGTGTACCTACCTTTCTACCAGAACTTGAGCGAGCTTTTCTCATTCCACCAGCCAGATCCCCAAGCCAGTAGTGGGTACTATTTGGGTATTAGCAGAGGCACATGGCCTGGCACACACACCCAGAACAAGCCCGCTTCCTGTGATGGTAGAGAAAGCAGACTTAGTGCTAATATGGGTTCAAGCTCAGAGAATCTAGACTTGGCTATGATGATTACTAGAAGAACTGAAGAAAAAAACATACATTATTATTTTATGTGTGGGGGTATTTGGCCTGCATGTATGTCTGTGTACCGTGTGCCTGAAGTGCCATTTGAAGTCAGAGGAGCCTGTTGGATCCTCTAGGACTGGAGATGGTTGAGCCTCCAGCGCTCTTGACAGCTGAGCTATTTCTTCAACCCACCTGAAGAAATTTTAGTGTTATAAAGAACAGTTGTCCCTGGGCTGGAGAGATGGTTTAGAAGCTAAGAGTACTTGTTACTCTTGCAGAGTACCCATGGTGATTAACAACCGTTCCTAGCTCCAGGCACCCACATGATGCACATCCATACATATACAAGACAGTGTCTGAGACACCTAGCTGACAAGTGCAAGGTCTTGGGTTCAGTTCCCAACACCTCCAAAAAAAAAACAAAGCCCCCTCAAGACCTGTGGATGTGGAGTCAGACTCTACAAATGTCTAAGACTCTGGAAGACAGGATGTATTGACACATAGCCTCTGACGGTCTTCCCGTGTGCATTACCTCATCTCTAGAGTGTAGGGCATCTGGTACAATGTGACCAGGTGCCAGCTGTCATGTGGTAGAGCCTCCGGAACATTAGCAGGGGAAGTCTCTCTCTCTGTCCAGAGACGGGGTTTTTGTGGTTTCTGTTTTGTGTTTTGTTTTTGTTTTTTTCTCCCAAATAATTTTGAGCCGTGGTTGTTGAATACACAGATGAGAAGTCTGTGAAGAGAGCTCTAACTTAGCTTTGACACGGCTGATATTTCATTGTGGTTGGTGGCTGCTGTTGAGGTTTTGAGCCAAGCATACTGGCACAGGTATGTTTTCCTAGGTACTTTGGAGGATCACAATTTCAGAGCCTGCCGGGGTTACAGAATGAGTTCAAGTCCAGCCCCAGCCAGCTTAATGAGACCTTTTCTGGAAATAACAAGGGGGCTACAAGATTGGTTCAGTGGGAGATCCCTTGCCTACAGTCCTGTAGTAAGGGGCTGGGGATGTGGCTCGGGGGTAGAGCATCACCTCCCGCGAGTGTGGGCGATACGTGGATTGTCTAGCCTTAGAACCCCATTACCTTCCTCGGAGATTATTCATCCACAGCAATAGCTTCTACCATCGGTCTTGTTCTTCATGGAGCAGGGTTACAAAGGACATGTTCCACATCTGTCACCCCACCTGTCAGTGTAGTCCGGAGAACCTTCAGGGCCTTCTGTGAATTTCTTGCCCAAGTGCCTCTCTTTCATAGTGGCAGTCACAGAGGTGGGTTCTCATTTTGGAGGTACCTTGGGCATTGTCAGAGAGGGTGAAATCCTTCCCCTCTGGCCTTTACTCCTGAGGGACCTTTGAGACAGAAATATCTTGAGTGTACCAGCTCCCCCTTAGGGCCAGTTCACCCTCACGAGACCTACTTTATGAAGATGCCTTTTGACGTCATGACACAGCTTTGTCATCTGCAGGGTTCCCGCTCAGGAGCCATGCGCCAAATTACCAAAATAATTACCAAAACCTCTCAGTGTTTTAAGTTTATTATTATATATGTGCATGGTGTGTGTGTGGTAGGGGGTTCCAGGAGCATGTGTGCTGTAGTATATATGTGGAGATCAATAGACAACCCCATGGAACCAATTCAGTTGTCCTTTCTGTGTGGGTTCCTGGGACCAAACTCAGGTCACCAAGATTGCACAGCAATCCCTTAACTCTGCAAGCATCTCACCAGGTCTGGTTGTGTTTTTAAGTTCTCGATTTTACAAACAGCATTCATTTCAATCCAAGGGCTTCTGATTGGATGTGCTTGTTATTTTTCTCTAACTGCCATTCTTTTTGGTCCGTTGGCTTCAATGTTCCGGGCTCTGCAAAATGCCAGTTTGGTTCTTTTCTCCAGGGCTACTCAGGATTCTCCATGAACCATCCTCTCTAACGACGCCAAGCCAAGGGCATGGCTTCCCGAAAGATTCCACAAAAATGAGAGCCCACTTATTGGTTTATATCAACGTGTTTGAATATGGTCATCACTTTATGACCAGCAAAGGCCTGGAGGATTCCCTGACCCACTGTCTCTTTATCTGTCCCTGTGGACCCTAAGGATCAGTGAAGGAATGACTTGGAATGTGACACTTAACAGCTGCTGTCAATGCTAAACTAGCTCCCCCACCCCATTCCGTAATTCACATACATTAGGAAGGAGTCCTGGTGGGAACTAGAGGGACCCAACCCAACGGGACCACACCCTGCCCTGCACTGGTACCTCAATAGAGCTAGGGAAGTGCCTCATGAGAAGAGAAGGGGCCTCCCATCCTGTTGTTGCCATGGTGGCCTGAAACCTTCCTTTGTTTAAGGAGCAGGGCTGTGCTGGATTGCCTGGCCCTGGAGTGGAGAGCTGGTCATGGTCTGCTTCCAGGAGGCAGAGGAACGGGTGTCTTGGCTGCTCAGGTCACTGGGAGACTTACCGCTGTCTTTCATTTCACGCTGTCCCTCACTACCCAGCCTCTCCTTCAACGTAGTCATTGTCCCCAGACTCTCTTCTGTTCCTTGGTAATACACAGAATAAACAGTAACCCAACCACGAGGTCACCAAAGTGGCTCTGAGTCCCTGTTCTGCTGCTGGCGCGCTGTGTACCCTGGGCTGGTGCTTTCCCCACCTCTCTAAGCTCGGACTCCCCTTCTCAGTGGATGAGTAGGAACTCCCTGCACGTGGACAAGCCACAGTTCTAGCCACACGGGCTGGCACAGGCCACCAGGGACCACCATTGAGAATGCTGTCATTTTATCGGGGTAGGGTTCTGAGAGGTGGGAACTTGCCTTGCCCTGGGCTAAGAACCCCTAACCTGAATTGCTTTGGACTGCCCAGCAACAGAAATGGGACCAGAATGACAAGGTGATATCTTTTTGCCTTCTTCCAAAAATCTTGAGTTTTGTGTCGGTTGAAATTGAAGGTGTCACCTGTGGCCACTCTGTTGAAATGACTTCATCTCAGAGGACCGCCCACTTGCGTACCTGGTCATCCACAATCTCCATCTTTTGGTCCCTTGCGCACGCACGCTCCTCTCTGGGCACTTGAGACTTGAACCCGGGGACTTGGCATTGAACCCAGGGCCTCAGACATACTGCGTAAACACCCCACCACCATGCTACATGACAGCACTTTTTTATTGTAACTCGCTATTTGAAGATAAAGTCTCGATACACTGCCCAGGCTGTCCTGGAACTCACTCTGTAACGCAGGCCGACCCTCCAATTTCAGTTCCCCTGTCTTGGCTCCCGGAGCAGCTGGGATGATTTGTGGACCTGGCTTATCTCCTTTATTACAGTCTTTTCTGTGAGACCCCTAAAACCAGCAAGCCCCTAGTGTTACACAGCAGGCCCCAAGGAGACTTTCTAAGCAGTTGCTCAAGGAGTGAGGGGGTACCCCACCCCTCTTTGATAAGAACTGGAGTGTGTTTAGAGGCGGTTGGATTGTCACATGCAAGGGGGCTGCTGCTTATATTTAACAAGGCAGGGCTATAGCTATGCTGGGCCTTCTGTAGTGCACAGGACTGGCACCCCACAAAGCACAATCAACCTGATGGTTAAGGAACCCCACTTCTTAACAACTGCACATCGGACCTTGCAGAGACTTCTTGGACCCCACTTTTCAGAAGGCAGGTTGAAGGATCATTTGAGACAAAGCCACCGGCTTCCAGTAGTCTTGTTACTAGGAAGGGGCAAGATTAGAGTCTCAGCCCGGACTCCGCCCAGCCTGGGTGCTTATCCCTTAGGTTTGCTGCCAGGAGCCCAGCTCCCCACAGAGCCAGAAACATAGAAGGTGCCAAGATCCCTCATTGGAAATAGCATCATGTTCACCCAATAAGATGTCCTGCGGCTTAGTCAGAAGTTGTGGGCTTGAAGGCGGTATGGATAAATGCCAGAAGCCCCTAAAGTTAGATGTCTCACTGTGGGTCTAGCCTGGAACCTTTCTGCACTCTGGAGCTCTGGTCTGTACTTTCGAAAAGGCGTTCTACCCAGCAGAGAGTTGAGGGATGTTTTCATTTCTTTGTGAGCCGCTCTCTTCTGCAGACTACGCCCCCCCTCCCACATCCACCCCACCCCCACCCCCACCCGATCCTGCTGACTGAAGGCTTTTCATTTTTTTGAAGGCAATTGCGCCTCTGCTGGAAAACAACCACCCACCGCCAGATCTCTGCGAATTCTTCTGCAAGGTATGGTATCACTGCAGTGGGCTACCAGAGGCCACTGCCACCACGGTGTGCCAACTAGGTGGGTCGGAATGCCCTGGCTGAATGCCAAGCCTACCTGCCAGTCTGGTCAGGGCCCCAGATGTATGCAGAAAGCATACAGGTGCCCGTTCTTGGGGCTGCGGTCCTCTGCTAGACAGGCTGAGGAAGAACCAGTCATCTGGCTTCTCTGTGTGGACTATTCCTGGCTGTCTTGGGAGGCAGCTTGCAGCCAGTCTTCTGGATTCCTGACGTCAGAGCTGGGTTATTCTTAGCTGAGGCTCCTCTGAGCACTGACTGGCCCAGGGTAGGGGCCCGGCTGTAGGGCTTTCCCTGGACAAGGGAAACTGGCAGCATGTGCCAGGTCAGCTTGGAGGAGCCACAGAGCAGGGCAGCATGCCCAGGGACCTGATGCCAACCTCCTAGCAGAGTTTGTCTGCAACATACCCAGGCACACCAGGGGACAGGGCCTTCCCAGAAAGCGCAGCTCAGCATCTTGGGGGCTGGACTGGCACACAGATCTGTTTGTCCTTTACGCACGCTGTGTGTGTGTGTGTGTGTGTGTGTGTGTGTGTGTGTGTGTGTGTGTGTGTGTGTGTGTACACGCACACATGCATGTGTTTACTCTAATAACTTGATATCCTTAGAAAGACACAAGCATCTTTCACCTCCATGGTACTGCCATAGCCCTGCATACTAGTTTCCTTTGTGCTCTCCTTCCTTGGTCCCCTTGGGTACCATATGGGGTCCCCGACCCCCCCGACCCATAACCCCTCTTGGAGACATCGGAAAATAGGGCAAGACTGTGTTCTGTTTGGCTCTGTTTCTCCTGTAAGGTGATATTTCCCAATGACTCACACATTGGCCAGCCCATGGCACCCAGGGGCGTGTAGGACCCAGCACAGAAGCCCCTTTCTTCACGTGGTATAGGCGATGGGCCCTCTAGTCACCAGCGTGACAAGCCCACACGGGAGAGGAGCCTCTGCCACAGCACTCAGTGTCAGCTCCCAGGCAGGTGGAGTAAGGGAACCCAGGCCTTTCTCCCGGTTTCACAGTTAACAAATGTTTAGTTCAGAGAATTGACCTTTGTTGAAGTCTTTTAAACGATTTACTTACTTACTCCGTATGCTTACACACACGTTTGCCACGGTGAGTGTATGGAGATAACAGGATGACTTGTTAGAGTCTGTGCACTCCTTTAACCTTGTGAGTTTTGGGGATTCAACTCAGGTTGTCAGTCTTCATGGCAAACACCCTTATCTGCTAAGCAACCTCACTAATCCCCCCACCAAGTCAGTCCCTGGGGTCCCTGCTAGCGTAAAGCAAAGTAGGAGAAAATGGACCCTGGGCAGTCCCTGCTGGCATCTAAATGGAAGTGATAAGAACCTAGCCAGGGCCTTGGAACCTCGGGTTGTCTTCGCTCTGGTGGCTAAGCCCTGGGAGAGGAGCCTCATTACTACGAAGCCCTCCTCATCAGCTCCCCGGGGTGTCTCTGAGCCTGTCTGAGGAGTCTCTAGACAGACCTTTCTGCTGGACTTCCAGATCTCAGACACAAAGGTTTAAGGAAATTTTGCTGCTCTGGTTTCCCAGAAAAGCCTTGGGCTCTTCCTCCCCAGGTCCACTGATCTCACTAAGAATTGTAAACGGAACTCCGTCTGGGCTGAGAGGCTCATAGATACAAGCAGGTCAGTGGGGCAAGGTTACTGGGCCAAGAGACTTTGTCTTCCCCGCAAGGCATAGTTGTCGAATACTGTCCCTGACTCACTGAGGCTTTGGGTTTGATCCCCAGCACTGCTTAAAACGGTGTAATGCCCAGCACTCACGAGATGACAGACAGGAGGTCATCCTTGGCTACACAGTAAGTTCCAGACCTGCCTGGGCTGCTTGAGACCCTGTCTTAGAAAAAAATTCGAGTGTGAGGGACTCCACGGTGACAAGGAAGGAAGAGCCAAGCTTGACCTGTGGGCTCCTTCAGGCTGTTGATAGCAGCCGCTGAGAAGTCAGAGGCTGCCCCACATCTAGAATATTCTCCAGCTAATCAGACTGGCCCTCTGAATCTTACATAAGGAATAAGGCAGGAGGCAGAACATACCTATCTGAAATGGTCCTAAACATACAAGGTCAAACGAAAAGTCAACAAAAGATTCTATCTTTCCATTTTTTAACCTTACTCTAGTTTAAAACAAAACAAAACAAAACTCAGTGGTTTTCATCCAGTTCAGTTAGAAACCTCAATCCACCCACAGTTGTATATAGCAGATTTTGTCAGTTGCCAGAATTTTGAAGCAGTCAAGGTGTTCCTTGGTTAACTGTAGTCTGCCGGTGCAGCGGAATCTGTGTGTGTAATGTGCGCACGTGACTATACATACACACATGTGCACGTGTATGTAGAATTCAGAGGACAACCTCAGGTGCCTTTCCTTAGGCAGATGTGCATTTTGACACAGGGTTTCCTCACTGGCCTAGGGCTTGCCAATTGACTACGCTGACTGGCCAGTGACCACCCCCTCCTGTCTCTCCTCAGTGTTGGGATTACAAGCATGTTGATTTTAATTTTATATATGTATAAATGTATATCACATGTGACATTTATGTGGGTTCCTGAGGAGGGCAGAAGAGGGCATTGGACTTCCTGGACTTGGAGTTACAAGTAGTTGTGAACTGCCTTGTGTGGGTCCTGGGAAACCAAATTCCCACCCTTTGCAAAAAACAGCAAGCCCTCCTAACCATAGAGCTGTCCTTCCCACTCATACCTGGCTTGTTTTAAGATTGATTGATTGATTGATTGGTTGATTGATTGATTTAATGTATGTGAGTACACTGTAACTGTCATCAGACACACCAGAAGAGAGCATCAGACCCCATTACAGATGATTGTGAGCCACCATGTGGTTGCTGGGAATTGAACTCAGGACCTCTGGAAGAGCAGTCAGTGCTCTTAACTGCTGAGCCATCTCTCCAGCCCGTGCCTGTTTTTGTTTGTTCGTTTGTTCTAACACGGGTTCTAGAGATGAGACCTAGCAAGCACTTTCTGGGTCCCCTCCACAGGTCCCATCTGAAGACTCTTACAAAGCAATGAGCTGTGGTAGCGCACATCTGTAATTCCAGTGGTGTGGAGACTGAGGCAGGAGGACCTTGATTTCTAGGACAACCTGAACTACTTAGTGAGACCCTGTCTCAAAAAAGGAAGGGGCGCGAAACTGAGAGAAGCCTGCAGGGAACTCTCCCCTCACACCCTGTGAGAGTTACTGCGAGGACACCATACTGCACAGGCTGCATGCCTTTGTGATTTATTTCAGTTATGGGTTCAGCATCTGTAGTCCCCAAATCTGAAGTTCAAAATGCTCCAAAACCCCAAACTTTCGAGTGCTGCTGACGTGACATCGTAAGTAGGAAATTGTCAGAATAGGCACACTAAAAACATTGCGTGGAATTACTTTCAGGCTCTACATTGGTGGCCCACGCCTTTAATCCCAGCACTTGGGAGGCAGGCGGATTTCTGAGTTCGAGGCCAGCCTGGTCTACAGAGTGAGTTCCAGGACTCAGAGTGAGTTCCAGGGGCTACAAGGAGAAACCCTGTCTCGAAAAAACAAAAACAAACAAACAAACAAAAAAATAACAAAACAAACCTATTACTTCAGAGCTCCGTATTTCAGTCAGCGCCTGTCAACCTGAGTATACAGTTCTGGGAGGGCCAAACTGCTAGGAAGGTTCAGAGCTCAGTGGTTGCAAAGGCTCAGGGAAGGACAAGGTACTAGCCAAACAGAGCTTGAGGCAAAACTACTGTATACTACTGTCGATTTGAACCCTTGACCTTGGGTCCAGACTCCTAGAAGGGGCACCCAGAGGCCAATCTAGTGTAGACTTTGGACTAAGGACCCTGTGACATGTTGGTATGAGCTAATAATAAATACCTGCAAGCAAGTTTACTGTGGTACTGTGCACAGTTGACAGACAGCTAGGGAGGCTGGACACATCCCGGCTTGGCAGTTTTGCCCTAAACCTGTTGTGCCTGCTCTGAAGCATTAGGTCTTCCTAAGCAAGCTGCATCATTCACCAAAGAAAACCATATCCTTATTGGGTTTGATATCATCCTGTGGCCTCTGAAAACAGTGGGCTGTGGGTGGGGCTCCCCCTGGCCTGTACTGACTGTACCCCTCTTTCCCCAGCACTGCAGAGAGCGGCCCCGGTCTATGGTGGTCATCGAGGTGTTCACACCGGTGGTTCAGAGAATCCTTAAACATAATATGGTGAGTACCTGGGCAGCCTTAGGTGGCTGGGTGTGGCCAGTGGCAGTTTCGGAAGCCGGAAGTCTGTGCTGCCTGTCCTGCGGGACTGTTTCTCTCCAGTCAAGCAGACAACACAATCTCTCTCTTCCCAGTAGGCCAGCATAGGTGTTGTTACTGGGGACATGGCTTCCACTGAGTGGTCCCCACTGTGGGACACAGACAGTACTCCACACTCCAGGTTGTGGAGTGGGACTCTTCACTCTTGAAGGATAGCCTGGGCTCAGTGACTTTGGTGATAGCAACTCCAAGGTAAAAAGGCCTTAAGCAGTTGTGGCCTCAGCTGGTTATAAATGTCAACCTCAGGGTGGTGACTTCTGGAACCTCGTCCCGGAGATCTTTCTCCCTGTAGCTTGTCGCCTCAGGACCCTAAAACAGACAGAGGACATTTCAAGGTCTGAAGGTGTGGCTCAGTTAGTAGTATGCTCGTCCACTGTGCATGAAACCCTGAGTTCCATCTCCAGCACCACATAAACCAAGCGGATAATGGACCTCATATCCTAGCCCTGGGGAGGTGAAGGCGGACAAGTCAGTTCAAAGGTCACCCTCAACTACATAATGAGTTAAAGGTCAGCTTGTTCCACATGAGACCCTGTCACGTAAAAGCAAAGGTGACCGGGGGCACGCACATTATAGGGAAGTGATGGAAATTGAACCATCATTTCCCCCTAATTTTTGAAAACTATGTTTTCAAAACATAATTTTTTAAAAAAGATTTATATATTTATTATATGTAAGTACACTGTAGCTGTCTTCAGACACTCCAGAGGAGGGAGTCAGGTCTCATTATGGATGGTTGTGAGCCATCATGTGGTTGCTGGGATTTGAACTCACGACCTTCGGAAGAGCAGTTGGCGCTCTTAACCGCTGAGCCATCTCTCCAGCCCCAAAAGATAGTTTTCACAAAAATTCATTTTTGAAAACATAAAGACAAAGCTTAATCGTCCCCTTTAAGGACCTGGCATTCAACGTCTGTGGCACTTAGGTGAGAATGGCAAATGTTTTCTCTCAGTACTCCATGTAGAGGCTTAGGGAGCAAGACCCACTGGCTGACCACAGGAGGACAACACGGACACTACCTAAGAATAAAAAATGTGTTTCTGGAGATTTCCTGGGCACATTTTTTTGAGAACCAACTATCATGGTGTCATTAAGAATTCAAAGAGACGTTTTCTCCTCGATGGAAGAAGTACATCTAAAGATGGCTGGGGCGGGGGGGAGGGATGGTGGCACACTGAAATGAGAGGGCACTTCACACCTACAAGCATAGGAACTCAAAAAAAAAAATCAGGACCTTGCATGTGTTCTTAGCACTGAGCTATACGGCTACCTGTTTGACAGTCTGATGATGCTAAGCAAGGCCTCTCTGCATAGCTCTGGGAGGACTTGGCCACATACAGGTTGACTAGGGAGCACAGGCAGGAGGCAGGGTGAAGATCAGGAACCTTGGAATGGCAGTGGCCAGAATGGGGCGCTGTAGGCATCTCCCTAGATAGGAAGGCAAGATGAAGTATTTCAGAGCCTCACTTCCTGCAGGACTCGGTGTCTAGCTGAGTGGTGTGTGTGTGCATGCCCACAGTGTGCACACGTGCCTGTGCAGGAGAGTGTGTCTGCACTCTTCTTAACCTCCTCTCTTGAGTTCTGTGTAAACAAATGACCTTAAAGAACACGCTGTAAGTAAAACTCCTATACTGGGCATCAAATCTAGAGCTTTGCCACTGCAAGGTGATTCTTCAAGGGGGTCCCATTGAGTGGGGCAGGATGAGTTCAAGTGTCACCCACGAGACATCTTGCTAGCCAGATACATTTCTCAAGAGTTGGAGTACCACTGTGTCTTCCTCTCACAAGATGCCCAGACGATACACACACCAGCAGTAGGCAGACCGGTCGGGGCTGGTACCTGACAGCCCCCAGCATTGTGTCCCACGATGAACATGCGAATGAGTACAGTCGGGTAGCACTTTGGGCCCATCCTAAAAGGGCATCCTCTTCCTCCATCGCCCATTTCTCCAGGCCAGGCCAGGAGAAGACCCTGGTTCACTCTGCGTACTTGGCTTGAACCTCCTGGCCGGGCTTTATCTGCCCACACCTGCTGATGTCAGTCTCAGAGAACGCCACTCCGCTAGAGCAGGAAGAATCTCTTTGTCCTTGCTCAGGGGCCCATAATTAAGGCTCAAGTGCCTCCGCAAATGGACTCCTATGAGTTCTAGATGCAGCTGTCCCCCAGGCTGGGAGCACTGCCTTTTTTAAGTGGCCATCTTCCTCTTCATTACCGCAGCCCCCTCCCTTTCCCCGTCTTCAATGATGCAACCACACTGCCCTTCCCTGGCTGTGTTCTTACACGCTGACTGCCTCCTGCACGCCCACGCCTGACACCCGCATCTCCTTCTAGTTCCCACTAGCATCCTCATTTGAGCAGAGGCCTCACTGTGTAGCCCAGGCTGGCCACAGACCCAACGAATTTCCTGCCTCGGCCTCTCAAGAGCTAGGATCGTAGATGTGTGTACCATCATTCCTGGCTCCTTGCTGTGCCTTCAAGGGTGGCTTGTTGTCAGACACCCTTTCAGACCTGTACCAGAGACCAGGGGTGTGTGAGGTCTGCCAAACCAAAAGAAGCTCCTGAGAAACTGTGTCTGGGCTCCTCCCAAGTCAGGAGGAAGCTGGTGTCTCCTTGATGTCTGTGGTAGGGTACTCGGAGCTACACTTGCCCAAAGCCACCCTTACCTGTTCCCAACCCAAAGAGATGAGTTTCCCTTCTCATTATGTAATTCTACCCTGGCATGTCTCTGACTGCTGGCTATCTTAGACGCCAGCTCAGAGAATCAATTCAGGTGGTTACCTCAAAAGAGCTTGTAGTTTGCCAGGGTGACCCGGCAGAACATCCGTCCCTCAAGGTCCAGCAGAGGACGGACCTGAGGCGGGAACACGCAGCTTGCACCAGGACCCCCACCTCACCATGGGTCTCATTAAGAGGTGTGAGTTCGCGTGTGACATCTCCCTTCTCCAGCTCTTTCTGGCCGTGTCTCCATAGCTCTGCCTTTGCTCTCTCTCTCTCTAGGACTTCGGGAAGTGTCCAAGGCTAAGGCTCTTCACTCAGGAGTACATTCTCGCCCTGAATGAACTCAACGCAGGCATGGAGGTGGTAAAGAAGTTCATTCAAAGGTGTGTCTCACCTACCCACCCAGCCACCCCGCCTCACCCGGCCCCACGCTACCTGGTTTATGACACTCGGGGAAGAACTGTGTCTCACCTTCTACAGGGCACTCCACAGGCCTCGCCCAGCCCTGCATGGTCCCAGCTACTTGCTTGTTGTGTGACCATGAGCCTGTCACTGCGCCACCCACCGCCGCCACCGTGGTCCTGCTTCCTCTGATGTCCCTGGGAGATTGTTGTGCAAATAGCTAACACAGGAAGGAACCCTTAGCGTTGGCTAAGGGGAACTCCTGAACTGCGTTTCCTGGCCTTGGGGCCCCTCCCCCAGGGGGCTGTGGGTGTTTAAGGTGGAGCAAGGACCAGGGACAAGAGCAATGTTGCCTTCTCACCTTGGCCTCTGTTCTGTGAAGTTTCTTTCCTTTTCAAATGTTCTCCTCTTGCCTCAGTTTCCTTATCTGTGAAATGAGATCTCTGGTGCCCATTTGGTCCATTGACTGACAATCCTTGTAAGCTGAAGTGTACTAATTTCTCCTGTGAAAAGAAAACCTGATTTGAGGACTGGGGATGTGACAGCAGGCAGATTGTCTAACGTGCTTGGAGCCTGGGATCCATCCCTAGTACAACAGAAGCCAGGCATCATGATGCAGTCCTGTGGTCCCTGCACTTGGTAAATGGAGGCAGGAGAATCAGAGGTCCAAAGTCATCTTTGTCTACAAGTTCAAATCCTGCCTGAGCGAATTACAAAACTCAGATTTGTGACCTGTGCCCACTGTAACAGGTTGTTCTCACTCTCTCACACACACACACACACACACACACACACACACACACACTTAGTCAGGGTTTCTATTCCTGCACAAACATCATGACCAAGAAGCAAGTTGGGAGAGAAAAGGGTTTATTCAGCTTACACTTCCACACTGCTGTTCATCACTAAAGGAAGTCAGGACTGGAACTCAAGCAGGTCAGGAAGCAGGAGCTGATGCAGAGGCAATGGAGGGATGTTTCTAATTGACTTGCTTCCCCTGGCTTGCTCAGCTTGCTTTCTTATAGAACCTAAGACCACCAGCCCATGGATGGCACCACCCACACGGGGCCCTCCCCCCTTAATCACTAATTGAGAAAATGCCTTACAGCTGGATCTCATGGAGGCATTTCCTTACCTGAAACTCCTTTCTCTGTGGTAACTCCAGCTTGTGTCAGATTGACACACAAAACCAGCCAGTACACACACACACACACACACACACACACACACACACACACACTTCTAGCCCCTACTCTTGTCTATGGGGTCAGAGCAGGACAGGTCTGTCTCCGTGACGGCAGCCATGATGACAGTTTCCTAGAGGTTCCATATGTCATCCTAGACACACAGGTCAGCCCATTTTACAGATGGACAACCATGGCACAGAGGCCTCCATAACAAACAGTATGGTAACACGTACTACGGACTCTGTGATGTCACCTGTCCCGGACTCAGCTAAGGTGACCTGAAATGACATTGTTTTTAACCGAGCACACTTCTAAATAATACCATCGTGAATAGTCATTTCAGAAACACCTGTACAAATGGGGCCGTCCCAGGACAGAGCCACCGTGTGCTACGTGGTCTGAACTAGATTCAACCCTCTGTCACTAACTGAAGAGAATCTGTCGCTCTTCCCAAAGCTCAAGGCGTAGGGGTAGAGTCTAAGCACTTGGCTAGGCCCCTGAGCCGGCACCCCTCTTGGCTAGGACCTCGGGCCTGAGTCGCCATTCTCATGGCACAGGCTCTCCAACTGCCCTCAAGAGGGCTGAGAGAAGAGGTGATCGCCCACCTGAACCACCTCCCCAACTCCACCTCAGGCCAGCACCTGCTCCACAGCCCCCTCACCTCCCTCTCCTCTCTTTCAGCATGCATGGCCCCACAGGGCACTGCCCACACCCCCGGGTCCTGCCCAATCTCGTGGCTGTGTGTCTGGCTGCCATCTACTCCTGCTATGAAGAGTTCATCAACAGGTCAGTGCTCGTGTGCTGGGTGGACCTAGGTGGGAGCACAGTGCCACCCTGTCCTGGGAATGCGTCGCTGAAGAGGAGCGATCGTCACCCCTCTCTACAAATGGCCGTGGGTGTGGACCCAGCCCAGGGTTAGGGCATGGCGCCCAGCATCAGAAGCACCCTGGAAGCTAAGGCAGGAGGATGACAGGTTTAAGACTACATTTTGAGAACTTGAGGGGGAGGGGAAATGTAAAGTGTGTACATGTGTGTACTTACGTGTGCATGGGGGAGGCGTGGGTTACGGCATATTCCATCCTTGCCCTTGGGGACTTGGGTCTTGGTGAATGGTCTGTACACTTTTCTCTCGAGGGCCTGCTGCAGAAGCGTATAATTTTCAGAGCTGGGAAGTGATGGTATTGCACCTGTGGTCACCTCCCCTCCTGAGGCAAATGTTCATAGATCCCTGACTACACCTGAGCCTGTCAGGGGGGAGACAGGCCATGTGCATGGTAAAACCAAGTAGTGAAGGGACCAGAAGAGGGATACTGTGGGTGTTTGTCTGGGAGAGAAGCCTCAGAGCCTAGGATTTAGTGGAAACGGGTGACTACTGTGTATAGCTGAGACCCCTGACCCAGAAAACTAGGTGCGACTCATTTGAGTGTCTCTCTACCCATCCTCCAAGGTTTGATCCAGACCCATCTGTTCTGGTTAAGGCTGTTTGGGGGATACCGTAGGACTCAGGTGCCATTGATCTGTGAGCTACTTCCTGTAGTAGTATAGGTCATGCAGGGCCTGGTGTTGCAGCTGCCCAGTTGTTCAGTTGAAATACTGCACAGCTCTAAGGGACCCCTGCTGTCCAGGCACTAGTAGAACTGTGTGTATATGTGGGGGGGGGAGTACTAAATGAAATATTCTCATAACAGAAAAGCCCCAGTGCCTTTGGAGATCTCTGACCTTGGGCGGATGGAGCTACTAAAACCAGCAGGCAGAGAAGGACAGAGCAATGACAGATAGGGATGTTTCTAGGTAGCAGGTCATGAGAGGGGAGAGTTGGTCTTCCACCTCTCGGTCTTGTTCCTGCCATTGAGAGGAGACCTTTCAATGCAATGACCGACCACGTCCTTGTTTTTGAAAGAGTAACTGGATCCCAGGGGTCTGCTCTAAAACTGTACTGCCCCTTCCCATAGGAAGACAGCGCCTGTCTGTCTTGAGATGCACATCCCTTCCCATCCCGCAGCTGCTGGTGACATCACCTGGGCAGCCAGAGGTCATGGGCGGTGGGATTTACACCAGGGCAACTGACTGATATTACCGATCAGAGTGCTTTTGTCCTGGAGTCGTGACATTTGCCAGCACAATACAGGGTCTGTTCAGCTTAGCAAAAAAAGAAAAGAGGACCCAGGCCCCCCCAACCCCACCCCCAATGCCATTCTGAATTAATTGGTGTGGTCTTGGTGGCGTTTGAAGTCCCAGGGCTAGAGCTAAGAAAGAACTGTTGCCAATAATAAATTAGAAGGGCCCTTCAGGGAGATGCTATTGAAGACAAGACCCACCAGACTTAGGGAGACAGGAAGAGGGAACAGAGTGTGCAGTGGCCCGGTGGTGACGGGGTTGCTGGTGATCACTGCGTTTTTCCATCCATGTTCCCCGAACACTTGCTGCAGAATCACTCAGCCTGCCGAAGTTCCGTGCAGACTTGCTTAAACTGCCCCAGGGGTCTACTCATGGACAGAGGATCCCTGAAGAGCAGGAGCCAGGGAAGTTAGCATAGCTAAAACCAGAGGAGAAGCTGAGGAGGAATGGACTCCCTGGGGCCGGCCTTGATAGCAGATTGAGCACAGTGGGAAAAGTGCTTGCCATACACGTGTGGGGACCAGAGTTCAGATCCCCAGAACCCACCTAAAAGCCAGGCTTTTGTGAATAGGCTTGGTAACCACTTATCATCCTAGCAAGGTGGTAGATTTCCCAGAGCAAGCTGACCAACCAGCCTGGGGAAATGGGCAAGTTCTGGGTTCGACTGAGAGACTCAAGAAAGACATCCACTGTCAACCTCTGGCCACTCTGTGCATGCACCCACCTGTGTGCAAACAGACATGCCCATACTATACCACACACACACACCAGTCATACGAATAAGAAGTAAATGTAGGTTCAGCATGTGGGTGTGGGACCCCAACAGATGCTGAGCAAGACACACTTTTAGAGCAGGCTGGCCTGGGTTATGTTTTCTGAGAACATGGGCGAGCCAACAGACAATTTAAGTTGGGGAGGTGTTGTCATGGGATTGCCCTTCTGGCCACCACCCCGCTACTGCCGCAGGGTGAGAGATGGGCTTCGGAGCCTCGGTCATGAGAGACTGTCCAGATGAAGGCACGAAGGGATAGATCGTCCTTCCTCCCACACAGACTGGGTTGGCTCAGCTCAGCCCCTGGGAGCCCTCGAATTGGGGGGGTCCCAGCTGATGGCATGCCCCCCCTTCCTCCAGGCCTGGTTCTGCCAAGTTGTTTCCTTTTGGCACATTGGTCAATCCCTCCCAGTGTCCCTCCAGGCCTCCGCACCACTCCCGGTGAGCACAAGATGTTCCCTCACTTGAAAGAACAGACAGCCTGACCCAGGTTAACGTGGCTGTCTGGAAAAATCACCGAGCAGGGCCAAGAGGCCTTGAAAATCCACTCCTCGACCCTATCAGAGGCAAACAGGGAGCTGAAGTGCTGAGCACAAGGGAGAAAAAGAGGTCTGAGCCCATGGAGGTCCACAGGCCCCGCCTCTCGGGCCACAGGCGGCTTCCGCCCACTATGGAGTTCATAGGTTTATAGGAGGGAGTGATTGCTTTTTCCCCAGCAAGGCCAAAATGTGTTTATTGAGTTCCCTCAGTGGGCTGTGCTCAGCCCTGGCTCACGGCAGGTGCAAAATGCATTCAGGCCTTCCTGAGAGTCTCTTCCCAAGTTTTGCACATGGCCCCAGAGCTGCCCACCAGTGGGAGGCCCAGCCCTGCAACACCGGTACACAGTTCACGTGCTTGCTTCTCTTTGGGGACACGGCACACGTGACAGGTTTGACAGGGACCTGAGCAAGTAGCTCTTTTTTCTTTTTTTTTTTTTAAAGCACTTTACATTTATCTATTTGCCTTATTTATTGTGGAGAGGCTCACGTGGTCAGAGAACAACTTAAAAGAGTCATTCTGACCTCTTTACCATGTAGGGCCTAAAAAATCAAACTCAGCTTGTCTGGCTTAGGTGCAAACCTTCCTACCTATTAAACCATCTCGCCAGCCCAGTAAGCAACTGTGTCTGGTCACCCCTGGTGCCGTACTCAGTCTTGTGGAAGCGCTGACAGTTGTTTGTATCGGCCTGCCCCAGAGCTAATGAACGCCTTGAGTTGGGGCGGGGGGTGTTTCAAAAGTTCCCTGATTCAGGGGAATGTCCTAGTGTCCATTGGGATAGGAAAGCTATGGCTTTGGAGTTCAGGCAGAATTGCGTCCATGGCAGGAAGAGGAATCCAAAGGGGGCTTCCTAGAAGAGAAACCTACAGTCTTAGGACCTTAAAAGACAGCTTAGTTGGTAGTACTTAGAGCCCCAAGAGCAGAGATCCAGCTGTTTGAATTCATGAGCTGTGACATCTCGGAGATCACTTAACCCCATGGAGTCTGTCTCACGTGTTCCTAGGAGATGATATCTCTAAGCACTTGTGTGAAACCTAGTGCCCAGAGACAAGGATACCAGCCCCCAGAACCTATTGCTCCTGTTACCATGCCTGAGGATGCTGTCTCAGGAATGGGGCGTAACTATGAAAGGGGCTTTCTCAGGCCAAGGCTCTGACAAGTCCTGCTGTGTTTTAAAAACAAAACAAAAGAAAAGCTCCAAACATCAGTGTTTGGCTTCACATTTTCTAAGCAACTGTTCCTCAGTCACCACCTGTGACACCTCATGACACCAAGCACAGCCATCAAACCTCCAGGCAGTTGAAGATGCCCGAATTTAGAGGTGAGCCCTGCAAAGACCCCTGGAGATTCCAGGCTCACCAGAATGTGGGGTTTAGGAGTCATCGAAGCAGGCTGTGGACTCCCAGGAGGAGAGTGGACGCTATATGCTCTCTCACCTGGCGCAGGCAGGCAATAAAATGGAGAATGTCACCTGAGGGACATGGTGGCATCAAGATAGGAGGGACAGCTTCACCTCAGGAAACAAGTAGGAGCAGGACTGGACTCCTCGGGTGTCACAGGTGTATCTGGATGATCCCGGGTCTGTGTTGGTACAGGTATGCCAGTGTTTACTTGTTGAGCAGGTATCTGTTGAGTGCCTACTGAGCTGGGCTGTGGTAGGTTATGGAGACGGGCAGCCGGGTCTGGACTCCTGATCCAGTGCTCCTTGTACTGAACTGACTACCCCAAGCCAAGCCTCCACTTTGTTCCTAATGGACTTCATGACAGCTGCACCTTATTGTGGCCCTGTGTTAGGGAAACCGACTAAGCTGATGTATGAGCGCTTAGGAGGTAGGAGGTCCGGGACTTGTGTCACCAATGGCTTTCTGGTTTGTTATTTATTTGGTTTTGCTGCTGCTGTGTGTTTTCAGTTTGCTTTTCTGAGACAGAGATCCACTAGGTAGCCCAGACTAGCCTGAAACTTGTCAAGCATCCTCCTGCCTCAGCAACCCAAGAGCGACTCATTTTTCTTTTTAAAAAAAGATTTATTTATTTTATGTACACTGTTGCTCTCTTCAGACACACTTCACAGAAGAGGGCATCAGATCCCATTACGGATGGTTGTGAGCCACCGTGTGGTTGCTGGGATTTGAACTCGGACCTTTGGAAGAGCAGTCGGTGCTCGTAACCGCTGAGTCATCTCTCCAGCCCCTAGAGCGTCTCATTAATCTCCGCTCAGCATCGCCCTTTCTGGCTGCCAGGGCTGACCCCCCACGCCCACCCCCACCCACCCACCCACCCACCCACACACACTTTGCTGTTTCTCTTCTCCCCGACCAGCCGCGACAACTCCCCGAGCCTGAAAGAGATCCGGAACGGCTGCCAGCAGCCATGTGACCGGAAGCCCACCTTACCTCTGCGCCTGCTGCACCCCAGCCCGGACCTGGTGTCTCAGGAAGCCACATTGTCTGAGCCACGGCTCAAGTCGGTGGTCGTGGCCTCCAGCGAGGTCCACGTGGAGGTGGAGCGCACCAGCACTGCCAAGCCGGCGCTGACAGCCAGCACGGGCAACGACAGCGAGCCCAACCTTATTGACTGCCTCATGGTCAGCCCAGCATGTGGTACCATGAGCATCGAGCTGGGACCCCAGGCCGGCCGCACGCTCGGCTGCCACGTGGAGATACTCAAGCTGCTGTAAGTACCCCGGAACCCACTGTGGGGACGGGGAAGGGGCAGGGTTTGGGAGGCCGGTCCCGCTGCCAACTTGAGTCCCATAGGAGTAGGTGTGTGCGCATGCTTGAGTTAAAGAGATAGGCAAACTGTGCAGAGGCGAGTGTATCCCTGTACTAGGGAAGCTAAGACAAGAGGTTGGCTGCAAGTTCAAGGATGGCCTGGGTTTTATATAATGGGTGCTAGGTTTGCGTGAGCTACTGAATGAGAGACCCTGTCTCAAAAACAAACCAACAAAGCAAGTGTGTCTGTGAGTTTGGGTCCGGGTTCTCCAGCATCCTGCAACATCACCAGTCATTTAGCCTTTGTCCTTAGTCACGGGCACACCACGCAGCAACCTAGAACCAGGGTTCAAAGGACAGAGGTGTTCCCAGCCACCTGACTCGTAAACCAGAACGGGGGTGGGACATGTTGGGGTCTTCTGTGTTCCCAGATAAGTACCATGGTGTCTATGAATGTGTGTACATGTTATACATGGTTACACATGGAACTGGGTACGTGTCCCCCAGGCGGGACTTAGGAATCTGCGACGTACTCCCTCCTGTAGTTGAGGGAGACTGTGGAGGCAGCCATATTCTATCTATGCTTCCTTTTGCCTTTGAAAGGACTAAGGGGCCCTGCTAAAATCAGTGCCAGACCCTATGTCCCTCAGCCGAGGCCAAGGGAGGGTATAACTCAATCTACGGATCCTATAGCCAAAGGAAGAAAATTCCAAGCATCTAAGAACTGAGCTTGGATCTGGGTTTCTGTGAGGCAGGAAGGAATCTCATTTCTTTCCTGGCCAAACCCACAGCACTCGGAGCCTCCCCAGGCTCCTGTGAGCTACATTTCCTGGTAGCGGTCTTCCAGGCCAGAGCTGCCTGCCTTGGGCTGTTTCTCATGGACACTAGGCCTCTTGCCACATGGATTCTTTGCAGGCCTGAGAGACATCACACCACGGAAGTTAACTCCTTTACAAACGTTCCTGATTGAGAACTCTATTCCTTCCTGCTTGGCCAGACATCCTGCTTGCTACATCTCTCCCAGGGTCAGAGGCCATGTCCAGGTTAAGAATATATAGTCTGATGAGCCAGGAAGGGTCCCACCAGACTGGCTATTAGGTGTCTGGTCTCTAGGCCCTCAGACTTACTAGATCTCAACAACCACCTGCAGTTCAGAGGCCTCCCGTGTGTTTTGCATCAGGAAAGCAGATTCAGGGTGGTGGATCTGGGTGTATGTCCCTCAGGTGCCACTAATGTGACATGAACCTAGTGGTGTGGCCTCTCTGAATTCAACCCTGTATCTCCAGCTCAGAGCAGACACTCCCACACACAGATGGATACCCAGTGTGTGGGAGTCACCAGTGCATAGCGTAGTGTTTCCTGTCCTAAGATAGAGTCAGGGTAAGGTACATTGCTAAGTTCTTGACAACTTAGGAAATGAACACTGTGGCATTCAACAGGCACAAGGGTGCCAAGAAGCCGGTGTCTAACAGACACTGCTTTATCTGTTGAGTAGCATGAGAAGGGCCCCGTCTCCTCTGGGCTTCAGCTGCCTTGTCTTGCAGCCTCTATGGAGGGCTGCTATGAGATTTCAGTAATGGGACGACTTTCCGCATTGTACTGTGGTTCTTGGTGAGAGTGACCTGTACTGAAGTACAGTTCAGATGGAAGCTAAGAGAGGATGGAGCCAGGAGTGGCGGTGCAGGCCTGCGTCCCAGTGTTCGAGAGGCAGGGGCAGGCTGGTCTGTGAGTTCAAGGCCAACCTAGTCTACATAAGTGAGTTCCAGGACAGCCAGGGCCGTAAACAGTCCTTCTTGTCTCTAAAAATCCAATAAAAGGAAGAAGAAGAGAAGATGGTATGTTGTGGGATTTGAGATATCACTTCACAGGACATTATGAGGGTGAAGAAAGCCACACAGAACTCTGGGCGTGCCACTGGCTGCAGGGAGAATGTTCGTGTGGCCAGCCAGTCAGTTCTTAATCTGTTACAAGTTCCCTGAGCTAGGCTTTTACATTGCTGCAATGCGACACCTCTAAAAAGTCAACACAAGCCCGGAAACCCTAGGGAAGGGATTATTCCAAAGACACATCAGGATTGGTCTACTTTGGGCTAGCCTGGAGTAGGCTGAGTTGGCCAACACCAGCTTCGGGTCTGTAGTAGGGAGAGCCTGGGGTTTTTTTCAGGGTCCTCATCCATCTATCCATCCATCATCCATCCATGATCCATCCATTCATCCATCTATCCATCATCTATCCATCCATTCATCTATCTATCCATCCATCCATCATCCATCCATGATCCATCTATCCATCCATCCGTCTATCTATTCATCCACATATTCATCCATGCACATACTTTCCTTTTTATCGTTAAATTTTTATTTCCTGTGAATTGGTGTTTTGCCTGCATGTATGTCTGTATGAGAGTGTTGGATCCCCAGGAACGGGAGTTACAGACTGTAGTGAGCTGCCATGTGGGTGCTGGAATTGAACCTGGGTCATCTGGAAGAGTAGCCAGCGCTCTTAACCACTGAGCCATCTCTCTAGCCCCATCCACATATTCTTTAAGCATTTTCTGCACATCTGTGCTAAGCCAGGATCTGTGCTTGATGCAGAAGGTGGCAGATGTTTTTCTCACCCTGTCTCTCGGGATATGAGGTGTACCGGGTACCCAAAGCAGAGACATCAAGAACAGGATGTGGTAGAGTATAGTATAGGAAAGCATGAGAGTGGGGTACGCTTCCATCTATCCAGGAAGAAAGAGCAGCTGAGGTGAAGGAGGGAGGGACGATGCCCCCGCTTCTGAGGTCCCCAGGAAGTACACGCCCACCCCCCCCTCCACCGCATTCTGAGTTGAGCGTCTGAATCTCTTTTGAGTTCTCTAGTAGCCTTTCTACACTGAACAGATCGCACTGTTTTATATGTATGTGGTATGCGTGTGTCGTGCACACATGTAAAGGTGAGAGGAAGATATTGGGCATCCTACTCTTTCCCTCTCTGCCTTGATCTTGAGACAGGGTCACTAAATCTGCAGCTAGGTGGACAGGCAGCAAGCGTCAGTGGTCCCACCCACCACAACACTAAGGTTACGGACTTTCGCTTTTTACATGGGTTCCGAGTTCTCGAACTCAGGACCTCATGCTTCTTCAGCAAGCACCTTAGCCACTGAACCATCTCCCCAAGCTTCCAAATATTATTTTGTAAGGCTTTTTTAAAAAAAGAAAGAAAGACCCAAGTATAGCCTTCTTCTGCAGTATGAGCTTGGACACCTTCTGGTGAGGCACTGGACTGTCTAATAGGCAGAACATAGACAGGAGCCCAGGAGCCCAGGTTCAAGGCTCAGCTCTGACCTGAGATCCAGGCTGAGATGCTGACATTTCAAGCATTTGTGTTTATAACTCCACTGACCAGGAGGGACTTGGACAACTGCACGCGGTGTGCAGTGAACGCTGCACAGAACGTCACGTTTCAATGTGCTGGAGACCATGAGTCAGTTAAGGGTGGAGGTGATCTTGTCATGGGAAGGCAAGCTAGCTGCAAAAAATGGATCCCCCCCCCAAGAAACCAAGGGAACAGGCACATTCTAGCATGCATCCCTGCAGCCTCTGAACTTGGAGACCCTCGGTTGGCACAGTGCAGCAGGTTAATGCCCTATCATGCCCCCCTCACCTCCGGCTACCTGAACCCAAACATCCCGTCCCTCCCTCTTCATGTGGGTGTCCCGGAGATGACGTGAACAAATTTGAGCCCAGTGTGGGGCACAGTGCGTGCCTAGATGTCAGCCATAACACTGCTCAGACTTATCTAGCACCACCAGACTCTTCTGGTAATTCTTTTCCATGTTGTTGTCCAGCCTCCGGGACTTTCCTCAGAACCTTTCCAGGGTGTGATCTGGGTCCTGAAGTCTTTATCGTGGGTTCATTTGGAGGGCGGTATGTCGGGAGTAGTCCAGAGCCAATGGTTATCTAAGCCACACTTTGTAGAAGCAAGCGTTTGTTTGAGGGGTTGAAAAACAGCGGACTTTATTTCTGTGGGAAGCTCAGGTAGATGGGCAGGACACACAGGCAGGCAGGCAGGCAGCACTGTTAAGATCAGAAGGGTTGGGCTGGTGTGACTCGGTAGCGAGCTTTCTGCATGTTCACAGAGTCCTGGTGTCTACTCTTATCACTGCATAAACCAAGTAGAGTGGAGCATGCCTGTAATCTCAACACTTGACAAGCAGAGGCAGGAGGACCAGGAGTTCAAGGTCATCGTCAGCTACGTAGCAACTTTGGGGCTAGCCTGGGCTACATGAGATCCCTGTCTCAAAATCAAAAACAAGCAGAATGAATGGGACTGAAGGAACAAGAAGGAAAAATAATGTGGTACCCTCATTAGTGCAGATAACGGCAGGAAGCCTGAATTGTGAATGTAAAAGAGGACCAGACCAATAATACGACTTAGAACTCAGGGTCAGCCATTCAGCAGAACCCACGAGCCTTGTGATATGAGACCAGGCTACCTTGAGGTTTGCTCTTCATTCAGCAAAGCCCTCAAACCCACGGTGTTGGGGACTTGGGTATAAATACAGTGTAGGTGCTGAGGGTTGGGAATGTAGGTCATGGCTTGAGGATTACCTAAGCCACACCTCAACTACCAGTGGAGATTTGTAGAAAGTCACAAATCATCTCTGAGCCTCAGTTTGCCCACAGTTCTCCGGAAGCTTTCCCACTTGGAGAGCGAGGGGGTCCCACCCATCGTCAGACTGAGACCTTGTTGAAATCTTCCCCGGTGATGTCTCCACTCTGCAGTCCCCCTCAACCAGCCGCAGAGCAGCCTGTCCCCAGGGCCTGAAGCATGCCTCTGCTCGGCCACAGTTGCACTGTGGGGCAGCAGGACATGAAGCATCTGTCCCGCATCACTTCTTGGTCCGTTATCCTCTGAGCAATAGCTTCACTCTGTCACCAGGCTGCACCTTGCAGGAGGGAAGGCCCCACCAGGCACAGCATGTCTGGCCCTCCCCTGTGTCTCTGCTTGAAGTACAAGCTCCTTACCACACAAATGTCTGCTTTTGGTAAGGTCTTGACAGTAGTCAGTTAGCTCCAGTAAGAACCAGGGGTCTGGGGTCAGAAGCCTGAAGGCTGTGTCCAGTCAGGACTGTGTTAGCTCCAGCAGTCTGCTTAACCTCTCTGAGCCTTGCGTTTCCTCTTCTGTTTAAATGGTATGGATCCTGTTTACTTCGCTGTATGTTTGCAAGGAGCGAACGAGTGGAGATCTAAAGCTCTCTGCATAATGCATGTGTACAGGAGATGCTGAAGAAACACGTCGCAGCCTTTCTCAGTATTATTTTGTGACTGCCAGCCAGGTCCAGTGGAAGAAGAGAGGCGGGGGTCTAATAGCAAGAAAAGGAGTGTCTGTGTGTTGAGGATGTTTGCCTAGCATGTTGAGACCCTTGGATTGCATCACCCTCCATGTGGATTTTAGATGGTGGCCCCAAGCCTATATCCTAGGACTCAGGACCAGGAAGCAAGATCAGAAGTCCAGGGTCATCCTTAGCTATGTATCAAACAGCCAGACTGGGCTACATGAGACCCTGCCTAATTTGTGTGTGTGTGTGTGTGTGTGTGTGTGTGTGTGTGAGAGAGAGAGAGAGAGAGAGAGAGAGAGAGAGAGAGAGAGAGAGGGAGAGAGAGAGAGGCATTCAGATGTCATAGCATACATTCAGAGGTCAGGAAACAGCTTGCAGGGGCCAGTTCTCATCTTCCACCATGTAAATTCTGGGACTCGAACTCAGGTTGTCAGGCTTGGGGACCTTTGGGGACATGCACCTTTACCCATAAGAGTCACCTCATCAACCTCAAGACCCTATCTAAAAAGGAAAAAAAAACTTTCTGGTAGCTGGGGACAACAGTTCAAATTGTGGTTTTGTTGCTTGGTTGGTTAGTTAAGTTTTTTGTTGTTGTTGGTGGTGGTGGTTTTTTTTCTTGAATCAGTCTGTAGGTTTCCCCTTGAGTCTGGTCAGTCACAGATGAGAGGGACAGGTGTGCTTGTACTGCTGTGACAACTCCACAGGCCATGTGGCTGGGACCACAGTATCTTCTCAGTTCTGAGGAGACGGGTACAGGTGTGACAGGTCTATCGGGCCCTGGTGTCCTTTCTCTGTGTCGTCTCACAGTCTTTTCTGTACAGACATTTCTCATGTCGTTTGAATTGGTTCAGGGCCCAACCTAGTAGTCCTGTGTTACCCCTCCTTAAAGGCTCTCTCTCCAGATATGTCCCACTCTGAGATCATAAGGGGCTCAGCCATCCTCCTGGATTTAGGGATTGGAGACCCAGAGTATCTCCTCACCCTCTGTGAAGCCTCAAAGGTTCACGAACAGAGACAGAGAACGTCTCAGTTCTGATACGCAGTCCTGAGGAGCTGAATAGTTGCCCCTCGGTTGTTATTTGGAAGTCTGGAATGTTCTTTGTTGATTCGTGCTGTGCTATAGCTTCTGTCTCTGAAGTAGCTGGAGCAGAGTCCATATTGTGTGCTAACCCCAGACTCTTCTATCTTATGGAATAGCAAGTGGAAATCCTCTCCCTGCTGACCGGTTCTCACTGGTTTCCTCTCTCATTCTAGGTCCGACTATGATGACTGGAGACCGTCTCTGGCCAGCTTGCTTCAACCCATCCCGTTCCCCAAAGAGTAAGTCCCACCAGGCCCCGTCCAAATGGGAGGAGACCCACAGGAAAGGATGATGTCATGAGGGTGAGGAGGGTGGTGGGACCCACAGCCAAGACATAGAGATGTGACCTAGCTCAGGGCCTCTCTGACAAACCAAGAGTGTGATAGGAACAGCCTCAGGCCTCACGGCAGCAACATAGGGACTCATTTACCTCAGAAGAGGCCAGAGCCATCTATCTCTACCATGCCTATCCTGTAGTCACTTTAACAGTTTTTATTACACAAGAATGTGGGGACAGTAATACTCCCCATTCCCTGGGGAACAATAAAAACTGATAGTTACTATAACCACTGTGCTAGGCATGGTGGCACATACCTATATAATTCACTGGTTCTCAAACTCCCTTTAATACAACCTCCCTTCATGTTGTGGTGACCCCAACCATACAGTTATTTTTGTTGCTACTTCGTAATTGTAATTCTGCTACTGCTGTGAAGCGTAATGTAAATATCTGATACGCAATGCCTGTGAAAGGGTCTTTCAACTCCCCCAACCCCACCCCCTGCAAGGTACCACAACACACAGGTTGAGACCCGCTGCTTATAATTCCCGTTTTGGATTACCCTGAGCTACATAACAAAGCCCTGTCTGTAGAAAAAGGAAGTCAAGAAAGAGGGAGGAAAGGCTGGTGAGGTACTCTGGTGGCAAAACGTGCACCTAGCATGTGCAACGCCCTGCAGTTGATCTCCAAGCACCAAGAAGGACCAACAAGCAAAAAGAAAAGAAACCGCATATGAAGACATTTCAGGGCTATGCAGGGAAAGGCTGGGCATACACATTGAGCCCTAATGGCCGTTAGCTAACACCACTCTGAATGTGGCCAAAAATGGACTCTCTGTGTCCCTTTCACCCACCCTCATACTGACATGAAATTCATCATGGGAAGCATCGCTGTGTGGCGGTGGGTCACAACCTACCGAGAGCTTCAGTTTAGCCATGGGCCTCACATGCCTGCAGGTCTGTTTTGACAGATGGAAGCCGCTGGGCCATGGGAGGCACTTGGGGCTCTCTACAGAGCCCATTAGTGAACGTGTGTTTATGAACGCAGACCTCAGAGGGGGACATTACACCCAGTAATTGCCCCATTTGCTGGCCGGCTGCTTCCCTCGGGGCTCCCAAGAATGGAGACCGGAGAAATCTGACTCCTCAGAGCCTTCTCTGTCTGTGGCCTCATTGGCTACAGCAACTGTCCCCACAGGCCCTGGGACCCGATTGACAGTGGCCCATGATGCAATTCACTTGGAAGAATGGTCCCTGATTGCCCGGCAATGTACGCTGGTAATTAGCGCGGCCTCGCCTTAATTGTGGAACGATTAACAAACACACCTGTGTCCCTGGAGCCCCCGTGTTCCACGTTCTTGCACTTCTGCAGTTGACAGGTGTGGGCCTGGTGGTGACTTTGGGGACACCGGTGGCTCAGCCTGTTCATGTTACTGTGATCCTCACATTGTCAAAGGAGGGGCACGTCTGGATACCCACGTTTCTTTGTCAGTTGTCTCTGTGTTCTTCAAATCAGAGCTAAAGTCTAGCTGCCCCTGGAGGAAATGTGATCATTGGGCAGCAAAGGCCTCTAACAGCCTCTCTCTTTGTTTTTTGGTACAGAGCTCTCGCACACGAGAAGTTTACAAAGTAAGTATGCCAGAGGCCCCCACCGCACCTTATCCTGCTGTGAGTGCCCCCTGCACCCGGTCACCTCCACACCCCTGCCACCTCCACACCCCAGCCAGCCACCACCAGCCTCCTCCTGCCCATTCAGAGGCACCACCTGAGCAGTCCCCTGTGACACACATCCAAACCCTGCTAGGATGTGACCCACGTGCCTTGCCTTGGCTACCCCCAACCTGCTCCTGGCCTCTCTTCCATCCCTCTCCTGCCCCTCCCTCCCTGTCCACCCAGGCCTGCAAATGACCACCTTCCTCTTCCTTCCAGGGAACTCAAGTACGTGATTCAGAGGTTTGCAGAAGATCCAAGACAGGAAGTAAGCCTTTTTCTTTTTTACTTTTTTTTCCCACTTATTTATTGGGGGTGGGACCGAAGCAAACACTGAACCATGCCTCAGCCCGTTGAGCCTTATTTCTACAGTAGGAAAAAGTTTTGGGGCCTCTCAGGTCTCCTTGCAGAGACTACTGAGTCACCGGATCCTTAGTACAGACTATACAGGTTCCAGACCCTGTTTGCGGACACAGCTTCTTTTCCCCCATGTGGAGCCACCCAGATGCGGTCTTGGATTTCATTTTGGTTAACCAGAGACTGGCAGACAGTGTCCCCATGCCACATGGCTTGAGATTCAGTGGATCTTCCGTGGAATGACCGAACAGCTTCCAGTCAACTTTGTGGTCCTGTGTTTGTGCTGCTAGTGTGGGGGGCCCTGGGCCAAGGAAGGAATCATCGCTAACCTCTGAGCTCTCACAAAAGCTCACTTCAGAAAACTTAAGGGCAGAGTAAGCTCTTGCCCCACATCAGGCTCATGCATGCACCCCGTTAGCCCTTACAACCCCAAGAGGAAGCCATTCTTACCCTTTCATGGCTTCAGAGTCACCCCCACCCCCACCCCCCACCCCGAGCCAGGCAGTGGTGGCACACACCTTTAGTTCCAGTGTTTGGGAGCTAGAACAGGCAGATCTCTGAGTTCAAGGACAGCCTGGGCTACAGAGCTAATTCCCGGAATAGCCGGAAGAAACAGAAATTGTCTCAAAAAAAAAAAACTGAAAAAGAATCACTGATATACCCCTCCACCCCACCCTCTCAGAGTTGGGGAAATGGAAGTTAAGTCATTAACTTCCCATACCACATAACCAGATATGGTAAGGGCACACTGGCCCGGCCCAGAAGCACACATTCATGCCCTGTGACCCCCTTGCTTGCCTATAAGGCAGGCCCCCACTAACCCTCCTGATTCCAGATTCCTGCATCTGGTTGAACCAAGACCATGTGTTGTAAGCATCCTTCCTGCTTCTTATATGGTCTCCAGGCTGCAGTGGGAAACCTCGTTCTAGAAAGTTCTAACTCCATCACAGATTTTACATACCATGTTCAGATGCAGTGGGGGGCGGGGAGCAGAAAGGCTAATGAGAGAATGGTACCAGCTATGGTCTCAGTTGTCCTTAAGTCTGAAGCTGTGTGTATGTGCATGCATGTGTGGGATCACAGTGGGTAGGGGTGTGTGTGTGTGTGTGATCACAGTGGGTAGGTGTGGGTGTGTATATGTGTGCATGTGTCAGATGACAGTGGGTGGGTGTGGATGTGCATGTGTGAGATCACAGTGGGTGTGTGTGTGGGTGTGTGCATGTGTGAGATCACAGTGTGTGTGTGTGTGTGTGTGTGTGTGTGTGTGCGTGCATGTGTGAGATCACAGTGGGTAGATGTGGGTGTGTATATGTGTGCATGTGTGAGATCACAGTGGGTGGGTGTGGATGTGCATGTGTGGAATCACAGTGGGTAGGGATGTGTGTGTGTGTGTGTGTGTGTGTGTGAGATCACAGTGGGTAGGTGTGGGTGTGTATGTGTGCATGTGTGAGATCACAGTGGGTAGGTGTGAGTGTGTATATGTGGGGGGGGAGGATCACAATGGGTAGGTGTGGATGTGGATGTGTGTGGGTACTTTTATGGGATCAGTGGGGAAGTAAGGGTGTGGGTGGGTGTGGAATCCCTCCCAAACACACACATGTATCCATGCACTTGTCCCTACTCACAGCTCTGGGATGGAGGGACAGAAAGCTTGTTGGGGGGGGGGGGGCGGCGACAGTGTTCCTACTCCAGACAGAGACCCATCAATATGTAAGGACACATGGACAAAGAGATGAGGATGAGACCTCAGAGTAGGGTTGGAGGGAGGCACGACTGCCCACACAGGAAAGGTGGAGAATAGGCCAGAAGAAGGCAAATGCCCCAAGCCTAAGGGTTAGTAACCAACCCTAGACGGGGAGCGGGAGAGAGAACTCAGGCACAGAGAGGCGCAGGGACCCAAGCAGAAAAGAGAGAGGACACTGGGTGTGGTGGCTCACACTTTTAATCCCAGCACTTGGAAGGCAGAAGGTAGATTTCTTGAGTTTGAGTCCAGCCTGGTCTACCTGGCAACTTCCAGGACAACTGGGGCTAAACAGAGAAACCCTGTCTTGGGGAAAAAAAAATCAGAAAGAAAAAGAAAAGAAAGAGGAAGTGACCCACCCAGGGAAAACATAGAAAGCAGATATAGAGACAGGGCCTGTTTGGGGACGCTCTGCCCCTACAAGGCCACAATTTATATCCCTCAGAGTGCTGCCCAGCTAGGCCTCAGGACTGTCTCAGGGAGCTGAAGACACATGGCTGGACTTCGCAGTGTGGAGGCCTTTAGCTTGTGAGGCTAAAGGAAGTTCGTGCATTTCCTGACTGCCTGGCTTGGACACCGTTCACGCTACCTTCGTACCTGAGACTGTTTAGAACTGACCATGTGTCTGTCCTCTGCCCGCAGGTCCACTCGTGCCTGCTGAGTGTGCGGGCAGGCAAGGATGGCTGGTTCCAGCTCTACAGCCCTGGAGGGGTGGCCTGTGATGATGACGGGGAGCTGTTTGCCAGCATGGTACGTGGGGTCCCCACGGGAAGCTGCTGGTGGGCGCTGGACTGGTCGGTCCATCCTGAGTTACACAGCAGTCAGCCCACTGTGGCCTGCCCACAAGTCTTCTGGCCAGCACAGTGCCAGCCTTGAAAGGGAGAGTATCTTAGGGTTTTACTGCTATGAACAGACACCAAGAACGAGGCAACTCTTTTTTTTTAAAGATTTACTTATTTTATGTGAGTACACTGTTGTGCCCTTCAGACACACCAGAAGAGGGCACTGCATCCCATTACAGATGGTTGTGAGCCACCATGTGGTTGCTGGGAATTGAAATCAGGACCCCCCTAGAAGAGCAGTCAGTACTTTTAACTGCTTTTAACTCCAATCCCCAAGGCAACTTACAAGGACAACATTTCGTTGGGGCTGGCTTACAGGTTCAGAGGTTCAGTCCGGTATCATCAAGGCAGGAACATGGCAGCATCCAGGCAGGCATGGTGCAGGAGGAGCTGAGAGTTCTACATCTTTATCTGAAGACTCCTAGCAGAATACTGACTTCCAGGCAGCTAGGATGAAGGTCTTAAAGGCCATGCCCACAGTGACACGCCTTCACCAAGGCCACACCTCCAGATCTCTCCCTGGGCCAAACATCATCAAATCAGAGAGTGTCACTGATTCCTGCTTACCTGGACCAAGACCCTGTCACCTGCTCTGGGAAGTGCAGAGAGAGGGTATGACTCACCCAGGAGGAAACATAGAAAGCAAATATAGAGACAGGGCCTGTTTGAGGGTGCTCTGCCCTGTCAGGCCACAGCCCTGTCTCTGTGGGTGTACATGTGTGTGCACAAACCATTGATCAGACTTGGTTGCTATGGTGACGTCCTGTGCAAGGGACAGATACATCTTGGCACAAGGTACTCCATAGCCACTGGTAGTTGGCCAGTCCTCATGATGAGAGGCTTGGGAGACAGACTGAGGGGGTGTTCATCCCCACCTCAAATCCAAGTATTGAGGTCACTAAAACATCCACAGTGACTTCTGATACTTTCTTACCGTAGAACAGTGGTTCTCAACCTTCCTAACTAACACAGTTCCTTGTGTTATGGTGACCCCCCCCCAACCATAAAATGATCCCATTGCTACTTCATAACTATAATTTTGCTCCTGTTATGAATCATAATGTGAATATCTGGTGTATGGGATATCTGATGTGACCCCTAGAAAGGGGTTGTTTGACCCCCCCCAAAGGGGTTGTAACCCACAGGTTAAGAACCACTGTCAGCTAAGCCCTGTGCCCAGAGAAGTCTAATGGCTTGCTTGACAAGACTTCTTTACAAGCCCTTTGTAGACCAGATTGCTGTCTAGAGGTAGTGGCTTCTTCTGTAGCAGAGGGACACAGATTCTTCTTTTCCCAGAACAGAAGTTCTGCCCAAGTAACCAGGGACCTCAGGGCACTCTGTTCCCTGACACACCCAACTCCATTCACAGGGAGTCATGTGACATGGAGAAAATGCAGGCATCCACCAGACCTGGGCCTAGGGTCACTGCCCAGTCTTCCACTAGTTGGCCTTGCGTGCTGACTTGCCTGTCTAGGCTCCAGCTTCCTCATGGGTAAAAACAAGACAAAGAGAGCTTCGCCAGGGCACTGTAGCAATTGTGTGTGGTGTCAGACATGAGATACTCACTGAACCATCCAGGGACTGACTCTCTCTCTCTCTCTCTCTCTCTCTCTCTCTCTCTCTCTCTCTCTCCCCTAGTGGCTGGTTTGCAGGGTAAACAGCTACCACAGTAAATTTGGAGAGATCTATGCAATAACGATAGATAGGCGTGTTCTCTCTCTCTCTCAGACACCACCTCAAGGGCCTTATTTTTAGCTCCTTTTCCTTACGCATCTGCTCCAAGCCCCTCGCCTGCTCCCTGGACCTGCTTTTCTGAGTGTTTTGTGTACCTAGAAACAGGCTCAGCTGCCTGTTTACGCCACGTCCTGCTTACCATCACCTCTCTGGCTTCCTCTGATGTCACAGTTTCACCATGGCAATGCGTGGTGAAGTTTCCACGACACCTTCATGCGGGGGACTCGGTGTGAGAGAGAACTCAGGGAGTGAGCTCCCGCCAGAGTGATTTCGTTTGTATGCCAGAGTTGTTAATGATGGGGGCAGAAGAATATATAGACAGGGAAGGGAAGCAGGCAGCCGCGGGGATGCAAGTGTGTTGTTTCCATGGAGACACATGGCAAGAAGTGGTCCTTGGATAAGGCTGTCTCTTCCAGAGGATGTTTGGACTCCCCTGCCTCTGTTGACAAGGCACATGCTGTCACCTAAATACAAGACAGACAGACAGACACACACACACACACACACACACACACACACAAAACACTCCCAGCATATCCCAGGAGCAAGCAGCGTTTGCTGGGTGGGTGATCTCTCAAAACAGCTTTTGGTTTGGTATCCCAGAGAAAACAGACATAGAATAGCCCAACTGCCATGGGAGTCAGGCCCATTGTCCCCCCACCTAGCAAGGACTGCCTAGAAATTTCCACCCAGTACCCTCAACGCTAGGAACCTAACACCAGTGGACCTTGAAGAGAGCTGGGTAAAGGGGGACTCCTGTTTGTTTGGTTTTTTTACTGTATCAAAATAGAGAGACTGTGTGTTAACACCTTGACTCGGAGCATCCTGGCATGCCGGCACACAGGTCTGCATCCATCAGCACCATACATGAGAGCATACATGAGACTACATCAGTGTAGTCTGATGTATGCCCTGTGTCACTCAACACGACATGCTCGGTCACTTTCCACAGTCCGGTTGGGACTGGAGACAAGGCAGGGCAGTGGGCACCAGCAGGGAGGATCGATCACTTTTTTCCTGGTTTTCCGGGGGACGGCAGCTGCTGAGGGTCCTAGCTCTGCACATAGCACCGCAGTGACAACCCCGATGCCTCACCTGAGTCTTCTTGCCTCGCAGGTGCACATCCTGATGGGCTCCTGTTACAAGACCAAAAAGTTTCTGCTCTCGCTGGCAGAAAACAAGCTGGGCCCCTGCATGCTCCTGGCCCTGAGAGGGAACCAGACCATGGCAGAGGTAAGGCCCTGGTCCCCAAGTCCCGTTGCATGGGATCTGTGTGAGGATCAGGCAGTGTGGACAAGGCAGGTGTGGCGGTAGCCTCCTGGGTGTGCAGCTCTCCTTCTCGGGCTCCTGCTGACTCATTGCCGTTGGGATGGAGCATGTTGGTCATAGCCATCTAGAAGTTTCTGTTCTGATTAACTATACAGTACTATAGCCACCGTCTGCACGTGGCGCGCAGAACAGACCAAGGGGTAGACAGGCTCTCCTGGGCTGTGTTTTCTTGGAGTCTTCTAGAGTTTTCATGGGGGTTGGAGCCCCCGTGGGATCCTTTACAAGGCTTCTTTCTCCAACTGCAGGGCTGAGGCAGCCCCAGCCTCTCTCGGCTTTGTGTGACTTGCGGGGGGGGGGTCGCTACTCAAGTTGTCAAGAGCACAAGCTCAGGCACCTCATGTCACTTCTAAACTGATCCTCCTCTGTCTCTTCCCACTGCTCCACGAAGTCCCCCCAAATGTCACACACTCCCAGAGCCCCTGTCCCATGAGCAGTAGGGTTTTATAACAGCCGTCAGAGTTGGGGAGCACCACCTTGCCACACTCTACCCCCTCTAGAGAGCAGTCGCCAAGCTGTCCCATCAGTCAAGGGGGTGTGAACAGGGCTCCCCCTTACACGAAGGAAAAACCCTTAAGTTCCCCCTGGAGGTAGGATTGAGACATCAGGATGGGACCAAAGCAGAAAACACCAAACTTTGGGAACAGCATAGGCCAAGGTCCTGTGGTAGCCCATTCCCTGACACACCCTTGATGACTCCTGGCAGATCCTGTGTTTGATGCTGGAATACAATATCATCGACAACAATGACACCCAATTGCAGATCATCTCCACACTGGAGAGCACAGACGTGGGCAAGCGCATGTATGAACAGCTGTGTGACCGGCAGAGGGAGCTGAGAGAGCTGGTAAGTTCTCAACGGCCCGCCATTCTGAGAGCATAAGACAGCCCCTTGCGACTGCTGCTCCACACCCAGAGAGTTGGGGATTGTTTCCCTGTACTTCTCACATGACTCCAGATGAACACAGAGAGATAAAGGCAGGCGGGCTGAAGCCACACGGCCCGCTTCGGTGCAGGGGGCCCATGTGTCATTGTCCTATCTGGTCCTAGCTGAGAGGCTGTCTCTGTATATGTGTGCACACTCCGGCCCATGAGTGCAGTCCTTTACCCTGGAACCACCCTTTCCTCCCCGCTACGCCTCTGGGCAAAAGGTGTGACCAGCCCCACCACAAGAGACATCCATATAAAACTTCTCTGTCACCTGCCAGGACTCTGGGTGGAAGTGGGTGCCACTTACCCCGAGAACTGGATGGGTGACATTGCCTCCCATTAAAGCATCTACTTGTCCACCTCTACCAGAGTTTCTTGGTGTCACATACGCCGTAAGCTGCCTAGCTGTGGCCACCATGGTGTCATCTGCCCGAGGAAATAGCCATGACTTCATGAGGCTGGTGACAGCACCGGACATGTGTCTCAGCTGGTCTTATTTCTTTTGCAGCAAAGGAAAGGTGGACCCACCCGGCTAACACTGCCCTCCAAGTCCACGGTAAGTAGGTTTTAGTCTCTGTGGGGTGGGGTGGGGTGAGGTGAGGTAGGATGAGATGCGCAGAACAGGAAAGTGAGCTGTCCAGCCCCTGGGATGTGGGATGACGGGGAGGGGGAGCACAGATGCCTACTGTGTGACGTGGAGACAGGCCAGCTCTTCTAGGAGGTAAATGGACTGAAGGGGCAGAAATGGAAACCAAACAGAATCAAGATGTTACGCCAAGGCTTTCTGTTGATACAGAGGCTGGGGTTGCCGCTTGAGGGTAGAGCACCCGTTTGGAGTGAGACTCTAGTTCCAATGCCCGAGAACAACAAAAGATTGCTGGTGACATCAGCAGTATTGCCTAGGGGTTGCTGGTAACCATGGTAACAATAGCAAACGGGCGCTGGACTTCGTTTGATTTTTTTTTTTTTAAAAAACCCTGTACGGTCTGGTCTGCCCACCATTTTCCTGTTTCCTGAAGTCTTTGGGGATCTGATTTCCTACTACCCCTGTGTCCTTAAGGCACGGCTTCCTCCTTGTGGACCAGGAAGCCTGCCCAGGCTCCAGCCACTGTGTCTCCACCCTAGCCAGCAGGAAGGAGGAAGCCGCAGGGAGAAGCCCACCCTTCCCTTGGAGAGTCTTCCTAGAAGTTCTTTTTTTTTTTGGTCTGGCTGTCCATATTCAGTATCTGGCCAAATCTAGCTGCAAAGAATGCTGGGAAATTAGCTGTAATTGAGGGGACATAAAAGTCAAAGACAAAAACCTCACAGTGCAGGGCATTTGGCATGTGTGGCTCTCTTGCCAGCTCAGAGCTAAGGGTGGTGGCCGGCTATTCCCATGGAAAATTGCTGGCAAGAGGGTGCGCTCGCGCACACAGATACACACACGCACGCACGCACGCACGCACGCACACACGCACGCACCTCATGCATGTGCATGTGCACGCTCTGCTTGGGAGGGTGCCGGCCTTGGTTATCACCCAGCCGTGACTCAAAGCCGTGAGTCACATCACAGGCTGAGCCACCAACCCGCCGCTTCTGGGGACACGAAGCCCTCGGGGTGGTCCGAGCCGGTGTTGACTTCCAGCCGAGGCGGAGAGGTGAGGCCCACTTGATAGATGCCCCGGGCTGCCCTGAGCATCATGCCGCCCACTGCAGGATGCGGACCTGGCCCGCCTGCTGAGCTCTGGCTCCTTTGGAAACCTGGAGAACCTCAGCTTGGCTTTCACCAACGTCACCAGTGCCTGCGCCGAGCACCTCATCAAACTGCCTTCCCTCAAGCAGCTCAATCTGTGGTCCACGCAGGTGCCCGCCCTGCCCCGCCCCACCCCGCCCTCTTCCTCGCCCCCTATACTTGACCTTTCCACCCAGAGTCCATGGGCCCAGCCACTTGCTCTACCTACACACATAACCCTAACCCTAACCCACGCTACCAGACAAGAGGAGGTTGGCGGCCTTGTGCCCATTCCCTAGATGGGAACACTGAAGTCCGGGGCAATTCCTGCACAGACTCCTGAGTCGGGAGACACACAGGGCTGGGTTCACCTCAGTTCACCTTATGCCTCTCCAGCTTGCTACTGAGAGATATACACATGAGTATCCTCTTAGAGCCTGCTGGGTCCCAGCTTAGTACACTGGCCTAGCTCTTTAGAATACACAGGTTCCTCTATCTCTGGCAAAAGACCCCCCCCTCAAGCACTGTCTTCAGGGATAGGAGCCTTAGGGTCAGATACTCACAGAGAGATCTTTGCCTGGCCTGTGTCCCTACGTCCCTGTCAGAAACTAGATCTGAAACTCTTTGAAAAGAAGGCCATGATCTCATAGCCAGATCCCACCCTACCCCCGCCCCCCACTCCTGCTGCCAGTCTTAGGTCCCCTCCTCTAGGCCTGGAGAAGCTAAGAACCCGTGTTACCCCTACAGTTTGGAGACGCCGGCCTGCGGCTCCTGTCGGAACACCTCACTATGCTCCAGGTGCTGAACCTGTGTGAGACCCCAGTCACCGACGCGGGCTTGCTGGCCCTGAGCTGTGAGTACCGGGTCTGCAGCAGGTGGGCTGACTCCGAGGCTGGGCACCCTGGCAAGGGACACGATCACTAAGAACCATTTTGTAGCAGACCTGTTGCATGCTGGCATAGGTAGGCCAGGTGCTAAGGGCAAGCAGAGGGGTGCCCCCGCACCCCACACTTGGGGAAGGAACTAGAAGGCTAGAGGAAAGGTGAAAGTCTATGAGATCAGCCTGTGCCTTCCATCCAGCTACTGCAAACCACTTGCAAGGAAAGTTCTCTAGGGTAACACACACACACACACACACACACACACACACACACACTCCTGCTCCCCCCAGCAACTCCAGCCTTGTTAGCTGTGCAGAAACACACCTCTGTGCTGCCAGGTCCCCAAGTGCTCCTAGACCTGTCTTGAGAAGCATTTAGTAACAGGAGCCGAGGGGAGGGGCTGGGATGCTGGTTTCACAGAGCTCATCAAGGGGGTGTTGATCCTGGGAACTAGCGTGTTCCAGTTTCCCTGTTTTCTAACCTGATAGCTTAGACAGGAGGCCTCTGGCTCAGCTGGGAAATGGCCCAAACAGACCATTTTGGGGGCGGCAGAGAGTGTGACAGTAGACCACAGAAGTGACTGTGACATCAAAAGTCTGTGGACTGGTTCTATTGACAGGAGCTCTGAGACGTGGGGAGATGAACGATACCGGGCCTACTTTCTGGGAGGCATCCGCAGGTGGGGGGCGTCTAACTGACACTGCGGAATCCCCACTTGTCTGGTCCCCTCGGGGGTCTCAGCAAAAGCATTTGGATGTGTCTGCAGCAAGCACCCATGTGGCTCCACAGTGAGCCCCACCGTGATGCTCGCTCTTGAGACCAAAAAGTCAGAGACTTGAGCCGGCGGTACCAGGAAGCATCCAAGATTCCCCAGGGGGCAGGGGGCAGACTCGAAAGGGAGAGAAGGTCAGAGGTCAGGGACCAAGAAAGGACCCACACGAAGCTGTTGGTCCTGATGGCTGAACTCACACCACTGCAGCTCCCTCACACATCCACACTGAGAATTGGCTTAAGTGGCCTCATCCTGCCCTAGTCTTTCATGTGGACTCACTGTCTGTCTGTCTGTGCTTACCCAGCCATGAAGAGTCTTTGCAGTTTAAATATGAACAGCACCAAGCTCTCGGCTGATACCTATGAGGATCTGAAGGTAAGCCCTCCCTGACGGTTCCTTCCCTCCCTGGCCACCCTTAGAAATGCTTCTCCAGCACAATGCCGGGTATACCAAGAGCAAAGAGATAGAGAAGGAGAGGGAGGAGGCTTGACAAAACCAGCCAGAGTTGACAGCCTAGAAGCGGGAACCTAAATGACATTGGAAAACCAAGGACCATTCCTTCCAAAGAGAGACCTCATAACGTTGAACCCAAAGGGTAAGAAGACTGGGATGTGCAGAGTGAGAGGGGGACGGGTATCTGCAAAGGTTCCAAAGCAGAGAAGACAGGCAGGCCCTGGCCGGAGCAAGCCTAGCTGGGTAGTGAGAACAGGAGAGCTGATAGTCCTCATGGGTCACAGGAGGACTAGATTTTATCCAGGGTCAGGGACACCTCTGGGGTCTCTTGGGGTGGGGTGGGATACCAAGTCCTAGTTTTAAGAACTTCTTAGCTGTTTGGAAGATGAACTGTGGGAGCAGGAGCCAGGGTAGAAGCAGGCCGTGTGTTCACTAGGCTGGGGCAGGCCCTCCAGGTCCTGGCCTGGTGACTGGGGCAGAGAGGAGAATAAAAGTGTGGCAGCCGGCATGTGGCAGCCATCAGAGCACACGTGCTTCTTGGGGGGGGGGGTGGAGACAGGGCCTTCAGCACTTCCTGCTTTGAGTCCCAGAGACACCCTAGCATCCTGGAAGCCACTGTCAGAGGGTCCCCATAAGCCCTTGGTCAGGGTCCTCCTTCACTGGGGTCTTCCGGTGACCCTGCAGCTACTACCAACTGCTGTCTTTGGTCTTCCCATATCTGGACTTTCTCTCTGGTCCAGGCATGGACATAGGACCTGCTGAGCCCAGTGGACAGACTTATGTCACTTCCAACGTCTCTGAGGCCACCTGCCCAGTGCTCTGATGGTTCCCTATGTAGTCCAAGCAGCAGCTGCTGTGATTTGTGACCAGAGGTGTCACCGAATCCCAGAAGGCACAAAACTTAGGGGGCAACAGTGGGGCCCACACCTGTAGAGCTAGACACACTTAAGAGTGCCCACAGCACTGGGTCAGGCTTGGAAGAAATGTAGCCCCAGGACCCACACCTCGCTACATCTGCGTGTTTACACACAGACACACTGGGGGTGGGGGGCGGCACCTGGGCATGCTGCAGTTTGAGAAGCATAGCCATCAGGGTATCCTGCACTCAAGTCCCCAAAAGTCACAGAGCCCCTGGAATCAAGTGGGAGAGACTACTTATGAGGAAAACTCACTCTCCTTTTATGTTTCTTTTCATTAAGAGGGAGGGAGGGAGAGAGAGCGCTACATGTGTGGGAGTTACACTCAGAGGGCGTCAGATTCTATGGAGCTGGAGTTATAGGTGGTTGCGAGCCATCTGACGTGGATGCTGACAGTAATGGCGTGTGTGTGTGTGTGTGTGTGTGTGTGTGTGTGTGTGTGTGTGTGTGTAGTCACTTCTCCCTCCACCTTTAGGGGAATCCCAGGGCAGATCGCTAGGCTTGCATAGCAAGCACTTTTACCTACTGAGCAGTCTGACCAGCCCCTTGCTTAATTTTTATGCCCCCAGAGGGACATGGTACCAGCTCAGTGATAGTAGCTTTTGACCAACCTCCACTTTTCCTCTTCTGGGCCATCTGGGGACCACCTGACTGTTGAAGAAGAATGTTTGTGCTAAATGCCGGACTTCTGTAGCTTTCTTTGTCTCTGAGACCGCCTGCCCCATGCTCTGATAAACCCACGTGGTTCACTGTACAGGCCCTCTGTTTCTGTACAGCCTCCTAATTGGCAAGCGTGACTTGAAGATATTTCCTCAGTTTTGTACTGGTGACCATAGGCCCCGGCTTGCCGCTTCTATCTAGGCAGGAAAAGCCGTTGAAGATTGTTGGGCACAGGACAGAGACAATGAGCAGGCTGCGTGTGTGTGTGTGTGTGTGTGTGTGTGTGTGTGTGTGTGTGTGTGTGTGCTAGTGCTCATGTATGCACGTGTGTGCATGGAGATGCATATGTATTATTGAATAATACCGGTGGGTATTGTTGGGAAGGCAGGAAATAGAGGCAGGAAACCATTAATGAGTTTTGGGAAAAGCCAGTGAAGGGAAGGGAAAGGCCAGCTGTTGAGAGATTAGTTTATCAGCAGGAACAGAAAGGAGGGGCTAAGAAGAATCTTGCAAGTTGATTGGCCGTTGTTCCATGCCCAGTATAATGTAAACCCGATGAGGTAGTGCATACTCCATCACTCGGAGCTGAAGACAGAAGGATTAGAAGTAAGGGGCCATCTTTAGCTTTATACCTGTTTGAGGCCAGCCTGGGCTACATGAAGCTCTGTCTCAAATAAAATAAATGTACTAAAAGTATCAGGTGAAACCATACTGCAGTTTAAGGATAGAGGAACCTGAGAGGAGACCAGGCTGGCTGCTTGTGTGTTCTGGTCCCTCACCCACTCTGACCACTCCATTAACAATGGGAAGGGATCTAGGAAATATATTCTATTTCATGGTGTTCAGGGCTTTCCCAGGATGCTATGGTTAATCCTAAATGCCACCTGGGAGCCAGAGACGGGACTCAGTTTAGCTGTGTTGTGTGATCACCATAAAACAAACCTCAAGCTGTCAGATGTGTAGTCCAGTCTCACACGGCAATTAAAATTGTATCTACTCTGGAGCTAGGGTTCCTGTAGCCACTTCCTGATGTCTCTGAGGCCACCTGTGCCCTGTGCTCTGTTTAAGGTCACCAGCCCCTCCCAGAGCCTCACCGTGGAGAGGGTGTGGGTGGTAGGAGACATTGGCTGGTATTTGACCAGGTACCTTTGTATCACCTACAGGCCAAGCTTCCTAATCTAAAGGAGGTGGATGTTCGCTACACGGAAGCCTGGTGAAGCCCCCTGCGTGTACAGGATGGCATCGCACAAAACAAAAAAGAAACAAAAACAAAAAAAAGAAACAAAAAAACCGACTCTTGACTGATAGCCGTAGAGCAGTGGGTCCCGGGGTGGTCCCAGCACCTGGCTGCGGGATAGATGGGGGAGTCTTGGGGGGCGGAGGGGGGAGGGGGGGAATCCTCGGCACGCCCAGCCCCCGCATAATTCTTAGAGCTTCATATTGGAACCTTTGACCTTGATCAAAAGCTGCCTTGGTGGCAAGAAGAGGAGGAACAGCGGGTAGGGAGGGCAGGGGAGGGGTGGGCGGGGATCCCTGTGTGGATTTTCTTGGCCTTTGTTGTGTGATACCGTGGGGGGGAGGGGGGCATTCATCCAGCCTGCCGGCTGTCCACTCGGGCCAGAAAGAGGACGCTTTCTTCCTGGAGGTGCACCGAGCAGAGATCTCGCCCCTACCATTGGGACAGGAATACCCAGTCATGTCACCCCATCGTCCTGTGTCCCCCACCATCGCTATGCAAAGTGGTTCTTGTTGTACATAAGATTTAAATGACGCACCTATTTAAGAAACGTTGACAAATTGCGGGTCTGGGACCCGCTCTTATTTATGAAGTCTTTGACCGGCCCTCCCTCCTCACCCGCCCCTGCTTGCCTGCCCTCGCCACCTCCCCTGTGGAGTGTAGTACTGTATGGACCAGTCAGCTGTCGGGTTAGTGCTAGTAGATCTGGGTTTTTGTTTTTGTTTTTTTTTTTAAAGAAACAACAACAGGGATAAAAAAAGACCTTTGGAAACTTAATTGCTTTTTTTCTTACCGGACTCTTGTATGCTAATGCTCTCCTGGTCAGTCAGTCGGGCCCACTCGCTACTCTGTATTATTTCCAGATGTCTTCAGCTTCCTCGTGGGCGGGGATCAAGGTGGAAGGGAAGAGGAGGAAAGAGATAGGTTCTCCATATTGTAGCTCACACCTCCCCTCTTCTGCTTCTGTGACTCTGGAAGGGCCCTGACCTTCCCTCCCTGTATACCCCATAGGAGAGTTAGTCCTCCATCACCCCCTTTTAAGCTGTCCCTGTCCCCTACTGAGACTTGCAACCTGTGGCCTCCCCCACCCTGTGGTTCACTAACGCATGCCCCACGCCCACTTCTTTGCATGGTCTCTTGGGAGAGAAGAGCTATGTCACCCAGCCAGCCCGACCCTGACCGTCCACACCCTCCCTCCACCGACGTGGCCACTGCGGCATCCCCCCCTCCCCTACCCCTTGTGACCCGAGGCAGACCAACCTCATTTCTTTTTACAAACAGTTGGCTTTTTCTTACCAAGCCCTCACTGTACAGAAACAGCCCTTTGACAATTCTTTTTGGGGGTCCCCCTCTCTTTTCCCTGACTCCAACCCTTTTTATGTTGGTTTAGCACAAATCTTTCCCCCGCTTCCTGGCACCTCCAGACCCACCAGTTGATGTTAATTGTTTTATATCTATTTAATCTTATTTGATGGAGACCATGCTTCGGTTGTTTTATACTTTGCCAGGTAGACTTTATTACCCGCCCCATCCCCAACTATGCCCTCATTTTTTTAAAAAAGGAAAAAAAAACCACATACAAAAAAAAACAAAACAAAACAAAAAACAAACACAGAGACTTTGGGTTCGAGTCTCGGTCTTAATTTCCTTTTCTGTGGCAGGTTTTCTTCCGTGCGTGTGCCTGTGTGTGTGTGGAGTGAGTTCTCTGGTCTGTGTTTGTTTCTCTGTTGATTTCTGTTGTTGCTTTCTTCCCACCCTGACCCCGGTTCCGTACTTCACAGCACCCCGGTGCAGAGAGAAGCAGAAGCAGAAAAAAAAAAATAAAGTTAAAAAAAATAAATAAAAAATTTTAAAAAAAGAAAAAATTTTAAAAAGAAAAAAAACGAAGAACTAAGACATGCCACCTCCCCTGCCCCACCCCCACTCCCACCCCGCAATGTTGCTTTTCTTGATGGTTAATAATAAATACTGTCACGTAGCTGTGTACAAAGAGATGTGAAATACTTTCAGGCAAAAATAAACTGTAAGTGACTCATGAAAGTTGGCCTTGCTGTGTGGTTATGGGGGGTGGGGGTGGAGGAGGGAGTGGGGGGAGGTCCCATGCAGGGAGGGGGTCAGGACACACCTGAGGACTGCCTTCTCACTCTGGGTGCTTAACCATGGCGCCTGAGCCTGTCACACAGGGCTGCCCTATTGCATTCATTTGTGAGATCTGAAAAAAAAACCCGCTAGTAGCACCCTCACCTATTGTGACAACCAGCCCTACCACTAGACTTTCTGTCAGGGCAATGTCACTGCCCTCTGTGATACTGGAAACACCCAAGTCCCTGTTCAGAGGGTCGCAGCAGGTCCTAGGCTAGCACCTGGCCATCCGTTGCTGCTTCCCAGGCGTGTCTCCAAGAGATCACAAAGTATGGTGGTCCACACCCGTGATCCCTGCTCTTAAGACCGAAGCAGGAAGGTCTATAGTTCGAGGCTCATCTAGGCTACGTAGACCTGTGGCAACGCTAGAGCAAGGTGGGAGAAGTCAGAAAGCTTAGTAGGTAACATGCTTGGTACATAAGCATCATTAGGACCTGTCAGGGTTTCTATTCCTGCACAGACATCATGACTGAGAAACAAGTTGGGGAGGAAAGGGTCTATTCAGCTTACACTTCCACATTGCTGATCATCACCAAAGGAAGTCAGGACTGGAACTCAAGCAGGTCAGGAAGCAGGAGCTGATGCAGAGGCCATGGAGGGATGTTTCTTACTGGCTTGCTTCCCCTGGCTTGCTCAACTTGCTTTCTTATAGAACCCACCACTACCAGCCCAGGGATGGCACCACCCACAAAGGGCCCTTGCCTCCTCGATCACCAACCAAGAAAATGCCCCACAGCTGGATCTCATGGAGGCATTTCCCCAGCCTCAGCTTTCTCTGTGATAAGTCCAGCCTGTGTCGAGTAGACACACAAAACCAGCCAGTACGGGACCGGAATTGGATCCCCAACACCTTCATATAAAGCCAGGCGCTATGGCATACAGAAACTTGTAATCCCAGTACTTAGGACGATGGAGACAGATCTGTGGAGCTTGCAGGCTGCCTAGCCCAGCTGAACAGGTAAGTTCCACATTCTGAGACCCTGTTTCAAAAACTTAAGGTGGAGGATAAATGGATACTTGATATTGTCCTTCAGTCTCCCTATATATACACACAGACATGTCGGAGAAATAATTTCCATCCTTTTCCAAACTGTTGACCTTCTGTGGATGTCCCCACTGTCCTGAGTTAAGCTGATGCCCCTGTCTTCCTTTCCCTCTGCCCTCCTAGACGACCTGGTGCTCTATGTGACAGCCCCAGTCAGGCCAAAGGTCTGACTCAAAGACTGGAGTATCCTGGCTACCTCACACACAACTGCTCTCCTGGGTGGTCTGTTGTCCCATGAGTCGAAAGACCAGGGGCTAGCCACCCAGCCAAGGTCACACAATGTGTGTGCTGTGGGGACAGAGAAGTTTGAGCTTCTTCCATGGAGCAGGACAGGTCTGGACGAGGGGACACAATCAAAAGGTGTGCTCTCAAGAGCTGGATCATCTCCACATCACGGGCACACTGGGGCATGCCTGTGTGTGAGGTTCCACAAGATTCTTTGTAGGCCTAGACCAGGTGGGAGGAACGGATGGCCCAGATGGTAAAACTGCTCTGATGAGAGAGAGTGGAATCCTGTTGGGATCAGGAGCCGGTGAGAGGGAGAGCCCCTTCCAGGACAGTCTTAAGAAATGCCACCCAAGAGCTGTGCTATCACCACAGTCTCGGTGGTGCCTGGCCACGCTGGAAGGCCTGAGCCAGCTAGCTGGTTCTCAGCACTGATGGGAGGGGGAGCTAAGGAAACTTGGCCTCGGCAGGTGGAAGCTCAGAGTGGACAAGCTGTCTTTGCAGGTTTGTCTGCTGAAACTAACCAAACAGGCACACTGTGGCCAGCAGCTCTGTCCCCGGGTGACTGTAGAACTGAGCTCACACATGTCCAACCCACAAGCGAGGTTTATAGTGCATGACTTACCGGCAAAGCATGTCCACCAGCGGTAAACACCACTGCGGGGCAGATATACAATAGAACCGGCCAAATGTCTGGCTAACTCAGAATACACACATACAATAGTGTATTCACATAAAAACATCGAATACGGTGACATAAATAACGAGAGAGATCGTGCCAAGTGAAGGGAGCCAGGCACACCGGAACGACTGTGTGGTTCACTTTTAGAGAGTTCTTGAGCTGGTGCAAGCCCTCTGTAATGGCAGAGATCTCCGTGGTGTTTTGTTGGAGGAGCTTGTGGTCTCTGTGATACAGAGAGCTAGACACTCAAGAAGCCGTCCGCTGCAAACTAGTGTTGTATATTATCATATCACAGAACAGCTTGTAAAATTAGCATCAGAAGAAAGCAGCCGGGCTGGAGAGATGGCTCAGCGGTTAAGAGCACTGACTGCTCTTCCAGAGGTCCTGAGTTCAAATCCCAGCAACCACATGGTGGCTCACAACCATCCATATCTAGATCTGACGCCCTCTTCTGGAGTGTCTTAAGTACAGCTACAGTGTACTCACATATAATAATAAATAAATCTTCTTTAAAAAAAAGAAAGAAAAAGAAAAAAGAAGGAAGCAGCCAAGTGTCTATATACCGGGGCTAGAGGTAGAGCTCAATGATAAAGCACTTGCCTAGGGTGTAGGAGACCCATATAGATGATGGGATATTTGTTCAAAAGGGAAAGAAGGGGGCTGGCAAGGTGGCACAGCAGGTAAAGATGCTTGCTGCAACGCCTGAAGATCTGAGTTCTATCCCCGGAACCTGCATGGTAGATAGAACCAGCTCCCACAACTTGTCCTCTGACCTCTACCCATGCACCTTGGCATATGCACACACATACATATAAAGTAATTGTTTAAAAAAAAGAAATACTGAAATATCCTCTAACATAAATATACCTCAAAAACCACGACGTTGAAGGGAAGATATCAGAAACAAAAGCCCAGGTATGATTCTGTTTATAGGAAATATCCAGAATCAGCAAGTACAGAGGACTGGAAAGACACCTGGTGTTTGTCAGGGTTTGGGTGAATGGACTGTCTGTTGATGGGTGCAGGGTTTCCTCTTAGGGACAACAGGATTCTGGAGTTAGACACCGAGAAGTTTCACGGTATGGTGCCGGCTCCATGTACCACTGGAAAGTGCACTGTAAGGGTTACTAGAAGGTTGGAGAGACAGCAGCTAAGCACATTTGCTGCTCTTGCAGAAGACTAGAGTTTAGTTCCCAGCATCCTGTTGATTGACTTGCAGCCACCCATAACTTCATTGGAGGAGGAGGAGGAGGAGGAGGGAATCTGATGCCCCCTTCTGTCCTCCCAGGGCATTGCACTCATTTGCACATACATCCATACGGATACTTAAAAAGAATTTGTAATGTTTATTGCTGTCACAGGTGTTTTACAGCGCAATTTTAGAAAAGAAACAACAACAAATTGTGTGTCAAGTATGTCAGTTTGTACCTGCAACTTCAACTGAGTCAGAATGACCTTGAGCTCAGGATTAGCCTGGCAATCCTCCTGACATCCTTCAGAGTGTTGAGGTTATTGACATGTTCCCCAACCCTAACTACAAAACCGTGCAGCTGACTGAGGGCAGAGGTCGAAGGGCAGTCATTTGGGGATTTTGTTTTGCATTTTGGTCTTGTTGTTGAGACAGAGTCTTACAGAATAGTTCCTGGGTGACCTGGGAATCACTATGCAGACTAGGCTGGCCTTGAATCTGCCGCGATCCTCCTGCCTCAGTCTCCTGGGTACTGAGATTACAGGTGCACACCACTCTGTCCTGCCAAACAAGAATATTTTAAGGGACAAGGCAAATGTTCTCAGCACTGTCGTGACACCTACGGGAAGCCAGGCAGGCAGTCCTGTGGAATTGGTGGGTCTTTAGACTCTCTACTGCCACCTGCTGGGAAATTATAATAAAGATTAGAATCTGCGACGTAAAAGGACTGACCCCCTTTGCAATGCACAGCCCCCCTGGATGTTCGTGGTGCGGTTATGCGGCTTTGGATTACTTCTCAGAAAATTCTAGCTGTATTTGGATACCATCCCCAAACTGATGCTGGCTTTCCTCTCTGACCCTACTCTAATTCGGATGATACTAGCTGAGAGGACATTAGCCTCTATAGCCTTGCTGTGGTCCATCTGTGAACTGCACTGTGGTGCTGGTAGTTAGAACCACAGACTCTGAAGGCTCTGGGCGCTTATGATGGCTCCCAGATGACGCCTGTGTGTGTCATTTCCCAAGCAGATGCTGCTCTTGAGGTAGACTGCACACTGGAGTCTCCTACAGGGCTGTGAACCCACTGAAGACTGGGCTCCCTCAGAGAGTGAGGCGGCTACTCTGCAATGGGGCCTGGCAATGCAAGGTTCAGAAGCTTCTCAGATGGTTCTACTGTACAGCCAGATTTCAGACTACTGCTTTAAAGGTGCAGAGCTTAGGTCCGACAGTGCTGGTGCCTTGGAGGACACCTCCGTGATGCAGCATCTTGGGCTGTATGCTTGCCATAATCTATTTGAATGAGGTCCTTGGGTGATTCCTGCTTGCCCTCCTTGGAGAACTGTCAACTAGGAGGTGCTTTGTGGAGTCAACCTTTGTAGAGTCAGCTATGAGACCAGCAGGGTATCCTATTCAGAAGTCAAGAATTTGGGACCTGGATGATGGCAGAGTGTTGAACCTGGGTTTGGGGTGAAAGCACTAATCACGAGGCTGTCCAGGACACAGGAGCTGCATGACCCCATGGTGTCCCTGAGACCTGTTAGCAGAGATGTGCTTTCTGTACAAGGGCCCACGTGGTATCAAGATGGTGAGAATAGAATGGAAGGGACACCCAGTATCAGCATCCCCTGGACTATATGGGGATTTTTTTTTGTTTGTTGTTTATCTGTTTGGAGACAGGGTCTCTCTACTCAGCCCTGGCTGTCCTGGAACTCACTATGTAGACCAGTCTGACCTCAAATTTACAGAAATCCACCTGCCTCTGCCTCCCGGGTGCTGGGATTAAAAGAGTACACTGCCAAGCCCAGCCTGCCCTTGGCTGTTTTTAATGCTCTCACTGTAATGGTAAAAAGAATAGCCCAGCTCCCTACAGCAGACCTGCCTCCCTTCATTTGTATGGAGGAGAAGGGCTGAGGATCCAGAAGGAAACTGGGATGCCCTAGGGAACAGAATGCCTTCAGTGTGGTCACTGCCTTCCATACACACCCTGACTACTGGGGAGCTGCTAGGTGGGGCGTGAGGTCATTGACCCTGTCATTACAGCTCCCTGAAAGCACCAGCATGCGTGGGGTGTGGATTCAGTCTCCCCTGAGGGGGATCTGTGAGTAGAAGGAGAATAGAGGGCACACTTGTCACCTTAGATGGAAACAAAAGAGTCAGTGACGTCATACCAAGGAAGCTGAGGATTGCCCTAAACCCAATGCTAGATAGGGCTACATAGCAAGACTCTCAGAAGCACTGTTTCTAGTACTCACATTCTGGGAAGCAACAAGCAAACAGGTAGAACTGACTTGGGATCATTTTTGAGACAATGGTCTCTTATGTAGCCCAGGGTGACCTTGAACTCAAGATGCCTCCTGCCTCAGCGTTCCAGTATGCTGATGTGTACCTCTGTCTTGGTTATGGTTGTATTACCGTGAAGAAACTGCCAGAACCAAAGCAACTCTTTTTTTTAAAAAAGATATATTTATTTTTTATTTTATGTGCATTTGGTGTTTTGCCTGCATTCATCCATGGAGCAGAAATTACAGACAGTTGTGAGCTGCCCTGTGGGTGATTCGAATTGAGCCTGGGTCCTCCAGAAGGGCAGCAAGTGCTCCCAACCACTGAGCCATCTAGCCAGCCCCTCAAGGTAAAACATTTCGTTGGGACTGGCGTATCATCATGGTGGAAAGCACGACAGCGTGCAAGCAGACATGGTGCTGGAGACGCAGAGAGTTCTACATCTTATTTTTTTTAAGATTTATTTATTATATGTGAGTACACTGTAGCTGTCTTTAGACACATCAGAAGAGGTTGTCACAGATGGTTGTGAGCCACCATGTAGTTGCTGGGATTTGAACTCAGAACCTTCAGAAGAGCAGTCAGTGCTCTTAACCACTAAGCCATCTCTCCAGCCCCAAGTTCTATGTCTTGATTTGAAGGCAGCCAGGAGACTGGAATTCCACACTGGGTGCATAGGATCCCTCAAAACCATCCCTCACAGTGACACACTTCCTCCAATAAGGCCACACCGTGTAATAGTGGCACTTCCTGGGAGCCAAGCCTTCAAGCATATGAATCTATGGGGAGTCAAACCTATCAAACCACCATGCCTGACTAGAATTGATTTTTAAAATGTGCTTTCTTTATCCACAAGCCTTATCCTTTTTTTTTCTTTTTTAAGATTTATTTTATTTATTATATGTAGGTCCACTGTAGCTGTCTTCAGACACTCCAGAAGAGGGCGTCAGATCTTGTTGCAGATGATTGCGAGCCACCGTGTGGTTACTGGGATTTGAACTCAGGACCTTCAGAAGAGCAGTCAGTGCTCTTAACCAGTGAGCCATCTCTACAGCCCCAACATTATCCTTTTAACATGTAACCCGTGTAAAAATAGTAAGGAATCATTTTGCATACTGTGACTTCCCATAAGAGGCTCTGAGACACCGTGGTGTAGGATTAGAGTACACCTAAGTGTGGCTCTCCACATTTTAAGGGCTCAGCAGATGTGGTACAGCCGGTTTTAGGACTTCTATAAAGCGGGGATCCAGGAAGTGACTCTGAGAAGCAGAGACCCTCAGTGGATGGAGACTGAGACACTCAATGGCTGGAGTTGAGCCACTGAGAATTGGCATGCGGATAAGTGGGCTAGCTGCAGCTTGCCTCAGTGTTCCAATATGTCTCAAACTCCAGAGAACACTCCTGGCAGGACTTCTTCTGAGCCGGGCAATGGCGGGCTGCCTGGCGGAGTTCAGGTTCACAGGCTAACCCAAGGCCCCCCTCCAGAGCAAGCATGTCTGTTTTAATTGGCAGACAGCCCTCCATCTTTCTAAATTCACGGACAATTTCCAGCCCAGCCCACACCATCTCCCGTCCCTCCCCGGACTCCACCCCCGGACTCCACCCTCGTCGGGATACCAACATTCACAGGATGCTCAGGTCTTTCAGAACGTGGCTTCATGTTTTCAGATGACCCACATGCATCCTCCCACGCACTCGAAGCAGCTCAGAGTGGCTTACAATGCAAGGTACAACATAATGGAAATGGTTTATATTTTATGATGTAGGGGAGTGGCTCCTTTTTTTTTCTTAAGATGTATTTACTTTATTTATATGAGCACACTGTAGCCGTCTTCAGACACACCAGAAGAGGGAGTCAGATCCCATTACGGATGGTTGTGAGCCACCATGCGGTTGCTGGGAATTGAACTCAGGACCTCTGGAAGAGCAGTCGGTGCTCTTAACCACTGAGCCATCTCTCCAGCTGGGGGAGTGGTTCTTAAACTGTGGGTCATGACCCCTTGGGGGTCAAACGACCCTCTCACGGGGGGGGTCTCCTAAGTCCATTGGAAAAACAGATATTTACATTATGATTCATAACTAGAAACAAAATAATTTTATGGTTGGGGGTTGACATCACATGTGAAACTATAACAGGTTGCATAGGAGGGTTGAGAACCACTGGTTTAGGGGGGGAAAGTGCACATGTTCATGTTTGGGTCAGACTCAGTCTCCTCCTTCCCCCCAGTCTTCCCCAGTCTCCTGTAGCCCAGGCTAGCCTATGACTCTCCATATAGCCAAGGATGGACTTGAATTCTCATGCCATTGTCGCCCCCCCCCCTTTGTTGGGGTTGCAATTGTATGCCACCATGACTGGCTTTATAGGTGGTGACCCCAAGGCTCTGTACATGCTAGGTACAGCTGGTTGACTCCAAAGAACCAATATGGTCACGGATATGGTAAGCTTACTGCGTGTCCGTTAGGAGGGAGAAACAGATCGGACCCACACATTTGCATGGCAAAACTGAATGGATGCTGGGTGAGTGGGGCATGCTGACTTGATGGGCTGGAGAAACAGGAGCGGAATCAGTGACTCAGGTGCACGAGCCGTCTCTAACAGACAGGATTGGAGGGTGAGGCTGGAGTTTGGGGAAAATGCAGGGACCTAATTATTTGAGCATGCTGGGTAAGCTGTCTAGCGCTGAGCCATACCTTGACCCTAAACTGGAGTGTTTTGGTTTTGTTGTTGTTGTTCTACCTTGCATTTTGAATATCAGGTGTGTCCCTGGGGCAGTCAAGTCAGAGAGTCCTCAGAATTCTCGCGGTCCCTCCTATGGTCACCACAAGGAGTAGCTGCCCTTTTGTTGGGCACAGCCTCACATTCGAACAGTTTGATGATTCCATGAATGTGACTTCTAGGACAGAGAACCCATTGAGGGAACAGGGGTGGGGGATGGGCGAGGGGAGGGGGGGCACAAGTGCTAACACAAACAGGTTTCATTCGAGACAATGAAGACATCTGAGATTGACTGTGGTGTCTGTGTTACTCTAAGACACTATAAACATCAGTGTGTGGACCGTAGGTGTGTGTAACTGATCTGTGTATGAACTCAATCTCAAGGCTGTGTGAGAGTGTATGGGGGGTGGGGGTGGGGGACTCCATGTGTAGTTCAGGGTGAAGAAGCCCTTGCCTAACATGCAGGAGACCCTGGATTCCACCCCTACCTAGCACTACACACAGAAAGTGTGATTTAAATTCATTTTATTATACTCATTTATTGGGGGGCAGGGTCAAGGAAGAACTTCGAGAGGGAGTTCTCTCTTTCCACCATGTGACACACCTGTGGATTGAACTTAAAATGTCAGGCCTGGGGTCCTTACTCTCTGAACCATCTTGCCAGTGTGTGTGTATGTGTGTGTGTATGTATGTGTATGTGTGTGTATGTATGTGTATGCATACGTGCATGCATGTATGTATGTGTGTATGTATGTGTACGTATGTATATATATGTGTATGTGTGTGTGCATGTGTAGTGTGATGTGTGTGTGTGATGTGTGTGTGTCCAGAGAGAGCATGCATACACATCTATTGTACAAAGGCACCTTGAGGATGCAGGAATGCTTAAAACACTTGCCATCTGTGACCTCAGGCTACACCCAGTCTGAGGGAGGAGGCAGTCATTGTAATCACAACAGCCATGAGGAGAGCGGATCAAAAAATTAAAAACAAAACAAAACAAAACACAGGACCTTGGAGAGGAGCCTGAGTTCTGAGGCAGCCTGAGCCCAGAGGGGAGCCGGGAAAGATTCCCCAGAGATGAACCGGTCTTCAAGGAAGAGGGAAGAGCCAAGTTCGGACATCCTTAGGCAGGACCAAGCTTTGGGAAGGGCTGGAGAAACAGGAGGGAAGACCTCTGGATCTGCACAGAAGGAGGGCTAAGGCCTCTTGCCTCTTTATCCCAGAACAATAAACTGGGGTCAGTACAGAGTGGGGCGCTAAGTGATAGGCTGGGAATTGTTTGCCTTCCTGGCATTGAAATCCTTCCCCATTCTCATTAAGCTCACATGCGCCCTGGGAGGGGGCTGACGATAAATGGAGCAGGGTCTGTTAAGCAAGCAGCCAGCGGAGGGCACTTGGAGGACAGGCAGCAAGGCCCACCAGGATGCTCGCACCTGTCGAGGGCTGCTGGCATCCCTGCCTCCCGTAATGGGTCAGATCAGAGGGCAAGGCCAGCGGCTTCAGCACTCCGGGGTCCCAGCTGCTACAGATCAAGACTGAGGCAGGGCCTTGCTGGCCATTGGGGGCGGGAGGCCGCATTCCCAACCTGGGCCCCTGACGTCAGTGTTACCATGGAGACCCAGCTTCCCTTACAGGAGGCAGCTGCGGCAGAGAGCGTCCCCCGCCCCTCAACACACACACACACACACACACACACACACACACACACACACACACACACACACACACACACACTGGGAAGGCTGAGGAGAGCAGAAAGAGTAGGTTGAGGCCCCACAGGTTGCAGCACAGCCCTGCAAGGAGTCAGGGTGTCAGGAGCAGGTGCCTGGTCACCCCTGAGTCTCAGAGGTGGCTGCTTTCTTGCATTGGCTTCCGAGGTAGAAGGATGGAAAACTCTGTGAGACAGAAACCTGGATTCCCCCACTTGGGGATCTAGAAACTGTCATCTTAGAATCTACAGTGCGGAAACTCAAGTCTCCTTGCAGCAGCTGGGTATCCTACAGAACTCCTCCTTCAGAAGGGACCAAACTAGGGCTATAGCTTGGCAGAGTGCTTGCCCCGGCATTCACAAAGCCTCTGGGTGTGTTCCCCAGTACCAAATAGAACTGGGTGAGGTGGTATATACTGTAACCCGGCACTTGGAAGATGGAGGTAAAGGGGTAGATCACAAGCTCAAGGTCATTCTCCATTACTTAGTGAGTTCTCCCTGGTCAGGCAGGGACAGCCTGGCAGGAGTTCATTTCTGCCTCTTGAAGGAACAGTGTCTGTGCATATCCTTTAACACCCCCCACCCCACCACCACCCCCCACCCCCTACCCCCCCCCACCCCACCCCGGTGAACAGATAAACAACTGGAAGCCCTAGCTATTTCCCCAGGACATCAAGACCCGACACTAACCCCCGTACAAGCTCTGGTCCCTGGCTGAGTGGGAAAGCTCCCCCCCTCCAAACATTTTAAATTACCTGAGCAAGAGATGGGGCACGTCGTTGTTTGTGGAAACACATTTTTGTTTCTGTTGAATGTGATTAGCAAGCAACAGCAACAAGCAAGGAGGTGGCTCACTGGCCGAGGGTGCTTGCCACTGGCCCTGATGATTCTCCAGGAACCACCCACATGGAGGAGGAAGAGAAACCAACTCCCATAAACTGTCCTTTGACCTTCACTCGTGTGCTACAGATTGTGCGTGCCCCTCCTCCAGGCACCTGTAAATGTAATCAAAATGTGTATGTCCTAAATGCGCCATTTTAACCTTCTGCTGTTTGCCGTGTTGCTGGAGATGGAGCCTGGGGCCTTGCACATGCCAAGTGCACACCCTGAGCTCCACCCCTAGCTCCTGTTTGAATCATTTTTTTTCTATACGTGGGTCACTCACTCTTCACTTCATCTCTGCTCCCAGTGCGTGATAATTTCTTTCTGATGTGCGTCTCTAACTGCTCCATTTAGCTACTCGGTGGATCTTGGATAAGTGGAACCAAACAATGTCCTTTGGGTCAGGCATATCTCATGGAACTGTCTTCCAGGGTCATCCTTGTAGTGTGGGTCATTACTCCCGTCCTTTAATGGCTATATAATATTCCACTCTCTATACATGTCTTGCCCTAAAATTGTTTGTGTTTTGTGTAGACACAAGTAATTGTGTGTGTGTGTGTACGTGTGTATGCAGGCACATGTGTGCCACAGTGTACAAGGGGAGGGAGAGGACAATGTCTGGGAGCTGGTTCTCTTCCTCTGCCATGGGACTCCCAGGGATAAGCTCATGTTGTACGCTTGGCCGCAAGCCCCCTTAGCTGAGCCATCTCACAGCCCCACACCCTACATTGCGCTCCTCTGTCCATCCATCGTCAGCGTTTGGAGACTTTCACCTTGGTTTATCTCTCCTCCCTTGTTCTTTCTCGGTTTTGGATTTTGAAGTCAGGGCTACCTGTGATCACCTGGTAACTCTTGAATTGTCTGTTTTATAGAAATTGGCTTTTAAAGTGTCCCTAAGAATGTAAACAATGGATTCACAGTGACTAAGGAACTAACAGTCCCCAGACCAAGGGCACATGCCTAGCAGACACAAGGCCCTGGGTTCCACCCACAGGACCATTGGAAAAGCAAGTCCCTAGCTTGGCAGGCTAGGCAGAGAAACTGTATGCCAAAACCAAACCAAACCAAAAACTGTACAACAAACAAGAAAGAAAGAAAGAAAGAAAGAAAGAAAGAAAGAAAGAAAGAAAGAAAGAAAGAAAGAAAACAAAACTCTTACTGGTTATGAATCATATGATTTTATTTGTTTGCTTTTTTGTTTGTTTGTTTTTAAAACAGGGTTTCTCTGTGTAGCCATGGCTGTCCTGGAACTCACTCTATAAACCAACCAGGCTGGCCTGAAATTCAGAGATCTGCCTACCTCTGCCTTTTGAGTGCTGGGATTAAAGGTGTGTGCCTTTATTTATTTATTTATTTATTTATTTATTTATTTGTATGACTTGAGTGCATAGAGGCTAGAGGACAATTTGTGGGAGTTGGGTTTGTTTGTTTTTTTCTACCATGTGGGTTTCAGGGCTTGAACTCAGGTCAGGTCGTCAGGCTTGACCACAGGTCCCTTTACCCCACTGAGTCATTTTATAGCCCTTCACATAAGGTTCTAATCCATGCAGAGCGAGATTATCTTTCTCAAATATTTTCATCTCCTTCATCAAAAGCTGATTTCTCTAGTCTTGGCGGCATTAGACTCACAGGTAAATAGAGAGGAAAGTAGCGAGTCCTCCCCGGCCCCCATCATCTATACTCGAATCAGAACCTCCTTCCTTCCTTTCATCACTGTGTGTATACCACAGTGTGTGGCCTCCACGCTGGCAGATTTTTACAGCCCTCAGGTCACTGCTACACAAAAGAAGAAGAAGGAGAAGGAGAAGGAGAAGGAAAGAAAGAAAGAAAGAAAGAAAGAAACCCAGAGTCTTGAACCTGTGGTTTTTAACCCTGTCTAGGAAATAGAATCCCACCCCCAGTGTCGTCATCCCCCCCACACACACACACCACCACCACCCCAGCTTATAAAAGACAGTCACCTCAAGTCTGGTGCCTTACTAGATCAGGGGTTGGGAGGGCGGGGCTGGCAGGCACTTCCCAGTCTCTGCTGCCCCCTGGTGGCATTATCCGTAAGAGTCTAGCAGGTCAGCCAGTGTCCAGCACTGGGTGTGAGGTCCTGGGGACCCTGGAGGCTCCACCCTTCCTGTCCTGCACCTCCCTTTCCTGGATACTCTACACAGCTCTGCGTTGACTTTAGCAGAGAGACATCACAGCACAAATGGAGGCGCTGAATCCGTGCCTTGGTTTCCCTGACTTAACTTTGGATGTGGTCCTGACAATTCTGTGGTGTGTACGGACACAGGGTCTTGTACTCTCAGCATTCCTGGCACCTGTGCCTGGGTTGTTCTCTGTCAAGGGACCCCCTGCCCCCTTGCCTTGATGACATCAGTCCCCAGAAGCATTACCCGGTGAGACAGATATGTCTCCAGACAGGCAGATGTCCCTAGGCATAGGGCTGGCATGCAAGACATGGGCTGCCCATTTCATTTAATTGCAGATAAATGGCTCATGCCTTTTTGTGTCACAGTGTCCCAAAGATCGCGTGTTTTTACTTGCTTGGGTCTAGAAAGCCTTCCTAGGGGTCACAGTCACCCTGATTGACAGCCAGTGCTCCCGTGAGTTTTGGGTACCTGTTTAGATAAGAACATACACCAGACCAGCCAAGACCACAGACAGGGAAGTGAAAGCTAGGGGGGAACTTGGGGCCTGGAGCAGGTGAGGCTCTGCTCTCAAAATGCTGCGTGGTACTGCCCAGCAGTGGAGAAAGCCGTACCACATCGTCTAAGTGCCCTGTGGTGACAGCTTTTAGGGCTAGACTGGGAAAGGGAGACATCCAATTATTTTATTAAAGACTTATTTATTGATTTATTATGTATAAAGCATTCTGCCTTGGATATATGCCTGTAGGCCAGAAAAGGGCACCAATCTCACTACAGATGGTTGTGAGCCACCATGTGGTTGCTGGGATTTGAACTCAGGACCTCTGGAAGAACAGTCAGTGCTCTTAACTTATGAGTCATCTCTCCAGCCTGACCCCCAATTATTTTAGCACTCAGGGGTGTGCTGAATCCCAGACAGTTTGGGGCTCATCACAACCAAGGCTATAGTTTCCCTATGCCTTTCCCTAGAGAGTATCCATGACCCGAGGGCCACTAGCTCATATTCAAAAAGTAGGAAGAGGCCCAGAGAGGGGTAGTAACTGGCCCAGAGTCAAACAGCTGACAGGGTAGTGAGGCAGAAGTACGCTTTAGGCCTTCAGGCTAGGACTTTCTCCTGGGGCAGAGCTCAAGAGAATTCTCCATTTCTGGAAAGTTCTCTGGGAGTCTCCAGAGTTTTCCAAAGGATCCTAAAAGCAGGCTGCACACTAAACGTGGAACCCCCCACCCCGAGTCAAGATGCTTTCAGCACTGCTCTGTGGAGTGACATGACACCCTTGTTCTCAGCATCACCTAGAATGACAGTATCATCCTCTGTCTGATGGAGAGAGGCAGTGTGGGGTGACATGGGGACTTGGGGACTTGGAATCTTGTCAGTTCCCAGTTCCTGGTTAGCAATTCTCTATGCAATTCATTGCCCGATATCTACCCTGACATAGCCTAGGGCCCAGTTGGAAATACCTGTGTGGCCAAAGGCCTGGAGACTAAAGGCCCCTTCAAACAGGCGGAACCCTGAGGGGTTGGCAGGGCGTATGGAGTGGTAGAAAGATAGGAGCGAGGTGTTGCATGACCGGGGTTGGCCAGCAAGGGCTAGAGACCATGGAAGAGTCCAGATGACAGAACGTGATTTGACATTTGTTCTGAAAGCCTTCCCTGGACACTGTGCCCAGTTCCTAGAGGATGCAGGGGAGGGTCGAGGCCGAGGTAACCAGACTGTGAGGGAGCGCATTAGCCAACCAGGAGCATCCATCTGAGAGTGAGGAGCAGATCCCATCACAGGACCCAGAGTCCGCCTCGAATGATCCTCAGATGGTGAGAGTGACTGTAATGTCCCTGTTGGTGTTGGTTTCGAACAGAGCATGCCTATCTCTTAAGTGGGTCCTTCAAGGATGCATGGGCTTTCCCTGCACAGGGGACCTGAGGGATGATTCTCTAAAGGACATTTTGAGAACATGGGGACCCATTCTCCACAACAGATACCCAAAAGTTGAGTTTTCGTGTCCCTTATATACAAGGGCACATGTTTGCATGTGGCCTTCCCGCTTCCCCTGTGTGCAGTAAACCATCTCTAGTAGAAGTCTTCTGTAGAAGACCTAGTGTAGTAGCAGCACTATGCAAATAAGGTGTGTCTCTGTGTGTGACTGAGTGTGTGTGTGTGTGTGTGTGTGTGTGTGTGTGTATGTTTGTGCACACTCATGTGCACACTTCCACAGAGGCCAGAGGAGGACATCAGCTGTCCTGCCTACTAACTCTGTACCTTATTCCCTTGAGACAAAGTCTCTCACTGAGCCTGGAGTTAGGCTGGCAGCCAGGAACTCATAGGTATCCTCCTGTCTCCAACCCCTACAGTGCTGGGTTTCCAGGCACATGTGCATCCAAACCCAGCCTTTCCATTTTTTTTTATTTTTATTTTTTTAAAGATTTATTTATTTTATATATGTGAGTACACTGTCGCTCTCTTCAGACACACTTCACAGAAGAGGGCATCTGAACCCATTACAGATGATTGTAAACCACCATGTGGTTGCTGGGAATTGAACTCAGGACCTCTGGAAGAGCAGACAGTGCTCTTAACTGCCGAACCATCTCTCCAGCCCTCCTTTTTTTTTTAATAAAAACAAAACAAAACAAAACAAAAACATACGGACCAGGGATTTGAACTCAGATCCTCATGCTTGCACAGCAAGCACTCTTTCCCACTGAGCCATCTCCCCAGGTCCAACACTCTACGAAGCAATTACCAAGAAGAGTGATTTTCCTTACTTGTAACCCTAAATTTCCAAAATGGTTTGGTATTCTATAAATGGGACTCTGGGTGCTGAGGACCGGAGGCATGCTTGGGAAGAGTAACATCAGGAAAGGATTGAGACAGAAGACAGGGTCTCATGTAGCCCAGGCTGGCTTAGAACTTGATAGGTAGTAGAGGCTAGCCTTGAACCTGTGATCTTCTTGTCTCCACAGCTGTAGTGCTGGGGTTGCAGGCATTTGTTGGCACGCCGGGCTAGGAAGTAGAATTTTTGAAAGACTCTAGGACAGAAGACAGAGGGAAAACCAAGAGTGGATTCCTCGCTGGGTGTGGTGGTGCGAGCCTGTAATCCTAGTATTAGACATGCTGTGGCAGGAAGATTGTGAGTTACAAGCTAGTCCGGGCGGCTTGGGAAGGAAAGAGGAAAGAAGAACAATTCTGGGTTTCCTCAAGCAAAAAGTTCTCACATCCCAATCTTGGGATGCTTTTTCAAAGAACATTCTGGAACCTTCTTGTTGCTTTGTTAACCTTCAGGAGAGAATGTGAGAACCACAGAGTGCTTGCTGTAATAAACCCAGGCACATGACTAGGGTTCACATCCTGGTCACTCTGGGACTGTGAGAGGAAAGGCTCTCTGGTCAGGATGCTGAAGGCTCCTCTCCTGGCAGAGCCCAGGTCAGGGGGTCTCACATTAGCAGATCATCACTGTTCGAAGCCAGTAACCACGCACTCCTTCAGCTCCCACTCTTTGGACAGGACAATCACATGACCTAGTTCTGCTCAGTGCCCCAGAGCATAGGAAGGAGGGTGGCCTTATTTGGTGACTTGTGACCACTGGATCTCTCTCTCTTTTAAAAAAATTAGTATCTTTGACTATTGTGACTGTGTGTATGATGTGTGTGAGTGTGGACAGGCATGCCGTTACATTTGTGGAGGTCAGGCGGCAACTTGTGGGAGTCAGTCCTTCCACTGGGGATCTGACTCAGGTGGCCAGGCTTGCACATCACTGAGCCATCTCCCTGACGCCAGGCAGCCTCTTAAGACCGAATATCCTCCTGTTAGATCACCTCTTGTCTTCCCAACTTTGAACTCTGTTCAGAAGCACTTGGAGGCAAATGTAGCTCAGAGCTGTGTTCAAAATAACATTGGCCAGTGACTGGATTTGGAGGCTTAGATTTTTTTTTTAATCTACTTTTAATAAGGGTTCTCAAATGCTTTAACTCCCCCCCCCCACACACACACACTTCTAGCCCACTATCCAAAGGCATGGGAAAAAAGATGGCAATTTGGATGAGGGGATGTGGACCTGTTGAGAAGTAGTTCCTTGGGGTGATTCCAATCTCTTTGTCAGGATCCCAACAGTCCAGTTCAGTAGAGTCAGGATACCAAACAGGAACCAGAAGCAGGGAAACAATTCAGCAGAAACCACCAGGCCTCCTCCAAATCAGCATCAGTGGGGGCGGGGGGTGGCAACCAGGACCGGCTAGGACACCAGGAGAAGTTCTCTGCTGTGCCTCTCTCTCAACAAAACGAAGATCAGTGAAGATGAATACTTTGACACTAACAAAATGTTGCAAGGCTAACCATGCAAGCACACTGTCACTGTCCATTGAGTCCTATTTATACTCTCTCCAAACATCATGTGTCCTCCCAACGGTCTTGCCTTAGCAAAACACTATGTGAGTCTGTATTACCTGACATATCCAGAAACTTCTACTTCATGGACCACTGGCCACAGACAACTGGTTATGAAGTGATTACTCCAAAGGAGTCCCAGTTTGAACTGGGATGTGACTGGGTTTCAGGGAAAGAGATGAATGTGCGCGTTTTCTGCTCTCAAGATGTTGTAATAGCTTTTTTAAAATTAATTAATTTATTTTATGTAAGTACACTGTACATCTCATCACGGATGGTTGTGAACCACCATGTGGTTGCTGGGATTTGAACTCAGGACCTTCGGAAGAACTGTCAGTGCTCTTAGGTGCTGAGTCATCTCTCCAGCCCCCTGTAATAGCTTTTATAGCCCCCATGAGAACCGGAAGTGACTGCAAATCAAACCAGTCTGTAGGCTGAGGTGGGATGCAAGGTACCTCTGGGTCCCCCAGAGTCTCCTGGTTTATAAACACATCTATTTGTCCACATGAGGCCCATGGGTTTCTGCCTCTAGTGCAGGTGGAGACCACAACTCCCAGAAGTCACCAGGTTCAGAAATGAGGCAGCAACATGACCTCTCTGCATTCTAGGAAATGTAGTCCAGAGTGGTGCATTCTGGGGAAGGTAGTTTATGAGGCTTTTGAGTCTGGATTTGGAGTTTCTGAATAGGATTTGTTTGGGTGACTCCTAAGTCCCCACATCCAAAGAGACATAATGAGCTGCACACAGTTGTGTGATGATACCTGTCTAGATCTGTCCGCTCTCACTGTCTCTTGACTAACATGACTCCATTCAGGGAGGCAGCAGGGCTCTGCTCCCCCTGAGGCCCTGGAGGTATTTGGTGAATAGATGGTGTAGTCAAGGGGCTCAGAGTGGATCTCTGCAAATAAAGGGGTTATTCATGCTTGTCCTTAAGAGTTTCTGGAGGGTGGAGTGGGGGTGGAGAGAGAACTCATTGAGTAGTGTTTGCTGCCCAAGAACTAGGACCTGAGTCTGGATCCCTGGAAGCCAAGCACCGTACTGAGTGTGGTGGTGTGTGCCTTTAATTCCAGCACTCGGCAGGCCAGTGGATCTCTGCGAGTCTGAGGCCAGTCTGGGTTCTGTGGGTTACACAGCAAGTTCCAGACCAGCCAGGATTGCATGGTTAGGTGAGACCTCGGAGGGTGTCTCAACCCACCCCCTAAAAAATGGGGTGAGGGGGAGCCAAACATTGTGGGCACAGGCATGTATGTATTCCCAGCACTGAAGGGACAGAGTCAGGAAGATCCCTGGGTCTCCCCAGAGAACTACACAGTTGAATCAGTGATCTCCAGGTTCAAGGAGAGAGAGAGCCTGGCTCACAAACGAAGGTGGAGTGTGACAGAGGCTGCCATCCAACTCTGACCTCCGCCTCCACTTAAACGCGCACACATATGCACCTGGACACGTGTGTGTACACAACTCACGTGGAGTTGTACAATTCTTGCTCTACTCACAGTTGCTTTTCTCCAGAAATACTCTAAAAGGACAGAGCCCTCACTTCAGGGTCACGAAGAAAAGAACCTGTGAACCCCAGACCCCAGAGACGCCCCGGGTATACAACAGCACTGACATTTAGCTGACTCTGACTGCATAGCAACCACCACCTTGGACATGCTGTGTCTGTATCTCTTGAGTTCTCACCTCAGCTGTTAGCAGAAAGGACTCTGCCAATACCACTCCAACCCTCAGTCAGGATTCAAACACCCAGCTCCAGAGGCATACGTAGTCTTCGCTGTTCTTTGGGCTTCCATCCTCATGTCTCTGAGCCTGAAGGGTTCTGGGTGTTAGTTTGGGGGTTCTCATCCCCCTCCCCTACTCTGGAGTCTGGAGGCCTGGACATCAGTGTTGGAGTTCAGTGGGCTCTCTCTTTCCTAGTGGGGAAACTGGGAACCTCAGCTCAAGTCCACTCTTCCGCAGCAGGGTGGGGGTGGCCTGGGTTGGGACACGTCCTCTTTCAGGTTCTCCCTTGCTGGCCTCTGACCACTTCCTCTTCCCCTGGGTGGAGGGAAGGAGGGAGGTGGCTCTGTGCAGTGGCCCTGGCTGAGCCGAGGGGCCTCAAGAACTCTTGGGAACGGCTCTAGTGGACTTTTATCATGAAGATACATTGGAGTTGGTCAAAAGACCTTTCTTCATGGAATGACATGATAATGGGTGCTTGTTCTTTAATTTATTTGTGTGGTAGATTACATTTATTGGTTTATGTATTTTCAACTATCACCACGTGTCTGAGATGAAACCAAGTTGAACACGGTAGATAATATTTTGATGCGTTCCTGAATTCTTTGTCTTATCAAGAAGTTTTTCATATTCATCAGAGATGCAGATGTATAATTTTCTTTTGTTGTTTGAGTCTATCTGGTTTTGGTATCAGGGTAATATTGCCTTCAACAACAACAACAAAAAAAAAGAAATTGGAAATATTCTTTCAGTTTCTGTTGTCTGGCACATTTTGACGAGTGTTGGTGTTAGTTCTCTTATAGGGTCTGGTACAATTCTGACCTCAGTCTGTCTGGCCCTGGGCTTATTTGGGAGATGTTTTAAATTATTGGGGTTTGTTTGTTTGTTTGTTTTTCAAGACACGGTTTCTCTGTGTAGCAGGACTAGAATTCCCTCTGTAGAACAGGCTGGCCTCAAATCCAGAGATCCACCTGCCTCTGCTTCCCCAGTGCTGGGATTAAAGCTACCTCTCTGCTTAGATTATTGTTTTTATTTCATTTAATCCTGTGGTTCTGTTAGTTAGAATTATTGACTTTATCTTTATTTCAGTTTAGTAGGATACACACACACACACACACACACACACACACACACACACACACACAAGTCTTCCAGGTTTTCCAGATTAATGGAATACTGTTTTTTTTCTTTTTTTCTTCCTTTTTTCTTTTTCCTTCTTTCTTTCTTTCTTCCTTCCTTCCTTCCTTCCTTCCTTCCTTTCTTTCTTTTGAGACAGGGCTTCTCTTTGTAGCTATGACTGTTCTGGAACTAGGTCTGCAGACCAGGCTGACCTTGAACTCACAGGTTTATCTCCCTGCCTCTCCCTCCCAAATGCTGGGATTAAAGACAAGCACCACCAATGCCCAAAGCGTTTGGGGTGCTAAGCAGGGCAGGCGTTGGGAAATCGCATCCCGCCGTACTGTGGACAGGGCTGTGGGAAATCAAGAGACACATAGAATGGTCAGACCCTGGTTCTACCACTCCTCTGCGGTGGGGTATAGCGAGTGTCATGGGTGTGCATTCCCTACAGTCTGTGGATCAGCGCTCAGACATAAGTGCAGGCCGGTTCCTGGGCTCTGGGCAGGGGTGGGCCTGGGACTGGCTCTCCCTGTCCTGGTGTCAGCACAGGGATCCCATCTCTCCAAGCCACATTCTTTGGAGCTTGTCCTTTGCCCCTCCCAAGGACTCAAGGTTTCCTCTTCAATTTCCCAAGTTTCTCTTCATGTAACCATCCATGACTTGAGCGACTGAAGATCAAAGCTAGGGAATAATGGTAAGGGACCCCGAGGGCCAGCCCAAGGGTACCAGCAAGGCCTAGGCCTGGAGGATTCCCTCTCACCTTTGACCACATTCATTCTCTGTGACTGAACCACTCTGGGAGCCCAGTTTATTTTATTTTATTTTATTTTATTTTTTCGGGGCAAATACGCTTTATTCAGTCCTGGCATCAGACTGGCGAGTCCCGCTGTCCCTCCCCTCAGCTACGAGACTAATTCTCCAAAGACCACAGACAGTGACATCTCTTCACTCACATGACATTTTCTTCTTTTTTTTTCCATTGTCTTTTTTGTTGTTGTTTTCTTTAAAAAGAAAAAGAAAAAAAAGGGAAGAAGACAGAAAGAGAAAGAGAAAAAGAGGGCAAGAAAGGCCCAGAGCCGGAACATCAAGCTTAAAGGAGGCAGCTGGTGGCGTTGACAGCGAAGGGAACGGGTGGGGTAGAGCTCTGCAGAGACCCAGGGCAGGGGTCGAGGAGGACTCTGGGACCGTTTGTTCCTGAGATCTGTGTGTGTGTGTGAATGAGTGTGTGTGAACCACCCAGAGGTGAGATACAGGTAGTGAGGACAGAGGGAGGCTGGGAAGGCTGGAGGGGCGGGGCTGGAGCCGGAGACCAGTGGAGCAGACTTGGCAACCAGGCAGGGGTAGCCCAGTTTATAAAGGAACAAGTTTATAAAAGACAGTTCCCCTAGGTGGCATTAAGCTGATATGAGGTTACTATCCCCATCATATCCTTGTCCTCCTGACTTCAATAATTGCTGGACGAACTCGAGACCCCACCCAGAAGGGCTTTATTCTTTGGGCATCTGGCCTGGTCTATGACCCAAGGAGCTCAGACTGGATTTGCTACTGTGCCTGCAGTACAGGGGATGGGGTATCTGCCCTGGCCCCCTGTGACCTCTCTGATGTCACCCTACCCTCCCACTTCACGTTCTTCCTTCTGAATCCTTGGTTTCTCTGCTCCTTTTATCTCACACCAAGCTGGGAGTAGTCCATTTGGAAATCCACAAAGCAGAGTACTTCCTTTTTCCAGTGTTAGCATCAGGATTTGGGAAGGTACTGCCGTGCCGTGGTTGCTGCAGTGGAGGGTTGACACAGCGCCTGGGGTGGAGCTTGTGAATGTGAACCCCTGATCCGCCCAGCGCTTCCTATAAAAGGGACAAGACCAGGTACATGCTGACACCTATGGTACCGTACTAAGTAGGAGTATGTCATGAAGCTGGGTGTGGCAACTCACGACTGTCACCCCAGCATGCTATAGACAGAGTCAGAAGGCTCTGCATAGTTCAGTCTCCTGTCTTGTCATTATGAGATATATGGGTGCTGGGGATCTGTTTTGCTTTTTTTTTTTTTGAGAAGATCTCACTGTGTAGCCCTGGCTGTCCTGTCCTGAAACCTGCTATGTAGACTAGGCTGGCCTTGAGCTCACAGAGAGCTATCTGCTTCTGCCTCCAAGAGTCAGAGGGACCAAAGGTGTGTGCCACTACACCCAGTGCATTCTAAACCCAAGTCCTCATGCTTGCAAGACAAGTGCTTTACTATTAAGCTATTTCCCCAGTCCCTAGTTTTAATTTTTTCAGTTGGGTTCTTTTGGAGCCCAGGTTGCTCTCAAATTCACTGTGTAGGTAAGGGTTACCTGAACTTCTGATCCTCCTGCTTCTACCTCCCAAGTCCTGGGATTACAGGTGTACTAGTGTGCCCAGTTTATGTGGGGCTGGGAATCATGCATGCTAGGCAGGGACTCATTTCATCTTTGCTCCTGGTTACATCCCCAGCTATTCAAATATTCATTTATTTAGTGTAGATATGTATATATAGTATGTCGGTGTCCATCGTTGTAGATGTATTTGTGGCGCATATGCACATGTGTAGAAGCCAGAGGTAAACATCAGTATTCCTTGGGATGCCATCCATCTTGGTTTTGTTTCTCATTGGCCTAGAATGTGCAGAGTAGGCTTTGTTGGCTGATTAGTGAGCTCAGGATCCTTCGGTCTCCATCCCCACCCCAAGTGCCGGGATTATAAGAATGTAGCAGTAAGTACCACCATGGTCAGCTTTTCTTTTCTTTGTTTGTCTCTTTGTTTCTTTGTTTTTCTCTTTGCTTCTTTCTTTGTTTCTTTGTTTGTTTGTTTCTTTCTTTCTTTCTTTTCTTTCTTCCTCTCTTCCTCTCTTTCTTAATGTTCATTCCAGGGGTCAAATAGGCTCTCATGTAGCATTTTATATACTGAACTATGTCCCTAGTTCTCTTTAGTTTTGAGACAGCATCTCATGTAGGGCTAGCTTCAAACCTACCATGTAGCTGAAGGTGGACTTGAACTCCTGATTCTTCTGCCTTGACCTTCGAAGTGCTGGGATTACAGCCATCCATGTTTATTCGTTTGTCTTTGTTTTTCGACAATTTAAAAACAGCTCCATTGAGTCCTTTTCCATGCAGTGGTCATATAAGTGTGTAATTCCATGCATTAGTGTGTTGACAGGGCCATGACGCCCTCGCCACAGCCTTTGAACCTTTCCATCACCAGTCAGAACACCTTTCCCACCGAGCAGTAGCCCCATGTTATTTCCTGCCTCCTGCTTCAGTCCCATCCCTATTTTCCCTGTGGGGAAAGGTGTGTGGCACCATTCTGGGCACTGCGTGTAAAATGGAACCACCTTCCGCTCCTGTTTAATTTCTTTAACTTTATGTTGCTACGATCAGTCTGTGCTAGAATGTGGAAGCACACTTCCTATCTTTTTATGACTGAGTAATATTCTGATATGTGAATAGGCCACTTCTTATTGACCTGTCTTTCAGTGGATGGGCACCAGGGTTTTTTCCAGTCTCAGCCAGTATGAATAGCACAGTTATTCATGCCCCAGTCTCTGTGTGGACATGCCTTGATTTCCCTGGTATTTACCTAGGAGTGGGATGGCTGAGTCACCCAGGAGTCTGTGTTTAGCCTTGGAACAGCTAGCAGGTGCTTTGATAGCGATATTACCATCTTACCCTCCCTTCCCCCTCAACACAGTCTTCTGAGGACTTGATATCAACTCTCTCTCTCTCTCTCTCTCTCTCTCTCTCTCTCTCTTTCTCTCTCTTCTTAGTCTATACATTTTACAGATCCTAGGATCAAACCCAGGCATCATGTGTTCCTGGCAAGTGCTCTACCACTAAGCCATATCCCCAGACCTCCTTTTACTTTTGATTTTGAGATAGGATTTCACTAACTTTCTCAGGCTATCCTTGCTTGAACTTACTCAGTAATGGAGGCAGGCTTTGAACTCGTGATCCTTCTGCCTCAGCTTTGAGAGTTAATTGGGATGACAGGTCTGAATCACCAGTCCCAGCTTCTGTTTTTTCTTTTCTTTTTCCCAGTTAGCTATTCTACTTGGATGTAGTGAGTTATGGTTATCATCATTGTACCTGGGAAGATGAGAGAGGAGGATCGAGAGTTCAAGGTCAGGTGGGGCTACACAGAGAGACTTTGTTACATCATATACACATGCATCATACACACACACACACACACACACACACATATATATATATATCATATACATTCACATATATATACATCATATACATACACATATACATCTATACATCATATACATACACATACATATATACATGTCATATACATGCACATATGTATATATCATATACATACACATATATACATCATATACATATATATCATACACATAGACATATATACACATATATATACATCATATACATACACATACACACCTATATATATCATATACATGCACACATATATACATCAAATACATACACATATACATCTACATCATACACACATACATATATATTTTTCCTAACCTCTCAGGTGTGAAGTGGTCTCTCATATCATTATGGCATCCCCTAGCCATCTTTATGTGTATTTTTGGCCATGTGTTTCTCTTCAGTGAGAAAACATCTCTTTGCATACTTTTAGCACATTTAATTGTGTTGCCTTTTAATTACAGAATTCATTCTAAGCTAAGTGTGGTGACTCATGTCCATACACTGGGAGACTGATGCTGGAGGATTGCCATGAGTTCAAGGCCAGCATAATCTACATAGCAAAAATCTAACTCGCCTCAGACAGACAAAAGAATTCTTGACAGGGGTCCCTTATCACACGTCCTATGGCCTCTGGCTCCTCCCTGTGCTACCTTGTCTGATGATTGACATCCACATATCCAGATACTGATGTTTGAGAAATGCTGACATGCAGACCAAGGTGGGAGAGGCGTCGTCTGGAGAACTTTCTGCCCGATATTTAACAACCGTCTGTCCTTTTCCATTTTGTCTTCTTGGCACGTTTGCTTATATTTTTATTTTTTGATGGGTAAAATCTGCACAGATACAGATTTTTTCTTTTTAATTTTTTTTTTTTATATTGTGATTGGGAGGTGGTGTCAGGCAGATCTCTGAGTTAGAAGCCAACCGGGTTTACAGAGCAAGTTTCAGGGCAGTCAGTGCTACACAGAGAAAGTCTGGTTCAAAAAACTGGAAAAAAAATTGTCTATATTGTATGTGTGTGTGTTTACAGACACCATGTATGCAGGTCAGAGGACAACTTTTTAAGAGTCGGTTCTCTCCCTCCACCATGTGGCTTCTGAGTTATCAATTTTGGTGACAAGTACCTTTGTATGTTGTCGAGATTTCTCACCAGCCTCTAGATTTCTTTCTTTCTTTTTGGGGGTGTGTGGTGGGGTTGGGGGGAGTGGTGTTTCATGATTCCTAGGCTGGTCTTAGAATTTAGGATGACCTTAAATTTCTTTTTTTTTAAAGATTTATTTATTTATTATGTAAGTACACTGTGTCTTCAGACACCCCAGAAGAGGGCGTCAGATCTCATTACAGATGGTTGTGAGCTACCATGTGGTTGCTGGGATTTGAACTCAGGACCTCGGGAAGAGCAGTCAGGGCTCTTAACTGATGAGCCATCTTTCCAGCCCGACCTTAAATTTCTGACCCGACTGCCTCTGCCTCCCCAGTGCTGGGATTACAAGTGTGAATAAACTTCGGGTTTATTCAGTGCTAGAGATCTAAGCTAAGGCATTTGCAAGACAGGCAAGAACTCTGCCAAATGAGCTCCATTCCAGTACCCTCTTAATATTTATCATTGTTAAGTATGTGTTTTGCTTGCATGTATGTCTGTGTACTGAGTTCATGCCTAGTACCCATGGAGGTCAGAGGAGTACATAAAATCTCCCAGGACTGGAGTTATAGACGATTGTGAGCCATCATGTGAGTACTGGGAATTGAACCTAGGTCCCCATGAAGAACAGCCAATATTCATAACTGCCATCTCTCCATCCCACCCATCCCCATGTTGTTACGTAGCCCAGGCTGGCCTCTAACTTGTGATCTTTCTGCTTTATCCCCTAAGCCTGAGCCACTACTACTGCTGACAGCTGCGGGTACATTTTTAAAAGTCAAATTTGTCTTTGATGATGTCACAGACATCGTGTACAGAGTGCAATCTGGTAACTCTCATCTGACCTCTCTTATCCCTCTCCCCCACTTGTCTTCTCCCCTCTTCCTTATACACAGCTTTCCCACATTCACATTGTTCGTTTTGTGACCCACAGTCTCTAACCAGGACCATCTGTGTGACCTTGGGTTTGGAACTGTCCATTAGAGCCTGATGGGCTCTGCAGTGGTCTACAAATAAAGACAATGACTCTCTCATCCCCAGAAACCAATAGTTAAGTGAGCTGGGATACGGTCCCATGAGTCCTTCCCTGACCCCTGATTGACTCTTGACCGGTCCAGTCCTGTGCAGGCCCCAGGGCAGAAAGCTGCATCGAGTTCCGGATTGCAATGGCTGTTCCATTCCCAGAAGCTGGCAGTCCACATTCTGCTTCTTACACTGTGCCAGCTCCCTCTCTCTTGATGTCCCCTGAATCATAGGGGGGCGGGGTGCTATGAATGTCCTGTTTAGGGCTCTGCACTCAGCCATCTTTCATCCTTAGTATCGTGATCAGCAGAGACTCTGCATTTTGGGTGCTGGAGGCAGAAGGATCAGGTACAGAATCTCAAAGTTCAGTCCTGTCTCTTCTTGTCTTGAGCCTCCAGCTATGGACAACTACAGTTAACAACTTAAAAAGACCAACCAACCAACCAAACAAACAAACCATCAAAAATCCAAACCAAACAACAAAACCCAAAAAGTTGTGGAGCTGGAGAGACAGTGTTTTGGTGACTTTTCTATTGCTGTTTGAGACACTATAACCAAGGCAACTTACAGAAGACAGAGTTTATTTGGAATTCCTGTATCAGAAGGTGAGTCCGTGACCATCATGGTAGGGGGCATGGCAGCAGGCAGCCAGGTGAGGCACTAGGGCAGGAGCTGAGAGCTTACATCTTGAGACAACTGCCAGGCAGAGGGACAGTACTGGGAATGGCTTGGACTTTTGAAACCTCATAGCCCTGGACTGATCCATCCCCTGCAATGACATTACCCCATCAATTCTGTATCAGTTATGCTAGGAGCTTGCCTCTAAGCAGTTCCTTCCTAGTCTTGGCTTTGCAAGGGGTTTCTTTATCGAGTAAGAATTGCTTTTGAAATACAATGTATCCAACAGTTGGGAGAAGTCAGAGCTGGGGATTCTTGAAGTCTTACCAAAAATAATGTATTAAAAGATAGCAATGAACCAAAACAAACAAACAAACAAAAGATGGAGTGTGGTGGCTCACATCTTTGATCCCTGTGCTTGGAAGGCAGAGGCAGGAATGTCCCTGTGAGTCCAAGGCCAACTTGGTCTCCAGAGCAAGTTCTAGGACAATCAGGGTCACAGAGCAAGTTCTAGGACATTCAGGGTTACATAGAAACCCTGTCTTGAAAAACAAAACAAAAATCCTAAATCAAAACAAAACAGAACAGAACAATGACCCAGGCTGTAACTCACTTGGTCGAGTAATGGCTTTAGCATGTGCAAAGCCTGGGTTAATCCCCAGCAACTCATAAAAACCATATATGATGGTTGAAACTGTGATCTCAGCATTTGGGAGGTGGAAGCAGAGGTGATCTTGGGCTACAGATGAGTATTAGCCTAGGATATAAGATACACCATCTCAAAAATAAAACATGTGCTAGCCAGGTTCTGGAGGTCTGAGGATGCTATCACCTTTGGTCCTACTGTCCTTTCCAGATGACAGGTGTCTCTACCCTACCTTCTCCAGATGTGTGCCTTTTTACGCTTGCTTCTCTTCTTGGCTTCTGAACAGGAACCTAGCACCAGTGCCTCTGAGTGACAAAGCAAAGTGAGCATTGGTAGCTCAGCTGTACAGGAGTTGGGAAAGCAAGAGTCTGGCTTCTGCCTTCGCCAGGTGTGTCCTCTTATGGAAGGATGCCCCAAACACAGGAAGGTGATTTTATTGAAAACCACACATGGTAGAGCCCATATATCCCAACAAATAAGTGTTTCAGAGGTGTGTGATTGTGATTCTTCTGGTTAGAAAAACCATTACAGGAGTGCAAGGTGATGTGTGGATACAGCTAAGCATGTCCAGCTTACCGTCAAATAACATGCCTTTCCCTCATCCGCCTGGTGATCTTACGTCTGGCTTCCATTTCCTCATGCTCCAGCGGGCATGGTGGGTGGGCTGGCAGACTCATTAGATCTGACTTAGAGGCTCAATTCAAAATGAAATGTGTCCTGGAGACACTGGTGGTGACACCCCAGGAGGGTCCTGACTGAGGGACCGGGGAAGGGGATGGCCCTGCTGGCAGAGAGGATGCAGGGAGAGTTCCTTTGGCGACTTAACCCTGGTTTTGGGTTGTGTGGTTTAAATCTGAATGTCAGGTTTGCTTTTCCAGGTGCGTCCTGGAGCCTGTGTGATTGGATCAACACGGGCTCTGTTTATGATGGTAACAGCCACGACTTCAGTGCCAAGAGGAAACTTTCCGGTTCTGACTCAGGCAGACCCTTTGCTTTGGGCTGATGCTGTTTTTCACCTCAGCCTGGAGGGCTGGGGGCGGGGGTGGTGGTGGTGCAGTGCCCCAAGCTGCTCTACCAGACCTTGGGTCAGCTGCCTCCTGCTGCTTGGTAATAGACAAATGGCATCTTGTCCAGTTGCCTTGATGGCACTGTGCCTGGATTCCTCCGTCATTCACCTTATTCACCTGAGATAATTATCTCATGTATGGGTTTCCTTGTTTATGGCTTATGGTCTGTCTTCCCTGACAGAATGGAAGAGCTACAGGGCTAGTCCCCCCTCACCCCTGTTTGTGTGTGTGTGTACTTGTATCAGTCTCTTGTGGGTATATGTAGTGAATATACACTTGTATGTGCGTATGTGTGTACTTATGGAGACCAGAGATCCAAGTTGAGTATCTTTTGTTTTAAAGGTTTATTTATTTATATGAGCACACTGTAGCTGTCATCAGACATACCAGAAGAGGGCATCGGATCCCCTTACAGATAATTGTGAGCCACCATGTGGTTGCTGGGAATTGAACTCAGGACCTCTGGAAGAACAGTCAGTGCTCTTAACCATTGAGCCATCTCTCCAGCCCCGACGCTGAGTATCTTACTCAATCTATTTCCACTTTATTTTTTGAGACAAGGGTCTCTTACTGTACCTGGAACTCACCAATTCTTTTAGAATGGCTGTCTAGCAAGCCACCAAGAGTCTCCTATCTTACCTGCCTTAGCACTAGGATTACAGGCACAGGTTACCATACTCAGCTTTTCCATGGGCTCTGGGGATCCAAACTCACATCCTCATGTTTGCACGGTAAGCACATGACCAACTGAGCCCCAGCCCCCTTCTCCTCTCCTCTCTCTCTTTCTCTCTCTGAGACAAGGTTTCCCTATGTGACCCAGACTGACTCTGAACTCAGCCTATGGTCCTCCCGACTTAGCTTCGAAACCGCTGGGTAATAGGTCCACACCACCACACCTCGCTTCTGTGTCCGTTTTCAGATCTCAGCTCTAGAACAGTGTCCTGCGTACAGCTGGTATCAGGTTCATGTTTGCCACTTATTGCGTGGCTGGCATCCTTCTTTCTCTTTACAGAATTCTTTCTAAGTTGAATTCTGTTCAATGTGCCAGTCTGCTTTAAGACTGCTGCAGCTCCCTATTGCCTTAGCAAGATTCTGTACACACTGCCAACCAATGTCTGGTTTACTGAATGGCGTGCCTTGGCTATAGACACCCTTCATTCCAGCCACGCTGAGTCCCTTCCCAGGGTGTGGCATGCCTGCTGCTCCTGCTTCATGGAACTTCTTGTTACCTCTTAACCCTACTCAACCCACATACTCTGTCCTTTGCCAAACTCGGGTTAAGGTTACCGCCTCCAGGAAGCCTTCCTCCCTCTCTCTTCCCAGTTTTGGCCCTGTCCTTTCCCCTTTCATTGGCGGATCGGTTTGTTATCAGTTTATTGCAATCGTCTTAAAAGAAAAAAAAAACTTTACAAAACTTGCTGTGTAACTCTGGCCAGATTGACAATTTACTACATAACCTAGGCTGGCCTTGACCTCACGACAATCTCCATCTGTAATGGGGTCTGACGCCCTCTTCTGGTGTGTCTGAAGACAGCTACAGTGTGCTCATACACATAAAGTAAAGAAATAAATCTTTAAAAAATAAAGAACAAGGGGCTAGAGAGATGGCTCAGCAGTTAAGACCACCGACTGCTCTTCTGAAGGTTCTGAGTTCAAATCCCAGCAACATGGTGGCTCACAACCATCTGTAATGAGATCTTGACTCCTTCTTCTGGAGTGTCTGAAGACAGCTACAGTGTACTTACATATAATAATAAATAAATCTTTAAAAAAAATAAAAAACAAGATCAGAGCTGGAGGATGTGGCTCTCAGGTAAGGCCCCTGCCTAGAATCCCCCAGTGAGGGATTGGGAGTGGGGCTCAGTGGCAGAGTGCTTGCCTAGCACACTTAGGGCTCTGGGTTCCGTTCCCAGAACTGTAAAAACCCTCCAAATAGCAAACCAGACTCACGGTGTTTGCGACCCCTGGATTACAGCATCTCTCACTTCGCACGACGCATCGCTGACCACCCTCAGTGGGCTTTGGCCATTACTCTCCTGGCTGGGTGTGGATACTTGTGCCCTTTGCTAGTTGAGAGACCTGAGGGCGGATCCCATGATTGCCAGCGATAAATAGGAACTCCTGCAGACATTACTTCTGCACATATGTATATGTATATGCAAATGTATACATATATGTATGTGTGTATATGTGTATGTGTATGTATATGTGTATACATGTATGTGTGAATATATGTATATGTGTATATATGTATATGTGTATACATGTATATGTGAACATATGTATATGTGTATATATGCATATGTGTATACATGTATATGTGTATACATGTATATGTGAATATATGTATATATGTATATGTGTATATATGTATATGTATATATGTATATGTGTATGTGCATATATGTATATGTGTATGTGTATATATGTATATGTGTATGTGTATATATGTATATGTGTATGTGTATATATGTATATGTGTATGTGTATATATGTATATGTGTATGTATATATGTGTATATATGTATGTATATGTATATATACACATACATGCACACACACACACATATATATATACACATACATACACACACACACACATATATCACATTTCTCTTGCATAAATACAGGAGGGGTTGCTGGAGCCTCTGATAATGTGTGTACAGCTTTCTACAAACTGCCCCAAGAGACTGCAGTCTCTGTGCTTTCTGGCCGCTCGTTGCACATCTTCCTGCCATGAGCACGGCTGACTCTTGTTCCTCTCCGCTCTCCCTCCCTCTTGTAGAGGTGTCCGTGTGTGTTCGTGAGTCTGTGCGTGCGAACAGAGGCCGGAGGCCAACCTCAGGCCTCATCACTCAGAATCTAGCCACTTGTTGTTGTTTGGTTGGTTGGTTTTTTTTCTCCTGAGACGGGGTTTCTCTGTGTAGCCCTGACTGGCCTGGAAGTTGCTCTGTGGACCACCCTGGTCTCAAACTCACAGAGATCCCCTTGCCTCTGCCTTCCAAGAGCTGGGGTTAAAGGTGTGCACCACCACTGTCTGGCCATCCACCTTGTTTTTTTGAGATAGAGTCTCTTACTGGCCTAGGGCTTCCTTTCAGAGCACCAGACTTCGCTTCCAGGTTCCCACGTCTTCCTGATCTAAACGGTCTCTCAATGGGACTCTCTTCCCAGATGATTTTAGCTTCTGTCAAGTTGACCACTGAAGTTAACTGATGGCAATACTGCCCAGTGAAAGAAGAGGCAGGCAGAGAGGGAACAGGCGCTGAGCCTATTTCTTCCTCTGACCTACTTCATGGTCCTTCTTGAGACCCGAGGACCCTGAGGGTTGTACATGTGATATCATTTCCCATCTCTCCCCCCAACCCTACCAACAGCTCTCTGCTTTGGTCACATGCCCCCAGGAGCCCTTACATGAAGTGGGGGAGGGAGCCTCATCCCAAGTGCCCAGACTGAGGAGGAATCTCATTCCTGTGAGAGAGTTGAGGCAGCTGGTGCTTGAGACCCACTTATGGCCCATAGCAGAGGCTTCCAGGGAACTGCTGTCTTTGGGGCTCTTTAAAGCTCTATAGAGTCCAGTGGCCAACGACGGCAGACATGGAGAGAGCCTTTTGCATCTTTGTTACCCGAAGAGGGGTTTGCTTTGGCTCTTGGTTTCAGTCCATCCTGGTGGGGACATCGGTGGTGCTCCTAGTTACTGGTAGGTGTTGGGGGCACGGGCGGCTTGCAGGCAGAACTCTCAGGACCAGCCTAGAACTCTCAAAGGCCTGACCGTCGTGACCCACTTTCTCCAGCCAGGCCTCACCCTTTAAAGGTTCTACAGCCACCTCCAAACAGTGCCACCAGGTAAGGACCAAGGATCCCAATCAGGAGCGTGTAGGTTTCTAAGTTGCTTTTGTCAGGATATAAGGTCACAGCCACAGGAAAAGAAAATTAAGATGTTGGGTTTGTGAAGTGCTGGGGATGGAATCCAGGGCTTCCTGTACGCCAGGCAAACACTCTACCACCTGAGCTACACCCTCAGCCCCTCCCTCTCCTTGATTTTTAGGCACCGTTGTATGTGCGGATGTGTGTCTGTGTGTACACGGGTATGCATGTGTCATGGTTCATGTGTGTAGGTCAAAGGACAACTTGCAGGTGTTGTTCTCTCCTTCCATCACGTGGATCCCAGGAAGTGAATTTAGGTCAGGCTTAGGGGCAAGTATTTTGACCTGCCAAGTCACCTTTATTTTAGTTTAGTTTTTAAAAGATTTATGTTTTTTTTTATGTCTATGAGTTCACCACCCCAGAAGAGGGCATTGGATCCCATTACCGATGGTTGTGAGCCACCATCTGCATCTGGGAATGGAATTGAACTCAGGACCTCTTCACCACCCCAGAAGAGGGCATCGGATCCCATTACCGATGGTTGTGAGCCACCATCTGCATCTGGGAATGGAATTGAACTCAGGACCTCTGGAAGAGCAGCCAGTGCTCTTAACGGCTGACCCACCTCTCCAATCCCTTCTTTTTTGACTTTTAAAGAGAGGTTCTTACCTTTAATCCCAGCACTTGGGAGACAGACACAGGTAGAACTCCTTATGTTTGAGGCCAGCCTGGTCAACACCATGAGTTCTAGGACAGCCAGAGCTACATAGCGAGACCTTGTTTCTTTCTTTCTTTTTTCTTTCTTTCTTTTTTTTTTTTTTTGGTTGTTTTGAGACAGGGTTTCTCTGTGTAGCCCCTGGCTGTCCTGGAACTCACTCTTTAGACCAGGCTGGCCTCGAACTCAGAAATCCACCTACCTCTGCCTCCCAAATGCTGCGATTAAAGACGTGCGCCACCACCGCCCGGCTCGAGACCTTGTTTCTAACAAAACAAAGCAAAGCAAGCGAACAAACATAAAGGATCTTTGCGCATACCCCAGATTGGCTTTGAACTCATCATTCTCCTGCCTCAGCTCTGGAATGCTAGGCTTACTGGCATGTGCAAGCCTGGCTGGCTAAATATGTCAGTTTTCTTGACTGTGAACTATTGATCCTGACTTCACAGGCAGCAGCATGCATCGCGGCCCAGCAAGCCAGTGTAGTGATTGCACCGCTCTCACGTGAGGATTGCAGAGTCACCCATCCCTAGGATCCCATAAACCAGGAAGAATTCCTAGGAGGCGCCCAGGCCAGAACCTGCTCCCCCTCCCCACCCCCCACCCCCCCACACACACAGCAGCCCTATTCCCCAGTGGGGAAATGCGGCTTACTAAAGTCAACAATGTCCAGAGGAAAATCCAATCCCCCCCAAACTCCAAAAGGCAGTCCTGGACTACAGGAGGCTTTTTGACGGTTAGACAAAAAACAGTCCTCAGGAACTCGTGAAACCTGTTCCTCTCTGCAAAATGGAGTCATTCTACTTATCACTGGCAGAAAGGACAACAAGCTATTCCTGGTGCCTATTAGCATACCAAAGCACTTGCTGGCTTCTGGGCTCCCTAAGTAAAGCACCTGTTATACATATTTCTGAGTTCATGCTGACACCCTAACCCTTCTCACCCTAAACTTCCTCTAGTTTCCAGTCCCGCCTCCCACCAGCCAGCTACTCATTCTCCTTATAACCCTGCTATTTTGATCTACTATCTCTCTGCGTCTGTCTTCATTAGGGCTTTACTGCTGTGAACAGACACCGGTGACCAAGGCAGCTCTTATAAGGACAACGTTTAATTGGGGCTGGCTTACGGGTTCAGAGGGTCAGTCCATTATCCTCATGGTGGGAGTCTGGCAGTGTTCAGGCAGGCATGGTGCAGGAGGACCTGAGAGTTCTACATCTTCATCTGAAGGCTGCTAGGAGTAGACTGGCTCCCACGTGGTTAGGAGGAGGGTCTCCTTGCCCACCTCCCACAGTGACACACTTCCTCCAACAAGTCCATACCTCCTAATAGTGCCACTCCCTGGGCCAACCATATTCAAATCACCACTGTGTCTCTCTCCTTCTGTCTCCCACTTCCTTTCACTTTTCCTCTATGTACCCCTCCCCCGCTCCTGTGTGTGTGTGTGTGTGTGTGTGTGTGTGTGTGTGTGTGTGTGTGTGCGCGCGCTCTGTTTCTCTCAGTGCCAGGGCCAGGCTGCCATGTTCAGTCTACTTCTCTCTTTCTTTGCTCTGAACTCTTCTAGATGCCTCTGACTGTTCTCTCTCACATCCACAATAGCAACCTTTGCCTCAACCATACCATGGAGTGGTCACGTAGTCAGTTTCTACAGGGCCTTACCGGATGTGAGGACTAGAACTTGGGATTGAAACCTGACTCAAGGCTCCCTTGAGCTCATTGGATTGGGCTGTGATGGTTGCTGCTGTACCCCCCCCCATCCCTGTGTGTGTTGGTTGAATGGCTAACCATGTCTCAGCAGGATCCCTGACTTGAGAAACTTGATGTCAGCAAGGAAAGCCGCAAAGCCAGTGGTCCTTTCTACTCTGCCTCAGAGTCAGAGAGCTGGACCGCCCGGCCGCGGCAGCTGCCAGGTTTGCAAACCAGTTCTGGGTGGCACTTCCTCTTCCAGAGGTCGGACACTAAGCAACTGGGACTCAGCCTGTCCCCGGGGGCTATGTACTTTAACAATGCCAGGAAAGGAAACCAGACTCAAAGGCACTTGGGGTTTTTCTTGTTGCTCTTGGTGGCAGGAATGGGGGTTAAGATTGGCGAGGCCCCAGGGGCAAGGTAGTTAGTCATTTTGACCGCTATGGGGGAAGGGATACCCAAGTTTGACAGACCCTTCAGGTCTCCAAGAAGCAACGACGGCTCACTGGTGTGTTTGTGCCTGTTAAACCAACAGCTTCTTGTGTGATCCACTTGCCACACGGTTTCTCAGCTAAAGCGTGATGTTCTGTGGGTCTGGCATGGTCTACTCCAGTGGTACTCAACCTGTGGGTCCCGACCCCTCTGGCCACCCTCGCTCTCCAAAAATATTAACACCACGATTCTTGGTGATATCGGAATTACAGTTATGAAGTAGCAATGAAAATAATTTTTATGGTTGGGGTGGGGGTGGTCACCACAACATGAGGAACTACTTTAAAGGGTCGAAGCATTAGGAAGGTTGAGAACCACTGCTCTACAGCAAAGAGAGGGGCGTGGCTCGCTTAGCTGTGACTTAACCTTGTTCTCCATCCCCTTGTGTTTAGTGACTTTAAGTCTTTTTTTGGCATTAAAATTATTTATTTATTTATTTATTCATCTTTTAGGATTCATTTATTTCATAATGCAGTCTGGGAGTGTCACAGCACAGCTGTGGAGGTCAGAGGACAGCTACCTTGAGGTCAGTTCTCTCCTTCCGCCACATGGATTTCCTGGAACACAGCACAAGTTGGCAGGTTTGATGCCAAGTGTCTTTACCTTCTGAGCCATCTCGCCGTGCGTGAATGGAAAGATGGGTGCCCCATAATCAAGGCTGGAAATGACCGTCAGGGAGCTTCTGTCCCACCCGCTCCAGTGAAGTCTGGGTGCCACAGTACAGCTTCTCTTTGATGTTCAAGATCTCCTGCTCAGCCACTGTGGTGAAGCTGTAGCCACACGTGCCCAAGAACCTCATGAGGCTGTCTCTCAGGCAGTACCAGACATGTCCAAGCATAGAGGAGTACAGGGAGAACAAGATGTATGCACAGCGTGAGCATGTGCACATACACACATGCACACACACATGTACACACACACACACACACACACACACACACACACACACACGCTGCATGCGCGTGCACGCACACACCAAACAAAACCACCAAACAAACAAAAAAACCCAAAACCATATGTGGTAGCTCACAACTGTAATTCCAACACTCAGGAGGCAGAGGCAGGAGGATCTCTGTGAGTTGGAGGCCAGCCTGGGCTACACAGTGAGTTTCAGGTTGGCCAGTGCAACATAGTGAAAGACCTCGTCTCAAACAAACAAAAATACAATCCCACAAAGATAATAGAAGTTGAAGTTCTTTAAAAACTACCAAAGTGTCATATAGTCATTATTTCTGAGAAGAGGCCCATGATTCAGGTGTTTGATGTCACCATGATCTCTGTCGTGAGCGATTTAGTGGGAGCCGGGCGTGGTGGCGCATGCTATTAGCCTCAGCAATAGGGGGACAGAGGCAGGCAGATTTCTGTGAGTTCGAGGCCAGCCTGATCTACATATTGAGCTGCAAGATAGCCAGGACTACATAGCGAGACCCTGTGTCAGAGGGGATGCACACCCACAGGGTGGTGGTTGGTGACAGGAACAAAGCCAGTGGCTACTGTGGGACCTGTTCAGCATTCTCAACATTCATAGGTCAAGAGCTGCTGTCGTCGAGCGACTCAGAGTGAAACCAAAGCACTGGGACAGCTGTAAGGTGGCTCTCAGTATGAGGCTGGTAAATTGTTTGCCTAGACTCCCGGGTTCCATCCTCGGCACAATGTGAACAGGGAGCAGTGTGATCCTGGGGAGTTAGAGCCAGGAGGATCAGAAGATTGTTCGTGCTAAAAGTTTGAGGTAGCCTGGGCTACATAAAACCAAGTCTTTTGTTTGTTTGTTTGTTTGCTTGCTATTTATTTATTTATCCTTCAAAACAGGATTTCCCTGTGTGGTTCTAGCTGCCTTGGAACTCCTTCTGTAGACCAGGCTAGCCTCGAACTCAGAGATTCACCTGTCTTTGCCTCCTGAGTGCTGGGATTAAAGGTGTGCACCAGTACACCTAGCAGAAACCAAGTCTTTTTCTTTCTTTCTTTCTTTCTCTTTCTTTTTCTTCCTTCCTTCCTTCCTTCCTTTCTCTCTCTCCCCCTCCTGCCCTCCCCCTCTTTCTCTCACTCTCCCTTCTTCCCTCTCTCCCTCCCTCTTTCTTTCTTTTCTTTCTTTCTTTCTTTCTTTCTTTCTTTCTTTCTTTCTTTCTTTCTTTCTTTCTTTCTTTCTTTCTTTCTTTCTTTTGACAGTGTTTCTCTGTGTGGCTTTGGTTGCCCTGAAACTTTCCTTGTAGACCAGGCTGGCCTCAAACTCACAGAGATCTGCCTACCTTGGCCTCCCAAGTGCTGGGATTATCAGCCAGAAATCAAATCTTGAAGGGGTGTATGTGTGTGTGTGTGTGTGTGTGTGTGTGTGTGTGTTGGGGGGAGGGGTGGGCAGAATGGAGCGGTGGCTTAGCAGTTCAGAACACATATTGCTCCTACAGAGAACGTGAGTTCAGTTCCCAGCAACTCACATAATCACAACAGCTCCAAGGGGATCCTACGTGCTCTGGCTCCCCTTCATTCACAGCAATGAGTTCACACATGAAGACACACATATGCACATAATTTAAAAACAATACTAAAAATTTTTGGACATAGGTTACCATATATCCCTGGATGGCTTTGAACTAATTCATAGATGTCATTCTGCCTCCCTAGTGTTCGTATTAAAGGTTATGAACCTCCAAGTGAAAAAAAAAATTTTTTTTTCAGAAAAAAGCAACTAGTTTTAAAGAACACATTCTTCTAGTGTCCAGTTACTCTTTGAAACAGACTTTTGGGCCTGGCACTGAGAGGGAAACTGAGGCTGCGGCATTCAAGGTAGGAAGAAATGTACTACTAAATCCAGCTCTGTCAACCCCGAGTGGGTGAAGATTGTCCAATGCATGCATTGTATGCAGTAGGCGCCCCATAAACTCTGATATTCTTGGGAAATTTCTGTTCACCTGGCTATGTGATCGCGGCCGGGCAGATAGTACTGGGGCTGCCTCAGTTTACCCCGGTCGGGCAAGACATGACTCTCTTGGGATGCTCTGGCGGGTCGGGACCCGCCTTGGGACAGGGCGGCGCGTTGAGGGGGGCGGCCCTGAGGAGTCACGTGGCGCGGCCGCCTCCAAAGCAGAAGTAGGAGAGCGGCTGAGCAAGACGTGAGCTGCCGTACTGCTCGGGCCCCAGGCGGCTGCTGCGCGAGGGACCCCTGTGTCCCCCCCACCCGTGGCTGGCAGGCCCAGGGATTGTGAGGGCGGCTGCGTTCCCGGGGTACCGCCAGGTGAGTGGCCCGGAGGGATGGAGCTCCCCGGGGACTTGCGCGTGTGCGGGGACCCTAGAGCTGGCACCGCGTTGGGTGGGGACTGTGACGGAGCACAGCGGGCACGGGCAGGGCTGGGGTGCGCGATCCGGGCAGGTGGTGGGGTATGCCCTGGGGAACCCTGCTTAGGGACAGCCGGGCCCGGCCCAGCCGCCGGCCACTTCCTCCCCCAGGGCTGGCGCCACCTCTCCAGGGTGTGCAGTAGCCAACTAGGGTTTGAATGAGAAACGCGGCTCCGGGTGCTGGGGTGGCCGGAGCGTCCGCCTTCCACTCTCGCCACTGGGAGTCCTGAGCGGGATGCGCGTCCCTGCTTGTGGGACAGCCCTGACCCCTTGATTTTGAACTTGGGACAGTCCTTCCCAGTAGTAAACAGGTGGCTCCAGGGTGGGGCGGAGCAGCCGCTCTTTCTCCACACGCGATTCTGGGACCCGCCCCTCCCGCAATTCTGCTCAGAAATGTGTTTTTTGGTTCAGTTTGGGGATCTCCCAGGGGTCATTTGCCCCGCGGGGAACCAGAATTCGAAGGGAAGGTGGGTTGTATACGGACTTAGGAGGTTGATACCTGGAGAGTCAGGGTCAAGCTCTTTCGGTACTCTGATCTCGAACTGGTGAGAGGCTGGCGGGGCGAGGGGGCGACACGCCCTGGAAACAGGTGGCCTTCTCTCTGAGACCTAAATTTGAATTTCAGTTCCATTTATGTGACACAGCACACAGAGAGGAGCCCCTCTGAGTCCGGGTTTCTCTCTTAGGTCCCCTAGTAGCCCAGAGCCTGTTTTCTGGGACTTGAAAGAGACTCCTCCGCAGTGCCTGACCCTGGTGGCAAAGGCCCTTCCTGGTGGGCACAGGTCACGGCCCCTGCTTTTGCTTCTGTGGGACACTTACAGGATGTTGGGGTTGGGACTAGCCCTAGGCTGTTACCCATTTTGCACGGTTGTGGGCAGCAGTGTAGTAGCCCCAGGGGATTTTGGTTGTGGATTTTATTGATGCTTAAAATTACTGGGTATTTGGCCTCCCAGTCAAGGCACGGTGTATGGGGTCTTCTGGAGGAGCTCCAGCGGGGACCCCTTTCCACCTCCTGGGTGGAGTTGTTAGGAAGTTACTGGTGGGAAAACTTCTGCAAATATTTAATTTCAAAAATAGGCAACCTTCTCCCTGCCCTGCCCCCCAAAAAGGACTTTTCTGTTTCAATTAGCATAAAGTGGATCCATCCGCGTTATCTTCTCTCATCCTCTGTCAGCGACTCCTCCGGATTTACAAGCAACGTTTTCGATACTTCTAATTTTTTTATATATTGCACTAATGACATTTATATTATAACTCATCGATTTGTAAGTTTGTTTTTATCAAACTAGCTCACGACTCTCCCAAGAACAAATCGCTTATAATTTATAAATTCACTCTTTTCCATAGCTTCTGTAACATTTTCATTTTTTTTTTATTATTTTTGAGACAGTCTCATATAGTTCAGGGTAGCCTCAAACTTTTGATCTTCCTGCGTCCACCTTCCAAGTGCTGGGATGATTGTGAGTGCCAATATTCTTGGCCTGTAGGGGATGCTCTCCCTCCCCCCTCCCCCCACTTCCCAGAGATGAGGAGTCAAGCCTTTCTGGTTTTATGGTCCTGTGAGCATCTTTCCGGATGTCTCGTTTTGCATATGAATGCTTGCTGGGTCAACTTTATACTTTAGAGATGCTCACAGTGCCCTTAAAAAAAAAAGTCAGCCCTGTTTTCACTTCCATGTGTAAAGGTGGACGTTGCTTGGTTCCTGGGTTGGACTCCCATTCTTTAGGATGGGTGTCAAATGGACCCCAGGATCCCTGGTGCAGTGGGAAGGGCAGACAATATTCAAGGGTTCAGCTGGGCCAACGTCTCGTAGAATTCTTTCTTGGGTTTTTGGCTGAAATCCAGCACTGACCCACATGAGCAGAGAGTGTTCAAGAGATGGACAGTCTCTGTTTCCTGTTTTGGGGTTCTCGTGTGTGTGAGAAGTCGGTTTCAAAGTGCAAAGGACATAGAAATGTGAAGAAAAAAAAAGAAGTTTCTTCTCATCTTCACCTCCAGCCATGTTTTTACTGACTGTGAATCAATCAGGTTACCCATAGAAGGGGCTCGGGGAAAGGGGAGTCCAGGCTAATTCATTAATTTTGGAAAGAACAAAACAGAAGCAAAGAGGGAGTTATCCGGATGGTTAGGACCCTGCTCTGGGAATACAGTCAGTTGGAGACCTTCGTGCCTTGGGCGTTGAAGCCTGGAACTCTGCCAGAGCTGGCCACTGCCTAGAACCCGGACCAGAATCTGTTTCCAGGGTGGTGTTGCTTCAGGGATTGGGATCTCACTGGGGGAAGCCTTTCCTGGGCACCTGGCAGTGGGGGACGGTTGGGATGCCTGGATGGAGCATTGTGTATAGGGCAGAACTGTGCAACGGGGACCTGGGTCTTCTTTGTAAGCTGGGTGACCTTGGACGAGCCAGTCCCCCTACCCACTCTTCTAAGAGTCAGCCAGTTTTGTTGGCATCCTGCCAGCATTCTGAACTACAAAAAGCAAGCACAAAAGTATCGGCCTCAAATGACTGACCGTCTGTCTGCGTGTGTGACCTTGGTCATGGAATCTCCTCCTCTCTGCTGGATAGATTTTGAATTTTAAAACCGTAGGCTTTCCTCCCTCTTCCACTCCCCCCTCCCCCCCCAACGCCCCAGTGTTAGGAATTGAACCCAGGACTTGGCTCTTGCTGGGCAAGTGCTCTACCCCTGAGACATCTATTTGTCTGTGAGGTACCTGAGGGTAAACAGCTACTTTCCAGGGGGCCTTTGTTTCTGTCCCCCACCCCCAATAATGAGGTAGCCTGGAAACTCCCCTTTCTCATCTCCAGTGTCTAGCCTGCTTAACTGATCGTGCCAGTATATATTTGGTATGGGTAGCTCCGGACAGGAGAACTGAGCGAATACGTATCTAGTGAGGTCACATCCTGGCTTGTGTTGAAGCCTGTTCCCCAGGTTAGACGACTGTTCCTCCCCCAGCTTTTCACCCTGTAGCCCAGGCCGGCCTTGAATTCTTAGCAATCCTCCTGCCTCAGCCTCTCAAGTGCTAGGATTATAGCTGTGTGCCCTGTTGTGTGTTTTGTCTCATTTCAGCAGGGTCTAGTAGAACTCAAGTTGGCCTTAATTATGGATGGCCTTGGATTCTGATTCTCTACCCCCTCTCCCCATCTCTCTTGTGTTGGCCTCCAAACTCTATGTGGTGCTAAGAATCAAACTCAGAATTTCATGTATGCTAGGCGAGTACTCTATCATTCAAGCCACTTACCCAGCCACCTCATCTTTTGACAAGATGGAGTTCAGATGGAAGGGTGAGGGGGGCAGGAGGGCAGGGGAGGGGGCAGGGGTGAGGGGGGGAGGGTGGCATTACACCTGGCTCTGCATTCTTGTTTCATGCCTGCTTCCCAGGCCATAGACAGGGAACAGGTGGTGAGAGGGTCTCCACACTCCCACAGAGGCTCCTCTCTGCCTTCGTGTGACTTGTGTAGCTGAAGGAAGGGTCAAAGGGCAAGTTCTCCCTGCTCACTGGCTTTTGCCAGTCCTAGTTCCCAGTCGGAGCAGAGTTGATCCTCAGAGCTCTACCCACCTGGCTGATGGACGAATGAGCTGAACCCTGGGTTAGCATCCATCAGTCAGTTTTCAGTTCCCCAAAATATCACACCATCCACACCCCAGGGTAATTTGTCCCCATTTTGCAAGTGACACAGTTGAGGTTCAGAGCAATCTGCCTAGAGACTGAGCAGGTTGGAGTCCTGACAGTCCTTGTCCAGGGCTTGCTTCTTACTTCCTGTTCTTTGGCCTGGGACAGCTCTCGAGTGCTGCTTGGTAATTCTGGTGGATATAATGACAACTGTGGGATCAGGCAGGAGGAGCTGAGGTCACCCAGTTCCACTGAGGACCCTCTTACTTGATTTAAAAAGAAAAATTTATTTACTTACTTTATTATAATTTATTATATATTGTTATATATAATACATATATATGTATTTTTATATAGATACACAATATAATTATGTAATTAATTATATATAATTATGTATATAATTAATTATATTATTTATTTATGTACACTGGTGTTTTTGCTTTTGCCTATGTCTGTGTCAGTTTGTCAGATCCCCTGGAACTGGAGTTAAACAGTACAGTTGTGAGCTGCTGTGTGGGCGCTGGGAATTGAACCCGTGTCCTCTAGAAGAGCAGCCAGTGCTCTTTCTTAACTCTCCAGCCCCTTAGTTGATTTTTTAAAAAAAATGTTTTGAATATTTTCCTGCATGGATGTACATGTATCATGTGTGTGTGTGTGTGTGTGTGTGTGTGTGTGTGTGATGCCCGTGGAGGTCAGAAGAGGGTATCAGACCCCCTGGAGCTGGAATTTGGTGATGGCTAGCTGCCTGTCTTAGGGATGGGAACTGAATTCTGATGCCCTGTAATAGCAACAAATGACTGCTGAATCATTTCTCCTCCACTCAACTCTCTCCCCTATTTTTTTTCTTGTTTGAGATACTGTCTTATGTAGCCCAGGGTAGCCCCTAACTTACTATGTAGCCGAGGTTGACCCTGAATTGATATTCCTGCACCCCACTACCATGCATCATCATAGCTGGCTTGTGTCCTTGTTTTAGGGGCCTGGGATGATAGGTTGGTTATCTTATTTAGGTCTTCCAAAGTCTTCACGAGGTAGGTAACATTATTACCTTCCTTTGCATGGCTGGAAATGAGGTCCAAAGGGTGTTGGCATCTAGGTGGGTGCACCCAGCTCTACATCCAGCAGCCTCAAGGGGCTTTGAGCTGAGGAGTGACGAGACTGGGTTTGTGTTTTAAAATGCTGCCAGCCACCACTGGGCTGGGAATCTCAGGGGCTCACAGCAATAAGCAGGGCCTGGTATAGGGCTCCTCGGAGAAGCCAGGGAGAGGGAACAATGTTTGGATTCTGAATTTGCCGATTGCTTGCTTTGGGGTGTGAGAAAGTCCAGTGACTGGGATTCTTACTTAAGCACTAAGTGTCCGCAGGGGGGCGCTGCTCCTAAGACGCGCAGCATTGCCGTAGACGTGAGGCTGTGGGTTCCCCTTTGGGCTTAGGAATGGTCAGAACTTTACCCATGAGGAGGGATAGAACGGAAGCAGAGGAATGGAGAAGCCACTGTCAGCAGGATCCTGCACCTGGATTTGTTGGGAGCTGTAGTCAGGGATGTGTCCTACCTTTTTTGGCCTCTTTGTTATGGAAAGGAAACACTTGCTCTCATTTTGTTACAAATGATGGTTAGGTTCTAGCAGGTTAGATATGTTACCCAGCCTGTCTGAACTACTTTGGTTATTCAAATTTGGACAAGAAGAGAGGGTGGAGATTTGGTTATTCAAAGTCCATCTAGCGGTGGGGTCAAAGAGGCCAACAGCCCCCCTCCACTCCATCCAGACTTTATTTAAACCTGCGCCTTCCACCTGCGCACTCAAAGTGGCCAAGGGCCCTCGGCACTAGAACCTTCACCTATAACTAGGGCATGAGACAGGGTCTTGGCTCCCGATACTGACAATCCATTCACTCACCCATCTCCGTTCATTAAAGCCAGTTTGTTCTTTTATCCTGCCCGCGCCCCGCAGCCTCCATATTTCTCCTGCTTCTTCCGTCTTCCTGGAGCGGCTGACAATGACCACCATGGTTAACGTGGACACCCTTCCAGAATATGAGAAGAGTCAGATCAAGAGAGCCCTGGAGCTAGGAACGGTGATGACCGTGTTCAGCGCCCGCAAATCCACCCCAGAGCGGAGGACAGTGCAGATGATCATGGAGACTCGGCAGGTGGCATGGAGTAAGACCGCCGACAAGATCGAAGGCTTCTGTAAGTACTTGCTGGGCAGGGGAGTGAGGTCCATCTGTCCTGCCCACCAGAGTAGTAACTGTTACCTGTTCATCCACCCGGCTTTATTTCCACCTGTCACATCTGTCAGGTTGAATGTTGATTTGGTCTATTCTTTTCTCAAAGATGTATTTATTTATTTTATGTGTATGAATACCTCGTAGCTGTCTTCAGACGCCCCAGAAGAGGGCATCGCATCTCATTACAGATGGTTGTGAGCCACCATGTGGTTACTGGGAATTGAACTCAGGACCTCTGGAAGAGCAGCCAGTGCTCTTAACCACCGAGCCATCTCTCCAGCCCCATTTGGTTCCACTTTGTGCGGGTGTGGGTGGGGTGAGGTTGAGAGCAGGTGGGGGAAGTTGATCCAGGGAAGTTCTTGTGAAACAACAGACAGCAACCCCAGTTGGTCAACTTGGCCCTGATATTGAAACAGCAGCGGGGGTCATCTGGTCCTAAAGTTAGCGAACTGTGTGGCTTCTGAAGGGTTCACTGACTGTGGGGTCTGGGGAGGCCGGGAGCTTGGTAGTCAAATGCCTAACGATTTATTTATTTTGTTGCAAATCACAGCAGCAAGGAGCTCTGTGTCTAAAGGTACAGGGAAGAAAAAAAACTGTTTGTAGCCTTCAGATGAAATTCTGATCCTGGTGGCTGTGACTTCTCTTGTCACCTTACACTGACTGGGCCATTGGCTCAGTTCTGGGACTTTCTGAGGAGATTGTAGCAAATAGAGTTTTCAGTTGCAGATGTGTGCTTTAATTTGACTTCTTACTAATTAGTGTGAGTTTGTTTCAAATTTATTTATTCATTTTGGTGTGCACCTGTGGGTGTGTGCATGCTCATAGCATTCGTGTGAGGGTCAGGGGACAACTTGTGGGAGTTGGCTCTCTCCTACATGAGGGTTCTGGGGACAGAACTCAGGTTATCTGGTTTGGCAGCAAACACTTTCACCCACTGAGGGATCTTGCCCATCTTCTTTGTTTTAGAGAGGTCTCATTGTTTTAGAAGGGTCTCATGTAGCCCAGGCTAGCCTGAAACTTGGAACATAGCTGAGAATGATTTCAACTTACGATCTCCCTGCTTTTAGCTGTCAGAGCTGAGGTGAGAAGTGTGTACCTCAACATTGCTAGCTATCTATCTATCTATCTATCTATCTATCTATCTATCTATCTATCTATCTATCTATCGTGTATAGTAGACAAGCAATCTACCAAATGAGCTATGTCCCCAGGTCCCTACTGAAGAGTTCACATGATTTTTCTTTATAGTAATTGCTTTATTTGGGTGTGTGTGAGTTATGGCATGTATGCACAGGACAGAGGACAACTTACGGGAGTTGATCCTCTCCTCTGACCACGTGGGTCCTGGGGATCAAACTTAAGTCATCTGGTTTGGTGGCAAGTGCTTTTCCCCACGAAGCCATCTTGGCAGCCCCCTGAATAGCTTTTCATTGAAAAATTATAAAAAAAAAAGAAAGAAAGAAAGAAAAAAGAAAAAGAAAGAAAGGAAGGAAGAAATAAATAAATAAATTATAATGTACTTTTGAAATAGCAGTGCTAGGAGCTGAGGCAGGAGGATTATGGGTTCAACAGCTACATAGTGAGACCTTGCCTTAAAAATGAAGGGAATGAGCTCCCAAGTAACACTCACCATATCTTACATAAGCTCTGACTGAGCTTGTTCCCTGTTGCTGTATACACACCACGACCAAGGGCAAATAGGGAAGGAAAAGATTTATTTCAGTTTACAGGTTACAGCCCATCTTAGAGGAAAGTCAGGGCAAGAATTCAAAGTAGAAATGAAGAGACACCATGGTAGAATGCTGCTTGCTGATTGCCTTGCTATCCCTGGCTTGCTCTGCTAGCTTTCCTAGGGATGGCACTGCCCACGGTGGACTGGGTCCTCCTACATCCATTAGCAAACAAGAAAATGCCCCCCCCCACCACACACACACACACACACACACACACACACACACACACACACACACACACACACGGGGCCACAGGACAATCTGATAGAGGCAATTATTTTTCCCAGGTGACTCTGGGTTGAGGAATCTTTACAGCTGAAGCTGAGAATGGCAAGCTCATTAGTAGTTTATTTAGTCTTCTGGTAATATTCTGCCTTCATGTGATGGGTGTGTTTTGGATATTTTCGTATAACTTCTGCTCCTTGGTTTCTCTTCACCTGGGGCTGGTTCCTTATCAGCACACATTGATCTGCCTCTTGCTTTCACGGGCCTGGCCGCACTGGGACAGTTTAACCCAGAGTGGGACGAGTGCTGTTCCCAGCCATTCATCACTAGCTGCAGCAATGGGTTTTTGCAGTCTTCTTAAAGAGTCACAAGAATGACTTAACCTACAGTTTATGGATCAAAGAGGCAATGCAAAGCCACGTGTGGTAACTCAAAAACCAGTAATCCCAGCCTTTGGAGGTTGAGGCAGGAGGATTAGAGGGTTATGGCTTGAAGAGAATCCTGAGCCATGTATAGCAGCATGCACTTTTAATCCCAGCACTGGAGGCTGGAGAAGCTCTGTGAGTTCGAGGCCAGCCTTTCTATATAGAGAATTTCAGGACAGCAGGGTTATGTAGAAAGACCCTGGAGAGAGGGAGGGAGGGAGAGAGGAGAGAGAGGGGGAGAGGAAAGGGGAAGAAGAGAGGGAGAGAAGGAGAGAGAGAGAGAGAGAGAGAGAGAGAGAGAGAGAGAGAGAGAGAGACTGAGAGACTGAGAGAGAGAGGCTGAGTTACATAAAAGCTGGGCATGGTGGCAGACGCCTGTAATCTCAGAGCTGGGGAGGCAGGCAGGAAGGTCCTTAAGGCTGGTCAGCCAGGCTAATGCCAGTCAGTGAGGAGTAGGTTCAGTGAGGGACCAGGACTCAGGACACAAGGTGGAGAGCAGTAAGGAGACACAAGTCATTGTATGCCCTTGCAAGTGCAAAGAGGCAACATGGTACTTAGCATATTTAGCTGTGTGTTAGCCTCACCACGGTTGGTTCAGTTAAGTGGCACTTACTCTGTCCCACGGACCCCCTTCCTCTGTCTCCCATCCCCAGCCCTGAATCTACTTTCTGTTTCCACAAATGCCGGTTTATAGAATGTTGTGTTGTGGCCATTTCCTGAACAGGGAATTCTAATTGTTTATGGCTTTTGCATGTCACTTCTTTCTGCTTCATGTCTTATGATTTATCCACATTTTAGTGTGAAACGGAATTTGATTCCTTTAGCCATCCGGGTAATATTCTACCGTAGGGCTGTTAGACACAAAATTAGTCTGTTTATCTGCTGATTTCAGGTCAGTTGCCTGTTTTCTGTCTCTTGTCTGATTTGAAGAGCGTGGCTCTGAGCATTCGTGTACGGGTCTTTTACTTTTAAAGATTTATTTAGATTATTTAAAAATGTTAAATTTATCAGTGTATACGCGTGTGTGTATACCTGTGTGAGTTTATGCGCATGTGTGTTCAGGTGCCCATGGGCACCCGAGGCACCCGAGGGTCACCTCATATGGGTGCTGGGAATTGAACCTAGATCCTCTACCAGAGCAGTGAGTGCTCTTAACCACAGACAGAGCCTTCTCTCCATTCCTGGTGTAGTAGAGGTTTTGATGTAGGTCTTTGTGCCCCCCCGCCCCCACTTAGTGTGAAATTCAGGTGTCATATGCAGTTGTGTGGGGGAGATGCTGTCTTTATTTCTGCATACAAGCTGTGGGTAACTGAGGTCAGGGTACAGTGTGTTTTCACCTTTATGGGGGAGGTTGGTGTCACTACGCAAAGGAAGCAGCTTTATTTTGCACTTGAGTCACGAGGTCTGTCCCCACACCTTCTCCGGTACTGCCGTAGGTTTCTGTACTTGCCCATTCAGTCGAGTTGAGTGATTCTGCATCGTTCTTAATAAATGTTTTTAGGAAACAATTCATTATTACAATCTCTCACTGTCTCTGTCTGTCTGTCTGTGTCTCTGTCTCTCTGTGTGTGTGTGTGTGTGTGTATAACATAACCCGTTATTGCCTCTTTCCCTCTCAACCTTCCTTAGTTTGGAGATAGCTCTGCCAGGTACCCGATAGAGCTGTGGCAGTTGCTAAATTAGATGTAAATCTCTTGGAGCCCACAGCGTCCTGCTGGGGACCAGCAGGTGTCTTGACTTCTGCCAGCTTGGCCTTTCTGTGTTTGCATTGCTTTATCTGTCGATGGGAAGGAACAGGGTTGGCTGCCACTGCACACCCTATGGCTGGGAGTGATCTGTGAGGAGTCTCATCAGAGGGGCTCTCCTGCCCCCCAGCATCTGATAAACCCTGCTGAGGCTCCTCCTCTGACTTCTGCATCCTGTACAGTAGAAGACTCACAGCAGAAGAGCTGCCTTGAATGGAGAGTGAGGGGCAGGATTTACCAGCTGGCCCGAGAGGGAGGCACTGTGGGAACCACAGATGCAAATGAGCAGATTGTGGGTCAGATTTGGAGAGGGTTCAGTTGGGTCATTGTTCTAATCCTGTGGCCTAGCCCGAGGGACTTGGTGGGAGTACTTAGCTAGTGTGGTTTAGGGTTGCGTGATGATGATGGTGGTGGTGACATTGAGGCTGATTGTGATTATTGTGGTGGTGATGGTGCTGATTGTGAAAGTGGTTGATTGTGATGGTGGTGGTGGTGGTGGTACTGATGATGATGGTGTTGATTGTGATGGGACTGATGATGGTGCAGATTGTGATGGTCTGATTCTGATGGTGGTGATGGTGATGGTGGTAGTGGAGGCAGTGGTGGAAGAGACGGAGGTAATGAGGATAATGGTGCCAGTCGTGATGGTGTTGGTGACGGTGATGATGTCGGTGAGAGACGTCTAATGTTCACCGTGTGCCAGTCCCCGAGTAAACATATCCTGTACTAGAGATTGTGAAGTCAGTCTTCATGATGAGTGAACAGTAGGAATCATGCCCATTTTATGTATGAGGAGATTAAGTCCTTGGGGCACCAAGTGACATGCCACACAGTACAAGGAGAGGCTGGTGGTCTCAAATCTTCCTGCTGTGCATTGCCACTGTTTCATCCTGTATACAGCATAAGAGTTTCCATGGTGATCTCAGTCACCCTTTGCCACAGCAGGGAGAAAGGCCACAATACAATCCCTGTGTGCAGAAGACACTCCGTTGAGTGTCAGGATGTGTGGGGAGACTGGATGGAGGATGAGTGGGAACCTGGATCGAGCGTGCAGATGGGCTGTTGGGCAAGGGGAGAGAGTGATGTTTTCATGTTTCCCCGCTTCATTCTGAAGTCCATCCTTGGATGTTGTACTGGTCAAGTTTATGTCATGTTTTTTGACAAAAGCTAACGTCATCTGAGAGAAAGTAACTCAATTGAGAAAATGCCTCCATAAGATTGGGCTGTAACGAGGCTATTGGTGGCTTCCCACAGACTGATGGCTAGGCCCAGTTGCTGAAGACAACACTTACATAACTCATTGAATGTGGAGAAATTGACCAGGTGCATACCAAGAGTCGGTCACTGGTTCTACTGACTACTGACTAGTGTTCGTGGTACTGGAAGGTACTCTTCATGCTATCTGAGAGGAAAGGAAAACATCAACCCAGTCACAAATCCTTTGATCTACCGTGGTTATCTGCCTAAAAGATACACGGGTGTAGTAGCGGCACAGAGTTGTGGGTGTAACCAACCAATATCTGATTGGATTTAAGTTCACTCCATGAGCTGGAACCCAAGCTTGATACTATTTGGGTGGCTAAGAACCTGAGACTAGATAGACCACGGGCCTAGTGTAAAACAAAATGCTACTGTTCTGCTAAAGGAATGGAGCAAAACATGACCACCCTAACAACATTCTGCTGTACTCACAGGAAAATGTCTCGCTCGGCCATCGGCAGAGAATCTTTCTCCCGCTATAGATGGGAACAAATACAGAGACCCACTACTGGTCAGTAGGCAGAGTAAGGACTCTAGGACCTCAGTCCTCAATGGGAGGTCTCCATCAAATCCCTCCTCTCAGGGCTCAGGGAACTCTGTGGAATAAGAGGTAGAGAGATTGTAACAGCCACAGGAGATGGGAGATACCAAGGAAACAAGACCACTCATAGGAACGCAGAGAGACTGGAAATAGGTACAGGCCTGCACAGGTCTGAACACCCCCTCTTCAGGGTCCCAATGAGGTCCCAGTGCTGAGATGGGAAGTGGATGCCAAAACCCTATCCTTAACCCAGAAGATATCGTCAATGAATAACCGCTCACAAAGGAAACACAACACAGTCTCGCTGGGTATACAAACCACACTTAAGGACAGGCCCCATGTCCAATAGTAGATGCCCAACACAAAATGTGTGGTAGTTTTGGAGTTGGTTTTGTTTTTTCATAATGCTCTGTCTGGGCCCTTTTTTGTTTTGTTTTGTTTTTTGTTTTAAACCTTACAGGTCTTTTACTTATATATTATTGTTAGCATTCTGTTTAAGCTCCGCCCCACAGTTACCTGGCAACTGCCAGGTAGACCTGGCCCACTATAAAAGGGGCTGCTTGTCCCCTCCCCCCTCTCTTACTCCTGTTTCCTGCTTGCCTCTCTCTTGCCCTCTTGGGCTCTTCTCTCCCCCTTCCCTTCCCGCCTCTCTCCACGTGGTCATGGCTGGCCTCTACTTCTCTACTCTCTCCTTCTCTCCGCCTTTTTCTGCCTCTACTACCCCCTTAACTCCCTTCCCCATGCCCTGGATAAACTCTGTTCTATGCTATACCATTGTGTGGCTTGTCCCTCAGGGGGAAGGGATGCCTTGACATGGGCCTGCTGAGACACCCCCTTCCCCCACACCTCACCACACCCCCATAGAATGTATTCTTCTACCCCTTTATCTTTTTATAATCACAACAAATATGGTTTCTGATTTTTGTTTTTATGGATTTTCTGTGTGTTTGCCAATGTGTGTGTCTCTGTGTCTGTGAGTGTTTCTTGTGCCTTTTCTTTGGTAAATGTATTTATTTATTTGAGACAGGGTTTCTCTGTGTAGTTCTGACTGCCCTGGAACTCACTCTGTAGACCAGGCTGGCTTCAAACTCAGAGATCCACCTGCCTCCTCTCCCTCCCGAGTGCTGGGATTAAAGGCATGTGTTTTCTATTTTATGTTAATTAATTCAGTAGTTATTATTATTTCTTGTTTGTTTTCTAATAAAAGAGAAAGCAAGGTGTGGATGTGGGTGGGTGGGTGGGTAGGTAGGATCTGGGAGTAGTTGCAGGAGGGGAACTGTAATCGGAATATATTGTATGGAAAAGTATAATTTAAAAAAAACAAACTAATGAAATTGAAAAAAAAAATCAGGCTGTAAGCAAGCATTTTCTTAATCAGTGACTGATGTGTGAGGGCCCAGCCCATTATGGGTGGTGTCACCACCTGAGACCCAGGATCTGCTAGAGAGCAGGCCGAGCAAGCCACAAGGAGCAAGTCAGTAAGCAGCACCCCTCCACAGCCTCTGCATCAACTCCCGCCTCCTTCCCTGCCTGAGTTCTTCCCTTGACTTCCCTCAACAGATTGCGATTCAGGATATGTAAGCCAAATAACCCCTTTCCTCCCCAAACTGCTTTCCTTTTGCTGTTGTTTCAGACGTAGAGGAAACTGCAGAGGACCTGGGAGGTCGTATCTGGAAGCTTCCTTCCTAGAATAACCTCCCTTTTTGTGCCTGCACTGCCCCTCTCTGGGGTACCCCTTCTGCATCGGAGCAGCTGAGCAAAAGATGCAATTGGCATTTTGGTTTTGGTGGTGGTGCCCTGGGTTATGCTGACGGCAGGAACTTGTTTGGCCTTTGTATCTGAGGACTTTCTTCTCTCCCAAGTAATGATCTCCGTTGCTGTTGAGCAAGGGCTCAAAGAGGACGTGGGCTTCGTCATGCTGCTTGGTACTTGTGCCTCGGGGTACAGGTGAGACAGGGCAGTGATGGTCCCTAATGACCCAAGGAACTCTCACTGGGGCTTGGAGGGTGCCACATAGGTCAGGTTGGTTGGTCAGGGAGTTCTGGTGCTCTTCTCTCACTTTCCCTCCCCAGTGCTGGGATTGCAAGTGCCTGCCAGGACCCAGGTGTTTGTATGCAGCTACCAGGGATTGGGCTTGGGTTCTCACGCTAATGCAGCAAGCGTGTTATCACAGAGCCATCCATACCCCCTCCCCCTCCCAGCTCCACATGGTAGCCTTTGGTGATCCCTTTTGGAGAGACCTTGTCCCCACACCACCTGTCTATATTGAGCGTGAGCAGGGGTTGCACCCCAGAGACAACAGAGCCCTGTGCCACTGTGAATGAAACTAGATGCCCTGGTGCCAACTGCCCTGCTGATGGGCAGTGCTGGGCCTCAGGGCTACACCTTACTCAGCAATGTGGGCTTGGGAGGGAGGAGACAGCCTATTTAGAGGGGAGAGTCCAACCCCCCACCAATTTACACAATAAACCAATCAGGAAAAGGCCCTACATGTGCCCTTGATTCCCAAGGTTGGTCCCCGAATATATCAGTATCTGGGTTTCAGAGACAGACAGTGGCACTTTGCCCACGCAGTGTGATTCTGTTTTGGCCTCCCCCTACCCCCGTCTTCTCTCCTTCTGTTCTTCCTTTCCTCTTTTCCTCCCTTCCTCTCCTGAGTCTTTCTCTACAGTTCATGGTGCCCCTAAACCTGTAGAACATCTCCTGCTTCTGCGCCCCTGATGCCAGGATTACAGGCATGTGCCACCACGCACGGCTTCTGGGACTTCAGTTTTCTTATTGGTATTGACAGCAGAGCATATTTGTCCCCAGGGGGTCATGGGACTGACTTTGTGAATGTTTGTAACAGGGCAGATGGAGGGTTCTTCACAGGGTGTGCCTCAGCCTCTCAGATGGGTGGCTGGAACACTGGGTCACTAGCAGGTCCCGGTGTGTGAGATGTGGAACCGTCCCAGGTGTTGCACATGTTGATGGGTCCGCCTCCTGCCCCTCTGTGCCCAAGTCGAGGGTCCTGCCAGAGTAGGCCTAGGATGTGAGGCTGTGTTCTGATGGGCAGCCTGGCTCCTCGCCTGGTTCTGGGCTTCCAGGAGTGGTGTGCACAGGCTGTGGATGGTTCAGGAGACAGCTCCAGGTGGGGTCAATTCATTGCAATACCTCTGCAGCAGCAAGAGGGATCGGGGAGCAGCAAGAGGGATCGGTGAGCTGCAGCTTACATGTCTAAGTTGAGTTGGTGGTCGCGGGTGGGCGGACATTTTGGTGTGTGTGTGTGTGTGTGTGTGTGTGTGTGTGTGTGTGTGTGTGTGTAGCGCTGGTGTGAAGGATTCTGTGCTGAGAAAGAAGAAAATGGAAATTTAAGTAATCTGTAGAAAAGAAAGTAGCAACATTGCCTTAGCAGGAGGAGGGGCTAGCCAGTACTCCACCTCCCAGAGAGGAGGAGGGAGAGGAGGAGGAGGGAGAGGAGGAGGAGGAGGGAGAGGAGGAGAAGGTGAGGAGGCTTGGTCAGGAGCTGAAACCTCTCTGGTTTCTGCAGCATCTGCAGACTGACCTGTTGCAAGCCTCACCCCTGGAGAGTCATCCATCATCCAGATTGACTGTGTGGAGAAGGCTCTTGTCCCTGAGGTACAAGGAATACCAGGCCTGGTGTCCTGAGGGTTTACTGTGGAAGTAGACCTCAAAGTGGTCCTTCTACTTGTCTTTTCATCCCTAAGTGAAACAAACCAAACCCACCCCAACCCAAAGGAGCCTGCTGTAGAGACGGTTTAAGAATTCATCCATAAATGCATTTAAAACTACAACTGAGCGGGAACAGCCACTTCGTTCTCCACCTGGGAGAAATGTAATCAGATGCCCAAACCAACCCCCTCCTGTTTGTTTGATTGTTTCCTTTCAAAATGTAAGATCTCCATCTGCTTTTACAAAATGCTATCTTTTATAGCATAGTCCAGATATGCCCTTTCCCATTTTGTGGCTATTTGGTTGCATAATTATGAATTAGTTTAAATATTGAATATGAGATGGAAGGCAACGTGGCAGATGCTCTAAGCTGTAGAGCAGAGCTTAGCCAGGCCTGAGGGCACTGGGCTCTCTCCCCCTGGCCTGGTGTCCCCAGTTGTTCAGGAGGTTCATAGGTTCAAGGCCTGCCTGGACTACAGAGTGAGTTCAAAGCTGGACTCTCCTATCTTTAATCCTAGCACTTGGGAGATGGAGGCAGGATGATCTGATCAGCTACATAGGGAGTTCTTGAGGCAGCCTGGGCTACCCAAGACCCTCTTCCCCTCCTCTCAAAGAAAAAAACAAAACAAGAAAGACAAAAGACACAGTAAATGGAAGGTCAGCCTGGGCAGCCGTAGCAAGGTTGTCTCAAAATCAAAAAAAATTGAAAAAAAGTGTGTGTTGTTGCATTGTCACAGCTTGGGCTGGCAAGATGGTTCAGTGGATAAAGGGACTGTTGTCAAATGTGACAACATGGGTTGTCCCGGGACCCACGTGGTGGGACGAGAGAACCAGTTTGACCAGGCTGCCCTCTGACCTCCACTTGTATACCATGGCATTCACACAAATAATACGAAAGGGAGGTGTGGCTGGGTGATAGGTCAGTGGTTGAGCACTTGCCTAGCATCCTTGAGATCCTAGAGCTAATTGGTGTATAGGAAGAAAAGGAAACTGAGTCAGGACCTGATTGGCTGCCTTTAAGTCTTGGTTCTTCGGTTTAAGAGATTCTGTCCATGGATTTTTGTTCCCATCTGTAAAATGGGACGTTTTGGTGCCCACCTGTGTGATATCAGGAGAGTTAGGGGAAATGAAATATTAGGGGAGTTAAATATGAACCACATCATGAGCTAGTGCTTGATATGAGACCCAAGGTGAATAAGATGCTATTGAGTTCACAGCAATAAATCTGTAAAGACCTCTCTCAGGAGAAGCCCACGCTTTAAACCCTTGAACCTTTGAATGTCTTGCCCTACCTGGTGAGAGGCTCTTTGCAGAGGGGATTATGGGATGGATGTTGAGATGTCACGGAGATCCTGGGTGGTAGAGCTAGGACTGGTGTAGTCACAAGGGTTCTTAAGAGGTATGAAGGCCCAAGTCTGAGAGGGAGAAGCAGATGGTATTTTGTTGGCTTTGAAGAAAGGGGCCACACACCAAGGAATGCAGGCGGTTTCTAAACACTGTAGGCACCATGGGAGCTAATTTCTGAGCCTTCACAAAGATCCAGTCCTGCTCAGAGATGTAAGATGAAAAATTTGTCTTCACTTACTCGGTACATCAGAATGGAAACTACTGTGTTCTCTTGACCAGCGTGGATAAGTTGAACTGCTGGCTTTGAGCCTTTCCTAGTCTTATGAAGTCAAATAAAAGTACAGCTAGGTCTTGGCATATACCCCTCCTTCCCTCTCTAAAAAACTGTATGGTGATTCAGTAGGGACCATTGCATACCTGTAATCCTAACACTTGGGAAGCAGAGGCAGGAAGATCACTGCCAGTCTAAAGCCAGCCTGGTCTACACAGTACCAGATCAGCCAGTGCTACCTGTCTCATCAAAATGAAAATTTAATTGACAATAAACACATATTTTGCCTTTCTGTAAAAAAAAAAAAAAAGAACCCTGGGTAATATGTAGCCCTCAAACAATTTGTGTTTTGTTCTGTGTCTGAGGATTGTTTATGTACATATTAGAAGATTTAGTGTTAAATTTTATGTTTGTGTGTGTGTGTGCATGCACGCACACACATGGGTGTCAGAGGACTTTTTCCTTAATTTCTACTGTGTTCTTTTATGCATGGTCTCTCACTGAACCTGGCTGATTAAGTTAGGCTGCCTGCCTGTGAGTTGCAGGGGCCCTCCAGTCTCCTGCTCCCTGGCAAAGGCAATGCAAACCCCTCCCTCTGTCTGACTCTGTCTCTCTCTTATGTGATGGTTATCTGAACTCAGGTCCTTCACGATTTCATGGCAAGTGCTCTATTTGTTGAAACCTCTCTCAGCTCCCTGATACTTTTAATTTTTTAAAAAAGATTTATTTTATGTATATGAGTACAATTATAGCTATCCTCAGACACACCAGAAGAGGGCATCAGATCCGATCACAGATGGTTGTGAGTCACCATGTGGTTGCTGGAAATTGAACTCAGGACCTCTGGAAGAGCAGATAGTGCTCTTAACCTCTGAGCCATCTCTCCAGCCCTCCCTGATACTTTAAACATAATTCTCTCAATAAATTTGTGTGCTCGACCTGGCCTTTTGGTTTTTTGGTAGTGAAAATCTGCCTTCCATCAGTCTTCCTCTCATGTTGTTTGAAATTAGTCTAGTTTTTAAGGTTTGTTTCTTAAGCCAGTGTCTACTTTTCGGGTTATTATGGGATCCCATGTTTTCCTGTATCAAATATTGTTTCTGGGAACTTTTTTTTTTTAATAGCTAAACTTAGACAAATTCTCTGTGGTTTTCAGTGGATAGATTTCTAAACACAGCTGTGTGGTGGGCTTGGGCCATGTGGTCAGTTTTCCTAAGGAGACTTGTACCTTCCGTCCCCCTCCCATCCCACCATCCACCCTCGCCAGGACCCAGGCTTCAGCTTTTAGAGGCCTGCAGTTGGGCAGCAGAAACCGTGTTTGCTACAGTCCGGTGTGGCAAAGCTTTCTTCTCGCCTGCAGGGTGTTTGTTCTGGCCCAGGCCGCCAAACCTCAGGACTGAACAAAGGTTCCTTTTGGCTGGAGGGTTGTGGAGCCTGCCTCAGCACCAGCTAGATGGTCTGGAGGGAGGATGGGGAAACTTTGGAGCCTTTCCTGCGGCTGAGGCGGCCAGCCCAGAATTTCTTCCAATCCACATGTCAGGTCTGGAAAGTAGATGCTTTTCCAATCTCCTCAGGGTTAGAGATCTGGTTTGAGGGAAGTCGGGCAGTCCTGGGTAGGGGCTGGCATGAAGACCTTAGCATCTAAGTTAAACAGTTGGGTGGTTTGGCACAATGTTTGTAATCCTAGCGCTGGGGAGGGGAACAGAGATGGATTCCTGGGACTTGGTGACCAGCTTCCTTTGCAAGTATGTATACAACGCCACTCCACCCCGCTCCCCACCGGCATCTCCCCTTAGAGCTTTGTCACATCACACAAGCTCCAGGTGAGAGGAGCAACATCCCGAGTCTGACTTCTGGCTTTTGTTAGGATTCTGTCTAAGCTCCACCCCACAGTTACCTGGCAACAGCCAGGTAGGTCTGGCCCACTATAAAAGGGGCTTCTTGCCCCGCCTCTCTCTCTCTTGCCTCTCACTGTCTTAGCCTCTCTCTTTCCCTCTTGGGCTCTTCTCTCTCCTCCTTCCCTTCCTCCCTCTCTCCACGTGGTCATGGCCAGCCTCTACTCTCTCCTTTCTACCTTTCTCTGCCTCTACTACCCCCTTAACTCCCCTTCCCATGCTCTAAATAAACTCTATTCTATACTGATACCTCAGGGGGAAACCTAACCCTAACCCTAACCCCCGAGGCACCCCCTTCCCCCACATAGAACATATTCTTACATTGCCTTCTCTTTTTATGATCACAACAGCTTTGACCTGCACATGTATATATTCACATGTGTAACTACATATACGGACATGTGTGATGTCCACGTTTTGTATGATCTTTTTGAAATTACATCTTTATTTGTTCTGCGTGTGTGTTTGTGTATGAACGTGTGAATATGCCCTGGCACATGTGAAGAGGTCAGAGAGTGACTCGGGAACTCATTTTCTCCCCCCTCTGGGATCAAACTCAGGTCGTCAGGCTTAGCGGCAGGCACCTTTACCTGCTGAGCCACATTGCTGGCCCCTGGGGTGAGTTTTAGATGTTACCTTGACATACTCTGGAAATACCTGGGAAGGGCATCTGGATGAGGGTTGGTCTGGGAAGGCAAGGGCTTCTCTGAAGGTGGACCACACTATTTCATAGGCTGGGGCCCAGCGCTGAAAGGAAAGGCATGATGGAGTGAGGTGACGACAGTCTGTGTGACGTCAGTCTGCAGCTCCCACCACTAAGATGTCCTCACACGGGGGTGGGGGTGGGGGGGACTATGGCCCAGATCTGTGAGCGAATGGAAACTCCCCCTCCCTGAGTTGCCTTTTATCCCAGCAACAAAGCTGAAACTTAGACAATATGCACAGATGTCTGTACACACAGAGTAAGGCCTGAAAGACTTTCTGATGATGATGCGGTTCCAAAGTCAGGGCTGTGCAGAGCTGACTGGAGTGGGTGGTTACTTGTAGCTTTGGCCTCATTGGTTCTCAGGAGAAGCTTAATGAATGTATACTGTTAGATCATAATCCCTCCATTCCCCAGCCCAGACCGGAACATCTTCTCTGCCCCTCAAACTACCACTGAATCTTTTTTTTTTTTACATTTACTTAGCATGTGTGTATGTAGGTGTGTGTGTGTGCACATGCTTGTAGATATGTATGCAGGTGTGTGTAGGTGTGTGTGTATGTAGGAGTGTGTCTATGTGTGTGTATGTAGGTGTGTGTAGGTGTGTGTGTGTATGTAGGAGTGTGTCTATGTGTGTGTATGTAGGTGTGTGTAGGTGTGTGTGTGTATGTAGGAGTGTGTCTATGTGTGTGTATGTAGGTGTATATGTAGGGGTGTGTGTGTGTGTGTGTGTGTGTATAGGCATTAAGGTGTGCATGTGGAGATCAGAGAACAAATTAAGAAAGTTATTTTTCTCTTTTCATTTTCACGTAGGTCCTGGGGATCAAACTCAGGTGTGCAGGGTTAGCAGCCAGTGAGTTTGTATGATGAGCTGTCATCTTGCTGGCATTACTTTATTGTTGCTAGAGAAATTTATAGATTTTTGTCGATCCTATTTTTACATATATACAACACATTTTGGTTGTAACTACTCCCATGCCCCTCTTACTCCCTCCAGACCTCTCCCGCCACATCCCTCTCGACTCATTTTTCTCTCCTTTTTCTCATTTTTGATTCTTAAAAAGCCTCACTGAAGTTTGATTCCCATGCCAGCCATGGAATTCACTCACCAGAGTGTACGGTTCAACTAGTGAATCACATTTGTTGTTTGTTTGTTTTTGAGACAGCGTTTCTCTGTGTATCCCTGGAATGGCTCTGTAGACCAGGCTGGACTCGAACTCAGGGATCCACCTGCCTCTGGCACCACCACTGCCTGAAGCATCTAGTAGTGAGTCCGGAGTCTTGCAAACATGATCGCAGTTAATTTTAGAACATTTTGAATCCTTCCCCCCTTGGAGTCCCATAGCTCTGGTGTCACTTCTCCTCCCCAGTGTTGGTGACCAGTGTCTCTAACGTGTCTGCCCACTGTGGACATTTCATATGAGGAAATCACCCAGTGTGTGCTCTTGCCCCTGGCTGCTTTGATTTAGCACTGTGACTCTAAAGCTCGACTCCACCACAGTGCGCATTCCTTCCTCTTCAAGGCTGAGTACTAATCCCTGCTGTGGACCCTGTGCTGTCCGCCCATGCAACAGTTGATGGACACATAGGCCATTTCCTGTCTTGGGTCACCATGAGTAATGCTGATGCAAATACATGTGTTCAAGTTCAGTGTAAATATGTCTTCGTTTCTCTTGGCCTCCTACCTCAGAGTAGAACTGCTATGCCATTCCTAACCTGCGTGGATCATTTAAGCTCTTCTTTATGTCAGGTTCCATAATAGTCATCCATTTTGCCTTCTCCTTAGCCACAGTTCTGACTTTGCAACATCCTTGCCAGCACTTACTACTAAGTTATTTTTGATGATAATTATCCTAGGAGGAGGGATGCTGTGTCCCACTGTGGTCCTGATTTGCATTTCACTGGTGGTTGGTTGTTTTCTTGTAAATAGAATTTGTTCTGGTAGCCAGGCTTGGCCAGAGGCTTGTGGCGAACGTCACCTCAGGCTACGTCACCTCAGGCTACGCAGAAGCCTTGTCTGGGCTACAGAGTGAGTTCAAGGCCAGCCTGGACAGCTTAGTAAGATCCTATCTCAAAACTTGTAAGGGCTGGGCAGGTTCAGTGAGAGACCTTGACTCCTAAATAAATAAGTAAGAAGGAGTTACTGAGGAACACATCCTGGGGTCAGTGTCTGGGTATCTGGTCTCCACATGCATCTGCGAGAGCATGCACCTCCTACCTCCCAGCCCCACCTCTATTAAATGTAAATGACATCCCCTTACACAGATACATTTTAAAATGGCCTGGGGATATAGTTCAGTGGTAGAGGGCTTTCCTAGCATGTACTAAGTCATGGGTTCAGGCTTCAGTCCCTGCCACCCCAAATAATTTATTATATGACATTTTTTGTTTTGGTTTTGGTTTTTCAAGACAGGGTTTCTCTGTATAGCCCTGGCTGTCCTGGAACTCACTCTGTAGACCAGGCTGGCCTTGAACTCAGAAATCCTCCTGCCTCTGCCTCTCAAGTGCTGGGATTAAAGGCTGCGCCACCACTGCCCGGCTTTTTGTTTTGTTTTTTGGAACAGGGTTTCTCTGTGTAACAGAGCCCTGGTTGTCCTGGACTCACTTTGTAGATCAGGCTGGCCTCAAACTCACAGAGATCCACCCGCCTTTACCTCCTTCTCCTGAGTGCTGGGATTAAATGCCCAGCTACTGTACAATTTTTTAAATCGACAGTTTTTATATCTAAACCACTGTTTACAGCAGGGGAATTATGTTTTTATTTTAACCTCTGGCCCCAGGGCGGCCATCTTTCACAGATGCGGTGCTCACAACGGAGTTGATGAGAATATTCTGGAAGTGTGATCACCAATCACACGGACATGAACAGAGAATAGTGGAGCATTAGTTCTGGGCTGGAGAGATGCCTCCATGGGTAAAGTGTTTGCTGCACAAGCGTGAGGACCTGAGTTCAAATCCCCAGAACCCGCTGGGCACAGTAGCCTGTAATCACAGTGTTTTGGGGGGTGAGAGGGAAGGTGACAACCAGAAGCTCACGGGCATGCTAGCTTTGGAGTACATCTGAGAACAAGAGACTTTCAGAGATGGAAGGCCAGGACGGATGCCTGAGGTTATCCTTTGACCTCTAAACATGGTGGGTGGGGCAGATAGAAAGGGAGAGGATGGGAGTCCTTGCTGGAGTCTAGAGTAACTCCCTACCTCTCTTGTTTCTTTTGTTTGGTGCTGGGAATTAAGTTCAGAACCTTATATATCCCAGGCAAGGGCTCTGCTTCTGAGCTATAAGAAGCCCTTACCTGATGTGATCTTTTAGGGGACAAAAGAACGCCCCCCACACCTGTGTGTGTGTGTGTGTGTGTGTGTGTGTGCGCGCGCACACACACCTTTTGGTAGGCAGCTGCCTCTACCAAACAACAGCACAGTGTTTGCAAGTGCCAACCTGCCTTTGTTTGCTCAATACAGGTTCAACTTCAGATGTCACAGGAGGGTGTGTGTGTGTGTGTGTGTGTGTGTGTGTGTGTGTGTGTGTGTGTGTATGGCATAGACTCCTCATGCCAGGTCTGGTGCTTCAGCCTGGGGTATCTGTGTTTAGTGACCGTATATACCTCATATCTGTATGACCAAAGATGTCTACCTATTTCCTAAATGCCCCACACCCCCAAGTTCCTCTGTCTGACACTTGATCTGTGTCCCTGAGAAGAGCGTGGATAGGGTGTTTCAAGGACTGGGACACGGGTGCTCTTGAAGGAGTTGAGGGAGCAGCTGTCACATGTCAGCTTTCCTCTGTCACCCATAACCTGGGCACCTGTAACCAGGTGGTATGTGGATATTCTCGTGTAGCGTGTGGGTATCACCCCCAGCCTGTGACACTCTTACCCATTTTACTAATCCATAGAGTGATCTTGAAGGACCCAACAAAGTCACCAGGCTCTCTGGGGAACTACATCAGACAGTTGTCCCTAGTCACCTTGTGCTGCCAAATCTTTTGATTAAGAGATAGAAAAAGACAAGCTCCAGGCTGGGAAGGAATATTGACAAAACACAGCCAACAAAGGACCTGTATCCAAAACAAGGAGTTTCATAACTCAACAGAGGACAGGAGACCTAATTAAAAGTGGGCCAATGATCTGAACTCCCTTCCTGCCCCCATCCACCTCCCTGTCTTCCATCCTGTTGAAGCTGCATGCAGCCGCTTCTGGGCCAGTGATGCTTAGATGACCCCAGTATAAGTCAAGTGTGGAGTTTAAAAACTGTTAGTTAACACATCAAAAAAAAAAGATTAGAAGTAGTAGATGCAACTAAATATATTTAATTTAGTACAACTAAAGTGTTATTTTAACATATGTACTATAATTAATGAAGCATTAAATTAAAAAGTATTATTTTATATGTATGAGTGTTTTTCTTGTGTGTGTATGTATGTGTACCATGTGCATGCCTGGTGCCTGCTGAGGTCAGAAGAGGGCATCAGATACCCCGAGACTGTAGTTACAGATGGTTATGAACTGTAACCATTATGTAGGTGCTGGGAATCGAACCAGGGACTCTGCAAGAGCAAGAGGTGCTACTAACCATTGAGCCAACTCTCTAGCCCAGAGACATTTAATCTTTTTAAAAAAAAAGATTTATTTATTTTATACCTATGACTGTTTTGTCTGCATGTACGACTGTGTACCACATGCATGCCTGGTGCCCATGGAGGTCAGAAGATCTCCCGGAACTGGAGTTATAGATGGTTGTGATCTACCATTTATGTGCTGGGAACCAAACCCTGATTCTCTGTAAGAGTAGCAAGTGATCTTAAGCACTGAGCCATCCTTCTTGTCCCATTAACATTTTACATTATCGTTTTGGGTGACTACCTCTTCAAAATCCACTGATTTTGTTTGGTTTTGGTTTTTGTTTTTGAGTCAGGGGTTTAATTTTATCACCCATGATGGCCTACAACTCGGTATTCTTCTAAATGCATGCATTATCATAGTTATTTGTGTGTGTGTGTGTGTGTGTGTGTGTGTGTGTGTGTGTGTGAACTTATGTTGATGCAAGCATGCCTTAGTGTGTGTTTGGAGGTCAGAGGATAACCTGAAGGGGTCAATTCTTTACTTTCAGCAGTGGGTTCTGGAGATCAAACTCAGGTTGTCAGGCTTGGCTGAAAATATCTTTTATCCACTGAGCCACTTTACCAGCCCCAGTTTTATTGTTTAACCGGTCTCTCAGCACAGTGCCTTCCTCGGTCGTCTCTTCTTTCCTTCTTTTATCATATACTTATCCACTGACTAATCATTGCTTCACCACCAAGGAGCTAGGAACTGTTGAGTTGACGAAAGAACACATGGTGTGCATAGTGCGCCTTATTCTTCCTTCGTTGGGGACAAGCAAACAGACACTGTGGGTGCGTCCTAGTGAAAATGAGGGTGATTGCTGCTGCTTTAGGGGGACCTGGGAAGATTTGTACCTTTCTCAGGAAAGTATCAGCAAAGGTGGTGGCACAGTGGTACCCACCTCATGTGCCTGTAGGAAAATCAGAGACCTGGTGTGTGAACCCTTGGGCTCAGCACTCCATCTGAGTATTTCCATTGTCAGGACATTCCTTAGAGGACAGTTTTGCTTCTCTGGGGTCCAGGGCAAGGCCAATGTTCATGTTGGTCACCTTGGAGGAGAATGTGTTCTTGGGTCTAAGAACAAATTGGGGATGGTATCAATTTTCTTGTGCAGTATAGCAAGACCCATCAAATCACAGGCCCAGAACCTCAGTGGGTAAGGGTTTCAGGAGGGCTCAATTGGCAAGTGTGTCTGTCTCAACTGGTGTTGGCCAGAGGCCCTCATCCAGACACAGTCTGCTGAAGGCTGGGGTGGGGGATAGGTGACAGTAGAAGCTGTGACTTATTCTGCCATGTCCTCTCAATCAAACCAACCACAGGGCTGGTTCTCATGGTAGAGACTATGGTAACCGGGAGCAGCTCGCCAGGCCTTGATTTTGGTGTTTTGGGGATGACTAGAAGACAGTGCTAAGCACCTTCATGATGGGAGAGTGTGTCTGGTAGGGAACTGGGAATCCAGTGCAGATCAGTAGTGGCACACCTGTCCTTCATGTGGCCTCTCCCTTTACAGCAGTCCAGTGGGCTTTCTCGAATGGTAGACATGTGCTCCTAAGGGACCCTCGGGGTTTCTTGAGGCTTGGGCTCTGAGTTACAGTTTCACTTTTGTCTTGTCCTCTTCATGGCGAAAATGGGTCGCAAAGCAGTTTTAGTGGCGTCGGTAAGGAGGTAGCAACCATCTCCTTGTGTTCCAGTGGCTCATGGTGACCTCCTTGTCCACTGCTGGCCTGGGAGGTGCTATCTACCCACAGCATCTCATGGGAGCTTTGAAGTGGTCTTGGATCCACTTCAGGTTTTTCTTGTTGCTGCGACAGCCTCAGGAAACAAGCTAAGAGAAATTTCCAGGCCTCCCCTGTCCTTCAAGACACCCGGCGTCATATGTGGAGGATCAGAGACAGCACCACGAATCTTCTGTTCCACGCATAGTTGTTTCGTTACCTTTTTTTTTTAAGTGTTCATATAATATAGTTTGAGCATATTCCCTCCTCCCCCTGTTCTTTCCAGATCCTCCTCACCTCCTACCCACCCAACTTTATGTTTCTTTCTCTCCCTCTTTGAAACAAACACGAAATGCTTTCTTTTAATTTTTTTTTTAATATGTGACGTGCATGTTCGTGTGAACGGGTGCGCGTGCCTGTGTCACGGCAGGCGGGAGGACACCTGATGCCCTTCCCTGTGATCGTCTTCACTGTTGCTGTAGTCTCAGTCTCACTGAACCAGGAGCTTGTAGTTTGGTGGCTAAACTGCTGGCCTGTGGGTTGTGGTGATCTTTCTGTTCGTGTCTGCCTTCTAGTCCTAAGGTTATAGGTGCGGCCAAGCCTGGCTTCTTATATCTACTCTGGGGATCCAAACTCAGGTCTTCTCACCCATTGAGCCATCTCCCTGGCCTGCTTATTTTGAGATAGGATCGAGTTATCCCTGGCAGGGATCTTTTGAAAGCGTTATGCAGCTAAGGATCTGATTCTCTTGCCTCTTCTTCCCTAGTGCTGGGGTTACAGGCATGTACTACCATACTCAGTTTACGGGGTGCTGGGGAAATCTAGGGTCCTGTGCATGCTAGGCCAGCCCTCTACCTACTGAGCCATATGTTTTTCACATGTTTATTGAGAACATACCCTGTGTCAGACCCTGGCAGGTAAGCCTTGTTGGACATTTGGTCTTGTGACCCTGTGTTCTTGACAGAAATGGGGGCTCGCACGAGGCCTAGAAGCTGAGAGGAAATTGAAGTCCCATGTTGGGAGGGAGGGAGAAAGAGGGACCTGGTTGTCATCTCCTCTCTGGTCCTTCCTCTCATGGGACCTAGGCTCCAACACTTCCTCTCTGTGACTGGCTTGCCTGGCCCGCTCTTTGGGGGTTGCAACACCTGCTTTTCAGGGCTGTTATGGGGACCGGAGGGCTTTCCGTGCTCAGTTATTACCACAGCTCTCTGAGCCTCAGGGCTTCTCATCAGGGAGGCCCTTTCTGCCTGAGGGAGCCCAAGGCTCAGTTGCTTTGTACTTTCGATCTCCTGCCTGCCCCCTCTGCTGTTTATCTGTTTCCTTTTCTTTGGGATTTGGTCATCCTATAGTGACACATCTGTATGGGCAGATGTTTCCCTCCTTCAGTCAGCTCTTGGAAGGGCTATTTGTTGCTTTTGCTGTCCTAAAGCCTCACATGACCAGCACACTCTAGGCACATGATACACACTGAGCAGGTGGAGGCGATATCCCTCGCTGCCCCTGCTCCCCTGGCCTCAGGGACACCTATCTGCCGAAGTGAAGTGGAGCTCTATGTGTTCAGCAAAGGCTAAGTTTCTAGAAGTTTCTGTGGCCTGGAGGAGAGCCAGCCCAGAGCCAACTAGCCGGGAACACCCTTCCTTAGATGTGGGAGGCTTGGCCGGTGCTGTGGGTAGGGGAAATGTTTAGAATAGGTTGTGTGAGGATGCCCCTTGTCTTGAGTTTCCAAGGAAACTCTGGGCTGCCCAAACCATCTCTCTGTCTCAGGGGAGCAACAAGAAGTAGAAGAGTATCATGGGAGTTAGTGTTTAAGTGGCTTTTGCTTATGGAACACTTAATTCTTTTTTTTTCTTCCCTTTTCTTTCCTTTCCTTTCCTTTCCTTTCTTTCTTCCTTCTTTTCTTTTCTTTTTTTTTTTTTTTTGAGACAGGATTTTTCTGTGTAGCCCTGGCTGTCCTAGAACTCACTCTGTAGACCAGGCTGGCCTCGAACTCAGAAATCTGCCTGCCTCTGCCTCCAAGTGCTAGGATTAAAGGCATGCGCCACCACTGCCCAGCTCCTTCCCATTTTCATATGTGTCTCGTATGTGAGTATGTGTGAGTCCACATGTGTGTAGTCATGTATACATGTGTGCGTAAGTCCATGCGGAGGCCCAAAGTTGGTGTCGAGAGTCACCCTCCACTACTCGTTCCTTAGCTCTCAGCTATAGACCAGCTAATGGAAGTGAGGTGGCCTTCCCCATTGCAGGGGAGCACTCCCAGGTCTGAAGACACGCTCATGCGTGAACTTGGGCATGCCACCGTTCCCGCCTATAAAACGGGGGGGGGGGGGAGGGGGGAACTGTGTGAACCTGCCTTATCAGATTGCTGTGGGGACAAATCGAGTTAAGATCTGAGGGACCAGATTGTGCACGGCCCACGCCTGGCGCACATGCTAACTGCGTGACCGCTGGGGATAGTAGCATAATGACTATTATCTATTGCTGTGTAGCAAACCACTCCAAACCGTACTGGAGGCCTTAGAGAAGCCAGACCCTACAGGGAGCTTGCAAGAAGGGCAATGACACACTCAGCTCCTTGCTTGTCAGGGGATCGAGGTACCCTGACTACCGGCATATCGTGCGGCCCATGCATTATCAGAGCCCCGTTCCTCCACCCTACCACATAGCCCCATTCTTCTACTTTGATCCCGTAGCACATATTAACTAAGCCTGCTTCCTGATGATGCAAGACCTCCCCTTCACTCAGAGATCTTTAAAAGCAGGCACCCTGCTTTGCCCCACGGAGCAGAAATTCTCTCCTAGAGGCCTCCTTATTGTCTGTGGTAGACAACCAGAAATCTCTTGCTCGAGAGATCCATCATCATCTCTTGCTCTCTAACTCCCTCCCTTCTTCCGCCCTAAAACCCAACAGGAGCATGTTGGAGGGCAGTGTGGATGAGATCATGTTGGAGCTGTCCACCTGGAGGTGCGCAGCCTTTGGGGATGGCTCTGTGGCTTCCTCTGGGTCACAGGCTCCTGGGCAGCCTCTACCTGTTTCGGGATGGCAGGTGTTTGTTCTGAGATGGGTCCTGATTTTCCGATGGGCTTGGTGAGACTTTGCTAGCTGCTCTGTACCCTGTCTTTGCTGGGCCGGCCCTCCAGCCTTTCATTTGAGCCTCAGGAAGTGGCTATGTAGAAAAAAGGCGCAGTGGAGGGTGGGGAGTTTTGGGTCACTGGCGCACAAAGCCCTAAAATAGATCATGTTCTAAGTCACCAAGCCAGAGGGGGCATCTGGCAGATGCTTTGCATAATCTCCTACCCAGAAGGAAAGGGTTTTTTTTTGTTTTTGTTTTTTTTTTTTTTTTTTTTACTGCAAACAAGTTTTTGGAACAAAAGAATCCCCGAGGGACTTGAAAAAAGATCCAAGTGTTTGGTTTCAGAGCATCACAAAATGAGAGCCAGAGAGGCTCAGGTTCAAATCCCCAACCTACCATTTGCAAGCTGTGTGACTTGAGGGTCAGGCTCCGTAAGTTCTCTGAGCCACAATGATGAAGAAGATGAGGTCAGACCTTCTGGCGTGTATGAAGAGCAGCTTACACTGTCCTACACACATGGCGGATACGACGCGTGGAGCATCCCTGTCTCTCTTCCATTTTCTTTTGTCTCATCTTGGTCCCAGACTTGTACTTGGTTCCTGGTAGCTTCATCATTGTGGCTGGCAGGGAGGGAATGGGACAAAGTCCCTCCCCCCTCTCTTGCAGGCCACTGGCCTGGGAGGGAAGGTTGCAGGTATGAATAGTGACTTCTGTAACCTCCTCCCCCAAATCCTCAAAACCTGTGAGCCTGGGACATTCCTTGGCACAGTAGACTGCGAGTGCAGTCAAATGAGGCAGGCTGAGCTGGAAGAGGATCCTGAGTTATCCAGGTAGATCCGGTGTGCTCAAGAGGCCTGGTGACAAGCAGACCAGGTGAGCAGAGGGCCATAGCATGGGGACAGGAGTAGATGAGGAGTGGGTACAGAAAGGAACTGTGTATTAAGAAATCTAGACAGGGCTAGGGTTGTAGTTCGGCACAGTACTTGTCTTTTTTTTTCTTTTTAAAGATTTACTTCTTTATTTTATGCTTATGAATACACTGTTGCTATCTTCAGACACAGCAGAAGAGGACAATGTATCCCATTACAGATGGTTGTGAGCCACCATGTGGTTGCTGGGAATCGAACTCAGAGCCTCCGGAAGAGCAGTCAGTGCTTTTAACCACTGAGCCATCTCTCCAGCCCCACAGTGCTTGTCTTACACGTACAAAGAAAAGAAGGACCAGACCGCGAGTCTCCTGAGCCTCAGGGAGTAGCCAAGCTCTGAGCCCAACAAGACTGATTCTCACTTGGGAACAGGATAATGATAAAGTCCTGTCGCTTTAAGCCATCATGGGGTATGTGGGACTTTGTGGGAGTGTGGAGAGGCAGAGCCAGGGTCCTGAGCTTGTTCAATGCTTGCTAGGTGGATCGATTGCTGGTCAAATCTTGGTATTTCTGTCCCACCACCACCTCCCCAGACTTGAATAGTCTATTCTCTGAAGCCAAGTGTCTAGTGTTCTGAAGGCGGCCTTATAGGTAGGCTTGTATGGCCACGTAGCAGAGAGTCCCGTGGTTAAGCTAGCACCTGCTGCAGAACGGTTTTGTGTTTTGTTTTGTTTTGAGCTGGTGGCCGACTCTACATTGGCCAGGCTCTGCTCTGTTCTGTCTGTCACCAGTTGCCTTACCCAGGGTCAGGGTCAGGGTGAGCTAAGGGTAGGGGTGAGGAGAGCGTGCTCTTGGGGCAACGTCTCATTTTTTTTTTCCTTTGTGGTGTGAGCTTCAAGGGTCCTTTCTCATGACACTACCTTCATTGGTGAACACTGACTTCCAAGGCCAATGCAGTTGGGATTAAGGAGTGGGGTGGGGTGCTGAGCTGGGAAGAGATGGTCCTAGATGAAGAAAAGAAATTTAAAGATGTTGGCTTTGAACGTGGTGAAAGTAGCCATGGGTCAAAGGAGGAGAAATACTGTCCTTGCTTCAAAAGGCATCAGCCAGATTGCAGCGTTTGAATCGCTCTCTCAGGAGCTCTTAGATCAGGCTTATAACTTTGTTATTGTTTTTGTTGTTGTTGTTGAGGCAGGATCCCTAACCTAGCCTGATCTTAAACTCACCATGTAGCCTAGGATGACCTTGAACCTCTGATCCTCCTATCTGCTGGAATTACTGGTGTGTGTGTGTGTGTGTGTATATGTGTGAGACTACACCTGGTGTATGCAGGGGGTGGGGAACTGAACCCAAGGCCTTAGCATATGCACACTAGGCGAGCACTCTACCAACTGAGCTACAGCCCCAGGGCTACCTTGGAGAAGCCTTACTCATTTTTTAAGCTATGTTCTGGGGCTGTGGTAGAGCTCAGTGGTAGAACCCCTGCTTCCTGAGCTCATGTAGGGTCACCCCCAGCTCTACAGTGAAAAAGAGAGCAAGTCTGTTCCTAGTCCTGTTTACCGGTGTTTGAGGTCTTGCGTGCCTCAGTTTCCTCATGGGTGTAGTGGGAATCATAACAGCAGCTACCTTTTAGGGGTTTCTAATGTATACACTACTACATAAGGGGCAGTTGGAAGAATGTACATCTGTCCACTGAGGTGTCATGGGGCAGGGGTGGGGGACACACTGTGTCCTGTTCAGTCAGTACCAGACGCCATGGTAAGTGGAATTACTTATTAATCAGATCCTTGGTCCTTGAAAAATCCCAATACTTCTTGATGAGTCTACCTGTTTTACAAATGGAATTGAGTCTTGTGAAAGGCAGGAGGTGCTTCCTGAAGTCACCCAGTGACCAGGGCCTTGGTCGTGGTTTTCTGGGGTGACTTTTGAGGCAGTCAGAGACAATTCAGGGCCACTGGGGTTTTCTAGTCCACCCTCTTATTCGAGTCTCTTTGTTCTCCTGCCTGATCAGACAGTTGTCCACAGGGCATTTGGTCCCGAATTTGTCTGGATCTGTCCCACCCCCCACCCCAGCTATGCTAAGGCACCTCTTCCTGTCTTCTGGATTTGTTGCATACACTTGCCTTGTAGCATGTGTGTGTGTGTGTGTGTGTGTGTGTGTGTGTGTGTTTGAAGTACCCTGGTGAATTCAAGCCCAGTTCAATCATGGTCTGGGTGTTAGGATCTTGGCTTCTTTCGATAGGTACAAAGTTGTTTTCAGGCCTTGGAGCAAGACTTTGCATTGATGAGGCCTGAGGAAAGAAGATTGTAGATTGCAGCTTGGGGACGAATGACTTGAAACCCAAGCTTCAAGGTGGGGACCAGCTGAGCTATGGCATGGTGGCTTGAGCCTCCCACTGCAGGCTCAGGCTCCGCAGGCCTGTGGTGGGGATTGCAGGCTGTTAATGTGAAGTCTCACCCTTGATGTGTTGACTCAGTTAAACAAATAAACGGACCCCACCACCCGGGCTTACTGGAGGCATCGGCAGCCGCCGTGGCTCACAGACTGCAGACTCTTGCAGGCGGTTGAGCACTTTCACGGCCCTGAGCAGTTGTGCGAGCTGCCTCTTCCTCTTCTTGTAGCAGCCACAGTGTTGATCTCCGTGGCCTTGTTTGGTGGTGGTGGTGGCGGCGGCGGCGGCGGCGGCGGTGGTGTCGACCCAGGAAGACGTCTGAAGTGAAAAGACTCCCTTTCCTTTCACAGAAGTTTTTCATACCTCGCAGAGTGCGGCTGTGACGTTTGAACGAGACAGCAGCTACAGAGGGCCCGCAGAACTTTCGGCTCAGTAAATTAAGAATTTCCTTCCTCACAGTCTATGTTCTGTTCTTGCTACGAACTGCTGAACATCAGAAAGCTAACCGGACGCAGAAAGAACCGAGAGACAACAGAGCTCTGGGGCTCACCACTAGAGTCCCTGCTTCTGGGGTGACGTTGCATGCTAGTCAGGCATTCTGACCCCTACTCCACTGTTTGGGTGCTTGTGAATTTGTTTAGCTTGGACAGATCTGGCTTTGGGCAAGAGATGTTCTTTGGCAGGTAGAGAGGGAGCAGAAGATAAAAACTTGTGCATTCTAGCAAGTGTCAAGGTCCCGTGACCAGAGAGTGTTCGCTGGCTCTTCTGAAACCAAACCAAACCAAACCAGGAAAAGATAGTAAGGGTAGAGTGAACAGTAGGGACAATGGCTGGAAATGTGGTTGGGGACCTGGGAGCACACGTTTTGCAGAAGGGAAAAACTATGTTGATCTTCCTTGTCATCCCAAGCCTTCAAAAATATTTGACGCAACATAGTTAAGTATTCAATATAATGATTCATTATAGGCTGAGCCACAACTGGGCCATCAGTACGATCTAGGCTGGGACATGGCCAGCTTCCAGAATGCCCCATGGCTGTCGCTACTGTTGAGTACCCAGTTCTCTCCCTAACTGGTTCCCATCTCCTCTCCTCCTCCTCCTCTTGAGATAGGGTCCCCTCACATACCCTACTGTGACTTTGAATCTGCTTCACAGCCAAGGATCACTGTGAACTTCTGATTCTCCTGTCTCTGCCTTTGAGTGCTGGCTGACAGGCGTGGCCCACCACACCCAGTTTTATGATGACTGGAGCTGGAACCCAGGGCCTTGCGAGCACTGTACAGGCACTCCACTGACTGAGCACCAGTCCCCGCTGCAATTCACTCTTTGATTATTGGAGCACACAGGGTTTTACCTTGGCTTATATACACGTGAGCACATGCATTTGTGTGTGTGTGTGTGTGTGTGTGTCTGTGTCTGTGTGCGTATGATCATGCATGCCCCAGCACATCAGGGAGTCAGAGTCAGTTAGGAATTGGTTCTTTTTCTACCATAGGATCTGGGTATTAAACTCAGGTAGTCAGGCCTGTGTGGCAAGTTCTTCCACCCTCTGAGCCATTTCACTGACCCTTGGTTTTATGTATGTATTTATGTATGTATGTATTTAGAGTCAGAGTTTCATTATGTAGGACTTGCTTTGAACTTGCCCAGCCCCAGGCTGACCTCAAACTCACGATCTTCCTGCCTCAGTATTGGGATTGTTTTCTGCTGTATATGGTATTTTAAATAAAACAAAAACTCAGGGGTTTGTGTTATGTAGCCTTATGCACCTTCCTTTACTGTGTTCTGGACATTCCGACAGTCTACACAGTCACTTCACTGCCATCGGCCTACACGGTCACTCCACTGCAATTGGTCTACACAGTCACTTCATGTCATCGGTCTACATAGTCACTTCTCTGCCATCAGTCTACACGGTCACTTCATGCCATTGGTCCACACAGTCATTTCACTGCCATCAGTCTACATGGTCACTTCATGCCATCAGTCTACACAATCACTTCTCTGCCATCAGTCTATACGGTCACTTCTCTGCTGTTGGTCTACATGGTCTACAGGGTCACTTCACTTTTTCTCCATGGCTACCCAGTGCCCACAGTATGACTGGGGCAGTACTTCTTTGCTGATGCAGGCAAGGCAGGTCTAGTCCCCATTTGTATGCATGCGTGTGTGTGTGTGTGTGTGTGTGTGTGTGTGTGTGTGTGTGTGTGAGAGAGAGAGAGAGAGAGAGACAGACAGACAGACAGAGCGCACTTGAAGTCTAGTCCCTATACGTACACGTGCATTTGTATGTGTGAGTATGTGTGTTTGTGTGTGTGTATGTGTACGTGTGCGTGCGTGAGAGAGAGACAGAGGCAGAGAGAGAGAGAGAGAGAGAGAGAGGAGAGGAGAGGAGAGGAGAGAGGACGCTTGGTGTGTTTGGGTCAGGTCCTTCCCTAGACGAGTTCCTGGGTGCCCACAGTCCCCCTATTCATAGCCTGGCTGTATTCTCCCTCACCAGGCTATGACTGCCTGCTGGCTTTGGCAGGATCGCGGGGTGAATTTCTATTGCAGACAGTGTCCTATAAACATGCATTGTCTGAGGAGTAGCAAGGAAGCCTGGGCTTTAGCCATGAGGAGGGGACCTGGGTCTGCCTGCTGCCCTTGCTCCCCGTCCTCTGCTTCTGTGGCTTCCATTCCATTATAGGGCTGACAAGTCTTCTATTTTCATTTCGTTTTATTTTATTTTTTATTTTTTTGAGACAGGGTTTCCCTTACAGCCCTGGTTGTCAAAGAACTTACTCTGTATATCTGCCTGTCTCTGCCTAAAGACTGTTGGGCTTAAAGGCATGTGCCACCATGACCTGGTTCTTTAATACCTGTTTGTTTTCCCATTATGAAAAGATGTAAATATAAATGCCAGTACAGAGAAACACTGTAAACTGTACCATGCATCTACCTAGCTTGTTCATTTATTGTCACATATATATTTAAGATCTGCCTCCCTGTTTCTTTTGTTCGTTTGTTATGTGCCAGGATCAAACATAGGGTCCTGTGCATAGCTGGTACAGCAGTAAAAACACTCAATAAAAAAGATGTCAATATGGTGTGGCAGCTCAGACCTGTACTCCTAGCCCTTGAGAGGCTGAGGCAGGAAGAACACTCTGAGTTTGGGTCCAGCCTGGGCTACATCGTCAGAACTTGTCTTACAAAGCAAGCAAGCAAACAAATTAGAACAAAAGCGAGCATATTGATCTCAGCTGTTGCAGTCCTCCTCTGGCTTTTATGCCCCTTTCTGTTTATGTTCTTCTGTTCCAGGCTCCTTGAGATATCTAGACGCCCAAAACTAAGGTCTGCTTCTCTCCGATGCACTTGGCAGTGGGGTCATCCTGGGGCCGGATCACTTCCTCTCTAAGATCCCAGTTTGTGTTGAGCCCTTTGCTTTCCCGGAAGTGCTGTGGGCAGTCGTGTCATTTACCAAGGAAGGCTGTAGGCCTCAGCCAGCACAGGGTCCTGGAGGTGAGGCTGTGCATGCCTAGCCCCACCAACATGTGCCCAATCAAGGCGGGTATGGTCGTTTGAATGAGAATGGCCCCCGTAGGCTCATAAATCTGAATATTTGGTTTCCCATTGGTAGAACTGTTTGGGAAGGATTTGTCACTGGGAGAGGGTGGGGGGGAGACTTTTAGGTTTCAAAAGATTTCTGCATTTGCATGGTTTGTGGGTCAAGATGTGAGCTCCCAGCTATTCCTTTGTCCCACTCTCATAGATTCTGACGGTCTGAAACTGTAACCCAAATTGAACATCTGCTTTTATAAGTTGCCTTGGTTCCAGGGTTTAAGTCAGGAGCTTGGCCCGCTTTCCCACCGAGTCCTTACTTGGCATCTGGCATATTCCTGAATGTTCTGGTTGCAAACTAAGGGATACAGACTAAAGGCTGAGGGTTAGGGAGGAAATATCACATATGCAATTGGTAAATCGGTACCTGCTGAGGGTCACAGAAGGCTCCAGAGGATACTGCGGGGGTAACAAACCACAGTGAAAAGGCCTGAAAGGGGAAAGAGTGGGTGAGAGAAGCAACCAGTGTATTGGGGGCGTGGAGCTGGTGTGAGCACACATTCGGGCTGTGTGGAACTGGTGTGAGCAGATGTACGGGCTGTACAGAGCTGATGTGAGCAGATATATGGCCTGTGTGGCGCTGGTGTGAGCCCATGTCCAGGCTGGGGAGGACCTGCATAGGCATAGGGTGTCATGAAGGCTCCAGGAAACAGCTGCAGCGTGTCCCCTCAGGGATGCCGTTGCTTTCCCTAGGCTACACCTCATGCTTCTCCACCTCGGGATCTTTGACCCTACGGTTGCTCTGCCTAGACTACTTCTCTTTATTTATTTTAAATTTGTGTTGTAAATTTCTGTGAATACACGTGTGCCTACATGCATTTATGTGTACCACGGATGTGCAGGCTCCCCGAGAGGCCAGAGGAAGGCCTGAGGTCACCTGGAGCTGGAGTTTCAGGTAACTGTGACCCACCTAATGAACCGAACCCAGGTTCCCCACAGTAACTGCTCTTAGCTACTGAGTCATCTCTTAAGCCCCTATTTGTGTGTGTGTGTGTGTGTGTGTGTGTGTGTGTGTGATGCATGTGTGTGGTGTGCTTGCTCACGCATGCGCTTGTAGATATCAGAGGTTCACACTGCCTGTTTCTGTCACCTGCTTCCTTACGTCATTTTCCGAGACACGTTTTCTCATGGAACCTGGTGTTCTGGCTAGACTGGCTGGTCAGTAGGCCCCAGGAGACCTCCATTTCCCCTTTCTCCCTCAGGGCTGCTATTATGGATGTTCGATCCTCTCTCATGCTTTTACATGGGTGCTGAGGGTCAGGGCTCATGCGTGCATGGCCAGTGCCTTACCCACTGAGCTGAGATCTACGACGCCTAGAATAACCTCTCTTAGATGTCAGCTTTGATGTCACCTCCTGAGGGAGACCTCCCCTGATCACTCGGAGAGCACCCCTCCCATCCCGTCATGCCTCACTCTGCTTTGGTTGTTTTTACTAATTTACTGAGGGGCAGGGATTGGATTCGTTTTGTCCCCTGCTTGATTGCCTGTCTTCAGAACAGTGCCCAGCACCTGGGCCTGACACTGTCATTGACCATGAGACCTTTTGATTGATAGCAGCAGTCACTTGAGTATGGCTTGTGCCAGGTACTTGTTGAACTCTTGACCCTGAACTTATTTCTTTAAACCCTCAGGTCCCCTTTGTGTACGTTTTTTTTCACCTTACCAGCAGGAAGTGGAGGCCAGAGGGGTGACAAGTGGTGTTGGTGACACGGCAGGCTTGTTAGGGACCCCAAGCTGGGGCCCTGGACATGACTGGGAGGAGGGGAGACAGGTTGTCTTCTGTTTCCATTACGGGTAGCTCAGGCTGTCCTGTTGACCTGGGCTGGAGGACGCTCAGGACAGCCAGGCTCTGCCTCTGAGAGGGAAGGAACTGTTCACCTCCCCACTGGCTGCAGCGGGAACTGCTAGGAGATGACCCTGCCTACCCTAAGTGCTGGTTTGCAAAACACTGAGCGTGGTGGGGAAATGAAGGGCTGGCCTGCTAACCACAGCGAGGACTCATTTGCAAGAGTGAGGCTGGGCCCCCAGCACAGCCATTTCTGCAGGCAGTTGTCCTGTAGGAACCCATTGGGTGCCAGTCCTTAGCTTGAGTTTGGAGCAGGAGGGGGGGATTAGGGGGTCATGCTACTGCCTCAGTCTTCTCCTCTGAGGAATGGGCTGGTTGTGATATCATGAGATGCAAAGGAGTTGGTGCTTGAGAACCCTTCACTAACCACAAGTGCTTGCTCAGGAATTGCTGCTATTATGCTGTGGAGCTAGGTGGTGGACATGATCAGAGACCCTCTCCCTGCCACGACCTCACGTAGCTTCTACTTTTCAGAAGCAATCCCCCAGTTCCATAGCAGTGTATCTTCTCTGTTTCTTGTTGAACACAATTTAAATTTATTTACTTATTATGTCTGAGTCAGGGTCTCATACAGCCCAAGCTGGCTGAGACCTTGCTATCGACTTGAGGATGGTTTTAAACTTCCAGATCTGCCCGTCTCCACCTCCTGAGTGCTGAGACGACAGGCATGCAGCACCATGCCCAGGTTAGACAGTCCTGGAGATCATCAAAGCCGGGGCCTTGAGCATGCTGTGCAAACACGCTATCAACTGAGGGTACATTTCCCAAGGCCAATTGTCACCGCAATTAAACTTCCGGGAGTCTGATACAGAGTTGGCCCAATGCCTCACTGTCACAAGGCCACCTTCCTGCAAAGCTAAGGATGGAGCAGAAGTTCCACTTGGGTGATAGCTGCAGAGAACGGGAGAAATGGGCCAGACGGAGTTTGATGGTCCTTCGAGTGTGCAGTCTGGCGCTGGGCCCTGATGGTCACCCACGGGTCATCTTGAGTGGTTGCAGTAAAAGGGAGCAAGAAGCAGGAAAGAGGAAGTCTGGGAGAGGAAGAGGTTCACAGAGGAGGTGGCTGTCAGAGCAAGGCCATCGTGTGGGGCACTCGATCCCTCTTGAGCTGTCTTATAGAACTGATGCCTCTAGAGTTGTCTTCTCCCTCATCCTGAAGGAAGTTATCCCAAACCAAGGGCTGCATTTAGGGTTCAGGGACTTAGACGGGCTCTGACGGACTGAGGGAAAATCAAGCCTTTAAAGAATAAGAAGTTCTGAGGAGGTGGCTCAGTACCTAAGGTACCCACTGTGTAAGTACGAGGACCTGAGTGTGGGTCCCCAGGGCCCGTGTAAAAAGCTGGCTGTGGTGGTTTGTAACCCCAGTGCTGAAGGGGCAGCTCCTATTGGCCAGCCAGCCAAGCCAAACTGAAGAGTTTCAGGTTCGGTGAGCGACCCTGTCTCAAACAATAAAGGTAAGGAGTGATAAAGACCTCTGATTTCAACCTTGGGCCTCCACATGTGTGCAAATGCACCTGTGCACACACATGCACACTAATTGGTTTACTCAAGACATACATACATGTGCATGCACACACATACACATATCTACACTAAGTACATACAGCACAAACATGCACATACCCACACTAACTAGTGCATAACACACACACACACACACACACACACACAGTAAGATCTGGACTCACCAACGTTTTCAGTCCCAGGGAGCTACTACATAGGCCGAGGCTTGGGTGTAGGGTAGGGTCAGTAGGGCTCTGGAATGATCTCCCAGAGACCATTCCCTTTCCTCTCTGCCCACACCTCATCTGCACCCTCTTCTAGTTGTGGGTGTGTTGTCAGCCTAAGGTTCCTGAGCTAGCGTGGTCTTGTCCCGGCAGGAGAACGTGGTAACTCCTGAAAGCCCGTGGCCCCTCCTGCCATCTCTCACCACAGAGAGACACATCCCACCTGGATTATCAGATGACTGGCTTTGGCCTTTGGAGTCCCCTACCCACCTGTAGAGATTTACCTGGCTTTAAAAAAAATAAAAGAGTTGGCCGCAGTCACTCTAACCCTGTCACTCACCCCAGGGTGTTTGGAGAAGGCCTTGTGGGCGTTTCCTTGAAAACAGGAGGAGTGGGAAACCAGCCTTGCTCACCTCATCTTCTGCCCTTTCACCTCGAGACATTAATTACCGCCCTGATAGCTTTGGCATCAAACCCCAACCAGGTGGCCCTGGCTGCACCTTCTGAGGGTGACTCTTCTCAGGAGCTGGTGGGAAGACGAAGCGGCTGGTCAGACTGGAGCTGGCATCTACCTCAAGGGAGCCCTGTCTGTTCTCTGTCCAAGTCAGATGTTTCTGGCTGGAACTTGACCTTGGCAATGCTCCGTGTCTAGGGGCTGCTGCTGGGATGGCCGCCGTCCGCTGTCCGTGGGCGTGAGTGTCTTGGCTCAGGAGTTGAGCCTTACTCTGGACCAGCAGGCCTAGGGCAGAGCTCGCCTAACCTGCTCAAGCCGGTTTCCTTTTCTCAGAAAAAGGAAACAATGAAAAGAGCTTCACAGCTCAGAGAAGCAGGAGGGACTCTGGGGAAAGGCCTTGGCCTCTGACTGAGGGATGGTAACCCTGAATACCTGCTACTACTTCTGGGGGCGGTCTCGGGGCTGTGGTTCCTTGCACAAGTCCTCAGGAGGGGAAGAGTATGGCAGGTTCGAGTTAAGTCTGAGCAAGGCAGGAAATCTTTCCTGGAGTGGAACTCTTGGGGACCAAGGCCCTCCTGTTCTTTCCAAGGATTTTTTTTTCTAAAGATTTTTTTTTTATTGGCGTATATTTATTATCGTCAAAAATTAACTCATAACCCATTATGACATGTTCATACATGAATTTAGTGCTTTTTTGACTATATTCACTCCCATTGTCTTCTCTTGCGCCCCTCCCCCACTGGTCCCCTTCCCCCCTGCCCCCCCACTCCCCACTCTCAAATCATTTTTTGTGAACGTGACTAGTGAGTTTAGTTGGGGTTACTTACAGGGCCGACAAGCATAAGCACCTTACCAGTGACTACACCATTAAAGGAAATGTCTCTTAGCTGGGCAGTGGCGGCTCACGCCTTTAATTCCAGCACCCAGGAGACAGGGGCAGACTGATCTCTGGGTTCAAGGCCAGTCTGGCCTATACATTGAGTTCCAGGGCATCCAGGTTAGGTTTCTCAACAGAGAAAGCCTGTGTTAGAAAAAAGAAATGAAAGGAAACGAAAAGAAAAAAAATATAAAATGCCTCACCCATTCCCAGCAACTGCTGCCTGCTTATAGGTCTTCAGTGAGGGGTGTGGCAATGTGAGTCCCGCCCCCTCCATGATGGACTGTTGTCGGGCCCAATCCTGTGCTGGTAATCATGGACGGTGTACAATAGCCATCTCATGCCCGAAGACAGCATTTTATAGCACTCCAACCCTTCCTTCTGGCTCTCGCCTTCTTTCGTCCCCTCTTTCTTTATGTTTTCTGAACCTTGGACAGAGTGATAAAGATGTATCATGTAAGGCTGAGCTACTTTTTCTTAGCACCTGACCAGCTAAGGGTCTTTGCCGTAACCGCTGCCCATCGCACAGAGACGCTTCTTTGACCTAAGTAGGCAGTGGTGCCAATCTATGGGCATGCACGTAATTGTTTACAAGGTAATTTCACCCGTGTATTTTGGAGGAGGCTGTCCTTTTACACACCCCCTGACAGCCCATGGCCTCGTTGATGATGAGCTGAGAGGCATGCGTTGGCTGCTTTGGTAAGTAGCTGACTCTGATTTCTGTTCGAGAGCGAGGAGGAAGTCTTTGCTTGGCTTGGATGACTCTTCTTGTTCTTTGCATCTTTCTGCTCTCTAGAGCTGAGATATTTGACCCATCCTCCTCCTCATTCTGGGTGTTGGCTCTGTCTTGGACTGCGTGACCTTGGAGGGATGGTCTAGCCAGAGCCACCCTAGATAACCGAGTAGCAGCTGTCAATAATAAGCATCCTCTGGAACTGTCATTCTCTTATGCTGGAGGGTAGGTGGCTGGCCTGGAGGTGCTGTCGGGCCTGTGGTCCCCTGAAGGCCTGGGGAAGCTCTGCCCTTATCTCTTGCTCAGCTCTGGAGAAGGCAGACAACACTTGGTGTGTCGGATTCCCTCACATCTCTGCGCCTGTCAGTAGACGGTCCTCTTCCCTCCGTGTGGGCCTTTGCCCAAATTTCCCTCTTTTTCCTCCCTTTAATACTGGGGATTGAATCCAGGGCTTGGTATGTGTTAGGCAAGCATTCTGCTCCTGAGCTATACTTCAGTGTTTGTTTCTTGGAGGTGCACAGTCTCTTGCTGTGCCTCGCTATGCATTCTAGTCTGGTTTGGAACTTACTATGTAGCCCAGGCTGTCCTGGAAATGTTGGTCCTCTGGCTCTGCTGGGATTCCAGGCATGTGTCCAGATATGATGACATCCGTCTTCTCTCTTCTTACAAAGATGCTAGGCTCTGGCTTTTCTTCAGCCTACTCTAGCTTGGCCCCATCTTAACTTGGCTGTATCCTCAAGGATCTTATTTCTAAAGAAGATTGCATTCGAAGGTCCCGGGGGTTGGGACTGACAGGTATCTTTTTTGGGGTTGGGGCCAGAATGCAATGCAACCTTTAGGATCACCCGTTTATGTGTCGTTTCCAGGGTGACAAAGGCCAAGGCTGGAGGCATCTTTACCCTGAATCCGTGTTGTTCAGGGTTTTCACACCCTGGGGGTTGAACTTTCAGTTGCCGGGAGAGCTCTCACTGTTCACGTGACGTGGGTCTGAGATTCAGAGAGAGAGAGAGAGAGAGAGAGAGAGAGAGAGAGAGAGAGAGAGAAAGAGAGAGAGAGAGAATGAGAACAACTGCATCGAAGTTACAGAGTGATCGAGGGGAGGTGGGCCTGGATTCCGGGTCCCTAGATCTTAGAGCCACCTCTGTGTGCATGTGTGCACGCAGCCTATGAATGCGCATTGTCCCATGTGGTGTGTGTGTGTGTGTGTGTGTGTGTGTGTGTGTGTGTGTGTACCACAGGCCTCTTTCAACTTCTGGAGCCAGGGCTCTCTGGATGTGAGCAGCAGTGACCAGCTTCAGGGGAGAGGACTTTGGCTCTTGGCTTCTAACTTCCTCTTTTTCTGGCTAGCAGTTAACAAAGAGTCCTGACTTTGGGGCTGGGGATATGACTCAGCAGGAGAGTACTTACCTAGCATATGTGAAACCTTGAGTTCAATTCCTAGCATTGAAAAACAAACAAACAAACAACCCCCTGTAACAAACATGATGTGGAGTTAGATCACTCAGGTTCAAATCCTGACTTGACCGGTATGACTTAGGGTGGGTCAGTAACTTTCTGCCTTAGTTTCCCCACCTGTGCTGCGCTGAGGATAATGCAGCCTTACACATGGACACAAGTGACCGAAACCCTACTGTGTTGCCCCTTGTATGCCAGAGTCGACTTAATGAGGGCTCCTTCCCCTTTATCCAGTTCGGTATTTTTCTGGCGCCAGAAGGTCCTGGGAAGGAAGACGGGGTGTGGTGCTTCCCATGGTAGGCAAAGCTGTAGGAGGTTCTCTGTATAACTGGCAAGAACAGAGATGGTGGTCAGTGGTTCTAGGAACTTTTCTTTTTCTGTAAAGAACACAGTGCACAGAAAGACTGTGCCCCTCAAACTGCACGCGTATGGACGTGCGTGCGTGCGTGTGTGTGTGTGTGTGTGTGTGTGTGTGTGTGTGTGTGTATGCATATGCTTGCATAGGTCCACTGGTTGGCTGAGGTCAGTGGAGGGGCTGCCTTTGAGATGGGGACCCCCTCCCCCAACTTCCCACTTCTGTGATAGCTCTGCATGTCCAGCCTTCCTGGTGCCTAGCACAACTGTATTCCCAGCTGATTTCACCTTCACCAAAGAACACCCAGTGCCAGGCTGGCTCTGGGCCTCCTGCAGGCACTTCCTCTGGGTTCCAGCTCCCTGCTTATCAGGAGGCCCCAAGAGCATCTATTTCTGGCCTGGCTGGAAATAGTGTGGTCCTTAAAGGGTGGAGGGTGGGGCCAGCTTTAGGAACAGACACATAGCCAGTGGAAGGAGGGAGGGAGAGAAGGAGGGAGGGAGGGAGGGAGGGCTCATTCTTCTGTGCCTTGAGGAGCAACTGAGTGAGGGGCAGGTGTCTTGGTCAGGTGTGACTTTTAGGCTCAGCTTGCGGGGCATTCATACCATGACTTCCCTCCTTCCTGTTTGGCACCAAAATGCCTTTTCCTCTTTCCATACATTTCTTTGTGTGTGAGTGCGTGTGCAAGGTGCACATGCATGTGCATGCATGTGTAGGCCAGAGGTCAGTATTAGGTGTCTTTCTGTATCACTAACTACTTTCTTTTTTTTTTAAAAAAAAATCTATCGTTATTTTTATTATTTTCTTATTTATTATTATGCATGTATATCGGTAGTTTGCTTGTATGCATTTAAAGGGCATTGTGTGCATGCAATACCTGTGGAGGTCAGAAGAGGGCATCTACTGGATCTGGGGCTTGCTGATCTGGCTAGACAGGCTGGCATGACCTACCTGTCTCTCCTGCCGGGTGCCAGGGTTATGATATATAGCCCTGTGCCCAACTTTTACATGGTGGCTGGGAATGGAACCCAGGTCCTGGTGGCTATTCAGTTTCACTGCACATGTAGAAGTTTGTATCCCCCAGGAAGGTACTGGATAGCGTGCCAAAATAAGGTACTTTTTATCCTTAGCCGTACATACCATTGTGACCTTCTGAAATGCTAGTCTTTTGAAAGATGTGAGGGTAGCACAAATGGAGTGTTTGTGCATCCCTGCATCCCTGTGCTGATGTCCCCTGACCCAGCCCCGCCTCCAGGTGACCTTGCCCTGACCTCTATTTCCTTTCCATTGATAGGTCTTGCGCGGATTCCTCTCCCTACTCTTTAGAACTCAGTAGCAAGCTGACAATTGTTTCTGGGTAGACTTTAGTAATCTGGCCTCATTTCCACCAAAGCCATGGTTATCTGATCCTTCTTCTGCTACTTGCTGAATGGCTCTGTTTCTCGCTCTGTCCGAGTCACAAAGCATTCTCAGAAGGGATCTGCTACAGTGAAAAAGGAAAAGCAACTCGAGGAAAAATATTAGTTACATAGTATCAGCAGTGTAGCCATTGCAGATCACAAAGATAGTCGCAGTTTGAGAAAGAGTGTTCAAGTTGTTGTGTTGGAGCCAAACCCAGCAAACAAAACAAGTGCCAGACAAAGACAAAGAAACCGGCTGGTCTGTCCAGGGCAGGGACCTAGAAGTAGGTTTTGTGTACTGAAGGCTTTATGTGGCAGTTATGATAAATGATAGCAAAGCACATTAAATATTAAGTATTCTATATATGAGGTAACAAGTCCTTTCTGTGTTCTACTAACAGTTATGTGTATCAGGGGGTGGGGCGGGGAGGAAGAGAGAGGGATTGAGAGAGATTGAGTGAATGAAAGAGCGAGAGAACTGAGATAGAGATAGATAGATAGATAGATAGAGAGAGAGAGAGAGAGAGAGACAGAGAGAGAGACAGAGAGAGAGAGGGAGAGAGAGGGAGAGAGAGAGAGAGAGGTGGGGGAGGGAGGGAGAGAGAGAGATTTCAAGCTCACATATTATTCCTTAGGTCCCACGTACCTTGTTTTCTTTTTGAGACAAAGACTCTCACTGGCCCAGGACTGACCAAATGAGGCTGTCTGGCCAGTGAACCCTGGGGACCTGCCTGTCTCTGCTTCCCCTGTGCTGGGATTCCAAGCATATGCCACTGTACCAGGCATTCTTACGTGGAGTCTGGGGATTGTACTCAGGTTCTCCTGCTTGCACAGCAACCACTGTGCCAATGACTGTGCCACCTCCCAATCCCTGACAATGTGCTTTCTAGACAGACACTACACATTCAGCGTGACACCCAGTACTCATTTTAAATGGTCACCCTCTGTATAATCTTACATAGGAAGGAAGATTGATTTCACAACTTAGGGGTGTAAGGTGTGCATTTTCCCCTAGTAGTTATTAAGATACATTACAGGAAGACACAGAAAAGGGTGTGTGTGTGTGTGTGTGTGTGTGTGTGTGTGTGTGTGTGTTTGTGGTGTGGGATTATTCTCATTTAGTTTCCAGCAGGAGGAGAAAGAGTCAAATATCAGGGCCACTGTAGCATTGAGCTTGAAAGGATTGCATGCTGGGAGTTTTTGTGGCCAGAGACTGAAACTCATCTTCCTCCCTGAATTTGCAAACAATTGAGCTGAAAAAACAAAAGGGGAGGGCAAGGAGGGACAGAGTATTACGTAGTCCAGGCTGGCCTTAAACTTACCAAGGATGTAGCTAAGGATGACCTTGAACTTATGATTTACCTAGACCTCGCAATGCCGAGATTACAATGGGCAGCATTATGCCCCGTTCACGGTGAGCTGGTATGTGAACACAGGGCCTTGCACATGCTAGGGAAGCACTCCGCCAGCTGAACTACATCCTCAGTTCAGAAACAAGGAGTGAGAGGTACCCACCACAGCGTGCCCAGATCATGGGCTCCCGTGCTTGGGAAGCTGTCTGGAGAGAGGGTTTGGCACTGTGCCCTGTTCTTTGGTGACTTGCTCACCCTGTCTCCAGCACTCTCTCGGGTGCTCACAGGTAGGCCTGTAGCCAGTTCCCCCTCCGTGGCAGGAAGCCAAGCAGGGCAGGTGACTGCTTCTGGGTCAATAGAACCAGAAAAGGACAAGGAGGCTGAGGTGAACATAGCCTGACTGCTCTAGGTTCATCGTCAGAAAGTGTCCCTGCCTCTGCCTCGACAGAGTGTCTGGGGCAGAAGGTGGGATGGTGGGGACTTTTGTGACCTCAAACCCACCCAGGAACTAACATCTCTGCAGGAACACAAAACATTCAGCAAACAGCTATTACCGCATGTGTGTGTGTGTGTGTTTACCAGAACACACACTTTCATGGAAGCAGGAAGTCTGAGCACTCTCTTCTATTGGCTCTTCGTACAGTCTTCAGAACTGTGGGGTCATTTTCTAACCAAGACAATAAGAGCAGTATTTATTCTCCATCCTTAGTGCTAAACTGTGTGTGTGTGTGTGTGTGTGTGTGTGTGTGTGTGTGTGTGCGCGCACACGCACAATTGTGCTTGCACACGTGTCTACTCCTGACTGTGGTGGTCAGAGAACAACCTTGGGTGTCCAGGGAGCCTCATGGATTCTCTGTCTCCCTCATTATAAGCATGCCCTACTCAATTTTTTTTATGTGTGCTCAGGGGGATTGAACTCGGGTCCTCATGCCTGCATGTCAAGCACTTTACCCACTAAGCCATAGCCCCAGCTCCCAAGTAAATTTGAATATCTAAGACTTTGTTCAGAAGGCCATACCTGGCTCTGTATTTTATATTCGTGGAACAATGGCAGCTAAACCAGAAGAGAGTGACCCACCCTGGGTCCCCCAGCCAGGAAAGAGTGGGGCTTCAAGCCTAGGTTCTCTAGATGCTTCCAAATCTCTCGGCTACTCAGGCTGCTGTGGGCTAGGTTGGTCTCTAGTCTCTGGTCAGATGCAGTTGCATGTGAAACAGCCTGGCAACTTTAGTTTCTTTTAGCAGGGTCCCTTGGCCATTACTCTCTTCATAGAAACTGAAACCAGCAGAAGGAACTGTTGAGAGGTGGCTAGAAGGTCATCCCCAGGAGCCAAAGTAACCTTGACAGAGACTTCTTAGGGCTGCGGCTTGTTTCCTTTGGTTTGCAGAGCAGTGGAACAAGGTCTCCATCCATGCAAAACTGAGCTGGGGATATGACTAGGCTGGGTCCCCATACATAATGGTGGAGAGCAGAGCTGGGGTTTGAATCTGGGTCTTGGGACTCCAGGATGTCATCATGGACTTTGTTTTCACGTCCCTACCTGAGCCCATCTTCAAGATCTGGGCCAGACAAATACATGAAGCCACTCAGAACAGGCTTCTCACCTGTAGGTACTGGTCCCTACTGGCCTCTCATTTCCCTGTACATATATGTAGATTTATATGTGTTGGTAAGAATGTTGGGGCATGCTCTCTATTTTTAGGCTCAGTACTCCTGGGACAGAGCCTTGTTTGTCGCGTCATCTTGACATCCCCTGTGCTGGCTCCTTGCGGGGCTGAGACTACACGGGTGGGTGAATGATGACTTGGCAAGGAACACGTGTGTGCAGCTGTCCAGCCTTCTGTCTGTCTTTCCCCTTGACTATGTCTTGATGTTAAATGAAGATACAGTTTGTTGACAAACAGTGCCACCTAAGGTCAGGTACAGGGAGAGAGGGCCATGCTCTAGGTGTGAAGGATAGGAGGACACCCCAAGGGGGCGCTGCTGGAAGTTGAAGATCAGGAGAGGGAGAAGCAAGGAGACAGGAAGGTTTTTCTTTCTTTTGTTCTGTTTTTGAGGCAAGGTCTCAGGCAACCCAGGTTGGCTTTGAACTCCTGATCCTCTTGTTTCAGCCTCCTGGGATTAACAGATATGAGCCACCATGCCTGGTGAAGACTGAATATGAAGACTCATGTCCCATCCCAGGCAGGGCAACCAAGGGTGGATGATATAAGGCAAGGGACCGAGAAAGAGTGTTTGTTGATGGGGATACCCCACAAGAGTGGGGAGGACAGGAAGAGGAAGGGTTGCTAACTCCAGAAACCAGGGTATAGAGGGTATCTAGACCTGGGGAAGACCCAAGATGATGCCAGGAAGGGGTGGGACATGCTAAGACCAGGCCTCGTTTGTGGCTGTTATCTTACTTCTTCAGGCAGGAAGCCCAGCCTCAGAGCCCCACCACAAGACATGGTCTGAGCTCAGCTACTCTGAGCTTGCTTTGCAAAGACAGGTGGTTGTTTTACTAACAGTGTGCCCTGGGCAGAAATCCCCACCAGCACAGACAATGACCCCTGACCATTCCGCCCCATATCCTTCCCATTAGCGGTATCTGTTGTCAGGAAACTGGGGTGGGTGGGAGGAGCGTCTGTTGTCTTCTTGTGGTGTTTCAGACACATGTACAAATATGACTCTTTCTCTTTGACTGAACTGAATATATTTGTGTGCGCGTGCGTGTGTGCATGAGTATGTGCATGTGTGTGTGTGTGATATGTGTATGTATGTGTGTGTGTAATGTATATATGTGTTATGTGTCCGTATATATATGTGTGTGTGTGCATGTGTGTGTATGTGTGATATGTGTATGTGTGTGTGTAATGTATATATGTGTTGTGTCTGTATGTATGTGTGTGTGTGCATGTGTGTGTATGTGTGATGTGTGTATGTGTGTGTGTATGTGTGATGTGTGTGTTCTTGCTTCTAATTGTTCTCCATCCTATTCTTAACTTTGAGACAGAGTCTCTCACTAAACTCGGAGCCTCCTGTTTTGGCTAGGATGGCTGGCCCATAAGTGCCAAGGACTTTTCTCTACCCCCAGGGCCAGCCTTACAGATGCATATGACCACATCCAGCTTTTATGTAAGTGCTGGGCATCTGAACGCAGCTCCTCACGCTTGCACACTCCTTATGCTTGCACACTCCTCACGCTTGCACACTCCTCACGCTTGCACACTCCTCACGCTTGCAGAGCAAGCACATTATCCATGGAGCCATCTCCCCAGCCCCCCAATCTAAAACATTTCCGAGAACATGAAGGATAGCCGGTTTATGGGGCTAGCAAGATACTCCGTCATATTCATGATACAAAGGCTGTGGGATGGTCACTTAGTCTGAGCATACAGACCAGTTTCCAACGCACTACTTAACACTCAGAGCAGACTCTTTTGATCTCCTTCCCCACCCTCCACAATTAGAAAGCATTTATTCAAAGAATACCTTTTTTTTTTTTAATGCTGCAGTGATGCCGGGCATGTGTTACGATTTGGATGGGAAGAGCCCTTTCCCACAGACTCATGTATTGAAGGCTTGGTTCTCAGCTGGTGGTATTCTTTTGGAGGGTTCTAGAAACTTTAGGAGGTAGGAACTAGCTAGAATGTTCCTGGGATGCATCCTTTGGAGTTATGTCTTACCTGGGGCTCTTGTCCATTTGCCTATCCATCTGTCCGTCTGTCTCCCTTTTCCATAAATCCTTCTCCTGGCTGAACTCTGCTCTGACACCCCATATCCATCATGAGGGAGTAAAACCTGAAACTGAGAGCCATAATGAACTATTCTTCCCTAGGGTGTTTATGTGAGGTGTTTTAGTACAGCTGCGCTCATCCTATACAGTGCGCATACAGGGCGGGGAGTTGGCTCATCTGGGAAGTGCTTGCTAAGTAACCATGTGGACCTGAGTTTGGATCCCAGTGATCACATGGAATCTGAACACAGCGATGCGTAGCTGTGATCACGGAGTCAGAGGGTCAGAGGCAGACTGATCCGTGGGGCTCACAGGCGCCAGTCTACCCGAATTGGTGAGCTTTCGGGAAAGATTGTTGAGTGGTTAAGAGTACTGGCTTCTCTTAAAGAGGATCCAGGTTGGGGTCCTGGCATGCGCATGGTCACTCCCAACTACCTGAACTCCAGCTTCAGGGCATCTGACACCCTTTTCTGGCCTCCCCGGGCACTGCATGTGGTACACAGGCATACAGGTAAAATAAAAGTAAGTTTCAATGGTTGGCTTTGAGCTTCCACCTCTGTGTTTGTCAGGCTCTGGCAGAGCCTCTCAGGAGACAACCATATCAGGCTCCTGTCAGCAAGCACTTCCCAGCATCCACCATAATGTCAGGTTTGGTGGCTGTATATGGGATGGATCCCCAGGTGGGGAAATCTCCGGATGGTCTTTCCTTCAGTTCCTGCTCCACACTTTGTCTCCATATTTCTTCCTGTGAGTATTTTGTTCACCCTTCTAAAAAGCACTGAAGCATCCACATTTTAGTCTTCCTTCTTCTTAGACTTCATATGGTCTTTGAATTGTATCTTGGGCAAATAGCCACTTATCAGTGAGTACATACCGTGTTTGTTCCTTTGTGACTGAGTCATCCCACTCAGGATGATATTCTCAAGTTCAATCCATTTGCCTGTGAATTTCAGGTAGTCGTTGTTTTTAATAGCTGAGTAGTATTCCACTGTGTAAATATACCACATTTTCTGTATCCATTCCTCTGTTGAGGGACATCAGACAACCATTGGACTGAGCTCAGGAGTCCCTGATGGAGGAGTTGAAGAAAGGACCGAAGGAGTTGAAGGGATTTGCAGCCCCATGGAGGGAGCAACAGTGTCAACAGGCCAGACCCCACCCCTACTCCCCAGAGCTCCTGGGGACTAGACCACCAACCAAAGAATACACATGGAGCGACCCATGGTGCTGGCCACATATGTGGCAGAGGATAGCCTTGTTCATCATCAGTGGGAGGAGAGGCCCTTGAGCCTGAGGGTGCTCAATGCCCCAGTGTAGGGGAATGCCAGGACAGGAGGACTGAAGTGGGTGGGTGTGGGAGCACCCTCATAGAGGCAGGGGGAGGGGGGATGGGATAGGGGTTTTCCGAAGGGGAGACCTAGAAAGGGGAAAACATTTGAAATGTAAATAAAGAAAAGATCCAATAAAAAATGTCTTTTTTCTCAAGTAATAAAAAAACAGAAAAAAATGAAAAAAATTTCAAAAGTAAAGTGGAGGGCTAGAGAGATGGACTCTAGAGAGTCCATCTCTCTAGCCCTCCACTTTACATTTTTTTGGTTTACCCCCAAGTCTGACAACCTGAATTTTATCCCTAGGACTCACAGGGCAGAAAGAGAGAGTTGATACGCACAAGTTGTTCTTAATTTGACATGTATGCTGAGACACATGTGTGAACACACACATACACACACTAAACAAACAAATGTTTAAAAAGCAAGATGGAGAGTAGTAGAGGAAGATACCCAATGTTGACCTCTGGCCTTTATGTGCACGCATAAGGGAACCCTCCACATATGCACACAATCGTGTACATAGTCATATAACACACATACACACTAAGTTACCATGTTCTTCTGTGCGTGGTCTGCTTTGTGTTGTCATGGAAACAGTAATGAAATAATCTGTTGAAGCAATAACTGAAGTTCAGCCCTGTTAGTATAGTACCAGGCTTATTAGTTGTCAACATTGGGTGTCAGAAGGGGACCCCATAGGGCTGGAGAGATGGCTCAGTGGTTAAGAGCACTGACTGCCCTTCCAGAGGTCCTGAGTTCAAATCCCAGCAATCACATGGTGTCTCACAACCATCTGTAATGAGATCTGATGCCCTCTTCTGGTGTGTCTGAAGAAAGCTACAGTATACTCATATATAATAAATAAATAAATCTTAAAAAATAAAGGGACCCCATAGAGGGGAGCACCAGGTTTTACACATGATGGTCTTCAATATGTAGAGTGGTGGGCGTGTTCCTTTCTAGCTGCTGACCAGTACAAGCCTTTGCTGTTCGTGTTGTGTTGGTGCCTGTACTTGAACACCCTACAGGATGTCTGAGGTCTGGATGGCACATTTTGGGCAAACAGTAGTGTGGGTATCGAGAAAGTGAGAACTGAACATGTTGGTTTGGAGGTCAGAGGACAAACTTGTAGGAGTCAGTTCTCTCCTACCACCGTGTAGGTTCTGAGGATTGGACTTAGGTCATTGGCCTTTACCCACTGTGCCCTACACTGTGTTATTTATTTGTTTGTTTGTTTATTCTTTTTATGATAACTGTGTATCATTGTTCAATGTTTCTACACTTAGTCTAAGCTTACTAGGAGCTGTTAGGTATAGATATATGCCTGTAACCTCAGCATGTGGGAGGTTGAGGCAGGAGGTTTATGAGCTTGAGGCCAGTCTGAGTTACACACCAAGATCCTATCTCAATTCCTCTATCCACCCCCCTGAAGATGATTAAATGCTGTCTTAGTCGGGAACAACGCACACACGCGCACACACACACATTAAAATTCTGAGTGATGTTATCACTTCTATATCTGGGGAAACAGAGAGGCAGGCAGAGTGAAATTATTACCCGAAGCTACCCCGCTGATGGGGGTATTGCACGACAAACCCAGGCTGGCAGTCTCAGAGTCCCTCAGCTTGGACACCAGCCACATCATGTCTTGTGAGTTGGATGAACCCAGGAATGTGGAGTATGTCTCCCCAACCCAAGGCTCTTATCCCAGTCTTAGGTCCTATGGTCCCTGTGTTGCTCTGCGCCTGAGGTGGTAGGGACATCACCCTGTGGGATGAGCCTGCTTATTACAGGGTTCCTGCTGGGCACGTCACTAAAGATACCACAGCAGCATCTCAACTTTGCAGATGGACATGTCTTAACAGCATACCCCCATAGATGGGAAGGGCCTTTGTATTAGTTTGGGTTTTACTGCTGTGAACAGACACCAATGACCAATGCAAGTTTTATAAAAGACATTTAATTGGGGCTGGCTTACAGGTTCAGAGGTTCAGTCCATTGTCATCAAGGCAGAAGCATGGCAACATCCAGGCAGGCATGGTGCAGGAGGAGCTGAGTGTTCTACATCTTTATCCAAAGGAAACCAGAAACAGGCTGGGCATTGTCAGACATCTAAGAGGAAGATCTCTAAGCCCAACCCTACAGTGACACACTTCCTCCAACAAGGTCACACCTTCTAATAGTGCCACTCCCTGGGACAAGCATATACAAACCATCACAGCCTTCCATCTTCCTGGGGGCTCTTGGTCACTGAATAATGACGAGTAGATAGGAGAACATCCTCAGCTACCCATAGACTTCACCTGCTGCTCATCCATAGACCTGGGAAGTGTCAGTCATAGATGTAAAGGGCTTGGTGACGCAGCCACCAGACCTGGGAAGTGATCTTCAACCTGGGACCTGGGCTTGAAGTCTTTTGCCATCCCAGCATCCCCAAAGGTGCGATGGCTGAAGAACTGGTTTTTAGCCTACAATCTCCCCGAGAGAATCCAACACACGTGTCCAAATAAGCACTTACCCAGCTTCGTCACCTGAACTATGTGTTCATCCGTGGGTGAAGAACTGGAAGAGAAAGTGAGGGATACAGGTACCCGGGGTGGCATCACCCATAGCCACCGCAGACTCAGCAACACTCCAATAACAGGCAGACTTTGAGATGGTCCCACTGAGCACAGCACTGACCTTGAAAAAAGGTCACACCAAGGGAAAGAAGCCAGACCAGAGACAGCGTTCCTTGATCCCATGGATATGAAATGTCCAGAATTGTTGAGTGCATCGAAGTCACGTGTAGCTTAGTGGTGGCTCCTGGTGTGACTCCTGTGGAGCAGAAAGAATGGGATGGGGCAGCGTGACAGAGAAGGTCCTGGTTTCTCGCCGTGTCACAGAATGTTCTGGAATCAGCTGTTTGCATGGCTGTATCTGTGAGGCATTGCAACTCAGTGCTCAGGTCCACTCGAGGTGGATGACCTTCTTTGGTATGTGTGCTGTGAAAATTCTCTCTCCTATTCTCCTTTTGTTTTTTAAGACAAGGTTTTTCTGTGTAGTCCTGGCTGTTCCAGAACTCACTCTGTAGATCAGGCTGACCTCAAACTCACATCTTCCTGCCCCCTGCCTCCCAAGTGCTAGGATTAAAGGCATGTGCCCCTGCTGCCGCCTGGCTTGTTCTATTCATTTTTTTCTCCTTCTCCTCTTCTTCCTCTTCCTTCTTCTCTGCCTCCATCACACCTTCTCTTATAAAGCAAGCCAATGGCGCTCCAGTGGACACCAGCTAGGTGTCCTCTGATTCTGTTCAGTTTTGATAGTTATTGGCAGATGGTGTGTCTGATCTCACAGACCGGAGTACTGTCCATCCCACTGGGGCCTCCCTCACTACTGGCCCAGATCCTTTGCTTCTATTGATCAGCTACAGCCTTAGGATGATGGCCATCTCCTAGAATTTGAGGAATTTGCTAAAATGGCTCGTGGACCTCAGGGAATCCTGAGGTCTTCTTCTCTGGTTTACTGTAAAAAACTATTACAGAGGAGGCAGGTAGATGTCCAGACCACACAGATGCATGTCCGGGACAGGATATGTGTGGAGAGTCCTGTCTTGGCTCCATCCCATGTACCATGACCTGTTTACACCCTCCAGTAACCTTCGTATGTTCAACAGCCAGGAAATGCCCTGAGTTTTGTATTGGGCTCATGTAAAAACTTCATTTTGGAAGCACAATGCATTAAACCATTGCCCATGGGTGATACCTCTACCTCAGTCCTGCCTTGATCCCTGAGGGTTGAGGGTGGGGCTCAAAGTTTAGATCCTGAAATCACCTGGTACTCTGGCAACCAGCTCCCATCCTGAGACTCTATCAGGAGAGCTCCTGGTCACAGGAAAGACATACCAGTTTGGAGATACTATGAGATTTAGGAATTGTGTCCCAGGATATGGGGGTTAGAGAACCAAATAGGTACCTCTTATATCAATTTATCAATATCTACTTACCTAGAATCTATTGAATCTACTTAATGTTGATTGCATGTAACCACTTGAGATCTGATGATCCATAGAGGGCTCTTCCCCCAATACCCCATCATGTTCTACACCTGTCAACTGACCAGTTCATCATCGACAAGGTCAGGACTCTGATCCAGTCACCTCCTCGCGGCTCCAAGTCTGATGACTGTTTCCAATGGTGGGTCCAAGCTTCTGACACACGAGTGTTGGGGTGCATTTAATGTTCACACTATAGCACCCTTTCTCCTGGGCCAGCTGGAGGTGGCAGATGCCTGGTGGCTTTTGGTTCCCTGTTCACACTCAGAAGGAGTGGACCCTGAGCTCAAATGGGACTCTGGTCAGAGATGGACTCAAAGTTGTCTTCTAGGACTGAGGTGCTGGGGTGCCAAGGCTGCAGGGCAAGGTTCTACCCTCTTCTGCAGGGACCTGGGGATTCTGATGGGCTGTATTTGCTTTCTCTCAGTGGACCTCATGGAAATTAAGGAAATCCGTCCGGGGAAGAACTCCAAGGACTTTGAGCGAGCCAAGGCTGTCCGTCACAAGGCAGACTGTTGCTTCACTATCTTCTACGGCACCCAGTTCGTCCTCAACACGCTCAGTTTGGCAAGTGGGTGCACATATGTCTGGATATCCCCCCAACCCCCTGCCGCCTCCTTCTCTTTCTTTTGAGAAAGATCATACTTCATGCCCGCTAATGCATGCTATGGGAACCCTTGTCTTGAGTCCCACCCTTAACTGCTCTCCAGCTTGTGTCTTTGGGCATGGTATTTAAGCTTTCTGAGCAGCAGTTTGCTTGGCTGTGAACTGGGGAGAGCGATATGGCTTTCTCCTTGGGATGTTGTGAGAAGTATGTGTCTGCCTGGTGCAAGTCGAGAGTTGAAAGAAGGTAGTTCATCGGTCACTGCGGGTTAGACTCTGCTGGACAAACATGTCACTTGTTTTCCTGTAGTGATTGCTGCACAGAAAACACTCATCTGAATGGACAGTCCTGAGACCTTGGGTACATATGCAGGCATAGAGCACACACATATATGCATGGGCATGTATGGATAAAACACATATGGATGCATGTACACAGCACACACATGCATGTATATAGTATGCAAGCACGCATACATGCACACAACATACACATACAAACATGTATGCATGTGCATACATAGTGTACATTTATATGTATTTGCACAGCACAAACATGTGTGCCCACAGTACACACATGTATGGCTGAGCAGAGCAATACATGCATGCACATATGGGCACAACACATGCATGCATGAGCACAGCATACATATATGTATACAACACACACTCTTGGACACACTAAACATGTATATAACATATACACATAGTACATACAATGCACATACAGTACAGTATGCACACAAATACCACATATGCACAAGCACATACATGAAACCACATAGCAATAAACATGTACATCCATGTATCATATGCACCTCTGCACAGCACACACATGGATGTGTACACATAGCACACATGGATGTACATACAAAACACACACACATGTGCAGTACACACATGCACATAGCACATACATGCACATACTACACCCATGCATATACACACAACACAGCATACACAAAACACATGTGTACATGTATATACACACATGTGAGAACATATAAACTCACATATCTGGAGATGGGATTTCTGGCCCTCCCAATGGTGTGTCCATCAAAAAGTTGAAGAATGAGCTGGGGATAGAGCTCAGAGGTAGAACTACCATTCCCAAGGTCCCAGAATCCAGCCTCTAGCAGAAATGAGAGTCACCCAGCATTCACACACACCCTCCCATTCTGTCTACAGCCGACTCAAAGGAGGATGCGGTGAAGTGGCTCTCTGGCTTGAAGATCCTACACCAGGAAGCGATGAGCGCATCCACTCCCACAATGATTGAGAGGTACACAACCCACTGTCATCGTCCTCCCTTGTTCCAGGGGGACTTTGGGAATATAGACCAAAGGACTTTGAGTCCCCAAGTTCATCAGTGCCCTGTGAATGTGAATTTTTCTATGTATATCTGCAAGCATATAAATATCTGTTCATGTACACTCTTCCATAGGCCTATCATGTGCATGTATTTATTTGTGTGTATGTCTATGTGTAGATATGTATATATTTGTATATCTGTGCATATATGTTCACAGTGCATGTATGTATATATATGTTTCTAGGTGGTGTGTGTGTGTGTGTATCTATGCATGCACACATATGTGAAGGGTAGATCTTTCTTCTGAAAGGATTTAATAATGGATTAAAGTGGACAGAAGCTGAGTCTGGAGGTCGCCACTCCATGACAGTGGGTGAAGGCCTTCTGAGGACTGTTTTCCATGTGATATGGGTGCATAGGACTTAGGGCTGGGTCACTACCCCTCCACCAATGAACCAAAACCTTCCCACATGCACCAGTTTTCTTCTCAGCTGATTGGAATTAGTGACGGGGAGTTGGTCCTTTATGGAGAGCTCATGGACACTCCCTCGGGGCTCAGGCAGGGGTCTTCAGCCACAGATGGGGTCTGGTTCCCAAGCAGCCTTGTGGAGGATGTTGGGGTTCTCTTCTCCTTTTGGGGACTCTGTCCCCATTCCCTATAGCTCTTTGAACTTGCAGTATTTTCTGACTTTTCCCTCTTTTTGGCTTCACATTCTCTTTGCAGTTGGCTGCGAAAACAGATTTATTCAGTAGATCAAACCCGAAGAAACAGGTAAGGCCCATTGACAGTTTTCTTTGAACTTGCTTGTTTTAGTCTTTGGGGTATGGGGTGGATCAGTACATGTCCTGTGGTAGAAAGGGTCTCAGGTTCTGGGGATGATGGCGACCAAATCCTCTGCATGAATGAAGCGCCTGATGGACAGTTCCAGGCGCGCTGCTGAGGTGACATTTGACATGGGGACTGGGGCCTTGTCACCAAGGCTGGAACACTTACCATGTCCTGGGAACCCAGCAGGAAACATTGTGACCACAGTGTCTGCAATGTATGATGGGAAAGACTGGTCCTGAGGGAGCAAGCTTTGTTTGGTGTGGCTCTGGGCAGGGATGAGATAAGATGTGATGATGGGCCCTTTTGTATATTTTATAGTCTCTGGAGAATGGGACTGTGTCAGCACACAGGGCTCTCTGTTGAGTCTGTGTTTAATTTCCTCCCTCCCTCCCTCCCTTTCTTCCTCCCTCCCTCCCTCCTACCTCCCTCTTTACTCTTCTCCCTCCCTTCACCCCCTCTTTCTGTTCCTGGGATTGAACCTTAGGTCTTCTGCATGCTAGGCAGTCACTCAATCCCAGAGCCATGACCGCAACCCTTCACTGGTGGGTTCTAGACAACTGTTCTAATGTCTCTAGCTTCTTTTTGTTTTCAGACAGAATCTCTCCACATCGTCCAGGCTGGCCTCTAACTCTCTCTGTAGCCCTGACTGGCTTTGAACTTTCAATCTTTCAGTCTTCTTGCCTCAGGCCCCTGCATAACTGGGCTGAGAGACCTGTATCTCCTGTTTTGTGGCTTTTGTTTTTTATTTTTTCGTTTAAGATTTATTTATTTATTATATATAAGTACACTGTAGCTGTCTTCAGACACTCGAGAAGAGGGCGTCAGATCTCCTTACGGATGGTTGTGAGCCACCATGTGGTTGCTGGGATTGGAACTCAGGACCTTCGGAAGAGCCGTCAGTGCCCTTACCTGCTGAGCCATCTCTCCAGCCCTGTTTTTTTGTTTTTGTTTTTAAACAGATACTCAGTTTGGGTTTTTCCTTAGGCAAAGGCAGTGCTAGTCCAGGAACTTTCCCCATTGGTAGACAGAGAGTGGCTTCTGACTTCATGTGAATTTTGTGAAAGACAACCTTGGAGTGTGAACTTGGGCACTGTACATGTGAGTCAGGGACAGCCTTAGATGCCCGATGCCAGCTCCTGGTGTTTGGTGGCAGGGTTGATTTCCAGCTGTGGCGCTGAACCGTACCCTGCCCTGCCCACGCCCCCTGCTGCACTGTTCTTTGTCCTTTGTTAGTCTAGAGGATGAATGGCCACAGCATCCTTTGTTTAAATTTGCCTTTCTTTCTGAGTCGGTGACTGATCATCCTTTTATTTCCTTCTTCTAATTAATAATGAAGTGATAAAAGCCACCTTGGGGTTGGAGAGATGGCTGACCGGGCAAGAGCAATCTCTGGTTTGATTCTCAGCACCCACATGGTGGCCTCATGATGATTTATAACTCTAGTTCCAAGGGATCCAGTGACCTCTTCTGAAATCTACAGGCCCACATGTAGTGCACATACACACACGCAGGTAAAACACTCATACACATAAAATAAAGTAAATAAATCTGTTAAAAAAAAAAAAAGATCCCTACAGACAGACAAACAAGCAAACGCCACCCTGTGTTGGAGGTGTGGAGAACCTGGCAGCCGGATGGTGTTAATTCTTTATAATCCTTTTCTGGCTTTGACCTTTTGTTTAAAAAGGTTTATTTTGCAACTGGACTATGGCTTATCTATGCCTAGCCTGCATGCAGTCCTGACTTCCATCCCAACAAGGGCGGAGGAGCAGAACGCCTGCTGCCCTAGCCCTCTGGAGGCTGAAGCAGGAGGGTCAGAAATTTAAGATCATTGTCTGCTGCAGAGAGAGTAGGAAGGCAGCTAGGGCCATGTGAGACCCTACCTCAACTAACTAACTAACTAACTAACTAGCTAGCTAACTAACTAACTAGCTTCTTTTTCTTTCCTTTATTTTGGTTTTCATATCCAAGAGAAAACTAACCGACACCAGTTTCCCCATTTTGTCCCTGTGTCGTGAAGGTGACTTGGTGTCTGTCTCGTTTAGTTTAGTTTACTGGGGCATTTGTGACCTCTAGCCACAGGCTTTCTCCCCTCTGCCTCTCCCTCACTCTGGTGTCACCAGGGTTGAGCTAGTGGGGTGTCATGGGCTTTACATACTGAGGTCTTAGGGTGTTGTCTTCTCTGAGACTGTGCATACTATGCAGACTGGCTCAGGGTGACAGAAGGGGTCGCTCTGGTCACACTGTCTCCATGATGGTGACGTTGTCTACTTTTGTCTCTTTTTATGGAGCAGAGATGCATGCCTTCCCCTTGCTGGGGATGGATTCTTCAAATCCTGCCTAGAGATCCATTGTCCCATCAGCAAAGAGGGAACCTGTTTCTGGAGGTGGTCCCTGGCTGTCCCTCCACCCATCTCCTCTCCCAGCAGGCCCTGCTGCTTGTCAGCACTGAGAATTGAAAAGTATCACCTTCTCTAGGAGGCTTCAGGGATACTTCAAAAGGAACTTTGACCAGAGTGCTCCAGAAGGGGCGGCCAGGCCAGTTTCCCTCCCTTTCCTGTCTCCCACAGCCTGTGACTAAGCCTGTTTCCCAGAGGAAAACAGGAGCTGCCAACGGCAAGAATGAACTGGCCCAGCTCGGGCAGAGCCCGAACCCCAGATGTTTTCCTTGGCCCAAGCCCGGTCCAGCTTCTAACTTCTCCTAGGGCAAAATGGTAGCAGCTGGCTTTTGTGATGGACTTGCTTGGCAACAGCCGCAGCATTAGGCACATCACATGCCAACCAAATGCTTCCAGCCAATCACTGAGCTAGGCACCCATTTTACATGTGAAGACATAGAGGCCCAGAGAAATCAGGTCATTTGCATATATGTGCAATATATTTGCATATATACACAATATATTTGCATACACACACACACACACACACACACACACACACACACATATAATATGGTGCAGGCATTGTTCCTTACCCTAGCCAATAACGTTGCAATAAAAAAAGAAAAAAAGAATTTAAAATGCGGATAAGGCTTGTACAGCATCACACTTACCTTGTAAGAGTTTTAAGTGCACAGTTCTGTGGGGTTAATTGCGTTCATAAGTTGTGCAACCGTTGGTGTGTACCATCTCCTGAGTAGATAGTTCCATCTCATAGATACAGCCCTCAATAAACCATGACTCCACAGCCCCCACCCCCACCCCCGTTATGAAATAAGATGCAGCGGCAGGCGGCAGGTGGGGGTACCTGGTGTGCCCATGCCAAGGTACCCTGCCGAGAAATCACTCCATGTGACAAACCTGATATAGGGAGGTTTATTTGGGGGAAGGGAGGCGAGTGTTAGCATTTTGTCTAAGCTCCGCCCCACAGTTACCTGGCAACGGCTAGGTTGCCACCCCCTCCACTCTTCTTGCTCTTGCCTTCTTGCTCCCCCCCGCCCCCCCCACTGTCTTCTCGCCCCGTCCCCCCACTCCCCATTCCCCTCTCCCCTCTCTCCACGTCCTCATGGCGGGCCTCTACTCCTCTTTCTCTCTGCCTTTCTCTGTCTCTACCTGGAGAAGGACCTGGAGAAGGGGTAGAGGCAGGCAGACTGGAGCAGGGCCATGAGGGCAGAGGGCGGGGCGGGGTGGGAGTGGGGGGGGAGAAAGGGGGGGTGTCCGATGATGACGTAAGCTGGGAGGAGCCTAGCAGAATCACCTGTAAGCTAATACCTCCCTTCTGGGGTCCTGGAAGCCTCGCCCTGTTTGAATTGGCTGCCTTCAGTGCCTCCTATAAATGGAACCCTAACTCTTACACTCTTGCTGATTTCACTCGGAGTAAGTGAAGGCTCTCAAAAGGCTTATCCCCACTGTGGGCAAGCAAAGTACCGTGTGCCGAGGAGCCACACCCTTCTTGAAGCCTTCTTTTTACTTTTTCTTTTGAGAGACACGGTTGTCTAGGCAGCAAGCCTCGGACTTGTGATCCTCCTGCCTCCATCTCTGGAGTAGCAGAACCACTTTATTTTTTGAGGCCGAATAATATTCCAAAGTTTGCTTTCTCTTGGGCCCCTGTCCTTGTGATTCAGGGTACACGCATGGGTAGAAACACCTGCAGGGGGTCCTGTCCTTCCTGTTGGAGCGGTAGGAACTGGTTGACATTCCGAGGAACTGTGCTGTTTTCCATAATGGCGATGTCCTCACACACTCCCCTCAGCAGGACACAGATGGTTCATTTCTTCCTCATCCTTACCAACACGATTTCCCTCCATCCCTGCCCCCTGGGTTATACCACTGAATTTGCATAAGCCGAACAGACTTCAGCTCCACAGGGAAGACTGTTGGGTTCTGCAGGGCTGTGGGAGGGGAGGCGCTACTGGTGGGAGAGATGAGGGAGAGCTCAGGTAGCTTCTGAATGCAAATAGGTTTCCTGTGGTTGATAACAGAAGCCACACCTGTGCGGATTCCATCGCACTCGCCATTATTGTAGGTATGGGATTTTTTAAAAAAGTGGTTGATTTTACGTGTGTAAGTATGTGTCTGAATGTATGTGTGCACACTGTATGTGTATCTGGTGCTCAAGGGAGGCCAGGTAGGATCCCATGGAATTGGAGTTACATATGGCTGTGAGCTGCCGTGTAGGTGTGCAGAATGGAATCCCCAGGTCTTCTGGAAGAGTAGCCAGGGTAACTTCTCCAGTCGCAGCAGTTTCTTTTGAGACAATGTTTCACTATGTAACCGAGGGTTGAGAAGTAAGTTCTCAAGGGAAAGGAATTCTCAATCCCTGAGGGCACAAAGAACCAGCTCCCTTCCTCCTTCCTCCTCCTCTGTGGAGTTTAAATGTGGGGGTCCAGACCTGAAGAATTTGCATTTTGACTAATCCTTGGGAAGTAGTGGTCCCTAAACCACTTTAAGAAGCAGGGTCCTTGATCTCTACAGTGAACGTAGGGGTTGTTGAGTACATGGGCTGGTAATGGATACAGTGCCCAGTTCATCGATCACAGTAGCTGTGTGTGGTTGGCTGCTGGTGTGCTGACCAGCAACAAATAGAACATACATACCGCTCTAGAAGGTTTTGTTGAGGTTAACCATGTTTGGAGGCACACACCTGTCATCTTTGCCCTCAGATGCTGAGGACTACATGGTGAGAGCCTTTCCCCAAACACACATACACACACACACACACACACACACACACACACACACGTGCATGTGCATACACACATGTACACATTTGTGCATGCACATACACACATACACACATGCATGCATAAACATGTGCACATGCATACACACACACACAAACACGGGAACAGAGAGAGAGAGAGAGATACAGGCAGGCAGGCAGGCAGACAGACAGACAGTCATTGAAGCTGTAACACTGCTTGTGTGATATTATTTGGGGTGATTGATGAGTCTTCCTCAGTTTCCCTATCTACAGAGAGCCATGACGTCACCCTCCACCTTGCATCTTGGCTGGGTGCTGATTTGTGGGATTGAGTGAGGTCCCACTGTAAAGTGCCTGGCTTACAGAAAACATTCCACATTAAATATTTATTGTTGTTGTTATTATAAATAGCTGTGGGCAAGCAGGCAGGTTTCAGGGGCTCCTCTGGTGATGAGTGTAGCCTTGAAGACTCCCAGTACCCAGCTAGGCTTTTTTTTTTTTTTTTTGGTTTTTCGAGACAGGGTTTCTCTGTGTAGCCTTGGCTGTCCTGGAACCAGCTAGGCTTTATGGTGATTGGTTGATGATGTCTGCATGAAAGACAGGTGTCAGCTGCTCCTTGGGAGACCTGGAAGTCACTTTGTAGACCAGGCTAGCCTCGAACTCAGAAATCCTCCTGCCTCTGCCTCCCAAGTGCTGGGATTAAAGGTGTGCACCACCACCGCCCCGGCAAGAGAAGTTGTTTTTTGATGTAGCTCCCCAAAGGGATCACCCTGGTTTCTGGTTGAGCCCTAGGATGGGATCCGAGTGTCTGGTTTGTGTCCAGGAAGAGGATGCTGGGAACGCAGGCAGCAGGACTGGCTATTGCTCCCAGGGTGAGAGTGGGGGTGGGGTTCTGACACAGCCCCCCAGCTCTCTGGAATGAAGGTCCAGAGAATCTAATCTGCTTTCTACACTTGGACCTGTCACCGGGTACTGGGGGTCCCTGCCATGGGATGGGTCTCCATCTTATGAGGCAGGTGTAGCTAAGAGCTACTGGCTTCCTTCCCTCCAGGTACTGGGGAGTGCTTGGGTTGGGTGTGTGTTCTGGGAGGGGAACTCAGCTATTCCTATCATGAAGAACCTGAAATAGCCCTTTGGTTCCTGCTTCTGCAGTGCCTTTGGATAGGTGTCGGGTTGGAGTGCAAGGGTTCAGCGTCTCAGGAGCTCTTGACTCCTCCTGCGCCTGCTCCGTTACTCAGTCCCTAAGTAGCTGCATTGACTTTTGGGTCCCCTCCTTCTTACTCTTCAGTTTCCGGATGCGGGCATTTCCTTTAGTGGTGCAGCCTGGGGCTCCTGGAGCCTTGGACTTTCTTCCTTCACCCCTACGTTCTCCATCCGTGTCTCGCCATGTGGCGCCTGCCGCACTCACATATCTTCATCCTGCCCTGGCCGAGAGGACTGTCACCCTCTGAGGCACCTTCTGCTGGCATCTCTGCACAGTCAGACCTCTTGGCCCCATGGTGGGAGCCTGTGGATGCCCCTGCAGATGCCACGGCCAGCAGAGCGTTCGTTGCTCTATGTGAGGCAAGTAGGAAGTCCAGTTCAGCACGACTCAGTAGCAAGTGCCGGTTCAAACTCTGAGTGTCTGACACCGGGCAGTTCTTTCAGGCACATTTAAGTACAGCACAGTTTGGAAAAAAAAATAAAATAAAAAGATTCTTGGGTGATGATCGACTCAATCCTGCATGTACAATAAGCTTACGGCATGACTGGATTGAAACTTCTTTGTAAAGTCTTTGTGACCCCTTCTGTAGAGATGGCTTTTATAGATTGAGAGGTAATGCTTAAGATAAGGGGCCTTGGGAGGATGGCTGAGATAAACCTACAGTCTGGGGAGTCAGGTCTGAAGTCACCAGGCTATAACCATTCCCAGCCTTCTGGGCAGAAAATAGGTTATACATCTCTTCCCTTGAAGGGACTACCCTATGATTTTACACTCCCGGATTCCTTTGTGCTTATCTGTAAGCACATGGGCCTTGTGCCCTCCACAGGAGCCTTGAGCACTATTTGTGCCAGGTGAGAGGGCAAGGGGGGGAGAAGACTGGATGTGACTGCTTGTAGTATGTGGAGTCACACATGCGGCCCTTCTCTGAAGAGGACCAAGGCCAAGTTGATAGTGTGGAGACATGGACGTATTTCTGCCCATACCTGGGGGGCAGGGTTCTTCTTGAGCATGCAACCCTCTCTAACTGCTGGATGCTTGGATCTCTGGCCAGAAGGACCCAAGTCTCTTACCCATGACCCATCTGGCATGCTCGTTTCTGGTCTCCTGTCCTGACGGTCTTTGGATGTGGTTGGTTGTTCTGAGTGACCTGGACTGCAGTGAGTCTAAATCTAACCTCGCTCACACAGCAGGCCCCTCTGAGCCTCAGTTTCCTCCATAGAGGTGGAGATGGCCCTAAGGGCTGCCTTATGAGGCGTTTGAAGCTGGGGAATCTGTAGCTGGATCTTGGGGAGCAGAGTCCCAACCTGATGGGGTTCCATTAGCATCACCTTCAATTGTCCCCTTTTTGACTCTCACTCTCCTCTTCACTAGAAGTTTCCAGAAGCTCAGGAGCAGCTCCTGGAAAATTCTGATACCGGGCGTTTCCGACTTGGTGACCGTTGCGGGATTTGGTTAGGATCTAGGCTGCCACTGTCTACTCTGCGCCCAGTCGCAGCCTCCACTCACTCTGAACCCTGAGGCTGGAGCTTGGTGCTTTGTGGCGTGTGTGTGTGTGTGTGTGTGTGTGTGTGTGTGTGTGTGTGTAGATAAATGGGAGTAGGGTGGAGAAGTGCCACAGCTTAGATGACATCAGGCTGCCTGGCACATAGCAGGTACCACCCGCCTTCCCATCTGCCCCTTTTTTGTTCATTCTGCTTTGAAACCACATGAGTTTGTTTCCAAGACTCTTCGGGTGCCTGATGCTCAGAGTGTTCTATAAACCACACTGGGTCTCCCACACCATTTGCTTCCAGAGCCATCTCCCATGTGACCCGTGTCTACCACTATCGCTGAGGGGGTAGGGGACCAGCCTCCACCATCAATCAGGCTGTTTCTTCTGGCCCCAAGGGTCTTGTTTCTTCTGGTTGGTTTTCTCAAGGAGGGATGCCGAGGCGGGTGTTGGTAGATTGTACAATGCCTCCCACTCTGGCCCCAGAGGCTGATGGAACCGAGATCTCCTTCTTTGCAGCATCAGCCTCCGGGAGCTGAAGGCCATCTTGCCCCTGGTCAACTTCAAAGTGAGCGGCATCAAGTTTCTCAAGGACAAGCTGGTGGTAAGTACGGCAGCTCAGCTGGGGGACATGAATTTAAGCTTGCTTAGTGCCTCTCTCAGGAACCCATGCTGGCCTGGGGCTCTGTGGAATGACACACAACGGGGTTCTGTGCCTCCGGAGCACGTTAGTCCTGGTCCATCCAATGGAACCCTGTGACTTTTGGAGGACTTCTTGAGGGTGGAATGGGTGAAGACTATGTTGCTGGATGTGTGACTTGGAGCATCTGCGCAGATCCGTCTCAACCAGTCTGCCTTTCAGCATTTCCTGGACCTTCCTGCCACTGTTTACCTTAGTCACAGGAGCACACATGTCCTTTGCAAATTGCTGTGGCAGATGCCTTTGAGAGGGTACCAGGGACATCTGCCATTGTGTTTGTCCTTTCGCCCCAACTGCTCATTTTCCTAACTGTGGTCCTCTCTTCTCCCATCACTGAAGTAGGCTGAGTTCTTGAGCTGTGGGGTGGGGCAGCCAGCAAAGCCTCTCTGCCCCAGGAATGATGGGATACAGGGAGGCAAGGATGGATGGAGGAGATGGAGGTGCCTCTTTCCCACGGAGAGATGCTGTCAGGAAATGAACACGTGATCCAGGGGAGCCCGGATAGGAGGCTCACCCAGTCATGTCAGTGTCATTCACAGGGTTCCCCTTGTCGAACAACTTCACTCTTTTGGGTAGTAGTGAGCTCCCGGGTCAACAGACCCGTGCTGTTCCTCACCCCGACATTCTTGGACCTGCCCATCCCTCCATGTCATCAAGACAGAAAGCAGGCGGGAGAGACTGAGAGAGAGAAGAGGAAAATGTTATTACTAATCCCTGTGTGGTTCTCTCTCTTTATACATACATACACACACACACACACACACACACACACACACACACACACACACCCCATATAGGGGTCCACTCCCTGGCCAAAATACATCATCGTGCAACATGCACTTAGTCCAACTTCAAAAGTCTTCATGGTGATTCAGTCCCAAGACTGTTGTAAACTCCACACACACACACATATATATGTATATGCATATTTATTTATTTTGGACTTAACACATTAATCAGGAGTGTGTACTTGATCAGTATATCCGAATTTAGCAATTCAAAAAAAAGTATCTCTCATCCCAAAAAGGACCGGTCATCCCCTGTGGGTCTTAGAAACCTGGCTAAGACTCTTCCCTCCTGGGCTTCTCCGGGGCTCGAGGGTATGGGTATACCTTGTGTGTTCTCCCAGGCAGGAGACTTAAGGAATCGCTGCCTTCAGAGGACTTTGGGTTGACTCCAGCCGTTCTGTCTTTGTGCGGAGGGTGGAGGTGTGATGGTGGACACCCGGCTGCGTGCGCTCACCTTCGCTTTTTGTGCTTGCAGGAAATCGGCGCTCAGAAAGACGAGCTCAGTTTTGAACAGTTCCACCTCTTCTATAAAAAACTCATGTTCGAGCAGCAGAAGTCGGTAAGAGAACCCTTGGCTCTCCTCGTGTTTCTGAGAAGCCCGCAGGAAGGGTTTAGCTTTCCACTGAGTCAAGGAAGCACAGACAAGAGTGACCACCGTGGATGACTTCAGGAGACCGGCAAACGGCCGTGACCACGGTGGAGCTGTAGAAGACAAGTTGGGGGATGGGGTTTGCTGACCTTCCTGGTGGGAATTCTGCAGCCATTAATATCAGAACTCTGAGTGTATGAAAAAATGCAGTATGATGCACACCACGCTATTAGATCACTCAGGACAGGAATCTGGCAAGCTTTTCATAGCCGTCTCTGAGTTTTATGATTTTATGACTTTATTTTTGAGACAGGATTTTCTGCAGTCCAGGCTGACCTCGAACTTCATGCAAAAGTGGCCTTGAACTTCCAATCCTCTTTCCTCTAGCCCATGAGTGCTGGGATTATAGAGTGAGTTACCCCGGACAGGTTATAGGGTCAGGAGGGGACCAGGGCTTTGTATGTGCTAGGTCATACCCCTTAATCCTTATAAACAGTTACTGAACTGGGGACCAAACATGCAAGTATATGAGCCTATGGAGGCCATTTTTATTCAAACCAGCACATCCCACTCCCTGGCTAAAATAGGCATGTAGCCACATCACCATTAAAGTACATTCGGTCCAATTTCAAAAGTCCCTAAGGTCCTTCAGCTTCAAGACTGCCTTAAAATCAGAGTCTGTTCCGAGACTCCTGGAATTGTCTTAAAGTGTAAACCCCTATAAAATCAAAATAAAAAAGCAGATCACATGCTATATATAGTGACACTGAATATATGTTACCATATTTATATGTAAATATATAAATATAAATATATATAAATATATAAATAAATATATATAAATATATGTAACCATATATATTTAATAAATATATATATTAAATCTAGGACCACATATACATAACACATACACTTTGCCACTGTCTTCTGTGTCCCTACTAAGATGCCTTATTAAGTCTCACTTAAAGTCCCTTCTTAGCCACTTTCTGGTGTTGTAAAGATACCATGTCTCATCCCCAATCCAAGATGTATTTCAGCTTACACTTTTTCTTTTTTAAAGATTTATTTATTTATTATATGTGAGTACACTGTAGCTGTCTTCAGACACTCCAGAAGAGGGCGTCGGATCTCATTACGGATGGTTGTGAGCCACCATATGGTTGCTGGGATTTGAACTCAGGACCTTTGGAAGAGCGGTCAGTGCTCTTAACCGCTGAGCCATCTCACCAGCCCCCAACTTACACTTTTTCATGTTGAATGACCTTGCTAGTAGCCCAGGCTGTCTTAGAACCTGCTATGTGGCCCAGGCTGTCTTGGAACCTGCTATGTGGCCCAGGCTGTCTTGGAACCCGCTATGTGGCCCAGGCTGTCTTAGAACCTGCTATGTGGCCCAGGCTGTTTTAGAACCTGTATGTGGCCCAGGTTGCCCTCAAGTTAACTCTCCTCCTACTTCAGCCTTCCCAACGCTTAGCTACAACCTAAACTTTTTATTACAACTTAAACAAACAAACAAACAGAAGTGTTTCTGTGTGTGCTTGTGTGCATGTTAGGGAAAGGAGAGAAGGAGAGAAAGGGGAGGGAGAATGGAAAAAAGGAGAGAGGGGGTGAGGAGGAGGGGAGGGAGTGGAAGGATACACTGACTGAGTTAAAGCTTGTGGACTCTTCACCCTGGAATGTGCTCAATGGAAGACTGGAAACATTCAGCCATGCCAAGGTCGCCCCCTAGTGTTCAGAATGCCACATAGCGCCTGAGTTGGCATGTCCTGCTTGGTTTGGCTTTTTAAAATAATTCTTCTTCTTCTTCTTCTTCTTCTTCTTCTTCTTCTTCTTCTTCTTCTTCTTCTTCTTCTTCTTCTTCTTCTTCTTCTTCTTCTCCTTCTTCTTCTTCTTCTTCCTCTTCTTCTTTCTTCTTCTGCTGCTGCTTCCACTTCCTCTGTTTCCTCTGCTTCTGCTTCTTCTGCTTTCTCCTCTTCTTCTTCTTTTTCTTCTTCCACTTCTGCTTCCTCTCCTCTTCCTTCTCTTCTTCCTCTTCTATCTCTTTTTTCACTTCCTCCTCCACCTCTTCCTTCTTCCTCTTCTTCCTTCTCTTCCTTCTTTTCCTCCTCCTCTTCTTCCTCCTCCTCCTCCCCTCCCTCCTTCTTTTTTGGTTTTTGAGACAGGGTTTGTCTGTGTAACCCTGGCTGTTCTGGAATTCACTCTACAGACCAAGCTGGTCTTGAACCCGGAGAGATTCCCTTGCCTCTGCCTCCCGAATGCAGGGATTAAAGGTGTGTGTATCCACTGCCCAGAGGATTGTTGGCTTCTTAAAACCACCAACCCGCCCACCCATATTGGAGTTTGTCCATTCCTGCACCCACAGTTCTCTGACACCCCATCAGAGGAAGTGGATGGCTGCCATCTCCTCCCCAGCCCTGCCCAGCAGTCTCCCCTCATTTATATTCAGTAGACCAGGAGATCTGAGCTGGGAGTTGTGGAACACCCCAGTCTGGTGGCTGCTTGTTGTAACTCCGTGGTTTTATGGTTTGAATAACACCATCCCAGCCTACACTGGTGGTTTTCACCGACTTGTCAAACCATCCTGCTCCTGTCCGTATCAATGCCTCCTTCAAAATTAGCAAATTGTTCTGGCTCCTGATCTCCTGGGATAGGGTAGGGTGTTGGATTTCCAGGGTCTATGGAGTTGTCATGGAAACCTATGATCCTTACGTCTGAATCTAGGGGATGGGTACTTGCTTATCTATAGCAAAAAGGTCTCTGACTTTAAGTTACCAGTTCTTCCTTGTGTTTAACCACCTGCCTGCATTGCAGCTGTCAGGGCTCAAATGTTTTTGAAGGTTGGGCAGTAGCAGGAAGATACTTTAATTCTGCATGAAGATGACAGCCAGCATTTCTGTTGGCAGGCCACATGACAGCCACAGTGCTGAGTGCCTTACATTTTAATCCTTCTCTGAGCCCTAAGAAAGGTTAGATGAAGAAATCAAAGTTCAGACGGGTGCCTTGCTGGAAGTCGATTTGCCCCAGCTGTAACTAGGGCTTCCCATTTCCTAACTGTCTTTGATGCCCAGGCACAGATGCTTCCTGTTAAATTCTTAAAACACTTGTGGCGGAATTTCAAGGGCCAGTGAGAGGGCTAGGTGGGCAAAGAGGCTTGCGGCCAAACCTGATAACCTGAGTTTGAGTCTACCATGGGACCCACATGGTAGAAAGAGTAAATTGAGTTCTGCTTGTTGTCCTCTGACCTCCACATGTATGCATGTTCATACACACACACACACACACAAATAAGTGTGAAAGCAATAATGTACATACATTATGACCAATAATACGATTAACCCCACATACCCAGCAGGCACCATTCATAGCTGCCAACTTAGGGCTTCGTGAGTTCATTTGTGCCCCGTCCCTCCCTCCATCTTCATTCCTCTGTCCCTTCCTCCCTCTTCCCCGCCTCCCTTGCTTTGTCTTTTGAGGCATAGTCTTACCATGTAGCCCAGGCTGGCCTTAAAGTCAGGATCCTCTGTTGCAATCTCCCTAGTGCTGGGATTACCCTTATCACCACAGACGCCCAGCACTACACCCAGCCATTCATTTCCTTCTTGTGTAGTCTGGAGGCAAATCTTCCTGCCATGGAACAGCTGGCCTGTTGCTGCCTCATCCTGGTCCTGTGACGTCCCCTGCGGTGAGAGCGCATTCCAGGACAAGTAGAAAAGTCTCAGATCACAGAGCCTGAGAGGCCACCTGAGGTCAGGCCTGGGATTGTGTGCCCAGGAAGTCCAGCGGTTGCCCCATCCGTCTTGTTCATGGCCAGAGTGTCGGAAGGGAAGAGTCCGCATTCCCTGAGACACCCTGATGGCTTGGTGGGCCGCTTTGGAGTGAGAGATGTAGATGATTCTAGCCTGAGGTAGCTGGGGATGGGGGACAGGAATCCTCAAATTTAAGTGAGGGGTGACACTCTGGTTGGTTTCCATCCTGGTAACCGTCCCTGGATGCCTGGAGACTCACGGTTCCCACCCTCAGAGGATGAGACTGTCAGCGTGCTGTGCTATCCTCCCACCCAAGGAAGCTCAGTTCCCCATCTTTAGTCCTGTGGGTCTTGCTGTCTCCTCTCTCCCTTCGGTACAGCCCCTGTCCAGCCGGGGTCTTCCTTGAGCATGAAGAGAATAATTCTTTCATTTATTTTAGTCAGTCGTCTGACTTGTGCAATAGCTGTTTGCATGACCCAGGTGGGTACTGTGGTTGGCACAGACATGTCCTCTAACCCCGCTGACATCTTACTGGGGTGGACAGGCTCACAGATGTCTGGAATTACTCAGACCCCAGTGTCCACCCAGGCTCCTTATTAGATTAGATTTGACCACAGTGCCTCACCAAGAAATGCTTTCCACATCCTGATTTGGCTTGTAAGCCAAGTGCCAAATGAGGTCAATAATCTTCCTGCCCTGCCTGATGCCCGACCCTCTCAAGAGAAACACACGAGTGGGGGTGTGGGGGCAGTGCTTCTGAATGTGAAGGGGTAGCTCGACCTTCAGGCTGGTGATGAGAGATGTTTCCAGATCTTTCCAGCATAAATGGCGTACCCAAGTACCTGGGCACCCCTCACCCCCCCATCCCCAGCCTGTGGATGGCCAGAGGACTTGGCTGCTGGAAGCAGAGCTGTTTATGATGTCTGTCACAGGCCAGTGACTAGAGGGCCATTTCCATCTACGATACAGCTCATCTTTATACAATCACTGTGTTATTGACCAGGCAGGCAAGGCCGATAGAGCGTTTGCCAGGCTGTCAGCTAGAAACAGTCCAGGAGCGTGTGTGTGTGTCCATGTGTGCACACAGATGTGTGTAGGTACACCTGTGTGCATATGTGTATCTTAACGTGAGTGTGAGTACATATCTGTATCTATACCTATACGTGTGTGTGTGTATGTATGCACTGTGCTCGGCCAGCGAGCTGGTGCAGATGGCGACCAGGAAGGAGGTGCATCTCAGCTCCTCACACTTGAGGCTGACATTACAGAGGCCATGAGGGAATGACATGGCCCTAGGCTCCTTTTCTGCCCTGAAAATGGAACGGTAAAAGGGTCATCTGCGAAATACTAAAGGTCTGAAACACAGAACAGTGTAAGTCACCACTTGTTCCCAGGACCCCAGGACCCAGACGGAAGACCTCCAATGAGGAGAGACTGAGTTGTGACTCACGGTCTCAGCTCACTGTAGTGGGGACAGCCTAGTGGTGCTCATGGAGTTGGATATATGTGACAGAGACACCACAGGTGGTCTCTAGTGGTGGTGTCAGTGGTGTGTGTGTGTGTATGTGATGTATGTATGTGTGGTGTGTGCATGTGTGTCAGTGTGCATGCGTGTAGTGTATATATGTGTGGTGTGCATGCATGCGTGTGTGTTGTTTTGTGATGTGTGTGTGGTATGTGCTTGTATGTGTGTGTATGTGGTATGTATACTATGTGTGTGTTGTATATTGTGTGTTGTTTAGGTGGTGCGTATGGTGTTTGTGATATATGTGTGTGTGTGTATATGTGTGATGTGTGTTGTTTTTGTGATGTGTGCATGTGGTATGTGTGTGTGTGGTATGTGTGTGTATATGTATGTATGTGGTATATATACTATGTGTGTGTTGTATATTGTGTGTTGTTTGTGTGGTGTGTATGGTGTTTATGATATGTGTGTGTTTGTGCGTGCGTGTTGCTAGGGATCAAACCCAGGTAAGCAGCTGTCTACCCTGAGTTGTATCCTCCCTCTCTCTCTCTCTCTCTCTCTCTCTCTCTCTCTCCCCCCACCCCCATGGGGCACAGGATGAGAGGGGGGTGTGTACTATGGCGTGATTGTAGAGACCAGAGGACAACCTGTGACATTCTGTTCTCTCCTTCCACCCTGAGGACCCCAGGAATCAAACTCAGGTTGTAAGGTTTGGCAGCAAGTGCCGTTGACCTGCTGAATAGTCTCTCTCCGGTCCACCAGCCTTTTCTTTTCTTTTCTTTTCCTCTCTCTCTCTCTCTCTCTCTCTCTCTCTCTCTCTCTTTCTCTTTCTGAGTCAAGGTCTCCCTGTGTGCTCTGGGTTAGTCTTGAACTCACAATCTTCCTCCCGTGCCTTAGCCTCCCAATGCTGGGATGATAGGTGGGTGCCACCACATTCAACACCACATTAATAAGCACACTTTATTTTTCTTTTTTCTGTGCCTGTTGAGACACTATGATTACTATTGCTGGATCAGCGTAGGCACTGTCCTACATGGATGGGTTTTGCCTGTGCTGAACCATCCTGGCTGTCTCAGTAACGTTTCTATTGCATGATAAGCACCATGGCTGAAAGTAACTTGGGGAGGAAAGGGCTTATTTCATCTTACAGTTCTTAGGCTGCACTCCATCACTGAGGGAAGTCGGGTAGGAATCCAAGCAGGGCAGGAACCTGGAGACGGGAACTGAAGCAGAAGCCATGGATGGGTGCTGCTTACTGACTTGCTCAGCACGCCCAGGTCTATCTCCTCAGGGGTGTCAACCACTCCCAGTAGGCTGGACCCGCTTATATCAATTATTAATCAAGAAATTACACTACAAACTTTCCTACAGGCATTTTCTCAACTGAGGCCTGTCTTCCCAAATGACTCTAGCTTGTGCCAAGCCGGCAAAAAAAAACTAACCAGGACACTTGCTTTGATAACTTTTTAAAGTAACTTTTCCTTTATTATTCTTCAGATTTATTTTATTTTATGTACATGAGTATCTTGCCTGCAGGCACATATGTCACCATATGTGTGCCTGGTACCCACAGAGGCCATAAGAGGGTGCTGGACCTCTGGAACTGGAGTTATAGATGGCTGTGAGCTGCCATGTGGGTTCTAAGAACTAAACCCACATCTTCTGCAAGGGCAACAAATGCTCCTGACTGCCGAGTCATCTCTTTGGCCCACTGATAACTTAGAAACAAAAACTTCGCCGGTATGAGTTGATTTGTCCAATGTTCTTATTATCTGCATGTCTCTCGTTTCAGATCCTTGACGAGTTCAAAAAAGACTCCTCCGTGTTCATCCTAGGGTGAGACACCTCTGACACATTGCTGCTGTTCAGGGCCTCTGTGTCCTTGTAGCTCTGGTAGGGGGTGGGGGTGGGGGTACTGTGTGCAGTTACCGACCCCAGGTTTGTAGGACAGCATGAGCGAGTGAACAGAATCCATAGGGTGTGGAGTTTTTGAGGAAGGTCTAGAAGATTGTATAGGGAGGACTGTGAACTCAGGTTTTCTTCCTGAAGCTTCAGGGCATGTGACAAACCAATGGGTTTCTCTTTTCTCCATCCGCACTCCTTCTCTTCCAGATGTGTCCCTTCCCTCTGTCTCCTGCAGCTCTGGTCTTCTGGTTCCATCTGTCTGTCTGTGGACTCTACACTCTGTGCTCCTCAGACCTCCTAGAGCCCCCCAGTGCTGTCCGGGGCCCCTAAGACTCTTTGGTTGGGGTCTTTCTCTGAGCCTCTTATATCTCGACTTCAAGGGTCAGTGGTATGCTCAGCACAGTGGGGCTGGGGTTCGGGGTGGAGGTGGACCTCTACTAGCAAATGTCCCTCTCTCTAACCACCCTGTGCCATTTCTCCGAGGGTAGGAACACAGACCGGCCTGAGGCCTCAGCTGTCTACCTGCAGGACTTCCAGAGGTTTCTTTTACATGAACAGCAGGTGAGAGGATTGTGAGGTGGGGTGTCGGGGACAGAGTGCTCCCCTGGACGCCTGCTGTCAGAGGACAGCTGTGTTGTCCCTGAGGTGGGGTGGGGCCTCAGACCACTGTTCAACATCTCCAGGCCTCCTCAAATTCTGTCTGTCTCTCTTTTTGTCTTTGTTTCTTTCTTTGTTTCTTTTTTAAAGATTTATTTCTTTTATGTATATGAGAACACTGTCACTGTCTTCAGACACACTAGAAGAGGGCATCAGATCCCATTACAGATGGTTGTAAGCCACCATTTGGTTTCTGGGAATTGAATTTGGGACCTCTGGAAAAGCAGTCTTTGCTCCTAACTGGTGAGCCATCTCTCCAGCCCCTTCTTTCCTTCCTTCCTTGAAAATAGATTCTTCTCTTGTACAATATATCCCGACTACAGTTTCTACCCGCCCCCACTCCTCCCAGCTCTCTCCCCCCACCTCCCCTCTTCTCCAGATATACTTCCCACCCCTTTCCTCTTCAGAAAAGAGCAGGCCTCCAAGAGACAGCTGCTAAACAGGACAAAACAACATACAAGACAAGGCAAAAGCCCTCATATCGAGGCTGGACCAAATAACCCAATAAGAGGAAAGGAGTCCTAAGAGCGGGCAAGAGTCAGAGACACACCTGCTCGCACTGTTAGGAGTTCCACGGAACACCCAGGGAACGTCCGGAACAGCTACCCAGAGGACCTGGCGTAGACCCACGCAGGTCGCATGCTGGCTGCTTCGGTCTCTGACAGCCCATGAAGTTTTAGTTAGAGCAGTAAGGCAGTTGGAGGCGATCAAGGGGGTTCAGGTTGGAAAGGGAGAACGTGGCACACTGAATCCTTGTCAACACGTCCAGTGAGCAAGCGATGGCAGGGGACCCTGCCAGGGCAGGCCAAATGCTCGAGAACTTGAATAAGATGTCCCTTACCCTGGCTGGTGTCAGCTCCACCCCTGGGGCCACCCCAGGAATGTCTTCCTGGAAGGCTATCCGTCCTGGATGGGAGGAAGTGACTAGGCTGACCAAACCGTGCTGGTCCTCTAGGGGATGAGAGCTAAGTCTCCCCGGCTGACATCTATATGGTGGCTCCCAGTGTGGAGGAAGAGTCACAGGGGTTTCTTGTTAGGGGTGTCATTATCTGATGGTACAAGGTCACCCCAGTGTGTGTGTGTGTATTCTTGGTCACCCCATGCTGGTGTCTGGCAAGCGGATGACATTAAATATTCCCCTCTGATACATGTTTTTTGAGACATGTTTTACTAAGTTGCTCAAGCTGGCCTTGAATTCCCTTTGTAGCCCAGGCTGGCCTTGAACTCGCTGCCCTCCTGGCTCAGCTTCCCGAATAGCTGATACAACAGTCCTGTACCTTCGCATTCTATGTTTGGGCTTGATCATAAAGATACGCTATGAGAGCATAGAAGCTAATGATCAGAGAGGCACATTTACCACGAGGTCAACAGCCTGAGGTTGGGCAGTGGCGGGTGCTGGCTTGGTGAGCTGGGCATGCATACCACACCTGTCAGCATGGGACACTGAATGCAGGCGACGGAGGAGAGGTTCTGTTTGCTTAGCCTGAACTCCTAAGACCCAAAGATGTTAAACACAGTGGGCAGTGAATTTTGTTAGGCACAGTGTGCGTGTGGCGGTCTAAGGACAGCTTGCTGGGGGTACTAAAAGCTTTCCTCCTACCACGAGTGTCTCAACTATCAAATTTTAGGTTGTTGGGCTTGGTGGCAGGTACCTTTACCCTTAGGCCACCTTATCATCCCACATTTGAACCCCTAGCATCTTGGGATTCTAAACTTCTTTAGGAAGATCCTGGTCTCTGCCCAGCCATGCTCACGTCTTTTGATAAAAGTGTGTGCTTTGCAGAGGAAGGAGAGAAGGCCGTCTATGCCCTTTGAGACACCCAGGGGAGCCAAGGTGTTTGCATCAAGTATCCTGTACTTGATGTTATTTCTTGTAGCAGTTCATGGTTCCCCTCCCCACCTCCGCCCCCATAGCCGAGGATGGAACCCAGGGCTAGTGCTCTATCACAAAGCAAAATCCCCAACGCCATGCTCCATGCTCCCTCCATTCAGGGAACTCACAGTCTGCTGGCTGTTTTGATGTCTGTGCTCTGGGGAGACTTGTTAGTTAACCACAGTCTTGTGTTGTTGAAGTAGGGTCTTACCACCCTGTTTCAATCTGTCCTTGGGTTTTTGTTCTTTCTGACATCCCCTGTGTCCCTTCCTACCGAAGCACACGCTTATCTCGAACACAAGGAGAGACGCTGGAGAATGCCCGGAACCCAGAAGGCATTGGTCAGCATTGGGTCTGTGGCGTCTTTCATCTTGTTGCTTGTGGACATTTGGGGTTTCAGAGTGTACAGAGGGAAGACAAGCCACTGCATGCTATGGCCTCTTTTAATTAAGAAAAGCCTTCTGTATTGTGCTGAATCTGCTAGTGGAGCTGGATTTGTCTATCTGGGTGGCTCTGCCTGGTTGACCCCTAGAGGAGGAGATGTGAGGTGTCCATCTAAGTTCTTTTTCCCAAGTTGAGTGATACGGAAACCGACCTTGCTTCTTATGAGCTTGGGAGACCTGGGATCCTCTTGAAGTCATCCTGAGCCTGTGTCTTCTTCTCTAAGTGACAGTGACATTGTGTGACTTGCAGGGTGGGGCAGGCTAGAGGACCATACAGGGATGGGGCTGTTAGAATAAACTACCAGGAACTGGAGGCTTCCTGTAGTAAAGTGTACTGCGCTAAGCACACAACTGACTCCATATGGTTCTGTTTCCAAACCTGTGTAGTGCATAACTTTTAGGACCCTCCCCTCATGGATGAGGACATACAAAGAAGGCATGTAACTTGTCACCTTGGCTGAGCCAGGGGAGACATCCCAATAGGCTGGCTATATAGTTACTTTTTTCATTGCTGTGACCAGAAGCAACTTCAATGGGCCAGGCTTTATTCTGGCTTAGTCTTGGAGGGGCTATACCTCATCATAATTGGGAACAGCATGGTGACAGGAGTGTGGGGCTGGTCACATGACCTTACTAGTCAGGAAGTAGAGAACAGGAAGTGGGGCCGGACTATAAAACCTCAAAGCCAACCCCCTAGCGACCTACTTCCCCTAGTGAGCCTCCTATCTCCAGAAGGTTCCACAGCCTTTCCAGACAATGCCATGACCTGGGAACCTAGGTGTTAACCCATCGGGGACATTTTATAATCAAACTATTAACACTAGCAAGTACACCATAGTCCCCGGCTGTTTCATGCTGACACCTGTGGTCTGCTGCCCCGAGTTTTTTCCAGACCATGGTCTGTCATTCCTTTACTGTTATAGATAAAGTTTTATTGGGATGCAGCTATGCTCGTTTTCCTGTATTGGGTCTGTGGCTGCGTTCACACTGTGGTGGCTGCTGAATGATGACGATAGCAGGTGACCCATGCGGAAGGCATTTGCTCACCCCTGGCAAAGGCCACGTTGGGATGGAGCCTCATTTGTGTGGCTCCGGATGACAAGTAGATTGGACACTGGGTGATGGTCCAGTCTTTGATCACCTTGACTAGGTCCCAAGAAGGACTTTGCCTGTCCTTTGGTGACTTTGTGTTTTCTTTGACATCTTTAAGGAGCTATGGGCTCAGGATCTGAACAAAGTCCGGGAGCGGATGACCAAGTTTATCGACGATACAATGAGAGAGACCGCAGAGCCCTTCTTGTTTGTGGACGAGGTGAGTGGGCTGGCTGGGGCTTTATTCTGGCTTAGTCTTGGAGGGGCTATACCTCATCATTATTGGGAACAGCATGGTGACATGAGGGTGGACTTCCTTCATCCAGGTGTCTAGGAATTTACTCCACAGGGAGTGGTTTTCCCAGGATTCCTGCCTTTCATTTTCCTGATTCTCACCTGGGTGGGGATTACCTGTTTCACCACTAGAGGGCGTTTGCCACCAGAGAGAAACCATCTAAACAGGACAAATGCAAGCCATTTCTAAACGACCCTTCTTTGTAGAGGTGGCAGGGGAGGATCAGAAGAGACATGGGTATCTCCTGCCCAGTGGGGCTGTTTATGGCAGTTAAATGTACCTCTGAGCCAGTCAGTGTTTCTGATTTATTGTTTTTTTTAAATGTCAGGGGAGGGTAGATGGGAAAGCCCCTGAGCCCCGTCTCTGCCTCTTTGTTTTTGCTGTGATGGGAACTGAACCCCGGGGCCTTCAGCATGCTAGACAGGTGCTCTACCACAGACCTATTAATAGTGAAACTCGCTTTTTTACTGTTTATTTTGTCCCCCACTCCCCATTCCCAGTAGCTCAGAGGACAGACAGCCTTAAGCGTAGGTCCTGGTCTGCCTCCTTATTTGAAGCGGGGTCTCTTTGTGGCTGCTGCATGCCAGGCTCATGGACCCTGGAGCTTCTGGGGTTTTTTCTCATCTCCACTTTACATCACAGTAGAGGAATACAGGATGATAGCATGTGCCACCACATTCAGCTTTTGTGGGGGCTCTGGGGTTCAAACTCATGCCTTCATGCTTGTCTTTATCCATGAAGCCATCTCTCCAACCATCTTCTCTTTTATTTATTTCCTGAACTCCCTGGAGCCCAGACAAGCCTTGACTCTAGTCCTCCTGAGCGTCCCGGGTAATAGACCCGAGCCCCCAGGCCTGGTGTCTTTCCACTCTTTGATGTTCTCATATCTGTAACGTTCTGTCTCTGAAACTGGGTTGGACTCACAGAAGGTTAGTCACTGATATGATGTAAAGCTTCTGTGTGGGCAGTGGGTGCTCTGGCAGCAGCAGACATTTGGGGGACACATGTTTAAAGGGAAATGATGGGTAGGTGCTTATGTTGAGAAATGACTTACTTGGGGTTTTACTGCTGTGAACAGATACCGTGACCAAGGCAGCTCTTATAAGGACAACATTTAATTGGGGCTGGCTTATAGGTTCAGAGGTTCAGTCCATAATCATCAAGGCGGGAACATGGCAGCATCTAGGCAGGCATGGTGCAGGCAGAGCTGAGAGTTCTATATCTTGATCTAAAGGCTGCTAGTGGAAGACTGACTTCTGGGCAGCTAGGATGAGGGTCTTAAGGTCACGCCCACAGTTACACACCCACTCCAACAGGGCCACACCCACTCCAACAGGGCCACATCTCCTAATAGTGCCACTGCCTGGATCGGAGCATATACAAAACATCACAAGATGGCTGCAATCTGAGCCGTTTGTACTGAAACCTTGGGAAACTGATGTCTGGGGTCCATCTATAGGTTTCACAGATCAGAGCCACCTCGACTGGCTGCGTGGGAGCCATCTAGGAACAAGTAGACTCCCTGCCTCTCGTGCCATGGTGATTCCATGCTGGTTGTCTCTTTCAGTTCCTCACGTATCTGTTCTCCCGTGAGAACAGCATCTGGGACGAGAAGTACGATGCAGTGGATATGCAGGACATGAACAACCCCTTGTCCCATTACTGGATCTCCTCTTCCCACAACACGTGAGTTTCCGGATGAGCCCAGCTGGCTCAGGCAGAGTTGGCTGTGAAGGGGTGGGGAGGATGAGGAGAAGGGGTCAGGGAACACAGCTCTCTTTCCAGCCAGTATCTATGTCCTTTTAAGCAAGTTCACAGAGCTGGTGTTTTATGATTTGGTCACCACACCATCAAAATTCACACAGCCAGTGAGCTGGTGTTTGTGGAACATCTGACACAGGCCAGACTCCCCGCCTATGAGGCGTGTGGACTCCTCAGTGAACGAGGCAGCCAAGGTCTCGTTCTAGGTGCTTGGAGAGGAAGATTTCCACTGAATGTCAGCCCTGGGCATCAGCTGGTGGCTGAAGAGGGGGTGCAGGGTGAGAAGGAGAATTTCATGCTGAGAGGAGCATGTGCTAAGGCCCTGGGGCAGGAACAGCTGGGAGGCTGTTTTTAAGGCTGGAGTGAAGAGTCTTGGAGGGTAGCAGCAAGCTAGAGGGACAGCTTAGACAGAAGAGTGTAAGTCACAGAGTCGCAGGGAGCCTCTGGCCACTTCACCCAGAAAGTGACACTGACTCATCCACTTCTTTGGGTAATTATGCTGATTGCAAATGAGTAGGGTGGATCAGGGGAGTGAACAGGGATGCTGCCTCCCAGCCTCAGTGTTCAATCAACCTTTCAGGATAAGGGTTTGACTTCCAGCCTGCAAAGTCCTCTTTTAGACGAGGCATGAGCAAGGCCTCCGGTGTGTCATCCTCTAGTATTTGGGAAGGTAACACCTTTTCCAGGGTAGGTGGTGCATCTCGAGTTCATATCTTAGGATGGTGGATTCTCCAAGCCTAGAGACAGCTGAGGAAGGTCCTGAGAGGGAAGGTGGTTTGGAGAGAAGGCAAGGCGATAATAATTTGTCTTTCAAGACATCAAAAGCTCTCTTAAATAACTTAATCAATAAATGCTCCAACAGAGGAATGGATAAAGAAAATGTAATTCCTGTGTAATGCATATATTATGTAACACATTTATCATGATAGAACTTTGCAAGGGCTGTGGAGGAAATGAGAAGTCATGACATTTGCAAGAAAATGGATGGAGTCATAAATCATTATGTTGAGTGAAATAAGCCAGATCCAGAAACATGACTACTGCGTGTTTAAAAAAAAAAAACCACAACTTATTTTATGGTAGTTTTGCTGATTAAATTCATGGCATTATAGATTCTACAAGGACTTGCTGAGCCTGCCTATGCTGGCCTCAGATCTCAGATGAAGCAATGAAGCGCAGGCCTATTTCTGCTGTGGGTCATTAGCACACACTCTGCTTCCTCTTTGCTCCTGACACCCTCAGCCCAGGTCTCCTAGAAGGACCATACTGTCTTCATTGTATTCAGATTGCTTAGGTAGCTACTGTGCACATATTATTGGTGGTTCTGAACCTGAGGCCTCAGGATGGCATAAGTGTAGCCCAGACCTTAGCCTGGGTGTTTCTAGATCAGAAGATCTTGGGTTCGGATGGTCTCCAAGCATGAACTGTGTATAGGATTGCCTCCCTGATTTGGTTCATTCTGTCCCTCAGGTACCTTACTGGGGACCAGCTGCGTAGTGAGTCCTCCACGGAAGCGTATATCCGCTGTCTGCGTGCTGGTTGCCGCTGCATTGAGTGTGAGTTTTCCGGTTTTGGTGGGAGATGTGGAGGGAGACAGGCTGAGAAATCCCCATGCAGAGCAACTCTAGGGACGAAGGTGACTGAGGATTTTTTCCTAGAAGATAACTGTCCCCAAGCAAAAGTGACATCTGGCTGGGCAATAGGTTGGTGCACCTAGAAAGAGTCTTGATACAGTGGGAAGCAGGGGGCCAGCAGCAAGGGTCACTTTCTGCTAAGAGGAACACAGACACATAGCAGTTAGCATGACACACCCAGGAGCCACATGTCTGTAGGTGAGGCCTTGAGAGCAAGTATGAAAGGGACAGTCAGAGACAGTCTGTAGCTGGGCAGGTAGCAAAACGTTGCTTTTGTCTGCCTTTTTTTTCCCCCTCACTTCTTTGGCTCTTTTGTGTGCATGTCTGCATGTACACACACGAGTAAATGTGTTCACATATGTGTATATTAACATGTGGATAACACCAGAGGTTGACAGCAGTTGTTTTCCTCAGTCACTCTTCATTTTTAAAAATGGGTCTCTCAGAGAACCTGTAGCTCTAGTCTAGCCAGTCAGCTTGCTTCACATATCCCTTGTCTCCACTTGCCCAGAGTCTACATGGGTTCTGGGATTTGAACTCTGGCCCTCATGCTTATAGAGTAAATACTCTATCCCTTGAACTATCTCTCCAGCCCATTGGCTTTTTCCTTCCCAGCCTCATTCTATCGCCAAAGCTCTTATGTGTCTGGATTAGTTAGCATCCTGTCACTGTAAGAACTGAGGCGATGAGCTTTTAATGGCAGGTGTATTATTCTGTATCTTGGGTTGGGAGCATTGCTTTGGGCCTTTACCAACAGGCCATGGCAAGAAAATGCAGTAGAGCAAATGCTTCCACCATAAGGTAGAAACTGGGAGAGGACAAGGAAGAGGCTGGGGTCCCACACAGTCCCTTTCAAGGACACAGCTTCAATGATGCTACTCCAGGAACCAAGCTGGGTGACACTTTTCTAAGTCATAGCCATGTATGTGGCTAAGAAAATAGCCCAAACCATCGATGGCACCTCAAGTGTTTCAAACCTTTTCATTCTGTGCCAGAGATTAGTAGCAGTTGCTCACGGGCTTCCTGGGTTTATGCTATTCCCTCTGGAAAAAAGTTGTGAGAAAATAAGTCAGAAGTCACCAGCTTCAGTATCCTCAGGACTGTTACATCTCCTATAGTCTTAATTCCATTTGCATAATTTACTGAACTTTTAAAAATTGGTCTGTTTCTACTGGCCAAAGAGGGGATCCTTGAATAGCTGACACAAGAAAATAAAACCTGTTTTGAATATTTTCCAATGAACAGCTCACTAGAAGGAGTTTCTCAGGGAATGTGTTGCATTGTGCAAGCCTGTAGATATGACCATGGACATGTTGGTGAACCCGGGTCAGCCTTGGGAACAGAGCTGGTGTGGGTACCAGGGTCTAACCTCATGTCCTCAGCCCAACATGTGTCTTGCATACCTGTTCACTCTTGGTGGCCGTGGTTGATGGTGGCTGATGCTGAGGACCTGTGTTTTCCCCTCAGTGGACTGCTGGGATGGGCCTGACGGGAAACCCATAATTTACCACGGCTGGACACGGACCACCAAGATCAAGTTTGATGATGTCGTTCAGGCCATCCGGGACCACGCCTTTGTTACCTCCAGGTCAGTGGCTGATTTCCTGGAGGTGGGCCTGTAAGGGAAAAGCTGCTAGGACTGGACAGACAGACAGACAAACAGACAGACAGACACAGATATACACACACACACACACACACATATGCATATGCACACTGCCCACTGCTCCCAAACCCTGGGGAGCTTGGGCTCCATTTGACTAGTTACTGTCAAATGACCCTTGTATCCTTAAGAAATGATAATGGCCCTTAAAAATATGTTTATTATTTTAATTATGTGTGTGTGTGTGTGTGTGAGTGTGAGTGAGTGTGTGTGAGTGTGTGTGTGTGTGTGAGTGTGTGTGAGTGTGTGTGTGTGTGTGAGTGTGTGTGTGAGTGTGTGTGAGTGTGTGTGTGTGTGAGTGTGTGTGTGTGTGTGAGTGTGTGTGAGTGTGTGTGTGTGTATGAGTGTGTGTGTGTGTGTGTGAGTGTGTGTGTGTGAGTGTGTGTGAGTGTGTGTGTGTGAGTGTGTGTGAGTGTGAGTGTGCACACGCATGAGTGCAGGTGCTGGCATAGGCCAGAGGCATTGGCTCTCCTGCAGCTGGGGTTACAGGTGGCTGTGAGCTGCCTGAGGTTGGCGCTGGGAACTGAACTGAGGTCCTCTGAAAGAGCAGTATGATGAGCTCTCTCTTTACTGTTCAGCCATCTGTTTGGACTAGAACCCATGAGTTCTAGATGCTTTCTTCCAATTTGAGTCCAGTGTAAACGGGCTTCTGGCTACTTTATTGGGTTCTTCTTCCTACCACCCTTCTCCACCCCAAACCCTTCCAACCCCCCTTCCCCTCAACACCAGGTAGGAGAGAAAGGAGGTTAGAGGGGGAAAGGGGTGTTGATCTTGTTAGACTGTTTTCTGATGATTAGCGGTGTTGAGTTCCTTGGGGCAAATCCTATCTTTGTTGGCAGAATATCCAGTTTCTTTTTCCTATCTCTTTGCTCACGGCCATTGACAAACTGCAGCAACAGCAACCGGCTTTAGCCTCTGCTTCTTTCAGTTTCTTGCCTTTTTTATATCCTCTCAAGAGTCCCCAGAATTCCAAACGTAAACTATCTTCAGCTGGCAGAATCACTCCCCTGGCATAGCATGAGACAAATCATAGTCAGCTGCTGTGGACAATCGGAAGCATCCCCGTATCCTACATCTGGGATTGAAACAAAAACATACTCCATTAATATTCCTGTGCTTTTAAAGAAGCCAAAATTCTCATTATAGTCCAGCTCTGTGAATGGTCAACCTTTGTTTGACCGTTAAGACAGTCTCCAGCCCAAGCTGGCTGGAACCCATCATCTTCCTAAGTTAGAATTGGTAGTATGAGCTAACCATTCTGCACATACCCACCTAGAACTGCTCCTACCAAGGTAACTATGTAACTAGATTCTATAGTATCCCCGAGGGATACAGAGGCATTTTTGACATCTTAACAGATATGGTGATGATTTTATGGACCTCAAAGGATCATGGGACTAAACGACGTCAGGTGTGCTGAGTGCTAGGCGCCAGGCATGGTCAGCATTCAGTAAATAGGACAGATATTTCTGGGGCGATTCCTGCCTGAGTTCCTTGGATCAGGTTGGGGGCTGGGCTGAGACAGTGATGCTGCAAGCATCCTTTCTCCTCAGGAAACCTTTTAGTCAGATTACATGACTCACATACATCCTTCCCCATGTAGCCTCAGCCACTCCTTGGGCATCCCTCCCTCTATCGGCCACCAAAACCCTGATTCCCAGAGATGGTCATGATGAAAAGATGCTGCTATAATGGATTTCTAAAGAGAGGGGGCTCATTTGAGATCATGCTTTGGAGATCTCAATTACTGACCTGCCCCAGTGTCTGAGAAATGGGTGTTTTCTGATCAGTAGAGGCAACTATGGAAGGTTCCTGCGTCCTGTCCCCTGCTGACTCTGTCCTGTGCTGTCTGCAGCTTCCCCGTGATCTTGTCTATCGAGGAGCACTGCAGTGTGGAACAGCAGCGTCACATGGCCAAGGTGTTCAAGGAAGTGTTAGGAGACCTGCTATTGACGAAGCCCACAGAGGCCAGTGCTGACCAGTTGCCCTCACCCAGTCAGCTTCGTGAGAAGATCATTATCAAGGTAGGTATGTGTGTGGGCCTGCTGTCTACCCAGGATGGCCATCATTAAGGGTACATGTCAGAGGTCTGGTGTCAGACTCCAGGTCCCATCTTCCTTTACCATCTCTTTGATCTAGGTAGAAACTTGATCATTTAACCTCTGGGTGCCTCTGTATCCCTCTGGTAATGGGGATACTATAGAATCTAGTTACATAGTTACCTTGGTAGGAGCAGTTCTAGGTGGGTATGTGCAGAATGGTTAGCTCATACTACCAATTCTAACTTAGGAAGATGATGAGTTCCAGCCAGCTTGGGCTGGAGACTCTGTCCTCGTGAGACTCTGTCTTAAAATGAAGCAAATGCAACCTGCAGTTGCTCATTTGTGGGTCTGTGAGTTGGTCTTGTGTGAGCGTTGGGGTTCCAGTGGCTCAGGCCCCATTCCTGCCCTTGGGATCTCTCAGACTATGTGGGATGTGGATCGCTGCTTAACAGGGTTTGAGTGACAGTGGGATGCTGGGGCTGGTATTCTTGTTCTATGGAGGTGATGCATGAATTTTATTGGTCTTTGGGGGACATCAACACTTGCATGCTTGTGTTGTTAGGATAAAAAGACCAGATAAATAGTGAAATAAAGCATGCACAAGTTTATATTTTTCACACAAGGTAGGATGTTATAGGAGCTTTGGGCTTTGGTCCCCAAAGTGATTTGGGGACTAAAGATCCTGATGTCCTACTCTATCTACAGGGCAGGGATTTTTCAGTGGGGTTTCCACAGGTCCCCAGGAAGTGTGAGTTAGAATTTAGCATGGAGGACGGGACCTGGGAGATTGGATGGGGAAATACCGCAGCTTATTAACCTATAAGCGACGGCAATATTTCTTCCCTTTTGTTCAGTCCCCACCTCCCGCAAAAGCACGACCTCCTAGAGAATAAGAAAACGGAAGCAGGTCTCCCGCTGGAAAGGAGACAGGGATGGACTACAGGTGGAGAAACAAGGAGGATGCTTCTGAGGGAGGAGAGGTCTCCAAGCACAGAGCTGAGATTATAAGGCATGACGAGTTGGCAAAGGTGGAGGTAGAGAGAGCAGTGCATGCTGGGTGACTGATGGAGGATGAATTCTTGTTGCTTCAAAGACTCTGAAGACTTGGGTCTTGAATAAGGAGGGCTATGTGAACTTTCTCCCCTTCAGCATAAGAAGCTGGGCCCCCGAGGCGATGTTGATGTCAATGTGGAGGACAAGAAAGATGAGCACAAGACTCAGGGCGAGCTGTATATGTGGGACTCCATCGACCAGGTGGGTCTGGGTCCCCCCCCCCCAGAGCCGTGGGTGCTCTCTCTCAGCTGTCCCAGGCTTCCAAAGTCTGGCACTGTCTCTGGCTTCACCCCATTTGGAGCTATGTGACTTATCTTTTTATGGCATGTTTGCAAATAATTTCATATTCAATATAATAAGTACTTATACACAGACCAAGGCCATAGACCCTAGATTCATAACTTTCCCATGATGCACCACAGCTGAGGGCTCCTTACCTCTCCTCCTCCCTTGACCTCGCAGAAACCTTTCCCGAGTAGGAGCATCTTCTATAACTGCAGCAACTGGGGCATCCACAGTGCTGGGACACCGTCAGCTCCTTGTGGATCTTCTTACTGTGCCACCCCTTGTCCGCTGTGTTACAGGAACCCTTTTGGAGGGTTTGGTCTGTGGCTGCGTGGTTCTGTTGCTTCTGCGTTAGTTCACAGTGAGGCAGAGCATTGCAACAGGGAACTGTGTGTGAACAAGCCGAGTGCCTCACTCACCTCATGGTGGATGGGGAGGCAGAGAAAATGAGAAATAAGAGGTCAGCCCTTCAGAGGCATATAGCCTCATCCCCTTCAGCCAGGGCAGCTCCCAACAGTCTATTCACTTACTAACTTATTAATGAATTGATTAACCCCTTCATGGCGTGGGTCGTTCCCAAAGCCCTATCAAGTTGACAAGCAACCCCGTAATGCATAATCCTTAAAGGAACAGGCTTTGGATTAAGCTATAGCATTCACTAATTTCCTTTTCCCGTCACATATATTATCAGTCAACTTGCTGTGGCCTTCCAGTCTAGGATTGGGCCCACCCCAGGTAATCCTCATCATCATCTCCTTCTCTTCCCTCCTATCATCATCATCATCATCATCCTTCTTCCTATTATTATTATTATTATTATTTGTGGTGGAATACAGTCTTTCAAGCTTTAGTGCTTCTCCTATACCTCCTGATTCTCCTATTCACTTGAGTTATCCAAAGGTCTGTTCTAGTACCCTATAAATACGAAATAGGGAAGATTTAAGTAAATCTCAACAAAATGTCATGCATACACAGTGGAGTCTGATTCAGCCTCTAAGAACGAAATGATAGCATTTACATGTGGAGACTGGATATTAAAGGACAAATAAGAATATTGGTGCTTTTTCTCATATGTGGACTCTGTAGTTTTGGTAATGCTTAAATATCTGGGGGCTGGAGAGATGTCTGAGAGGCTAATTGCATTTGCTGCTCTTCTAAAGTATTTGAGTTTGGTGGCCAGCATTTACGTGAGTGGCTCACAACCATCTATAGTTCAAGGGATATGATGTCCTCTTGTGGCCTCCATGGACACTGCACTCATGTGGTACACACACACACACACACACACACACACACACACACACACACACACCTTTTCAAATATATATATATATATTTACAATGCATTTATTACATATAAATGCATGCAATTATAAACATTTAAATTTGTATGCGTGTCATATATATGAGTGGTAGAAAAGTTGAGAACTATTCATCGGGAATGGGAGAAGTGCAGGGAGGAAGGATCACGAAAGAGGCAATAGGGGGATGAATCCAGTCATACAATGATATATATGTGTGAAAATGTCATAATCAAATCCATTAAAAATATTTTTTGAGACAGGGTCTCACTATGTAGCACTGGCTGGCACTGAACTCACAGAAATCCACCTGCCTCTGCCTCTGAAGTGCTGGGATTAAAGGTGTGCACCACCACTCCTGGCACACCTATAATATATATTATATATACTATATATACTATATATAATATATAACACTATATAATAACTTTAAAAATTAGTGAAATAAGAACATGCTGTTAGGGTTGGAAAGATGGCTCAGTGGTTAAGAGCACTGACTGTTCTTCCAGAGGTCCTGAGTTCAAATCCCAGCAACCACATGGTGGCTCACAACCATCTATAATGGGATCTGATGCCCTCTTCTGGAGTGTCTGAAGACAGCTACGGCGTGCTTATATAAATAAAATAAATAAATGTTTAAAAAAAAAAAAGAACAGTAGCTGTTAGGTCGATTGTCTGAAAAGACCCAGAACGTCTTACAAAGCAGCTGACAGGCTGGGGATGTAGCTCAGTGGCAGAGCCTAACATGCACGTGGCCCTGGGGTCAGTCTCCAGTTCTGAGAATAATGCCAGGTGAGCCAGGAAAAGCTCCTCCTGAGGCTGCATGTGCTCTGCTGCAGGACCGTCAATGCAGCAGAAAGTCTCATCTGCTCCCAGACGCACCCACTTAAATAGTCCTGAACGATGCCAAGAATCCAGAAGTAGATGTTTTAAGAGCAGATCTTGGCCGGGCAGTGGTTGCTCACGCCTTTAATCCTAGCTCTTGGGAGGCAGAGGCAGGTGGATTTCTGAGTTCGAGGCCAGCCTGGTCTACAGAGTGAGTTCCGGGACAGCCAGGGCTACACAGAGAAACTCTGTCTCTAGGGAAAAAAAAATCATTACAAATGTGAAAACTGGGGCGGGGCAGCCCCAGTGAATGCTGGAGTGATGTCCCACAGGTCCCCCAGAGTCAATAGGGCTGACAACCTTGGGGGAGACTAATGCCAGCCTGGCTCTCTAGAAATGGACGCGCCACTACTGTGCCATTGCTGACGCCAAGCTGTCCTTCAGTGATGACATTGAACAGACGGCGGAGGAGGAGCTGGTCCAGGTAGGTGGAGACCTGCCCGCCCTCTGCCTTCTGGTCTTGTCCTCGGAGAATCCCCACAAGAGACTTAGTGTGTGGCTTCTCCCATCTGGGCTAGCTGGAACATCCTTGGCTCTAAGGCGATATCGCTTTCAATAGCAAAGCTTAACTAGCCCTTCCTGATTGGCTAGCTGGCCCTAGGGCTTAACCAGTAAAATTCGAGGCTCTGTCCTGCTTCCAATGGGGTCTACTGGCTTTTTATCCAGGGCCAGCCTTCCGGGGGGTGGGGGAAGTAATGGACCCGCCCCTTGCCCTGCGCAGCAATGCTCCCTCCATCTGCTGCCCGTCTTTGGCTTTTTTTCTTGAGTAGAGCCCAGGGTGAGTTCAAGCTTCTGGTACTGGGGACCCCTTAGGACTCCTGGAACCGGCCATCAACGAGTTATCAGGAGAGGGAAGAGGGAGCTGTATTAAGCCCTTTTGGTTGCTTGTGGTTTAGGACACGCCCCCCACGGAGCTGCATTTTGGGGAGAAATGGTTCCATAAGAAGGTCGAGAGGAGGACCAGTGCGGAGAAGCTGCTGCAAGAGTACTGTGCCGAGACGGGGGCCAAGGACGGCACCTTCCTGGTGCGGGAGAGCGAGACCTTCCCCAACGACTACACACTCTCCTTCTGGTAACGCCCCTTCCTGGGAGGCTGGTGTGATCAGGCTGCTGTCCTGCCTGGCTCTGATGGGACAGAGAGAACATCCGTGTCTCTATTCCCAACAGGCGGTCTGGCCGGGTGCAGCACTGTCGGATTCGGTCCACCATGGAGAATGGGGTCATGAAGTACTACCTGACTGACAACCTCACATTCAACAGCATCTACGCTCTCATCCAGCACTACCGTGAGGCACACCTACGCTGTGCGGAGTTCGAGCTGCGGCTCACAGACCCGGTGCCCAACCCCAACCCACATGAGTCCAAGCCGTAGGTCCTGTGGGTTGGGTGGGAGGTGGAGGACCACATGGGTCACGCCCACGAGGTGTGACCTATATGGGGTTCTCAATTCCAGGACCCCGTTCTCTTTGACAATGTGGGTTCTGAGAATTTTATGTGAACTATTCCTACCTGTCAGACTTTGTCCCATTCTCTCTCTCTTCTCTCTTGCTTGTTCTTTAATCATTTTATTTTATTTGCACGAGCATGCGCGCAATCGTGTTTGGTATGTGCATGTGTGTGCAGGTGCTGACTAATGCCACAAGAGGGAGTTGCATCCCCTAGGGCTAGAGTTAAAAATAGTTGTGAGCTGTCTGTCATGGATCCTGGGAACTGGACAAGAACAGTCCCCCCTTTTTTAAGTTAAAAAAATTTATGAATATGAGTGGCTTTGCCTGCTCGCATATATGTGCACTGTGTGTATATGATACCCACAGAGGCCAGAAGAGGGTGTCAGATCCCCTGGAACTGGAATTGCAGGCACTTAGACGCCACCATGTGGGTGCTGGGAACGGTACCTGGATCGTAAACGCCATTAGTGTTCTAACCACTGAGATATCTCTCCAGATTCCACCATTTTGTTTTGGTTTTTCGAAGACAGGGTTTCACTATGTAGCCCTGGCTATCCTAGAACTCACTCTGTAGATCAGACTGGCTTTAGATTCTGGGATCTGCCTGCCTCTGCCTCCTGAGGGGAGTGATGGGATTAAAGGTTTGTGCATCCCAGCTTTTTTTGTGTTCGAGTTTCTCTCTCTTTCTCTCTCTCTCTCTCTTTCTTCCCAGCTTCCACTTTTCTCTTCTCTCCATGATTTCTTCCCCCTTTCTTCTCTTTTAGTGCCCTGAGGTCTGGGACTTTGATCTCAAGGGCCGGCTTGGGTCTGCTGTGTCTGTGCTTGTCAGGGTTCCCTCTGTGATCAAAGGAATCACAGTATAGCAATAACCATAGTAATCAGGAATAGTAATCACAAGGAGAGTTCCTTTCCCTCTTTTATCCACTAAGGAGAGTTCTAGGCCATCCCTGGCAAAGAGGTCAACACATTCCAGAAATACCAGTATAATCATTAAGCAGGTGGATCTAACATTTTTGCTTTTGGAGGAAGCTGAATAATTTATAGTGACTTTATTATTGTTGTTATTATGATGATTATGATTACTATTACCATTTCCTATTTTCATACCAGTTGCCTTTCCAAACTTGTCATTTTGTATCTTTAGTAACCAAAATCTTTCTGAACCTTACCTGTGTTCCCTGCCCCAGATGTTCTGAGACACACTGCTGTAGCTCTCCAGCCTTTGGGGCTGGGCAGGTGGGCAGAGAAGAGACTCCCCTGAGTTTCACATTGACCTCCTCATCCTCCTGGGGTCTTTATAAAAAGTTGTTGCCTTTCTTCCAGACATGGGGGCTTATTCCTATACTCTCAGCTACTTGGGAGGCTGAGCCGCAGACGGATCATAAGTTCAAGGCCAGCCAGGGTTAGATAGTATGTCTGAAAAAAAAATCTAGCAAAAAAAAAAAAAAAGACAAAACCAAAAATTAAGATTCCCACCCTCAATGGGAAGGTGCTTACCTGGTGTGCACATGACCTTAGATTAACCCTCAGTGCTGCAATAAAATAAAGCAAACATTCAATAGGAATTGCTGTCTTTGGAGGTGTGTATAGTCAGGGAAGTCCCAGCGTGGTTCTACGGCTGTTTCAGTCACCCCAGGTGTCCCTGTATGTTGGTCTTCTGTCTCCTGCCAGCTCTCAGTCTGGGAGGACTTTCACCAGCTTGTTTTCTCTTCTGGATGCAGATGGTACTATGACAGGCTGAGCAGGGGGGAAGCCGAGGACATGTTGATGCGGATTCCCCGCGATGGAGCCTTCCTTATCCGGAAGCGGGAGGGGACTGACTCCTACGCCATCACCTTCAGGTAGGCTTGCGGGCACTGTTTGTACGTGAGGGTAAGTGCTCCCCAGAGGAGACACAGAAAGGACAGGAATGTGGTCTAAGGAAGGGGGTTTCCAGTAGAAGGAGAGATGCCTCTCCATGTCCTTGACCCCACTGTCAAAGGCAAGGACAATAAACAGAACTGTGTGTCTCAAGTACTAGATGCGCTCCCTCTCATAGTCTCTCTGGTCCTTCTGTTTGAACTTCTAGCAATCCCAGGAATTAGGAGCTATGACCACCATTTTTGTTTTCTCTCTTTCAAAAAACCGTATTATCATTGTATGAGGGCATCCACGCGAGGGTCAGAGGACGGAGTTGGTTCACAGTTCTGCTTCCCACGTAGTCCAAGCACTGGACTGAGCTTGTCGGGCTTGTATGCCCATTGCTTTGCCTGCTCAGCCATCTCACTGATAAGCCCACCATCTTATTTTCTAAGGCACAGTGAGGCTCAGGGGCGTCTTAAAGCATGGGGGAGTGGGGGCTGGGAATAGAACCCAGATCTGGGCTCCCTCTACTAGCCCCCACTCCCTTTGCTGCCTCTTAGGTGTGCCAGATGTCAACCCCAGCACCGCACTCCTCCCGCTCCCACAAGTGTCCCTCACCCTCACGTCAGATCTTCTGCCGATGGCGGTAGCTAATATATCTGTATAACTGTGTCTCCCACACGGGCTTGTCTGGTGGGCTGACCCAGTTATTCTAAGTGCGGAGATAGAAGTTCGGAGAGATTAAGTGACCCTGTCAATACCACACAGCCTCGAGCTGTCTGAGTTGGAGCTTCTGTACACTTCCACAGTCCAGTCTCATCTTTCCTGGATCTGCTCCTAGAAGAGGCTGGGGCCCAGTTGAGACCCGTGGAGGCCCTTGCCTCAGCCTTCCTGATTTGGAAGACTGAGTCACTTCACTTTGAAGTTCATATTTGGTGGCAGTTTTGGGTCCATGTTTCTGTAGAGTAGCTTCCAGATGTGCGCAGCTGCCATGGGGTGTCCAGAATGCCACTGCCCCTTGCCAATCCCCTTTATTTTGCAGTTGGTTACCTTGTTACCCTGCACCTTTGTCATCGGGATTTTCTTCCCTTCCTATATACCTACACTGAGGTTTCTACTCAAATACCTCCTGGAGGTCATCGTTACTGGCTTGCCGAGGACCTACTGTGTGCCAGCTCCAGCCAGAGAGTCCTTTGTCCGTGTGGCACCACTGGGAACAAGGAACAGCTGGCAGGCCCTGGGCCTCTTTGGCATCTCTGCCGTTCTCTCTTCTTCAGAACACTCTAAGTGGTGCCCGCTTAGCCTTGAAGGAAGTTGGCGTGTTTATTCATGGGCATGCTGTGTACACCGGGCCCTGGGCAGGGGCAGAGATCCCACTGCTGAAGCTCTGTCAGTGCCTTTGTTTGTTAGTGACTGGTCTCGTCTGGAATACGAACAGAAGGTGAGGGTGTGGCCACAAGCTGAGGAGTTCAGGACTGGGTCTGGCACTGTGTTATCTATTCAGCCAAGGGATGCCAGGCTACCTCTCAGCTAGTCTCACCCTGGGCTCCCGGGATAGGGGCATTTATTTCACATCTATTATCCGTCTGTCTATCGATCTATCATCTATCATCTGTCTGTCTGTCTGTCTGTTTATCTATCTATCCCTCATCTATCTATCTATCTATCTATCTATCTATCTATCTATCTATCTATCTATCTATCTATCTATCTATCTATCCATCCATCCATCCATCATTTATCTATCATCTATCTATTATCTATCTATCTATCCATCATCTATCTGTCCATCTATCCATCCATCCATCCATCCATCCATCCATCTATCCATCCATCCGTCATTTTTTGATATAGTCTCTCCTTAGCCCTGGCTGGCCTGGAACTCTCAGAGATCTGCCTGTTCTGTCTACCTCTTGATGTGAGGATCGAGGTGTGTGCCACCACAACTTTTTGGTACCAGCTCTTCTGACCTATGAGAGGGCTGGCTCATGGCTTTGGTTTCCACTTTTCGTGAGGTTTAACAGCTTCCACTTGCCAGTTGGCCATTGACATCTATCATTTAGAGATGTTGCCCATTTTCCGTTAGGTTTTTGTCCTTGCTGTCTGTCACTATGCCGTCACTTGCATTCCATAAATCTTTGAGCCTGAACAGATCATGAGCAGATGATCCAGTTGCAAACGTCTTCTCCAGTTCTGTTCTCTTCTCGAAGCCCGTGACGTCTTTGGCTATATAGAAGCTCTATTGGTTTGACGTAATCACACTTGTCTGTGTTTGCTTTTGAACTCACGGGGATCTCTAGCTGGCTTTAAAGGTGTGTGCCCCCAAAACTCAGCTACTACACAATAATTCCAAGTTGAGGAGTGCTATGTGGTTTTTTTTGTTTTGTTTTGTTTTGTTTTTTTGTTTAAAGTTGCTTTGGCTGTTCAGGGCTAATGCCACAGAAATAAAATCAATCAGCACATGATACTTGTCCAAATTTGTAGAGTGGGGTTTTGGCTCACGTATGTACGCATAGGTAGTGACTACAGACTTCTGTCATTTCTTTCTGGCGAGTACACGGGAAAGACGCTTGCTTTCTAAAATAATTAATTAGTTAGCTAGTGTATTTTGCTAGCATCCTTGGTGGCTAATCCTTTGTGGTCCTCTCTATCAAGGGCCAGGGGTAAGGTGAAACACTGTCGCATCAACCGGGACGGACGGCACTTTGTGCTGGGGACCTCTGCCTACTTTGAGAGCCTGGTGGAGCTTGTCAACTATTATGAGAAGCATGCACTCTATCGCAAGATGAGGCTCCGCTACCCCGTGACCCCGGAGCTCCTGGAGCGATATAATATGGTAGGTTGACTCCCTTGGGCTTGTCAGTCATGTCACGGTCTATATTTTAGATATACAAAGTGCATACATTTACATACATTACTGTATGTCTGGGATAGGAGGTCCTGGGGATATAGACTTGGCCACACCCACAAAGACTCTGTCCCCGTGCTACCCATAGTGGAGGTTGGGAGAGGCAGGCAATGCCTTAGAAAATAAACACAGCCAGCGTCAGATGGTGATATATGCTAAAGAGAGAGAGGGCCGGGATGGCACGCGACTGTATGAAGAAATGGGGCAGTGGCTTGCAGTTTTCGAAGTTTCGAAGGTTCTGGGAAGATCTTACTGAGGAGCAAGCCATAGAGATATCTGGAGGAGAAAGGACAGGAGAAGCAAAAGCCTGGGGGTGGTATACAGGCATGACGTGAGTTCATCCAGAGTAACGCTAAATGGAGATGGGGCTGAGAGGAAGGTTCGTGTAGGGTCTGGTGGGGCATGGGAAGGCACTGGCCTGTACATTGTAGGGTTCTGGGTGCAGAAAAGACCGGATATGGTCATGATATCTCCCTGTCAGAAGAGACCGGATATGGTCATGATATCTCACTTTCTGTCAGAAGAGACCGGATATGGTCATGATATCTCACTTCCTGTCAGAAGAGACTGGATATGGTCATGATATCTCACTTCCTGTCAGAAGGATCCTAGATTTCCTGAGAGGAGATTGACTCTGAGGGCTGGTTAGTGTTACCTGTCAACCTGACACAGCCTAGAATCGGCAGGAGGAAGTCTTAGCGAGAAACTTCCTAGCTCAGGTTGGCCCATGGGCGTGTCTATGGGGGGACTGTCTGGATTGTTCACTGATGTAGGGAGGCCCAGCCCACCATGGGCAGCTCCATTCCCTAAGCAGTGAGCCCAGAACAGAATAAGAAAGGAGAAAGCCGGTTGAGATCAAGTCAGCGAGGATATAGGTGTTTATTTTCTCTGTGCTGCTGTCCCTGCCTTGACTTCCTCATGATGACAGGCTCTCATCCATTCTTCTCTTAAGTTGTCTTTGGTCAGGATATTTTATCACAGCAACAGAAATGACACTAGGACCCAGGACCCCGTGTCCCTACCGTGTGCCGGGGAGTATGTCCAGATTTTTTCCTTGAGAAAATTTGGGCCCTAGAGGCGAAAGTACAGTGTGCCACGGTGAGGTGTTTTGGTCACTACGGACTCCTCTGGAGCACATAGATCTTCACGGCAAGAGGAGAAGACACCACAGTGGACAGAGGGATGGTCAGGAGAGGCATTTTAACAGGACAAATGTGTGAGCCAAAGCCCAGGAGACAGGAGTGAAGGAATGGTTTCTGAGGAGAGAAGGAAAGGTTGACAGCAGTGCCTCTGGGTAGAGGGACAGGAAGGCTGGGGGGGGGGGGGGCAGGGCAGGCCAGGGGCCTTGGCAGTTGTTTCTAGCAAACATTTGCATATCTGTCCAGGAAAGGCCTCAATGATATGCCTGCCAATTCCCCCGGTGTAAATCTTCGAAGCTGCTGATGAGCTGTCTTTGAACAGGGGATCCTGGTACCTTCTAGGTCAGGGTAGGGTGTCTACGATTTCCAGGTTGCTTTCAAATTTGGGGGGAACCTTTTTGAATTTTCTTGCTCTCTCCACCTCTGAGCCACAGAAGAATCCCGTGAGGTTCTAACTCTTCTTTCCAAAGAACAAGATACCCCGAGAAAGCCTGCAGCCAGGCTGTGGGCACAGGCCATTTCTAGGAGCATAGGTGCCATACTTCTCGTTTGGTTGGTGCTGGGAATCGAACCTAGGGCCTTGAGCATGGCAGGCAAGCACTTCTTCCACTGAGCCACATTCCTCAAGCCCTTTCCATTTACTCTTTGTTCTTCCTCTTTTTTTTTCTTTCAGGAAAGAGACATCAACTCCCTCTATGACGTCAGCAGGATGTATGTGGACCCAAGTGAGATCAACCCTTCCATGGTACAGCGCCAGTCCTACCCAGTAGACTGAGAGGGAGACCCTGCCCTGCCCACTGGTCTCCATTGCAGTTATAGCGGGGAGTATTCTGGGACATCTGACCACAACTAAAATTTCATTTGAGACATGGCGATGGGCAGGATACCATGTGGTTTCATGGAGGTTAATAGAATTCCATCCAGATGGAACCGAGTTTCGCTAGAGTCCCGAGTTTCGGTGAACCACCTTTGGGCCAAACAGTTTCTAATTAAAAAATCTCCCAAAATTCTTTTCCTGCTTGCTGACAGAGCCCGAGGCGCTTATGAATTATGTCCGGTTCGCTGACCTCCTTGCGAGGCCGGCACTATCTCGGATTCCCACCCTGCCTCTGTCTCATAGCTTTGTGTGGGTAAAGGTGGAGTTTTGCTCTTTTGCCTCCAGCTCCATCTCCATCTCAAACTTAGCAGGGGAAGAACTCTAGCAAAGTTTCTGTCTGGTACACATGGCTAGGGTGCAGCTCTCGCTGGTGGAGTCTGCTGAGATCCAGGACTCAATTCCTTTGCTTTTTTTCGTTTCTTTTAAACAAATTTCAAATCCTTGGTGGATGCAGATTCAGAGCAGGACATGCAGGTTTCAGAGTGAGGAGGTGAGGAGCAGAGTGGCTGACTAGTATGGACAGCTTTTCAGAGGGAAGGCTGTGCTGTGAAGAGGCCCTGCCCAGATGTATAGGTTTGGAACATTTCTCCAGCAGTGCCATTCCCGGAAGAATGTTAACCTGGCCTCCATCTTCCTCACAGGGTTATGGGCTCAGTTTGCTCTGAAGGGCCTGCATCTCTTTTCATGTTAAACACAGTTCCATGAGTTAGGTCTATTGTCTCAAAAGAACCTCAGGCAGATGACATGGGACAGTGGGTCTGTAAGGATGACGTCACAGCCCCACCTCCCAGTACTGGAGATGGAACCCAGGACCTCCCATATGCCAGGCAGGTGATGGATCACTGAGGTGCATTTCCAGCGGCGCCTCCCCAAACCCCCATCTTGACTCTTTCTTTGGAGACAGAGTCTAGATTAGTTGTCCAGGATGACCTAGGTAAGTTCACAGGACTGGAAGGATAACATTTAAGATAACATGTAATAATATATGTAAGGTGTGTTGAAGACAAGAGTCCAGTATGTTCTAAGCACTTAGCCTTGGTTAGATCATAATTCCTGATGCCAGCTACACAAAGCAGGTACCATCGTGGTACCCATTTTACAGGTGAGGAAGTTGAGGTTATTCAGGTAACTCCAGGCAGCTGGATTGGAAGCCTGTTCTCTTGGCCACATGGATATGCCCAGTTCCTACAAGGCCACACAGTGACTGGCTCATTTCTCACTAGTCCCCAAGGGTCTTTCTTGCTGTGCCAGAAAAGCAGCCTCTCTCTAATGCCATTCAGTAGCACCTCTCTGTGCTGTGACTGTGCCTCCCTCTTGCCACGAGCCTGGCTCTGGCTCTCACATTTAGAATGCCCAGGAATAACCCTGCCAATCTCTGGTTGGAGTTGTTCATGGCAGAAGCTTCTAGAAGCTGCATTACTCCTTCTAGATTCTGGGGGAGGGTGACAATACCTCACAGTCATTGAGTCAGTTCTGGGTTCAGCTACTTCCCATACAGTGGGCTTGGACCAGGTTCTTCATGTCTCTGTGCCCAGCTTTCTCATCTGTAAAATGGGCACGATAGCACCACCATTAGGGTGTTTGTGATGGTTAGGGGAGCCACTGTGTGTTAAAAGGTTCAGGGCAGCTCTCCATGTTGGCAAGACACCTAAGAAATGCAGGGCACAGGCATTTTTACTGTCATGTGAATTATTTCACTGAATTTTCTCAGGAGACCTATGAAATATATAAAACTTTAATTACCATTTCAATTGGGGGGAATGGAGGCTTACTGGACTCCAGCTTACACTAGGAATGGTCAGAGCCACGGTCACAACTTCCATGGCTGACTTGGTATTTAGTCTCCCAGAAGTGATTTTTCCTGAGTCCTGTCTCCTTTGCCACAGAAGAGAAGCCAAAGATCTAAGCAGGCTTGACAATTTTAGAGGTTTCTAAAATTAGTATTTTTATTTATTTATTTATTTATTGTTGTGTGGGTGTTTTTTTCTTCCTTCACGTGTTTACAATTTTTTTTTTTTTTTTTTTTTTTTTTTGGTTTTTCGAGACAGGGTTTCTCTGTATAGCCCTGGCTGTCCTGGAACTTTGTCCAACTTTGGTTCCTATGCAATACCAACTCTCGTCACCAGAAGGCGCAGTAACCTCGGCCTCTGCCGCCTCTGGCTTCCTAATGAGAAGCTAACTGTATACAGGTCCTGTTTCCCTCGGCTGGTTGCCTCTGTCATCCAACTGCCCTTTTTCTTCCTGTTTTCCCCAAAGCCTCAGAGGACCGTGAAAGCGCTCTATGACTACAAGGCCAAGCGCAGCGATGAGCTGACCTTCTGTCGCGGTGCCCTCATCCACAATGTCTCCAAGGAGCCCGGGGGATGGTAAGGCTGACTGGGGATGGGCCTCTTGGGGGTGAATTTGACTGGTCTCCTCTTGTGGTATCTCTAAGGGGCTGGGTGGAGCTCTGAGCCCTCTTGTCTCACATTCCAGACTGGATTAGTGCTGATTCACCATTGAGGCCTCCCAAGGTTGCATAGTTACTCCAGCAATTACACAAGCCTATTTGTGATTAAAAACTATTTTTTTTTATCTTTTATTTTTTGGTTTTTCGAGACAGGGTTTCTCTGTGTAGCCCTGGCTATCCTGGAACTCACTCTGTAGACCAGGCTGACCTCGAACTCAGAAATCTGCCTGCCTCTGCCTCCCAAGTGCTGGGATTAAAGGTGTGCGCCACCACTGCCCGGCTGTGATTAAAAATTTAAAAAAACAAACAAACTAAAAACATTATGTGTATACATGTGTGCCTACTTGTTTGTATAATGCATACATGTGTGCAGGCACCCAGAGTCCCAACGAGGGCATCACAACCCTGGGAATGGAGTTGCAGATGGTTGTGAGCCACCATATGGGTGCTGGGATTTGAACTCAGGACCTTTGGAAGAGCAGTCCATGCTTTTACCCGCTGAGCCATCTCTCCAGCCTCTCAAATTCATTTTAAAAACCAGGAGACCCTCTTAATTCCAAACTAGTTTTCACCTAACTCCCCAACATCAAAGCCACACAAAAGCAGGTGAAGAACTGTCTCCCTCAGTCTTTCTGACGGCGCCTCTGTCCTCACAGTGGTGCCCTCTGACCTCCTCTCCCAGGGGGAGCTGGGTATAGCCAGAATTCCAGTGGATCCCCAGATCTCCCTAAGGGAAGGGATAAGGAGACAGAGGAACCCAAAATTCTGCCCTAGGGAAAGACATGGGTATCAAACGACCTGTTTCCTGGTGTCCTCAGCCCTGGCCCACAGAGCCACACGGGGCTTCTCATGTACCTGCTCTCAGAAGGCTGATTCTGGGTAGTAGCACCATCCAATTGGCATTACCAAGGACACGCCCCTCGGGTTTCTCAGCCGTAGGTGCTCCCTCATTGTTATTTTGTCCCTCGATCTAGGGAATCCCCAGGCACAGTCGGTGCCCAGGGGACGCCCAGGGGACGGAGTATGTGTAAAACCCGGTGAGAACTCCCAAGTCACATTGTTTTTTAGCCTGGGGAAGACTCTTGTCACTTTCCATACCTCCCCATGGCTCTAATGTGAACGTTCCTAAGATCCTAACTCTCTTGTCTTGAGATGAATTGAGAGACAGGGTCAAGTTATCTGGCAAGTGGCTGTGGATAAATGACAGCTGCCACTCATCTCTCTGATGGTGAGCCGGTCACCTAGTTGACTGCTTGTATCAGACCCCCTCCTCCCAAACTAATCAGGGACAACTGATAGTTCTTGTCCTGTTTCTAACAGGTGGACATTAATAATTACACGTCAGTAACAGTTATTAAGTTCTTAGGCCCGAGCCTATGATGACCTATAGAGAGGAAGGTGGTGAGGAGGGTACAGAAAGGGCTGGCACTTGGCAGCTGTGCACTGTACCACATATCCTTACTCTGTTCAGGTCAAAGAAGTAAATTAGCTGTTTCCTGCTACCGCCAATCTGGTTACAATGAGAATGATCTCAGGCTGTGTGAAAGGCAGGTGTGTGGTTCTAAGTTAGGGGTAGGCTGTGTCTGCTTAGATAGTGGTGGGCACAGGTACCAGAGTGGCACAAAGGACCAACTGCCAAGGCTTCCCAGAGAAGATACCGAGTCAAGTCCAGGTAGTTAGTAGGCTTAGTTAGCATGTTAGTAGCTTGTTTGTCAGGCCTAGTAGCTAGGCAGTGTAGCAGGGGCAGTTTTGGGTCTTGGAGCATTTCTGGGCTGAGACCCAGCTGGGCTGTGATGCGCTCCTGAGGCCGGATCTTGTAGGATCTGCAATGCTGTTCCGTGGTATGGCTGGAGGGACCTTTGAAATGAGCCTTCTGGCTGCAGAAAGTGGCCCGGTGAGTGGCCTTGAAAGCGTGAGACCCTGCGATCAGGAATGGACCGGATGTATGTAAGTGCCCAGTGTGGTCACAGCATCTCCACGGCGGATTACGTCGCATGCTGTTGGCTCTGTGATGAGGGGGTGGGTGTGACATTTTACCCGAGTGATAACAAGAACGCTGTCTTGTGGTGCTGGGCATGGAACCCAGGGCCAGTGCTTGACGGCTGAGCACCCCACTCAGCCTCTCATTGGCAGATTCTAGGCAAGTGTCTACTACTGAGCTACGTGCTAAGCCAAGGATGGACACGGTCATACCCGGGCTGTATGCCGGATGCTGCGTACAGTGACCTAGAAGGTCCTAATAAACCCGAAGCAGCTCCGGCATTCCCCCATTTTACAGATGGGGAGCCTACGGTACAGATCACCAGTGTAGTCACAGAAGGAGCTGGAATTTCTTTTTAAAAAGTATTTGGTTTTATTACTTTTAAATTATGAGTAAAATGTAGGCCGCTTGTGTGTGGGTATGTGTCTTAGAGTGTAGTTCCCAGAGAGGCCAGAAGAGGGCAGAAGATTCCCCTGGAGCTGGAGTTAGAGCCACTTGGTATGGATGCTGAACCGTCTCTCCAGCCCCAAGGAGCTAAGATTTCATGGCAGGCCATTTGGCTCCACACACTCTTTCGTCTGGATTCACAGCCTTCCCACAGATGGGGTGGACGCCCTCCGAGAGGCCCTTGGTCCCTCTTGAAGCCCTGAAAGCTTTGACTTTGCATGGTGTTGCCAACACTAGAGTCTAATCGTGAGGAACGAGTTCTCGGTCATCTGACCATAAGTGGTTTTTTTTTTAAAGGCGTATGCTCCCTTTGATCACAGATCATGATCGCCCCTCAGGTCACTTGAGCACTCAGGGCTGAGCCTGCTAAGCCCTCCCTGTCTGTGGTTCTCCGCAGGTGGAAAGGGGACTATGGGACCCGGATCCAGCAGTACTTCCCGTCCAACTACGTTGAGGACATCTCGGCGGGTGATGCCGAGGAGATGGAAAAGCAGGTGAGTCTCCATCTTCTGGGGTACAGGCTTTGGAGGAGTCCCCTGAGCATCTCAGGGTGGGGGGTGGGGGGGGGACACGACTTTTGACGTGTACTTGTTGGGGGTCTCTGCAGAGCTCGGCAGTGGAGCGGGCAGGGTGATGCAGAAATTGGGACCAGCCCTGAGCTGCTGTGGGTAGAAGTCTCCGTGATGAGCCGGTTGTGTTTTAATCAGGCGGCGCTGGGCTGAGGTTTTGAAAGCGCAGGAAGATTCCCACGGGAGCGAAAGTGGCCAGACGGGGAATCTGTCCTCTGCTCAAAGCAATGTGCAAATGAAACACGTTCGGTTTAGAGAGGCAGACATGCCGAACGTGCTTAGCATGAGGAAGGAGCAGTGCCTCGCTGGAAGGTGAGACAGGGCCTTCTGGTGACTTTGCGAGCCGGGCTTTGGTACCTAGCCACCTTGTATTAGAGCGCTCTTGGTGGAAGGAAATGGCCGCCTGGGTTCATCTGCTCACCCGAGGGAAGAATCTGTAATGTGGGTGTGCGCTCCTTTAGACCTTGTAGTGGTTCTCTAAGGATGGCAAGGCGACTGGGGAGGGCTTCCTGGAGGAAGTAGTGTTTTGAGTCTTAAAAGGGAAGCTGGGGTTAGTTACCAAGAGATGGGCACAGGGAGGCACAGCCTAAACCAGGGTGTGGTGATCGGAAGGCAGTTGTCCCCAAGAGGCTGGGACAGGGGACAGGACTCTTCACTGCATCTGCATGTCACCAGAAGCCTGGTAGAGAAGGCTGGGACAGTACAGCAATTACAGCAGCTTTCCCATCGCAGCTGGACTCCAGGATGGTTCAAGTGTGCAGTACAGAGGGAATAAAGGCTGACGAGGTTGGCCAGGGCTTGGAAGGCCTCAGAGACCAGATGGCAGACCCCAGCTGTAGCTTTCCGCGGGACACGGGGAGTCACAGAAGGCTCCCAAACTGCAGGAGTCACAGGCCAAGTGGCCTCGTTTCATATGCACGGCAGATGAGGTCTCTGTAATGGGGTCTGAAATTGGTTTTAGGACTCATAAGGCGTGTCTCTGTGGACAGGAAAACGTGATACAGAGACTGTGGGTGCCTGTGCGCTGCTGGGTCCCCGTCATCTCTGAGCTTTGGTAGAAGGGCCCTCCCCATGGACGGCTGTAATGAAAACGCATTTTAAGCAACGCCACAGGTAGTGGCAGAGCTACAACGGCATGTCTAGGAGCTGGTTGTCGTTTTATTATTTTGCTTATGACTACTGAGAATCGGGTCTTATTTCTTCACAGATTATTGAAGACAATCCCCTCGGGTCTCTCTGCAGAGGCATATTGGATCTTAATACCTACAATGTTGGTACGTGCACGTGTTTTTCTTAGCTTGATTCCAGTCCGGATCCCGCCTTGCCAAGCCTGGCTTCAGGACTAGCCTTAGCAGGGTAGCTGGTGCAGAGTCTTGCGCCTGACAGACTTAGGGTGGGGCTGAAACCGGATGCACGGGGACTGATAGGTCCCCAATGGTGAGGCCTGCTGCCACCATCTGCTAACACAGGACTGCCCTCTAAGAAGTACCGGGTGACTTAGCTGTTGTCATGGTGTCAACATCTGCCCATGTGTCTGCTTTTCAGAGAGCCGAGCTGCTGATTGGTCAGGCTGTGGTGGAGCACGGGGTTGGGGGGGTGGGGTGGGCTTCGTGCCTGTCTCTTCTCACTAGAGCTTAGCTCCTGCAAGAAACCTGTCCTGCCCTGGTCGGCGTGTGTGGCCCCAGGGATGTGACGGAGCGTTCTGTGTAGAGAGAAGCCATGATTTGCACGCAGCTCTCTGTGTTCAGGGCCTGCCCACATTGAAGTAGGTGCTTGGCAGCTTCCAGGGCTGTAGTGTCCTACTTGCAGCTGCAGGCCCAAGCATAGAGCCCAAGCTTCCTTCACGGTGGCCCAATGATTCTTGAGCTGAGTCCCCTCTTTCCCGGGGAGATCCGAGCATGGTCCCCTTGGATTCCCACGACAACAGTCCCAGGACCCCCACCCCCACCCCCACCCCCTTACAGCCAATACTTTCTTTTTGTCCTTATTTATTTTTCCTCCTTTTCCCTTCCCGTGACTCTGGTAGGGAGGGTGGAGGTTTTTTGGCTCCAGATGAGAAAACGGCTAAGTCCCGATCGATGTTCTGGGACTGGCAGAGTCGATTCTCATCTTTGTAGCTGATGCCCTGGGTTGCCCCCCCCGCCTCCCCTGTACTATCCTGTTAGAGGATGTCACTCGGCAGTAGGGACTTGTCATTAGGGTGGAGCTGCCCTTCAGCTCTGCCAGTGTGACTTTCCAAATGTTGCTGTCTGTCACCTTGAGCCTTGGTCTTGTGTCTCCTGTAGGATGAGTGTCACAGTGTCCCCACAAGGTTTGCTAAAAGCTAAAAGCCACACATGTAGTCATCTGCTGGGGACGTCACCTCAGAGCTCAGGAAGTGCAGCCACGAGTACTGGGCAGATCAGGGTAACCTTCATGTTCCTCTCTATAATTATCTTCTTTCCTTGCCATCTGCTAGTCAGCCTTGGTGTGCCGCGGCGTTCCTGACCTTCCTCCATCCTCATAGGGTCGCTTCCTGGGTCTGTCTGGGTGTCCACGCCCCATTGTCTTTCTCTTCTAGGGATGTTGTTCCTTGGATTTAAGGTTTATCTTAGGTCCAGCACATCTTGAGATAGTTGGTATATCTATAAAAATTCCACTTTTTAAATAACGTTACATTCACGGGCACAGGAGCGTGATAAAACTTTTTAGACGATAATACTTAACCCAGTAACTAGTACAAAAGGTTCAAGGCATTGTCTGCCAGAAGGCAGGCGTCCCCATCAGCATGTGACTGCGGCTGTGACAGTTTAGGTGGGGACACCAGTGTGAGGCGCGGTCTCGGTGGTCACCTCCTGGGCCCATCAGGACTTTCCTCACCTTCTGTCTACAGTGAAGGCCCCCCAGGGGAAAAACCAGAAAGCCTTCGTCTTTATCCTGGAGCCCAAGAAACAGGGGGATCCTCCTGTGGAGTTCGCAACCGACCGTGTGGAGGAGCTGTTTGAGTGGTTTCAGAGCATACGAGAGATCACTTGGAAGATGGACACCAAGGTGGGTCTAAGCACACTGAGGAGGGAGGTGCCTACCCATCCCAGCCCATGCTGCCCTGATGAGGCCAGGCACCGGTTCAGAGGCCCTTGCTGTGTTTCAAAGGGACCCTGCATTCTAAACTCGCTGGATACAGGGGATGTTTTAGTGGCATCTGCTGTAATCTGGTGACCAGTGATGACAGGGTTCTAACTCGGGGCAGGCAGGGTAAGAGAGGGGACTTTGGGTCAGGCCAGCAGCTTACAAATCCGGTCTTGACATTGTCTGGATGTATAGCCCAGAGTTGGGAGGCAATTCTGTCTCTTGGGATGTATGGTACAACCTACACAGTATCCCTAAAGCACTTAGCGTAGGATGCTGGAAGTCAACGACCTCCTAGATGCTGACACTCTTGTAAAAGCTTTCTGTCAGCCATTGCCCCGGCCGACCAGAGGCTGCTGAGTCTGGAGCAATGTGAGAGGGTAGCTCTGTTAGAGAAAGTGAGAAATTAATCTTTACCTGATAGCATTGTAAAGTGTGTGTGTGTGGAGGAGAGTCCTCCCTCCCCTGGTCCACCTGTGAGGCCGGGCTCTGAGGAGACAGCTGCCTGCACTGGGCAGTACTGGGGGAGCTGGAGGCAATGGGGAGACTGCATAGGTTTCAAAGGTATAGAGAAAAGAGACACTGATCTTTGGGGGTCCACAGGGGTTTAGAGCACTGAGTCCTGTGGACCGCCACAATGTGGCTTCAGGGGAGGGGATTAGACCGGAGGCAGGGGCATCGTGGGATGACAGAAGTTCCCTCTTCTGCTATCCACCTACTTCAGATTGACCATGAACTTCCAAATTCCCCTGCCTCAGCCAGCCAAGGGCTGGGATTAAAGCCATGTTCCTCTGCTTTTGGATCCCTGTTTACCGTTTATGATCTGTGTGCGCGTGCGCACAGGCATGCGTGTAGGTGTAAACGCTTGCGTGCGAGCATGGAGGCCAGAGGAGGGTGTTAGATGCCATCTTTAATTACTCCTCCCCTTATTCCTTTGAAGGCAGGGTTTCTCCCTCAACCTAGAACTTAGTTTGTAGGGTCAGGCTGGCCACAGAAAGCCCCAGCAATCCCCCTGCCTCCCCCCACGCCATCGTGTTGGAGTTGCAGGTGCGAAAGACCACACCTGGCTTATCATGTGGGTGCTGGGAGCCGAACTCAGTTTCTCATGGTTGTAGACTGAGCTATGCTAACCACTGGGCCGTCTCTCCAGCTCATGCTTATGTGACTTCGGAGAGCAGCGGGCAGTGCTGTTCTAGACTCCGAGCCCTGGATGGGAACAGCATGGTGGAGAATCTTCAGAGGATAGAGGAGTGGGGGGTTGTCTTCAGGACAGGAAAACACCCAACTCTGGTGCTGGGGGCGTCGGGGGGTGGGGAGCTGGCCAGGAGAGCTGGAGTGTGTCGTGGTGCAGATGCTGGTTCAGTGACGTATCGGGTTCATCTCCACAGGAGAACAACATGAAGTACTGGGAGAGGAACCAGTCCATCGCCATTGAGCTCTCTGACTTGGTCGTGTACTGCAAGCCAACTAGCAAAACCAAGGACCATTTGGGTAAGTCTCCTGGGGAAGACCCCTCCCAGCGAGCTGAGCTCTGATGTTTGCTGTGAGTCGGGGGCTGTCAGGACCGTACACGGAGCATGCACTTGGCTTCCTAACGGATCCCCATAGCCGAGAGGTCAGTGGTTCTAAAATTTTAATACACCTAGAAGGAAAGGCTGTGGGGAGAATCGGGTCCCTTTGGACTGCACGAGACCCTCTTTGTAGTGCTGGATACAGCCAAGGCAAGAGGTACCAGTTAAGGTGTGGCCCTTAGGTATCTTCGTGTACATATGTGCTGGTTACTTCCCCGAGGTCATGCCAACCGGTCAACCTGATCCAGACAGTTCCTCACTGAGACTCTCTGCCTAGGCGATTCTAGGCCATATCAAGTTGACAATTGAAACTACCAATCATGGTGGATGTTGGTGTATCTTGGCTGTGGTTCTTCAGCTGTCCATCATGTTTGAGATACCTGGCTTCATATATATATATATATATATATATATATATATATATATATATATACGTATATATGTATATATACATATATATATATATGTATATATATATACGTATATATGTATATATATATATATATATATATATACGTATATATATATATACACACACACACACATACATACATACATATGACTTGTGGACTTGAACTTGGGACCTCTGGCTTACGTAGTTGGCACTTTACAGAGTTGGCCGCCACCCTATCCCTCCAGTGTCCTTTCAAGAGAGTCCTGGTTTCTTTTTGTCACCTGGACCTTCTGCCATCACACCCAGAAGCAAGGGTGACCGTCTCCTCTGTCTTAAGTCAGTGTTCTATGGCTGTGAAGAGACCTAAGTACGGCAACTCTTACAGAGGAAAACATCTAATTGGAGACTCAGGTTCAGAGGTTTAGTCTGTCATCATCAGGGCGGGATGCAGGCAGGCTTGGTGCTGGAGAGGTGCCTGAGAGTTCTATATCTGGATCCTCGGGTAGCAGGAAGACAGAGAGAGCTACTGGGCCAGGCATGGGCCCTTGAAACCTCAAAGTCCACCCTGAGTGACACACTTCCTCCAATGAGGTCACACCTCTGAATAGTGCCACTCCCTGGTGACCAAGCATTTAAAGCTATGAGCCTATGGGGGCCATTCTTATTTAAAGGATCATATCCTCTCTGCAGAAAATCCTGACTTCCGAGAAATTCGCTCTTTTGTGGAGACAAAAGCAGACAGCATTGTCAGGCAAAAGCCTGTCGATCTATTGCGGTACAATCAGAAGGGCCTGACCCGTGTCTACCCCAAGGGACAGAGAGTTGACTCTTCAAACTATGACCCCTTCCGTCTGTGGCTGTGCGGCTCCCAGATGGTGGCGCTCAATTTCCAGACTCCAGGTAAGGGATGAAGGTAGCCAGCCTATCCAGGTCAGGTAGTGGCCCTGTCATGGCCAGCAACGTCACCTGGGCAGCTAGTGGGATGTGGTTGTTTCTGAACAAGTTGCTGGGCTGGTTATTGCAAAGCCCTAGGGACCCATGACTGAAGTAGGCTCGGTGATCATGAGTGACAGAGGTCTTTCCATTCTGGTTTAAGAAGGGAACATAATAGCTTATTGAACTAGTAAGTGTTATTGTTGTTGTTTTGAGATTTATTTATTATTATATGTAAGTACACTGTAGCTGTCTTCAGACACACCAGAAGAGTGTGTCAGATCTCATTACGGATGGTTGTGAGCCACCATGTGGTTGCTGGGATTTGAACTCGGGACCTTTGGAAGATCAGTCAGTGCTCTTAACTGCTGAGCCATCTCTCCAGCCCATAAGTGTTGTTTTTAAAACAACATCCCAAACATATGATTTATCAAATGAAGATTTGGGAGTAAGATGCTGTGGTGAAAACCTCCTAGCTCAGAGAGACAGAGAAAGCACTCAGTTGACCTTCCTACTCCACTGACTCCCCAGAAGGAAAAGGCTCCTTCTCCTCCTCTCCCTCCTCCTCCTCTCCCTCCTCTCCCTCTTCCTCCTCTCCCTCCTCCTATTTGTCCTCCTCCTCTCCCTCCTCCTCATCTCCTTCCTCCTCTCCCTCCTTCTCCTCCCCTCCTCCTCCTCCCCTCCTCCTATTCCTCCTCCTCCTTCCTTCTTCATCTCCACGCTGTCTTCAACACCCTTCAACTCACAGACCCTCCTTTCCTGGCTTCTCTTATGTTCACTCCCTGTCAGCTGGTTGCTTGCTCTGCCTCTTGACCTATGGTTGACTTTATTTAGCCTCTTTACACAAAGCTCTTGGGTCAAAGGTGTGCGCTAGCTCACTGAACCATAGCACAGCAGCCTGCTTACAATAAACAGAAAGTTCTTGAGTTAAAAGACTGTGCTAGGGCTCGACATCCTGTTTACGGTAAGTGGAAAGCTCTCGGGTTGAAGGTGCGTGCTAGGGCTGAGCCACACCACAACAAGAAATGGTCTTTCCAGCTCATAATCTCAGGCTCACAGTGTGATCAAATATCCTGCAAGAAGGTAAGTCTCCGAGGGGCTTGCAGCCCCAGGCATGGCTGGACCCAGGCTTTTGGTGGCTGCCTTACCCCTTCCTCTTCATGTGCTTTCTCTCCAAGGGCATCATGCTCACTCTCTCTTGAATCTTTTTTTTTTCCGGTTTTTCGAGACAGGGTTTCTCTGTGTAGCCTTGGCTATCCTGGAACTCACTCTGTAGACCAGGCTGGCCTCGAACTCAGAAATCCACCTGCCTCTGCCTCCCAAGTGCTGGGATTAAAGGCATGCGCCACCACCGCCTGGCTCTCTCTCTTGAATCTTATATAGTAGGGAAAGCCCATGCACACAAACTTTACACTTTGCATCCTGTGGATTTGTTTGTTTGGTTTTCTTATTTAACAGTTGCACCCAACCCAGCTCTAGGAATCTGTAGGTCAGGTCCCATCCCTGTCTACCGCAGATGCCACTGCCTCATGGACCCTCCTGTGACTCTTGTTCTCAGGTATAGGTGCACAGCTGTGGGGCAGACATTTCTTACTCTGGGGAATATCCCCAAGCCCCACCCCCTGTACCACTGGGCACCTGTATCCTGTAGCACTTGCCCCGTTCCTCCTCTAGCCTGGTGGTCATGGGCATGCTTCTCCAGCGTATGTCACTACTGTAGTTTCTCGAAGCTTGTTTGCTCTTTGCTCATTAGGTAAGAGAACTAACATTCATTTGTAGCTTCAGTTTCTGGTCAAGGCTCTGCTCTTTGAGTAACATTAACTCTTTCCCCTCCCCAACTCAAGGCATGTTCGCATTGGTTTCCCTGCAAAGCAGCTGGTCCTCTGTATCTCACCAAACTGGCTTTTTACCGATCATGCTAACTATCTGCCTGTTATTTGAACTGAGATGAATTTTAAAATGAATTTATTATTGTGTGTGTATGTGTGGGTGTGTTTGCCATGGTCCACACATGAAGGTCAGAGGACGGGGCATGTATACCGTGCATACATTTGGAAGGTTGGAGGACGATGCTTATGCCATGGCACACACGTGAAGGTTAGAGGCACAGGTGTGTATGCCATGCACATACGTGTGAAGGTTAGATAACAGGGTAGGTATGACATGACACACATGTGAAAGCCAGAGGATAGGGCGTGTATGCCATGCACACATGTGGGGGTCTGAGAACAGGGTACATATGTCATGGCACACGTGTGGTCTGAGGACGAAATACAGAGTCTTTCCTTCCATCTTTATGTGATTCTGGAGACCACACACAGGTCAGTGCCTTTATCTACTTGCTGAGCCACCTGCCTCTTGAACTTTGATTTACCCTGTGGTGCCAAGTAAGCGTTCTACCCCTGGTCTGCACCCAGTTTCAGTGGATTCTCATTCCTTAAGGTTACACCCATCCAGACAGCATGTAAGATTGTTTCCTGGTGTCGGATTCTTTCCTAACATTCCCCATGTGTCCCTGGAGTCAGATGTCCTTTTTTTTGAACAGCTGCCCCCAGTCATCGCAGGAAGGTCCCGTGGCCTGTTCCCATGAGCGCCTGGAGCTGGTGTTCCATGGCCACCCCATAGCTGACCTCTGCCCTCTTTTCAGACAAGTACATGCAGATGAACCACGCGCTGTTTTCGCTCAATGGGCGGACGGGCTACGTCCTGCAGCCTGAGAGCATGCGCTCTGAGAAGTATGACCCGATGCCCCCAGAGTCCCAGCGGAAGATCCTGATGACGCTCACCGTCAAGGTAGAGGGGGGGCAGGTGGGCGGGGCTCCCTGGTGCTGGGGGTGGGCACTCCTGCCTCTGTTAACCCACCACCACCTTGACAGCACTGCCGGCTCATGTGGCTTGCCCTGGGCTGAAAACTCTTCTTGTAACTTGCCCTAGTCTGGGTGTGACATGTGCTCTTGGGGTTCATGTGAGGTCAACCTCTGGCCAAGAGGAAAGTTTATCTCTCCTTTGCCTTAGAGAAGTCAGAGCTAGCTCTTTCCCTTTCTCTATCTCTCCCTCTCTGCCTTCCTTCCTTTCTTCCTTGTATTTGAGACAGGGTTTCTCTGTGTAGCCCTGGCCATTGTGGAACTTGCTATGTAGACTAAGCTGACCTCAAACTCAGAGATCTGCCTCCCCCTGCCTCTTGAGCGCTGGGACCAAAGGCATGTGACATTACAGCCCAGCATGAGCTTTCTTCAATCTATCCAGTCCTTGGCATTTTAGGAATATATGAAAGAGAGAGTTCCTAAGATTCAGGAAGTTAAAATGTGATGGGCTGGGATGTAGCTTAGTTTTTAGAGTGCTTGTCCAGTGTTCATGGAGACCCGGGGGCACCAGGGAGACAGAGGCAGGAGCATTGTCATGAGGGTGAGGCCATTTTCTACATAGCAAGTTTGAAGCCAGCTTAGGATAAAGGAAACCTCATTTTAGAAAAGTAAGACAAAGTATTTGTAAGGTCCTTAGTAAATAAGGGTCCCTTATAAACAGATCACCCCACTGTCTTCTGTCTGGGAAACACAGTGTCAAGGTACCCAAGTTCCTGTGCTCATGTGAGACTCTCCTGGTGAATCACATGACCTGGGAGACACTACTACTTTTTATCATCAAACAGTGATGGTGGGCTGGGTCAGTATCCACGGGTCTGAGAGCAGTGGTATCTTCTCCACTGAATAAGGGTTGCTTTGAACACGTACGGTCGGACTCTAAGGTCCCAAAGATTCCACAAAGCTCTACTGTGTGGTTCAAATTTAACCCTCCCGGGGGCAGATCCGGGAGAATTCCAATCCTTGCCTTCTGTGTCCCAGGTTCTTGGTGCACGCCACCTCCCCAAACTAGGGCGGAGTATCGCCTGTCCCTTTGTGGAGGTGGAAATCTGCGGGGCCGAGTACGACAGCAACAAATTCAAGACAACGGTTGTGAGTGAGTAGCCGGCCATCCCGTTCGTGCGGGTGTCTTCCTCAGTCATTCCCATCCTAAGTTTTGAGACTCTTATCTTCTCTCTGTGAACCTGGAGCTCCTCAGTTCAGGTATTCCAGCCGGCCAGTGGGCTACAGTGATTCCGCCAGTGTCTTCCGCTGCCGTACAGACTTGACATGGATGCTGGGGTCTACCCTCGGGCTGTCCTGTTGACTACAGCAGGCACTTTGCCTTAAGTGTCTCCCCAGCCCTGCTGGTCTTTCTTTTTAAAGGTTAAGGGAGCAGACTGCTACGTGGGTTATGGCTCCTTGGTGATTTTTAAGATGTTCTTTTACTGTTGTATGTCTTCGTTTGAGCTCCAGCCTGAGGTTGGGGAAACAGAGGCGTCTGCCCAGGGAACAACTCAGGAGCAGACCAATCCAACTGGCCTTTTTTCATGGGGTAGCAGGCTCGCTGTGTGTCTTGCCTTACAAGGCTGGTTTTCCACGAAAATTCCCAACAGGCTTCAGAGACACCCCCCCCCCCAGCCCACTTTCCTTCTTGGGCCAAGGGGTCCAAGGGGTCCGGCAGCTCACACATGTTCTGCTCACCTCTTTTCTTGGTCCTCTTCCCTTGAGTTCCACCCTACAGTTCTCTGCTTCCCTTTTCCTATCCCAGGAGGTGAGACAGGTGAGATCTCATGTCGCTCCGGTCATGGAAGGCTGGTCTGCAGCAGGATTGCCTGCTGCGAAAGAAATAGCAAAAGATAACCCTTCTGGGATTCTTAGACCTGGGCGTAGATGCGAATTCATTTGCAAGTTTGTGGAAGGGGGTTTCAGGCTGAGGCTGCAGTGGCTGGCTTACCCTGAGGGGCACAAGCATCAATAAGAAGCTTTGGTCTCTTTCCAGACGACAATGGCCTCAGCCCTGTCTGGGCTCCAACTCAGGAGAAGGTGACATTTGAAATTTATGATCCAAACCTGGCGTTCCTACGCTTTGTGGTCTACGAAGAAGACATGTTCAGCGATCCCAACTTCCTGGCTCACGCCACATACCCCATTAAAGGCATCAAATCAGGTAAGGAGCATTGGCAAAGAGGTTCAATGGGGGAGCTGAGTTCTTTGGTCTGTGCTGCTGGGGCTGTAAAAGGAAGACACCAACACCTTTCCTGGTTTAGATTAAGCCACAACAAAGCCACTCAGAAGGGCATTCATTAAGCACTGGGGTGGGGGAGGGGAAAGTGGAAAAGGGCTGAGTCCTTTCAAATTCCATCTCCTGGAGCTGGGTATCCTCTCAGGGGCTGAATCCCTGAAGAAGATGAGACGCTCCCTCTCTCAGCAGACATCCATTGCTAACAGCTCCTCATCGTGGAGTGAGACTTCATGAGCTCCCCGACCCCCTCTTTGACATCTTTGAAGAAACGGTGTTAATTCATCCTCAACCCGGTGCTGTTAGCTTTCATTTTGAGATACCTCGGGCATTTTGTCTTCACTAGCAGATGGAGAAATATATTCTAATACAAGCGAGCCATGCATGTCCTTGGCCTGCGTCGTAGGGACGAGGCCCTGCACAGTCACAGGGCCGGTTCTCCTAAGCATTCCAAACTTACCGTCTCACACTAGATTTGGAGGCTGACTTGCTTGTTAAACTTAGTTTTATGCCGAACACCATACAACCCCCTCCTGTTGTAGAAGAGGCCAGCGTGTGTGTGCTCGTCATTAAGCCCCAAAGCGGGTCACGTATGAACCTGAAAATATGGGCATCTTTCAGCCCTCATCATAGTTTTTCTTCACAGGAGACGGTAATAAATACAGAGAGGAGACCATGGAGGTCTTAGATCTGGATAATATCTTAGATCTAGATATATCTCCTCCCTCCCCAAAAGCTCAGGAAGCACTGAGGAAGAAGGAACAGAAAGGTCACTAGAGCTACAGAGCTACACACATCGTGTAAGACCAGTACGAGAACAAGCCAGCCCAAATCACAGCCCCCCTGGGGGGGTGTTCATGACGTCCCACGATGTCCCACCCCACGATGAGGAGCTGTTAGCAATGGATGTCTGCTGAGAGAGGGAATGTCTCATCTTCTTCAGGGATTCAGCCCCCGGGAGGCTACCCAGCTCCAGGAGATGGTCCCACACTTAACACATCAAGCAGGTTTTTCAAAAGACATACGTCGGGAGGGGAAAGCAGTAGTGAGGAGCTAGGGGACAGATTTGACCAGAGCACACTATATACAGCTATGAAATTCTCAAACAAACAAACAAACAAAACATGAAACAACAAAACCCACTCTATTGAATTTTTCCAGGGCTGCCAAGACAGTGCCTTTCGAGAGCTGGAGTTTCTCTGAAGGTGGCTGTCTTAGTGTTTTACTGCTGTGAACAGACACCATGAGCAAGGCAACTCTTATAAGGACATTTAATTGGGGTTGGTTTACTGGCTCAGAGGTTCAGTCTGTTATCATTAAGGCAGGAGCATGGCAGCATCCAGGCAGGCATGGTGCAGGAGGAGCTGAGAGTTCTACAACATCATCTGAAGGCTGCTAGCAGAATACTGGTTTCCAGGCAGCTAGGATGAGGGTCTTAAGGCCACGCCCACAGGACTGCACCCACTCCAACATGGCCCCACCTACTCCAACAGGGCCACACCTTCTAATAGTGCCATTCCCTGGGCCGAGCATCTACAAACCATCACAGTAGCCATCCTTATGTGGAATGGTTCTCTCAGGACCTTCCTGGATTTTACATGCAGACCAGCTATGTGGTGGATTTCTTCCTTCCTTATTCACTCACGGCATTGCCGATTCATGAGGCAGACACCTTAGTTCCTTCTGGATTCCCCAGGAGGTCACTGTTCCCTTGTTTCCCAGAGCAGTCATTTTTGAAGAGAAAGAAATTACTATCATTTTTTGGTCATTTATATCAAATTACCGTCTTTTGATGTTTGGAAGCCTGGGCTCTATTCAGCGCTGAGCTGGGTCTTTTGAAAACTTGGACTACATCACCCCTTCTTTCATGAAGTCTCTCAGCTTCTGTAGCCTTTTTCCCCCACTCCCTGCTAGATGCATTTCCAGCTAGCAGATGCGTTAGGGGCTCCCGTTTGAAAATGCTGATTTCTGGGTCCACCATGGAATGCTCCGATTCAACCCCGGGGTGGCACTCTGGAATCAGGCTGTATTATGGTCATCACTCTGAGAGGACCTGGGCAGTGCTAAGCAAAAGAGGCTGGTCCCTAGCTCCCCATCTTACCGCTGAGGACCCAAATGCCAGAGTAGGAGTTGGGGGAAGTGTTTAAAGCCTCAGATTTCTAGTTAGCAATTTAGAAATCACATTTGAGTATGTGAGACAATGCAATAACAAACACTCCTTGATGGTTAACATATATGACAGGTGTCTTTAAAGCCAGCACCCGAGTTGCTGGATGTCGATTCGCTATGTGCTTTTTCAGACTTAGCCCAGCAATCAGGGTTCAGAAATGATGCTGCCTTCTCCCATCAAGAAAAGTGAATCTTTGCAGTTCTGGTCTTAATGATCTCATGATCTCATGGCATTAAGGAACCAGGGTCAGCTTGTTCCTGGACTGTCTTCCTCCTCCTCTGACCCTATCGTCCTTTGGAAGGTGGGAGAGGTGACCCTCAGGATGCAATCAGAGCTCAAGGCACACTGACTTTCCTTACTGGGAGGGAAACGATTCTCCTAAGATGAATTAGCTTGGAGACTGAAAAGAAAAACCCAACAGGGAAACATGGAGGTGGATTAATAATGGGAGCCTCCGCCCTGTTCTAACTAGGAGATAATCACAGCATGGCTGTTCTTCCTCTCCTTGCAGGCTCCTGGCATATCTATATTCATGAGAGGCAGGGAATAAAATGAATAGTCCTTTTGTGTGGATGGCTTCCAGGGCCGTCTAAACTCGAAAATAAACTTTGCCCATTGTTAGGATGCTTTCAAACCGGCTGGGCCCGGCTCAGGAGGGAGATGAACTTACTGCACTCAGCTACCTTAATTTCCTTTTCTTTATTCCTTACAGTAATCCTGTGAGCGAGCGTCCTCTCTCCCTCCCTCCCTCCCCCCCCCTCTCTCTCAATAATTTTTACTTTTAAAATCTGAGCACGTTGGGCCCTGGAGATGTGAATTCACTCATTCAAGGTCACAGGCTGCCACTTGCCCCTTGTTTTTTCTTCTCTGTAAGACTGTCCTTGAGGGGCCTCTTATTTCAAGTGGGCACTTAAAGCCCCCAGAGCAGACCTTCCTTCACTTCCCTTCTCCATGTGAAATAAACAAAACTGAAAATAATACAATTTTCATGGTTGGCAAAACTGAGAAATAGCTTGGCTTTAGTCCACGAGTAGTTTCCCAGGTTGGGCAGTAAAAGGAGGTGTGAGAGACCACAGGCAGAACCCATTCTTCCTAGCTCAAGAGGCACACACCATCAGTCAGTCCTGCCCTATAGCTGGAGTCCACAGCTACCTGGCAGTGTCCTGGGCCACCCCTGAATACCCTGAGGTCTAGGTTATTCTCCCAATCCATAAACTGTCCTCAGGTCAGCCCATAAGATGCACAGAATCTGTGTCTTAAGAGGGTTTACAAGGTGTTAGAGCTACAGAATCAGCACTTGCATCTTAATGGGAGTCACAAACAATATTAAGCTGGACCAATATTGCGCTGGTATCTGCAGTCTGTGATTATCAACTCAGACAGAAGCTGGAACAGCCAACAACCCAAACACCGCCTAAAATCTCATCATCCATCAAGTGGAAATAGGTCATACAATTTCAGTTCAGCAGTATTTAATGAATTCAGAATGTCCCCCAAATGCTACAGGGTAGAGGTGGGGGTGGAGTCGGGATGTGGCCCAAGAGTTTTATACCTATCTCAACTATCGCACATCTATAAACTCAAATCCATATAAAATGCACAATTAGGGATTCTGTGTCACATGAGCACAAGAGAACAAAGCCAGGTAGCTAAGATATTCAGGAAATTAAGTAAAAAAAAAAAAAAGACAGGGGGAACTGAGCAATTTAACAATATGTTTGAGCTGGGCAGTGGTGGTGCATGCCTTTAATCTCAGGGCTTGGGAAACTGAGTTTGAGGTCAGTCTGGTCTACAAAGTGAGTTCCAGGACAGCCAAGGCTGATGAGAAACCCTGTCTTGATACAACGACAACAAAAACAAATCAACAATGAAAAATATACCCAAGCCTTTCTTTGTGGGAGAATAATGGCTGTAATAATGCTGTAAAACGGGGCACAGGGCAACTTGTTTTCAAGATGCCCCGCCATAGGGTGTTGCTACTCTATCACTCAATAAAACTTTCCTTGTTTGTTCTTTAAAAAAGTCAACAGGAGGTAAATGTTCTATACATTGGTATAGAAACAACACCTTAAAAAAAAAAATCCAAAATTGGGAGGAAAAAAGGAAGGAAGGCTAAGGGTTGGGTGGCTATGTCCTTGTCCTTATCCTAAACAGCAGCAGCAGCATAGGAGAGATTCAATAGATATTGTTTAAAGGTGAGAAGCTGGGGCTGGTGAGATGGCTCAGCAGGGAAAGGTGCTTGCGGCCAAGCCCAACAACCTGGGTTCAGTCCTCACATGGTAGAAGGAGAGAACTGGCTCCCGCACCCATGCTGTCCTCACCTTTGCACACATACACAGAAACAATTGTTAATTTATAAAGGTGATAAGATAATAGATAGTGTAGATATTCCGTCAGAGAAATGAGTCAACAAAGGGATGGAGGACTGCGTAAGGAAATGGGGTGTGTTTAATCTATGCATTGCTTACTCTGGAGGCTCAGCAGATACCAAGTAAGTGAAATGCTCTCGAGACAAAGGGGCCATTAGAAGGGATGGCTAAGATGTAAGGGTATGTGGAAGCTAGGAGGGACCATGCGTCGGATCTGTGCCTTTTTATTTTTTAAAAATAAACTTTATTGTAAAAATTCAAATAAACATTACACACTGAAACAGACCTCTTAGTCTCTATATCAATAAGCTTTTATAGAGTTAGAGTAGCCATTATGAAGCTACAGCTTCCCATTGGATTTTACACTTGCACTATTGAGTGTTTTTAATGCACTTCTCCGCTGCCCAAACCAAAAAATTCAAAGGATGTAATTAGAACTAGAAAAACCATTAGCTTTATATTGTCTTTCATAACTTGTGTCTGTTACCTGCAGCCAGTCCTTGTTCATTACCTATTATCTAGCCTTTCTTGCTCTCTTTCCTCAGCAATATATTGTATCCACACAGGTATGTTTGTTTATGTTTATATGTAGATTATTGGCTAGGGATTTGCGCTCCGTAAAAGAAAGACAAACATCTGCTTAGAGAGAAAAGGCCAGTCATAGTGGTGTGCTGTAGGCTAAGGAGCAGGTATCCTGTTTTCTGTGGAGTCCTTGATACAAAGTAACCAATCGGCTGTTGAGATGGATTGTTGCAAACGCTGTTTAATGGGGCTGGGGGTGCTGATCGGCTCCACCGAGTCAATCCTAAATAAAAAGACACATTTCAAGGTCTGCTGCATGTGGATCCTGATTGTAAACAGGAGATGGGTTCCAGAGAGAATGATCAATACAGCTATAGACTGCCAAGGGATAGTCAGATAGGAAATCATTGAAGATAAAGGCTACTCCCTAGCGCTGTACTTTGTGAAGGCCCAAGTGGAGGCGGTGGGTTGAAGACTCATTACCGTTCTGACTCTTTTGACTTTATGAGTACTTAAGGAATTAAACCACAGTAGTATCAAACACTCTAATTTCAATGAGTAGTCTATAGACTCTTACTTCTTTCTAAAATCACATTTATTAATTGCGCCTTCATAAGTACATGTGTGGGAGTTGTTGCTCTCCTTTCCTATGGGACCCAGGGTGTCAGGCATCACAGCAAACACCTTTACCTGGTGAGCCGTCTTGTCAGCCCAGTTTTGATTTCTTCAGAGCCAATCATTTCTAGTTGGCAGATGTTTTAACTTTACTATGTGGATGTGCTGTTAAGAACACTAGTTCCTCTCTATGACTTTAGGACAGGAACTTGGGCATCTGGGTAGGACGCCCCAGCATGGTACACTGACCTCTCTACCCTTGGAATGGGTGTGCCATCTCCAGGATATCACAAGAAAGCACAGAGTTGATGTTGATGGCCTGCCATTGGCTTTTCTCCTTCTGTTTCTGCTCCAGGATTTAGATCAGTCCCTCTGAAGAACGGGTACAGTGAATACATCGAGCTGGCTTCCCTCCTGGTTTTCTGTGAGATGCGGCCAGTCCTGGTGAGTGATGGGCCCTGACAAGTTGGCCATGGGTGGGAATATAATAGAAATGCTCTGGATCAATGAGCTGGAACCCTCCCAGGAACAGTCAAGGTTTTCCCCCTCAGCAACCTTTCTCGAGGATTGCTGTAGGATTCTGGAGTGGGCTGTACAGTCTGCAGGGAGACGTCCTGGGAAGAAGGTCCTCATGGTTACTTGTCACCAATAGCCCGGGCAGATGATGCATTTCCAGACAAGCTCACCCTTTCTGGATGTGTTTCCCATCTGTTAGCCTTGGGTCATTGCTTCAAAGGGTCTATGTGGGGGAAGGATAGACCCTGATCCCCATGAGGTAGTGACCTTTGTTCTAGTCCTCTTGTTTGTTGGTGTCGTGAACAGTTCTCATTTCTCCTTTGACTAACCAGCTTGGTTGAGTGTTGAAGTCACTTTATCACTGTGACCAAGACAAGAACCACCGCTAGGGAGGGGAGTTTTGTTTGGCTCACAGTTTGATGTGATAGTCCACTGTGGTGAGGGAAGCATGGCGGCTCCATGGTGGGCGGAGTTTGGACAGCTTCTTGATGAGGATCAGGAAGCAGAGACTATCGGAAGTGGGACCGGGCTAAAAACTTCAGTGACTGCCATCAGTTACTCTCTTCTTCCACAGTTTTGTCACCACTAGGTGGGAACCACATTTAAACAAACATGTCTGTGTGGGGTCGTTTTGCATTCAAATCATAACATGTAAATATGGCGGGAAGATCTTGGCTTCACTGAACAACTTCAAAGAACACCATGAACTGACAATAGGCTCTCATAGTTGGTAACCCGTATAGCAAGATTTCTTTCTTTTCATTTTTCTTTCTTTTATTGAAATTAGATTTTTTTTTTATATACAATATATTCTGATCATGGTTCCTCTCCCTCAGCTCCTCTGACACTCCCCTTATCTTCTCTCCCATCCATCATTCATTAGAATACAAGCAGGCATCTAAAGAATGATAACAAAACAAAATAAAACCAAACCAAACCAGAACAGGACAAAACAAACTGAAGAAAAATAACCAAAGAAAAAGCACGTGATACGTGCATAGGTGCAGAGACACACATATTTGTATGCTCAGAAATTCCCTAAAAACACAAAACTGGAAGCCATATATGTATGTATATGTATACATACATACATACATATGCAAAGGACCCAAAAGGTTAAAAAAATTGCCCTGTCAAAACCATATGAGATAAAGAACCTTCAGGAATGCCACTGACTTCTTTTGTGTTGACCATCTACTGCTGGACATGGGCTTACCCTTAAGAGTGACTTGTATCCCCAGTGAGACAATTGGAGATAGCTGCTGGATCCACTTCTATCCGAGCTGGGACTTGATCTGGTGTAGACCTGTGCGGGCCCTGTGCATGACCTGTGCTGCCCTGGCCTCCGAGTTCAGTCCTGTTGTGTTTAGAAGGCCTTGTTTCCTTGGAATCTGCCGTCCTAACTGGGTCTTACAAGTTTTCCACCTCCTCTTCCACAGTCTTCCCTGATCCCTGAAGGGAGGGATTTGGTGAAGAATCCTGTTTAGGACTGAGTGTTCCAAGGTCTCTCACCCTCTGCACACTGTCCAGCCGAGGCTCATTCTCTGTTATTGTTATCGTCGGCTGTAGGAGGAAGTATAGTCAAAAATACTAAGAATCCTGGCACGGGTTTCTTCCCCACCTTAGACTGTTTATGTTCCCTGGTGAAAAACGCATATAAGCTTTATATTTTTAAATAGCCTTAGGCAACACACTAGCTGAGCAGTTGCCCGCCCTCCATGTTGTTGGAACCTATTTTCCTATTGATAACCCCAAGTTATCACTATTTACTGTGTTCCATCTTGGTTGCTCTTAACCCCATTGGGCAGCTCGCTGGGTCACATTCTCTTGGCTCTTAGCCCATGGTGGCTCTTCTCCCTCCTGCCTGTTCTTTTTCTTCCATGGAGACTTATTCCTGGCCCCCTCTCCCCAAGCCCTTGAAACCTCAACCCCACCAATGTATCTTCTGCCCAGATATTGGCTGTTGGCATCTTTATTCTCCAATCAGAGTTAACTTGGGGGCAAGGTCCTAGGGGCGACATACAGACTACAGGTCTTGGGGACCTGCACTTAGCATTACAATAGACAGTGAAAGACAAAACTTCAATAGGAAGCATCTTTGATGATGGCTGAGCAAAACCTGATCTATAAATATGGCAGATGGTCATTAAGGGGTATTTACGGCTACATTCCTACAGTAATATTTGGTTTTTCTTGGCCTATCCGGTCTCCAGGTTTTGGCCACCCAAGCAGTGTTGGGAACATGGAGTGAGCCTTAACTAAAATCGGATATTGGTTGGTTACGTTCATAAGCTTTGTGCCACTACTACACTAGAACATCTTGCAGGTTGGTCATCGTTATAGACAGAAGACTTTGTAGCGGGTTGGTGTCTACCCTTCTCCTTTGGGAGCATGCAGAGGGCCTTCAAGTATCATGAACACTAGTCCACAGGGGTAAAGGCTCTAGGGAGGCACTGGCTCCACTTTTTGGTGTTCAATGAGTTGTATAGGGTGTAGTTTTCAGCAATAGGGTCTTAACTTCAGTTTGTGGAGAGCAACTGATAGCCTTGGTGGTTGGCAGGTTCCCATGGGGTATTTTTGGCCAACTCCTCTATTAGATGTGACCCGTTCTTGGCATTGGAAGCATCATTTGGTGATGAGAGATGTCCAGATGGGCCTCCATCTTCCACATCATTTGGCGATTCCATTCAGATTGACTCATACATGTATATATTTTAGGAAGCTTCTATTGTAGTTAACTAGACAACCCCTTCCATGGCCCTTAGTTTCAGCCCTCCCCGTATTCCCTCTGTCACCTCCTTCCCTACCCCTCTCCATTTGTTCCTCCTCCTCTCCATCTGTAACTATATATCCCATTTCTCTTTCCTAGGGAGATCCGTCTCTCCCCATTCCATTACTCTCTATGTAACCTCTGTGGTTATACAAATTATAACTTATCTGTTGAGGAAATATTAAAAAACGATCCTGCCAACTCTCTTGCCCCACCAGGCCACAACACCATGTCCCTGAGGGGTCCCGCCCGGCTCTGAGCTATTCTCTCCCAGCTAGCTCCCACAGCATCTCAGCTGTGTTCTCTCTCCGCCATAAACACCTTTAATTGACGGACCCACATTCCAGTAACCTAGTAAATCAAAACTCTTATAGCTTAATTAATCAGATGTATAAATAATATTACAATTTTCAGGATGCCAATGCAGTAATTTAAGAGCCAACTGATAATGATAAAAGCTTTATCCCAATATTTCTAACCTTATAAAAACATAGCTATTTGTGGCTAGTAAATGCCACACAGGTCCATGTCCGAAGCCATCTCCGTTCTCCTCCCTTCTCCTCCTGAGACCTCTGTCCCCACCATCCTGGCTCTGCCTCCCTTTTCCTGTCCAATCACAGGCCTTCCACTGCCCTAGTATGATTGGACAGGGAAAATCCTGCAACACTTATCGAAGACTTAATAGCTAACACCCCATATAATACGCACCCTATTTGTCCGAGTCTAGACCTCACTCAAGATGATTTTTTCCTAGCTCCATTTGTTTACCTGCCAATTTCACCATTTCATTTTTTAAATGGCTGAGTACTATTGCATTGTGTAAATGTACTGCGTTATCCGTTCACCCGTTGATGGACATTTAGGCTGTTTTCAATTTCTATCTATTATGAAGGAGCAATGAACATGATTGCGCAAGTGCTCTTACTGCCATGCCTGGCACGTTGATAATTCATTTTTCCACGACCCTTCATTCTTCTACCAACACCTCAGAGAGCTTGCCACAAGCCAGGGAATTCTATAACCTGCCACGTTTCCCTTTGGGAAACCTAAGTAAACTGTGGCTGTGGGTCCCAGTGTGCTGCTGTATTGTGTGATGGTGGGCTTGCTACTGGACCTCAGTGTGTTTTCTGGGAGGGAGCTGTTGGCCTGTAATGTTCTTTTGGCTGTGAGAATTAACATGTTGGCAGTTTGTCAGTTCCTGGAACATAGCTGAGAGCTTTCAAATGGGGCAGGACTGGGGGACGCCTTTAACCACCATTGTGGTAGTCCAGGAAGTGAAAACTGTTGAATTTATAGCCACGAATGGTGGCACACACCTTCAACCCCAGGACTTGGGAGGCAGAGGCTAGTATATCTCTGTGAGTTCCAGACCAGTCAGGACTGGAATGAATGAATGAATGAATGAATGAATCTATCCTGAACTTGAGTCCTAGGTGAGAATACTTGGTTTCCTAGTATGGTGGTTTCTCAAGCATTCACAAAACACCGCAGTGAAAGAAGACATAAAAATAAGGGAACGCAGGCAGGAGGCAGAGTGACAGATGGTAGTTAGCCAATGACCCAGTAGGCCAAGGGTACCGCCACTCTCTAATGTAAGATAGCCTCAGGATGAGGAAATCCTATCTGAAGGAGGTAGATAATAGAATAGTTACCATCTTAAAAATAATTTCAAATGTTAAACTAAAAAATACAGTTTTCACTTGAACCTTCAATGAGACCTCCTCCAGCCAGTTCCATGTTCCTTCTGTGGTGGAAAGGCGGGCAGGAACATCTTTATAAAGTTCCTTCCTGTACTGTGGCCGAGTGAGCAAAATGCTTAAGCCTCCACAGGTCTTAAAGCGCTGTTCGTCAGAATGAATTATGTCCAAGCCAACACATCATAAGTAAGACCAGGATGCTTAATAAATCTATCAAGATAAAATCCCTTTTGGTATGATGGCTTACCAAAACCCCCATGGGTCTGGGGAGATGGATCACCTGGTAATGTGCCCACAGGCAGGAGGACCTGAGTTTTGATCCTTGACACACAAATAAAAGTCAGACATAGCAGTGCTGACCTGTAATGGCAGGGCAGGAGGCACAGAGCAGAGGCCTCCTGGGGCCTGCTGGCCGGGCTAGCCAATCAGTAAAATCCAGGTCTGTGAGGGACCCTGTCTCAAACATAAAGTGGAACCTGAGAGAGATATCCAATATTTATCCCTGGATTCTACACATACATGTGCATACACAGTAATATACAAACATGGAAGCATGTACACACACACACACAGATCACATTTAGAGAGAAAAGAGAAATCAGTATTGAGTTTGTTTGCTTCCTTCGTGTGTGTGTGTGTTCACACCGGCCCCGGACTCCCAGACTTTGGTATTGTTCAGATTTGGCACCAGGATATTCTTCATAGATGTTCAGTAGCATCTGTGCCTTTTGTCCACTAGATGGCGGCAGCTCCCACCTCACACAACAGTACAAACTCCCCCATCTGTCACGCATCCCTCAGGTGGCCATATCCTCCTTTGAGAACCACTGCTCTAAAATGAGATTCTAAGCACCTTTCTATATTCCATTCTGCTATTAGGCAGATTGGCCCTAATCTCAGTATTCTTCCAATACTTAGATGGGACCCATTTACCCTTCAGGCTCTCAGGCCCGTCTCCCTTCACTTACGTCTGAATTAGTCGCTTAGGCTCCGTTCCCAGATGCAGAACGAGTGGGGCCGGATAATTTAGCAGAGTGGTAGAACCGCAAACCTAAACCTTGAAGACAAGGAAGCTAGAAGAGGCTTTGCTGAGTCAGACGCCCTGCCTCTCAGCCCACTGCCGAGTGTGGAGTGTGGGCTTCTTCCTCTGTTGCCTGGGGGAGGAGGAGCTCCCTCCGCTGCCCCTCTGTGCCCATAAAGTCCATCTGCAGGCTGTTTATGGGAAAACCAGGCAGCGAACGTGGCTGCGGAAGGCAGTCGGAGGGCACTTTTTGCGAAGCGGGTTGTAGACACCCCGAAACCGTCATCAATAAATTATTAGGAATCATTGATGGCAGAAGAAATGGATGTATTTGAAAGAAGATTGTGCTTAGCTAGGCTTGGCTTCATTGATGAGGGATGCATCTGTCACCTGGCTCCGCACCACCTCCGGCTGCCAGTTGGCATTTCCGTCCATGCCGGGGTGAAGGCCTCTCTCTGAGGCTGTGCGGGCTACACGTGCTAGGCTTCCCTTTGGATGACTAAGGGTCCAACCTTGCTGGATTTGTCACTATAACCTCTGGATACGACAGCCAGCGAGACTCTTCTGAACAAGGGATTGGCCCACCCAGAGCCCTGATGGAATTTTCTCACGAAGTGTTTGTTGAAATAAAGCTTGAAGCTGTAGAAGCCTGTCAGTAAATAATTCAGATCTCTTCCGAGGTGGCCATTTACACGCCGCCGTTACTTTACGGACCCTAGGTTCTTTACCGTGTTTGCCGAATGTATGTTTTTAAGGAGTGTTTTAGAGCTATATTTAATTTGGGGAGCAGTGTATAAAAGGAGGGAGGTTACAAAAAATCCCCCACAACAGCCTGCTCGTAGTTTGTTGTCTACTGTGCCTTTCCTTTTTGCTTTTTCCTGCACGTGATATTTGTGAAGTTGGATTCACACGTGTGTGCCCTTTCCCCCTCTGCAGATGGCTTGAAGAAGCCCCTCTCTGGCGTGTGATTTTCAAAGCCCTGCATGCTTTGTTTTTTCAGCTACAGGTCCCTGAGTCCCTCAGCCCCCTCTTCCGCCACTGGGCGCTGTAGTTGGTGGCAGGTTTTTGTTTTTTTTTTTTTTTTTTGTAAATAGTAGAGGTCTTCACATAACTTTTTTTTTATTAAAAATATGCCCTATGGGCTAGGTATTTGGCAATGGAATAAATAGAACAAAGAATTAAAAGGTGATTTGTTAAAAATTTAAAAAAAAAAGGGGGGGGGGACAGTGATTCTTAACCTGTGGGTTGAGTCACCTTTGGGGTCGAATATCAAGTATCCTGCATATCAGATATTTACATTATGATTCATCACAGAGTAGCAACGGAAATAATTTTATGGTTGGGGGTCAGCACAACCTGAGGAACTGTGTTAAAGGACGGAGGGTATTAGGAAGGTTGAGAACATTTGCTCTAGGGGAAATGTTTTGTGAAAATCAGGGCTGGGTTTTTAGGTCAAAATTGACATTTGGGGGTCGGTGGGGGGGGTCTCTGCCCAGGTGACCTGCTTTTTGGGAACAGAATAGAGTGTGGAAAGCTTACACACACCCTGACCATCATCAGGGAGCGAGCTGGCGGGAACCCGGAAGGGATATTTAGAAAAACAGCTTCCCTCATAGCCTGGTTTGGGTTGGAATGTGCTTTGCTCTGGGCTGGTAGGAGAAAGGAACAAGGGGTAGTGAGAACCAGGGAAGCCCGGCTTGTTGGCTCTCCAGCTAAAGGCATAGCCCGACAGAAGTGTTCCTGTTTTGGAGAAAACCTATGATATGTTGGTGGCTTTGAAAATCATAAGATGACAGGGGAATAAAGCCACCCATGAGGTAGGGAAAGGGCAAACATATAAATCCAGAGTCCCGGTGGACCAAGCATTGAGCTGGCCTGGAACTTTTTGAGATTGAGAATAATTTTTCTTCTACTGGGGAGGGACCTGAAGACAGATTAAAACCCTCCTGGTGCCTTGCCAGCTAGAGTTTGGTCCAAAGAGAGAGGTACTGCTGTGCTTGTCTCCCCAAATCCATTGACAGAACATAGATACCAATCAGACAAAGCCCCAAGCTATAATGGAAAAAAAAAAAGCCCCACAAAACCTAGCACACGCAGAGGAAGAAAGGCCCACTGTACAGCTAGAGTGGACGGTGGGCAGTGGAGCCATAAGATGGAAGTCACAGGCACTGTGGGAGCTACCTTGTGGAGCCCTGGAGAAGGATCTGGAAACAGAAACGGACTCTTATGTAATGAAAATCTCTGTGAGTTTAAGGCCGGCCTGGTCTACAGAGTGAGTTTCAGAACAGTCAGGGCTACACAAAGAAACCCTGACTTGAAATACAAACCGAAACAAAGAAGATTTCAATTTAAAGAAAGGTGCCTGCATTTAAGGCAGAGTGCTGATGTACTTCAGAATCTAGAACGCAACATAGTTAGAGAGGGAGATTGTTGAGGAAGTGACAGGCTGGGTCACTCTTCAGGTGGTTCGCAGAAGGACAGTCTCTATAGGTGCATGAGTTCATTTGATTCAGTGGGATGAATAGAAAATGGCTGATGCATTCAAACAAGTCTGAGTGTGTATAAGGTAAAGTCTAGTACTGGACTTGTCCTCATTAGCCCTGGAGACTGGAGGACAGGGACATGCCAGCTGCAGACTGGCAAGGGGGAGTGAATGCAGTGTCCAGTCCCCACCTGTCAGGACAGTAGGACAGTATGGATGCCTACGTGGGACCAACTGAGCTCGGCTCGGATTGGGGAAGGAATTCAACAGTCTAGGGTTTTCAAAAAAGCCTGAGAACAAATTACAAAAGGCAGGAATCAGACCTCTGGAAATGGGTGGAGGAACACTGGGGAAAGCAGTGACCTAAAAGTAAAACTAAAGATGACCAGGCACGGTGGGGCACACCTGGAGTCCCAATGATTCAGCAGGCAGGACTGCCCAAGCCTGAAGTTTGAACCAAATGTTGAGACTCTTAAGAAATAAAAAATACTATTAAAAAAGCATCGAGGAATGGTATATAATGATTGATCGGGAATGCTTAGTTTCCAAAGGGCGTGACAGTGGAAAGCTCATGAAGTAAAAGCTAATTCAGATTCAGGACACAGACAAGTCTTTGAGCTGCTGAGGAACTTGGTGGATAAAGGTGCTGGTTCTGAAGCCTGACTCCCTGAGTCCAATCCCCAGAACCCGCAGGGTGGACACGTAGGGAACTGACGCCGCTAAACTGTTCTCTGACCTCCATGCTTACACTGCAACACATCTCCTGCCCCTAAGTCAGCAAATGCAAAACTACAAGAATACATTTTCGTAGTCCAGGTGAGCCAGTCCACACGAAAATAAGCCCGCAGTACCTTGACTTCAGAAATAAATCTTTGCATTCTGCAAATGGATAAAAATCTCTTTACTTCTTTGTCTTGGGAACTTTATGAACTTGATCATGTCCTGGGTCAGAAAGCAAACCTTCCTGTACCTTTACAGAGTGATCTCCCTGAGTCATTATTTGCCTGTGATACCATAAAGTTGGACAGATGTTGAGAATGCTTGGCATTTGAGAGTAAGAACCCCAAGGGCTGGAGAGATGGCTTAACAGTCAGGAGCACTGGCAGCTCACAACGGCCTGACACTCCAGTTCTGGGGGGATCCTCTTAGGACTTCCACAGGCACCAGACATGCACCCACAAAATACTTATACACATACAATAAAAATAAATCCTGAAAGAAAAATATTCTAAATAAGAAGCCCAAATTACTTGAAAATCACTAATGAAATATATGTCACACCTAGGCAGGCAAACCTTACTTTCCTATACTTTGTATATGCTGAGAGTCTTGAAAACTGAGTTTTGGGGCAACCACGCATGGAGCCCTTCATTCGGGCTTTCCTAGGCAGCTCCTGATAGCTTTGTGTGGCCCTGTGCTGTCTGAATCTATTTTGATTTTCAGCATACAGTAGATTATTATAGCTACTGTGGAGAGCTGTGATCTCTGATCTTACTGTTGTGACTGGTTGGGGGGGGGATACAGCAGGCTGCACCCATGTGAGACACTGAATTGGTAAATGTGTATGTTCTGACCACTCTATGGCTTGGAGTATCCTTTACCACCCCTCCTCTGGCTTCCTTATCCCCTGAGACACAGTTAAGAGCCCCGCTTAATAAAATATCCCAGGGACAGGAAGAGTCACATGTCTGTCCCATTAGATCAAAGCTAGAATTGGTTCAGCCCAGGAAGGGGTATCAGGAGCAGAGACAGGGCTGGAGCCAGTCAGGCTTTGAACACTAGGGAAAGGCTCTTGGGGGTTGGGGGGAAAGCTACCCTTATGAGCACAGTCGAAGAGATATCTTATTTCAATATGGAGAAAGCAACAGAGGTCTGGTTAGAGGATCAAGGCAGCCACATCATTCGCTTAACAGAAGTCCTGATTCTTCACAGTTCTTCGAGAAAGCTATAGGAAAAAAAAAATGGCAGCCTACAGGGAGACTCGAAGCCTTTAAGGAAAGAATCCTCTCCAGGGCATCACAGCGGAAGTAGAGGGTGCGGATGCAGGAGAGCCAGCCCAGGCACTGGCCACGTGACCACAGATGAAGGAGGCTGTGCAGGACAGTCTCAGAGCAGATGAAATAGCCTCCTCTTGGAAGCGATGGCGGATTCTGTCGCTATAGAGAGACGTCAATGCTAAGCTTCAAGAGACAGCCTGCCTTGGCGTGGGGCTAGTGTGAAGAGCTAAGTTTACCGTTTTAAAAAATCCTGGTCCCCTGAGGATTATCTTAAATCCACTCCACACCGAAGCCTGGGTGACAGCACGTCCATTTATGACATGATTTACTAAAGCATTTAAGCCCCGGCCACTGAGACCTCAAAAAGAAAATTCCCGGCCCGAGTATCGCTGGGCACTGATGGTGCGCTGGTCACCCAGGGGCCTAGTGGAGATGGATGGCAAGATTCATGCTCTCGTGCTTACAGATAGATGCAAGATGCTTTCTGCTGCCCACATATCAAGGGGCAATTTCGACTTCTGAGGCTTATTATTTAGGAAACACATTTCCTAGTGCTGTGGCTGCCGTAGTTATTCTTCCCATGGAGAACTTTCTGGAAAGGATTTACTCTTCTAGAACCCATTTAGAACCTCAGTGATTCTTAAGAGTTCAGAAAAGCAGCCTGTAATAAGTTGATGCCCATCCACGTGGTTGGCTAGTTGAAGTAACTATAGATGGACTATGGCGGGAAGCGGAGCTAGAAGACCTGACTCAGCAAAACACTACAGCAGCGGTCCTCAACCTTCCTGATGCTGTGGCCCTTTAATACAGTTCCTCATGGTGTGGTGACCCCCCCCCCAGGCCCCCCACCATAAAATTATTTTTGTTGCCACTTCAAAACAGTAATTTTACTACTGTCATGAATCGTAACGTAAATATCTGTGTCTTCCGAGGGTCTGAGGCGACCTCTGTGAAAGGGTCATTTGACCCCCAAAGGGGTGGCAACTCATAGGTTGAGAAACACTGCGCTATAGTCAAATGGCAGCCCTGCTATGGAGGAGCTGTGAGAGAGCATCTCTGGAGAAGATGCTGCCTATATTCCTTAGACAGCAGCAGGCAGAGCATTGTAGTTAGCTAAGGAAGCCCGGCTGGGGTCGGGAGAGACGCCAGCTTTAAGGAAGTTGTACATTGTATCAGAAGCACCTGCTCCTCATCACCCCCCCCCCCCCCCGTAGCTACCCACAGAAGTGTAACATAAGACAACTGAAATTGTGCCTATGTCTATCTATGTGCATGGGAGATCAGGTGCTAGAAGACAGTGTTGGATCCCCTCAAGTGGAGTTACGGGAGGCTGAGGGTTGCCCGATGTGGGCCTTTGGAACTTAACTCTGGTCCCTGCGGGGATCAGCGAGAACTCTTTAATGCCTGGGCCTTCTCTCCAGCTCCCGCCTTGGTTTTTAAGGTCTCGCTGGTGTAGAGCTTATTAATTAGGGCAGGCTGGCCGGCCAGTGAGCCCTAGGGTTCCACCTGTCTTTGCCTCCCGGGAGCAGATAGTAAGTTTGTATCACTCTGTTGGGGGAGGGTTACGTGGATGCTGGGAATCATCTTCACGCTTACAACCCAAGCTCTTATGGACCAAGCATCTCCCCAGCTTTACTCTGCCTTTTAAGTCCCTTGAATGATATTAGTTGTCCGCTCTGCGACCCCACCCCCCACCCACACCCCCACCCCCATCCACACCTATGCCACCTTTCCCCCCCCCCCCCCCGGGAACATTTGCCTGCATAGACATCCATGAACATAGGTAAACGCCCCAAGTTGATCTGACCTAGTGATGAGCAGAGTCAACTCAGAAAGGCACACAGTGCTCTTGAGTTTCAGGCTTTCATAGTAAAGCCACAGTTGGAAGACCAATGGGCTGGTTGGTGTAGGCGATGATGGAAAAGCAGAGGCTGGGGTCCACAAGAGAGACTCCAACTTGGGAAGGAAGCTCTACTATGTGGCAAAAGTCACCTTTGCTTAAATTAGGCCCTGGTCTCCAGGAAGCTGCAGGCTCCCCCCTCCTTACCCCCCCCCAAAAAAAAAAAACCTCTGCCCTCCGTTCTTACAGGCGCTCATGGGAGACGCAAGATGTGTCTCCCATACTGGCTTGAAAGATGTCGCTCACAAGGTTGTTCTCCCCCACCCCCACCCCCAGGAGAGTGAAGAGGAACTCTATTCCTCCTGTCGCCAACTGAGGAGGAGGCAGGAAGAGCTCAACAACCAGCTCTTCCTGTACGACACACACCAAAACCTGCGAGGAGCCAACCGTGATGCCCTGGTGAAGGAGTTCAACGTTAACGAGAATCAGCTGCAGCTGTACCAGGAGAAGTGCAACCGGAGGTAGGTGTAACCACAGCACCCAAACCCCTCCACGCCCCCTCCAACCCCCAAAGTCCTGGAACTTCTGGGAGTGATCTCGGTACCTGGGGCTGCCTGCCTAACACCTCAAGCACCTACTGTTTCCCTCACGTACAACTGGTTTCTCCACGGACACTTCAGTCTAATAGTGAGGATAAATGGTGAGCGCCCTGTGGCTGTGTCAGCTACGGTGACTCCAGACTTTGAAGTCGTCCTCACCGAGTGGTCAGCTGTAGGCTAAGTGGTTCAGATCTGAGACGGATTCTCTCCAGGGGAAGCTTCTGGTCATGCCCCAGACATGGGGTGGGTGGGAGAGGCGCGGTGGCGCCCCATGGTCCCAGACCAAGGTCAGGTGAACTAACCTTCAAAGAACACTGCATGAGCTCCGCCCACTAGGTGTGTTCTCATTGGCTCCTTAGAAGAGCCGCCATTGCCCTGTTTACCGAGGAGGAAGTGGACATTCTCCAAGGCTCAGGGGTGTGCTAGGAGCCCAGAGCTGACTCCACTCAGTCACAAGTGACCTGCTAGGGAGGGTGGGAGTTACCCACTGATGGGACTCAATCTCCTTTATTTCAGGTTGAGAGAGAAGAGGGTGAGCAACAGCAGGTTCTACTCCTAGAAGCCGTGTGTGCTCGCCCGCACGCACATGTGCATGCGCATGGTGTTCACAAGTGCGCCCGGGTACGGGAGAGCCTTATGAGCAGTCCCCAGGAAGAGATTCATCTGTGACATCCATCGTCCTCTCTCCGAGCCACTCACCATAAAGATGACAGTTCTGAAGACACCCCCTATGGGCAGGAGGAGTTAAGACCTTCCTGCTACCTTTTCACCTTGGACAACTTTAACTTATACTCCTGATAGAGGATCCCCAAACTGTGTGCCTCAGTTTTTTTGTCCTTCCCTGTTCTCAGCCTCATTGAATAAAGACAACAGTTTCATGCCGTTAAGCGTTCTATACTTGATCCGTACAGTAAACAGGAGTTCCTCTGTGGTGAACAAGATTCTGACGATGACCCCAGGTAATTGACTTCCACGGAAGATGAGCTGAGACATGGAGAGCTAATTCATTCGATTCCAAAATGGATTTTAGCTAAGAGGCGAATGATTTTACAGTTAAGGCCACTGTATTCCACAGGACCCCAAAAGGCTGGTCGGGGGCTCATCTCAATGTGTGTTAACTACCAATGGCATAGCAGTTGGCTAGACAGATCTGCATGGAATCTGCAGAAATGGGGGATGGAGCCTGCCCTTAGGCCATGTTTTGTCTCGTGGACAGTGGTATTCGGGTGTTGGGGTGCCTGCCCCGACTCATCACATCCAGGGTCCTCTTAAGCCTGGGAGGAGGATGCTGCCAAAGTCCTGGGGCCACAGCCAATAGCATCATTGCGGGTTAAAGAGGAAGCTGAAAGGCAGGTTTATAGGAAAATTTCTCTGGAATGTCCAACATTCAGGTGCATCAAGTTAAGCTCTGATGGTATTGATCGTGGATGTTGTAGGAGACCTGCAGCTACTCCAGAGAGGCAGGCACACCTACCCAGTTCACCGTTACCTGTGAGACATCATTCAACACTTCAGGATTTAACAAGGTGTGTGCGTGTGCATGTGTGTGTTTGTGGCGGTGCTGGGGATTGAACTCAAGCCCTTGTGCTACCACTGAGCTAAGTCTCCCGCTTTATAAAACTCTTAAAGGAGAAGATAGACAAACAGTAAACTCACAGCTTCTCAGCGAGTGAAGAACTGTCTTAGGGAAAGCAGGTGTAGATCTCTGAACTGCTGAGATCTGGTCGTGGGTAGAGGAGGAGCCAACAGTAAGCTGCTTTGTAGCAGAGTAGAACCTGAGATCAGAAACCCTCTAGGGTCTCTCCCCTCTGGAGATCCAAAGTGGTGGCCTCAGTGTATGTGTTGCTGGAGAAAAGATTAAAAACTAGCTCTCTCTGACCAAAGGACCCTGTCCCTTCATTTTCCAAAAGTTTCCTGAGCACAGACCAGCCTCCAAGCTAACATCTTCTGACCTTGGAAGAAAGCATTTGTTACTGGGTTCAGAGGCCACACCCACCATGAGCCCCTGAAGACCTAGGAGGGGTGTTATCTTGTAACTCCTCCGATCCCAACTTTGTATTTCATTTGGTAACTGACAAGGAAGGAAAGGGGTCCTCATTTAGCCTAGTGGCTGACTTGGATGAAAGGCTGGGTGAAGGCTGCAGGGAAGGATATGGCAGGCTCTGTAGCAGTTTCCCACTGGCTGGGACCAGGTAATGGTCCTTTATTGTATTGTCACCTGTGCACAGCAGAACTTGGACGGCTGTCATCCTCCCATCCATTCCTCCACCCTGCTCTGTTTTAAAGTCCACTTGCTAAGGCTGGAGTCTTTATTGCTTAAAATGGGTATCTTTGCTACTGTATCAAAGAAAGTGAGAGGTGTTGGGTAAGAGGCAGCAGGAAGCATCTCTCTTACAGTGAGGTGTGAAGTCCATAGAGAGAGACACACTCTGCAAGGCAGGGGTGGGCAGGAGCATCTGTACCAGTGAGCTGGGAAGAATGTTCTCCTGGTCTGTCACTAGAGGGCACTCGTGAGGTTCTTTTGTCCTGGGCTTGATTGGGTCATACACTGATTTGGTTCCTGGTGATTGACAACAAGGTCCGAGTCGGTTCTCTTACACAGAAGGGTCCCTTGCGCCTGTCCTGATGCCATGTGTCCTTGTCTGGACATCTTGAATGATAGCAGCAGTACTGGTGTCAACAACCATGGACAGTGTCATGTTGAGAGGACAGAATTAGTCAGAGCCAGGCTGACTCCATGACAGGCTCCAAACTGACAGTTTGGGAGACTAGTCCTTGGTTTCTGTTTTGCATAATTGGAAAAGTCCAAAACAAGTCAATTCCAGGGAAAACTACCCCTCACAAGCAGCCAATCAGGAGCTGTAGAAGCCGCTTCACCACCTAGCCTGGCCCAACTTCATAGGCAGCCAACCAGGAACTATAAAAGCTGCCCCACCACTTAGCTTGAGCCAAGTATAGTTAATCAGCAAAAGTCTCACAAATACCCTAGATCTATACTCCTGGAGACGAGCCAGTCAACCAAGGGAAAGAAAGTTAAAAGTCATATACTCCTACCCTAACAAGCTTTTTAAAATGACCCTGCAAAGTCCACGCCTCTGTCTTCCATTCTGATGCATGGTGGATCCTTGGATGCAAGTTCTCTGAAGAATAAATGCTTTTTGCCATTGCATACAATTTGAGTCTGGGGTATCATTCTTCAAGAATCACAGAGACCCTTACAACATCACACTGGTTTGCTCACCATCCTTTGTGTAGTATTTGGGACATTGGTTATGGCATGAGAAAATACAAAGCTGGGATGGCAAAGGTCACTGGGCATGGGAAACTTCAGTAGACAAAGTTAGACATTTTGTGTGCAGTGACATTTAGGTATGCAGTAATTAAACAGGGTGTAGAGGCCTGCATTTCCTAAGGTGACCCTGGGATCCTCTAGCCCAGCATGGTGTGTGCATCCAGTCTACTGTAGAAAATGTTTGAGGGGAATTAAAAAAAAATCCTTTTAAAAGATTTATTTTATTTTTAGGTGTGTGCATGTGTGTGTCTGTGGGTTAGTATGTGCACAAGTGCAGTACCCACAGAGGACAGCAGAGGGCGCTGGAGTTAGAGGTGGTTGTAAACCACACAATGTGGTTACAAGAAACCAAACTAAGGTCCTCTGTAAGGCCAGCAAGTGGTCTTGACTTCTGAGCTATCTCCAGCTCCGTCCCTACATATGCTGCTCCTAACAAATCCGCACAGCAAACTCTAGTCATTTATATGTTTCCTTACCTATAACATATAGAAAACATAGGTTATAACAGAGAGAAAAGTCACCAGGGCCAGGGATCTTAAAGCCACTGAGTCCATGATTCTAGAACATTTAGAATGTATCAGGTATTGCCTGCAGAATCTTATTTTCCTGTTCTTTCCTTCCTTTCTTGAGACTCATCTAAGCAGATGAATACTCAGACAACAGAACACAACACCCTTTCACACCCAAACCCCAAAATGGTGGTTCCTGGTCTTTGCTTTCGTGAACGGGCTGAACATCTGGTGGATTTTTGACTTTTAACACTGAGAATTTAAAAAACGAGTCACACAGATGTTTTAACATGTGACTGTGAAGAGCCCGGCTGTGCTGCTATCCTGAAGTGTCTCAGCTCTGCCTCCTAACCTGTGTGAGCCGGGCTCACTGCCACCCCTCCCCGCAAGAAGCGTAAAGGGGAGAACATGGCAGCTGTGCCTTGGCGCCTTCCTAGAAAAGCAGTGCTGACCTGAAGCCAGGGGAGTGAGTCACTGGGAGGGAGCACCATTGTCCCCGGCTTCCAATGTATCTTTTTGACTGTCTTTAACGATTCATTTGTTACCTCTTGTATCTTGTATTTTTATTGATCAAGCTCAATTAAAAGAATTTGAAGCCTTAGAGCCTCATGATCATCGGATAGATAATATGTAAATTTTGTTTAATAGATACAGTTAAGTGGTGTGGAAGCCCAGAGTAATTGGACCTCAAATGGGGGAGGGGGGAATGGGATGAAAATAAAAATTCCAGGAGCTCCCGGGAAGACAGGAAAACTTCCTATTCAAAGTTGCCTCGTTTGTGTTGGTTTTGAGGGGAGGGTGTTGTCTGTCAATCAGAGCCTCCTGGGGGATGTCTGAAAAGGAATGTTGCTCTTATGTGAAGACGAAGTGTCTACACTGTATCAATTCTGCAGCTGTGTAAGAGGAAAAATTTCGGTGTTGATTTAGGAATGTTTACAGGGTACACACAGATTTTAAGAATCATGTCAGAGGTGGTTGAGAGAGGGCACCTTAAGACTGCTGATCTTGGGCCATTAAGTTACATTCTGAATTATATTAAGCAGCCAGAATGGCTACTAGGAGCCCCAATCTTTTCCATTGTAACAGAGATGCATACTACCCTGTACATGGGTGATACTGAACTTGGAGGCAACCGCAAAGCTATGTTCTAGCTGTACATGTGAGTATTCCGGAAAGCTGTAGGATGACAAAGTTGGCGTTTGGAAGCCACCCAGTGATGTGACTTGGATCTTATTTAAATATTTTAAAGGGATTTTAATTTGGTTTTTAAACTAGGTAGATTTGTGCCTTGAGTGTGAGTTTGTACATGTGAGTGCAGTGTCTGAGGTGGCTAGAAGAGGGCACTAGAACCCCTGAGTCTCCTGATGTGAGTGCTAGGAAACAAACTCAGGCTCTCTGCAAGAACAGGACGTACTCTCAAGAACGGGAAGTACTCCTAACTACTGTCAGCTATCCAGCCCTTGTCTTGGGGTTTTGATTTTCAAAGCATCTAATACCTCCTTCAAGAGCCTCAGCCTACAGCAACTCAGAAATGCCCACATTGCTGATTTCAGCAGGCTTAACAAAGCTGGCTATGCAAACTAGTGTCTCATTATTAAAACTTAATTTCATATGAAAATTATGTGCTTGTGCATACATAGAGAACTATATGAAGGAGACATAGAGATATTGGCTATTGTTAAATGGTTGCATTACATTAGAAAATATAAAAACAATCTTGATAAATACAGTGTCTGCCCAGAACTTTTTTTTTTTTAAAGACTGTCATTTTTTTTCACTATTTATGCTCCCAAATGAAATGAAGAGCTCAGCCACAAGAAGGGTAAAGTCACACTCCCCACTCCACTTTTAAAAAAATTATCCATTTTATTTTTACATTTTTCTCTAGGTGACAAATCTGTTTCTTTCAGCCAAGACTCACTCTTTAGAAAACCACAGTTAAAAATTAAAACACAACTCACTCTCTGAAGAAACCCACAGTCATAAATCAACACACGGGCCGCTCTTCCATTTGTTGGCCTTTGGAAGAAGTTAGAGTCAGAAAGAGTGAATAAGATTATTGTAAGCATTCACATTTCTCAGAAAAGTTGGGGGGATGTGCTAGGAGTGTTGATGTGGGGTTTGAACATGCTTAGAGCATTGAAGAGGCACTTTTAGGAGGTGTAGCTTTGTTGGAGGAAGTGCGTCATGGTGTAGGCGGGCTTTGAGGGCTCCTAGTGCTCAAGCTCCACCCACTGCAGGAGAAAGAGCCTCCTCCTGACTGCCTTCCGATCAAGATGCACGACTCTCAGCTCCTTCTCCAACACCATGTCTGCCTACACGCTGCCATGATTCCTGCCATGATGATAATGGACCAAACCTCTGAAACTGTAAGCCATCTCCAATGAAATGTTTTCCTTTATAAGAGTTGCCTGGGGGGGGGGGGGCTGGGGGCTGGAGAGATGGCTCAGCGGTTAAGAGCACTGACTGCTCTTCCGAAGGTCCCGAGTTCAAATCCCAGCAACCACATGGTGGCTCACAACCATCCGTAATGAGATCTGATGCCCTCTTCTGGTGTGTCTGAAGACGGGGCTGACCGGAACGAGAAACCTTCATTCCCAGCAACCACATGATGGCTCACAACCATCAGTACAGCTACAGCGTCCTCATATATATAAAATAAATAAAATAAATCTTAAAAAAAAAGAGTGGCCTTGGTTTTGGTGAAACCCTAAGACAGTAGGTCCTGGTATTTTCTTGCCAGTTAGCATCTCTGGCACACAGGAAGCCAGGCTGTTTAGCCGTCAATAATCAGCAATCAATAATCGAAGTTAGTCATTCCAGACTGAAGACCTCAGAACAGCCTATGGTCTCGGTAGCACATGGACAAGGCATAGGAACAAACAAAGAAGCTACATCAGTGACATAATCGTCTTAAAAAAGGACAGGAACTAATGTCCAAAATCCCATCAACCCATTAACAAGGGACTGAAAAAAGTTGCTATTGGGTCAAAGGAAAATCCATAGAACAACACATAGATATGCAAAAAAAGCCTAGGGTGTCTGAGTCTATAGAATCCCTTGCTTCCTATTGTTTCTATAGTATAAGTGGTTACTGTCCTGTGGACACACAGCTGAGCATTGCTTTCTGAATACTGATCATTAGTGTGCTAGTTTTAACTGTGAACTTTTTTTTTTGTTTTTGTTGTTTGTGTGTACAGTCACCAATATAGTTCACTTTTTTTTCATTTCATTTTTTTTATTTTCTAAGTTTTTTTATTTACATTTCAAATGATTTCCCCTTTCCCGTTTCCTCCCTCCCCGAAAGTCCCATAAGCCCCCTTCCCTCCCTCTTTTCTCCATTCAACCCCCTCTCGCTTCTCTGTCCTGGCATTCCCCTATATCCAGTCTTTCCAGGACCAGGGGTCTCTCCATCCATCTTCTTGGAAATCTATTGATGTGTGAATTGTGTCTTGGGTATTCCAAGATTCTGGGTTAATATCCCCTTATCAGTGACTGCATACCATGTGTGTTCTTTTGTGATTGGGTTACCTCACTAAGGATGATATTTTCCAGTTCTGACCATTTGCCTAGGAATTTCGTGAATTCATTGTTTTTAATTGCAGAGTAGTATTCCATTGTGTAAATATACCACATCTTCTGAATCCATTCCTCCGTTGAGGGACATCTGGGTTCTTTCCAGCTTCTGGCTATTATAAATAAGGCTGCTATGAACATAGTGAACTTTTCAAAGCCTAGAATCACCTAGGAAATCTGCATCGTTAACTGACCAGATCAGGTTACCCACGGCCATGTATATGGGGGGGGAGTGGATTGTCTAAAGTTAACAATGCCCATTGTGGGAGGTACCATTCCCTAATTAGCGAGATCCTGAATAGTAAAAGTATCCATGTGTTTATTTTCTCTGCTCTTGACCCTGGAAGCAGTCCCTTTATGTTTTTGCCTTGACTTCCCCATAGCAATGGACTGCGACCTGGAGGTGTAAGCCAAATAAACCCTTTCTTCCCTAGGTTGTCATTTCCCAGAACATTCTCTCCCAACAACAGACACGACGAAACTAGGACAACTGGTCTGGCCTGTTTTGTGTCTACCATTCCTGGACTTGCAATCTGACCTCTCTGCCTTACACTAACTACACTTAAGTGGGTGGGCGCAGGGCAGCGGGGCCAAACAAAGATGCCAGTTTGATCCTTCACAAAGAACTAAAGCAATGGATGTCCAGCTATGAGTGAAGGGGAGCGGCTTGTGGAAAATGCAGAAATAAACAGGAGGAAATGAAAGTCATGTAAGATCCAGAGCCCTGAGGCAAGCAGCATAGCAGGGCAGAGACCCTCACCTGCTGCCCATATCTCCATAGCGGGGGTGGGGGGTGGGGGGGTCCTTCTGTATGAGGCAGGATGATAGAAAGGGTTCCAGCAAAGTATCAGTGCAGACGCTGGTTACTCCTGGCCCTGTAAGGCCTCACAGCCATTGCAGAGTCAGAGTCTAAAAGGGTTTGAGATCTGCATAGCATCCTGACTTTGAAAAAAATGACTCTGCTTGGTTTGCTACGAACCAGCAGGGTCTTAAAGCCAGGAGCTATCTTAGGGATTCCTGAAAATTCCCATATGTAGGACCCCACAGACATCTTGCTGGGCTGTCTCTATGGGTGGTTGCCTCAGGAGCCAGAGGTCACTCACTGACGGACACACTAAATGTTACAGCATGGGGGGAACACAGAGGATGCCACCCCCAAGACCTGGGAGGCAGAGGACTGCCATCTATGACTGGGGCATGGTTAGTCACATATGGTTTTGTCTGAGTGTTAAAGTTACAGGGTGGGGTCGCAAGAAAGCAGGTTGGAGCTTGAAGACATCTTTCAAACTACTATATCCAGACAGTAATAAAGGAAAGAAAAAAAAAAGAGAGAGAATTCCTAAGGTCTTAAGAGCACCATTAAAAGATCAAATATTTGCATGATTGCCAAACCCTGAGAGTAAACGTATTGACCAGATACACACGTATGAAGCCATCACTTAATTAAAAACCCCACTCAGTTAAATAATAACAGAAAACCCATCTGCTCTCAGGAAAGACATAAGCACCATGTTGGCTGGTTGTGTGTGTCAACTTGACACAAGTTAGGGTCATCAGAGAGGAAGAGACCTCAGTTGAGGAAATGCCTCCATGAGATCCAGCTGTAAGGCATTTTCTTAAGTAGTGATTATTGGGGGAGGGCCAGCCCATCATGGGTGGTGCCATCCCTGGGTTTTATAAGGAAGGGGGCTGAGCAGGCCATGTGAAGCAAGCCAGTAAGCAGCACCCCTCCATGGGCTCTGCATCAGCTCCTGCCTCCAGGTTCCTGATCTGAGTCTTTCCTCTGACTTCCTTTGGTGATGAACAGCAATGTGGAAGTGTAAGCTGAATAATCCCTTTCCTCCCCAACTTGCCTTTTGGTCGTGGTATTTTTGTTGCAGCAGTAAAAAATCCTAACTAAGACAAGCACCTACAGGTGGACACCCAACAGAGGTGACTAGAAAACATGCTCAGCTGACAGATTGTAGCTGAAAGTTCAGGGCAGAATTTTAGACCCCACGGGAGTAACGTGGCAAGTCACTTTAAGGGCACTCCTGTTTGAGTGCCGCCAGCAGGCTTCTCAGCAGGGACCCTGTAGGCTAGAAGACAGAGGGAGCTGTTTTATATCTGAAAAAAAAATTAAATGAAAACTAATTCCAATCAAGGTTAATATAGCCAGAAAGTATCTTAAGAATAGAAGGAAGTCTATTCTAAAATCAGTTCAAGGTAGAGGGATACTAAGAGAATTGAAGACTTTGGAGCAACTTTCAGAACCAAGGGACAAAAGAAGACCCTTCCAAGGTGAGCACCAACCGAGGAGGTCCAAGACTATGTTAGAAACCACGCTTAAGGGACTCCTTCATGGAGATATGGATGAAAGAGAAAGGTCACGAAGAGCCGGTAAAGACACTAATCTGGAGTAGATACATGGGTAAACACAGAAAATAATCAAACATGACCGATACACTAGACCATCACGCCATAAAGAGCAAACCAACCAACCAACTAACCAAAAAAAAAAATGTCTCAAGATAATTGAAAAAAAAAATCACAGGAACAAGTCCCTATTTTCCAACAACAATCAAGTGTAAATGGTCCCAGCTGCTCATTTAAAATATGTATGTACAGACTGGCTGGAGGGGTTATGACCCAGTCCTGTGCTGAGAGGACACACACACACACACACACACACACACACACACACACACACACACAAAAGGAATTCAAAACCAAGCTTGAGTAGTTGTGCTCACTAACACTGACTTTCAGACAGACAGTGAGAAAAGATGGTCACTGAGTCACGGTCAAGAGAACAAATCAGCAGGATGTTACAAGACTGGATAACTCAGTTGTTTAAAAGATTTGTTATGACAAAACTGTGGATAACTCAGTGTTTAAAAGAAGATTTGATTTTAAAGTGCGTCTGTGTCTGTGTCTGTCTTTCTGTCTCTCTCTGTGTGTCTTTGTGTATGTGTGTATGTGTGTGTCTGTGTATATGTGTGTGCAGTGTCCCCAGAGGCCAGAAGAGGGTGTTGGGGCCCCTGGAGCTGGACTTAACAGGTGTTTGTGAGTGGCCCAATGTGGAAGCTGTAAACTGAATTCCAATCCTCTGCAAGAAGGATTATGTGCTCTTAATGGCTAAGGCATCACTACAGCCTAAGATCTAAGATTATATGTAGCATGTATGTATGTATGCATGTACATATATAGAAACACCAATAAACCTAAAGAGAGATGTAAGCTCCCGTAAATGATACTTAGACATTTCAACATCCTACCCTTCCTACTAGATTCAACATTCAAACCCTTTCAAATGAGCAAGAGAGAAGCATAAATTATACTGTAGGTCCAATGCACCCAACAGAAATCCATGGACTATTCCATCCAGCGCTGCAGAGTGGGGATTCTTTTAAGCAGCACACGGAACCTGCTCTGAAGGAAGCAGAGCATGTATTAGATCACAAAGCAAAACACTCACCACCTTGGAGCCCTCGGAGGTCTGCTGGGAACAGGACTTCTAGGAGGCACGATCTCCATCCTCCCCAGGGCTGGCCCTCAACAGGACTGCGGTTCCTAAATTAGCAGAATAATGAGAGTAATCAGCTCAATGTGAAAGACAGCTTGCTGCTTAGAGCTGTCATGTTGATTCTTCCACGGACAGCCACTGTAAGAGAGAGCTACCAAGAGACAGACATTCAAATTACACGCTCAGCTCCGAGAAAACGAAGAGCAAAATATTTGCCACTAGAAAACAAAAACAAATAGTGCTTTGGGGTTTAGGAGTGCCTACTTTACTAAAACACAAACATCTATTTGAATGCAGTGAAAATGACTTTAAGAACAAACAAACAAACAAACATGGAAATGTTCTCCAGGTTGATGGCTGAACTGTAGCATCTATGAGCAATTTTGCTGGGACCTCAATGTTGGTACTGGGAGTTTGATCAATGTAGTACTGTGACACGCTCTGTATCAGTATTTATTCTTCTGCAAAATGGCTGCTTGTGGGAGGAATTTCCCCAAATGGTCACAGTCTGATTGATGATGGCTGCTGTTCTCTGTTATAGATACAGTCAGGAACTGGGCACGTGGGTTTCACCATGTGTCTTTACCCTCATTTATCTGTGTTTAATGAAGTACATCCTTTTAGGCTGCTCCACATCAGAAAACCCACTCCTACCAGCCAGTTGGTCTAGTTGCTGGCTACCTTAGAAAATCATTGACAAACATAACCCTTTCTTTAGCAAGGGAAATTCTACACACACAGATGGCTGAATACTCTTGCAATCCAGAATTTAGGGTTTCTCAGTGCATTCTACTATAAATGTGCAAAGTAGGTTTTCTCCCCTGAAAGCTGGTTTATAATTATTCAATTTTAATTTTTATATGTGTATGAGTGTTTTGTGTGCATGTTATGTAGGAACACCACATGCATGCAGTGCCTGTAGAGACCCGAAGAGGGCGATAGATTCCCCAGAACTGGAGTTCCCATGTTGGTGTTGGGGACCAAACTTGGCTTCTCTGTGAGAGCTGACAGTGCTCTTAACCACCGAGCCATCTCTCCAGGCCCTGAACTTTTATTGTTAAAAAAGCATTCACTCACTGGGTCGCACAATATAAGTCACAGCAGGTTGAAAGCCTGGTACCTCTGCCTTCATTTCATATTCCACCATTGCTTGGGGCCAGTTAACTGCTCAACTCTGCGTGCAGGCGGGTTAATCACTGGTGGGATGGTGGTGTTTACAAGACAACTAGTAGGAGCTATCTCATCTTATCCCTCCTTCAAGGTACCAAGGCCAAAGCACAGAGGGGAGGGTGGGGGTGGGGGTGGGGTGGGGGAGGGCATTTCCTGAGGCCTGGATCATCTTGCTCCAGACTTCCAGAGGCACCTAAGGTCTCCAGTCCTGAGTCAGCAGTCACCCTGGTAGACAGGAACAGCAGAGCCTCACATGTCAGGCCACCCTCCAAATGAGGGCAACTATCATGAGGGTGGTGGAGAGGTGTGCCCTGGGGCAGGGCCTTGTGTTTGTCAGATCGATCTGTCGAATGAGGACAGTGGTAATGCCTTCAATGACCTTGCAGAAGCTGAACTGAGGTACAGAGCAAGCCAGGTCACCCCTCAATCCTCAGTGCTTTGTCATGCACAGCTCTTGTCCCCGCCCCCCGCCCCAGGTTGTCTATTATTTAAATGGAAAGTTCAGGTCAGTTCTCTGAAGATAGACTCCCCATTTTCAGTTCCTCTCCTCAATGTGGCCACATGGGTTTAGTTTCCCTCTTCTGCTCTTAGTTGGGACATATTGGGGTGTCTGGCTGGCTGAGCCCAGTCCACAGGACTCCCAGAGCTTGCGCCTCTGCCCTAAAAATCCAGTAATGGGATCAAGTGGGAGACAGAGTCCCGGAAAGTTGCTCTGGTGAAGCCAGAGCCTTACAGACACACATCCTAAACAGATGACAGACCTGGAGTGTCTGTCTGCATCCTCTATGAACTCTTGAAGTGCTATAGCCAGGGGCCATCTGGAGGTGGGACCTATGGGCTGAATTTATCCTGTTCCTGGGCCACAATATTCCATATCTTCTCAGTTTTAAGACTCATGGATATTTCACAGTACTGCCTCAGCAGGTGGGGTGACTCTGACATAAACACTTGAGAGGTGCAGACTGTTTCATGGGAAGGAATTGGAAGGTGCTACTACCTAGAATCAGCCTTCTGAGTCTAGGTACATGAAAAGCTCCATGTGACTCTGTGTACCAAGACTGAGGACACCGGGAAACAGATCATTTGATACCCATGTCTTTCCCTAGGACAGAATTTTGGGTTCCTCTGTCTCCTTATCTCTTCCCTTATAGGCTGTCCAGTGCCAAATGCTCAGCCCTAAAGAAACAGACAAGTAACAGTGTTCAGTCTAAGCAAGTCATATTTAAGAATAAATATTTATATATATGCAATAATAACAATAAAAGGGAGGCCATAGAGAGTGGGGAGGGGTACAAGGGAAGGTTTGGAGGAAGAGAAGGGAGAAATGTATTTGTATTATAATCTCAAACTTAAAAAGATGAAAAATGAAGGGGAAAAAAGAAGAAGGATAGGGATTAGGGTGTGGTGGTGCTCTCCTGTGATCCGGCACTTGGGAGGTAGAGGTGGGAGGACCTGGAGTTTAAGGACACCCTCAGCTTGAGGCCAGCCTGGGCTAAGTGAGACCTTGTCTTAAAACAAACCAGCCAAAGAATAAGGGACAAAAACTCCCTGTTATTGACAGGTCCCCGGGGCAGGCACATTGAGGAAAGCTTTGAGGTCCCGCTCCTGGCTGGTCACCCTCACAGGAGCAGCAGAGAGGAAAAATCCAAGTCTCCCGACATTACCTGTCTGTCATCTGCACAGGCACACACTGCTTGTCAAGGTGAATCACTGCTGACAAGCCTGGCCATGAGTCCAGGAGGAGGGAACTGTGTCCACAGGACCTCTGGATATGGACCAATGTCCAATTAGAGGACAAGGGCTTTAGGCTATCATCATGACCAGCCTCAAAATCACAGCTAATCACCATGATGTCTGGAGAAGTCTCCATCAGGTGACAGAGGCTATATTCCCACTATTTGACAACTACACAGGACACAAACCTTATGCTCCATTGTCTGCCACACCACTTTGAATGACTGTAAGACCTGTAGACAGTGGGTCTTTGTCGTGGATATGATACACATGGTACTCAGATCCACCAAGCCCAGCTAAAGAGACTACAGGGAAGGCCACAGTACAGGGCTCAGCTGGGGACATACCCATCCTCATGAAACAGGAATCGACACCACAAGGAAAAAGCTGCTTACTGAGGAAGTCTTTACACACAAGGGAAAGAGAGAGCCATCCCGACAGATGCACAAACCCTAACACAGAAATGTAAGAACAGAAAACAAGACAACACGATGCCCTCCAAACCTGGACAAGGGCAACAACAAAAAGAAAAACCCCTAATGATCATAGGTGCAAAAAATCTTCAACAAAATATTTGCAGATTAAACCCATTGGCACAAAGATCACACACCATAATCGTGTTGACTTAATTCCAGGAATGCAAGGAGGTTCAAAACATTCAGATCAATAAATGTAATTCATAAGAATAAACAGTCAAGGTAAAAAAAAAAAAAAAACAAACAAAACCACATGATCTTCGCTAGAGATGTCAAAAGAACATTTCATAAAATCCAACTTCCCTTCATGGTAAAAGTCCTAAACAAATTTGGTGTAAAAAGATCATGCCTCAACAGAGTGAAGGCTTCTGTGACAAGGTCATAGCTTATGTCTTACAAACGAGGAAAAGGAAGTACTTTTCTAAGATCATGAACAAGCCAAAGGTGTCCACTCTTGTCACTTTCACCAATATATGGTGAGAATCTTAGCAGAGCTACTGGGTAAGAGAAAGAACACAGCATGGGCATGTAGGAAGGGAGAATGGAGATTATTCTTGTTTCCAGATGATAAAAGCTCACTAAAGACTCTACCAAAAGACTATTAGGACTGATAGGTCACATGACGCGGAACAGACATACAGAATGCAGTAGCTAGCCCACCCATTAATGGAGTTAAGTGAATCAGAGAAGGAATCTGTGGTGGTTTGAATATGCTTGGCCCCAGGAGTGGCACTATTTGGAGGTGTGGCCTTGTTAGAGGAAGTGTGTCACTGTGGGCGTGGGCTTTAAGATCTTTTTCCTAACCACGAGGGAGCCAGTCTTCTCCTACTGGCCTTCAGGTGAAGATGTAGAACTCTCAGCTCCTCCTGCACAGTGCCTGCCTTGATGCTGCCATATTCCTGCCTTGATGATACTGGACTCAACCTCTGAAAATATAAGCCAGCTCCAATTAAATGTTGTCTTTATAAGAGTTGCCTTGGTCATGGTGTCTGTTCACAGCAGTAAAACCCCAAGACAGAATCCTATTTCAAACAGACACAAAGTCATAAAATACCTAACTAAACCTCAGCACTTGACAGATTTGTGCAGCCCTCAGACCTCAGCTAGGCACAAAGACCAAGTATTGGTATCCTGTGACTGTGCCTTGAACTCACAGAGATCCACTTGCCTCTGCCACTTGAGTGCTGGGATTAAAGGTGTGTACCACCACATTTAGTAGTAGAGTTTCCACTTTTTATATCTAAGTAATATATTTAGAGCTGTTTCTGTTTGGTTTGTCTGTTTTACTATTCTCTTTTGAGATACACTCATTATAATTCTTTAATAACGAACTAGTTAAAAGCAGAGATGACTCGAGTTTAAGAAGTCATTAGAGGTGGGGCCTTCAGAAAGGGAGGAGAGAGAGGAGCGAGACAGGGTAGAGGAAGGGTGATGGATATGGTCAATGCATGGTTTATTTATGCGTGGACAGATAGCAATATAATTTGTATCATTAATGTGTGTTAATAATCAAAAGAAAAACTATAACAAATGCAAATACGTAAAGGAAATAACTGAGAAAGAAAATAAAAATTAAGTATAATAAACAACTTCAAGAAATAAAAAACAATATTCCCTATATGTTCATTAATGTGTCAATAGATTAACAAGATGTGGTCTAGAAACACAGAGGAATATTACCTAGATCTAAAAAGTAAAACTCCACTAGACATGGTGGTGCACATCTTTAAGCCCAGCACTCAAGAAGTAGAGGCAGGAGGATCTCTGCGAGTTCAAGGTCAACCTGATCTATATAGCAAGTTCAATACAGCCAGGGCTATATAGTGAGACCATGTCTTCAAAAAAAAAAAAGTTTTCATTATGGACCGAGAGTGGTGCTTAAGGGCACTGTGTTCAGAGGAAGAGTCAGACCTAGAGCTGCATCTGCATCTTCTCACTCACACAGAAGCTAAGGATGGAGATGAGAGAAGAGAACCTTTGGGGAGTGGTTATCAGAAGATAGGACGTGCACAGGGATGGGTGGAAGGTAGTGATGGTGGTACAGAGGATGGTTAATGTGAACAGAACTGATGCTCTGCAGCTGGACAGGAATGCTCAGCACATTCAACTGCACACTTCAAGACCGCTATCAAAGATTTTGTTCCCAATACAGAGACGTAATCACTGTGCCAACGGCTGTCATCTGCTCGTTAAACGTAGTAAGCATGTAACAAAATAACACACCACACTCCAGAATATCAGTAACTAGTGTGTCAATAAACAGGTCTTAAAGAAAAGCATTCTGAATACATAGAAACGAGGGCTGGGCCAACACCTCATTTGGGGTTGACTCTGAGTCCTGTGTGGTTTCAAACCAGGAAAGAAACGATGGGGGGGGGGGGGGGCGCTGTGTCTCTAGATTTCCGAACTCGGGGCAGAAAAATCTCAATTAGCATTTGTCCTCTAGCTTGGACTCTCCAACTTCAAAAAGTTCTCACTTTCACTTTAGAGCCCGAAGCAACATTGGATGGGGACAGTCAAAACCAGGACAAACGCACAAGTAACGTCTTACTGCAGAGGGCGGATGAGACAATTCCGTCATACCTGTGTGCTCAGCTGCTCTCACACCGTCTCCAGCCCAGCATCCCTAATTGTGTGCTGAGCATCTGTTTCGACTGCCTCAGAACCGACTCCTGTGCCTTGAAGCCTTCCCACATCCCACCAGCTCCCTCATTCGAACCCTTCTACTGCTCCCAGAGGAGCCATCCTTAATTAAGGACCCATGCGCAGGATACCGAAGGGCTGCTTGTCGTTTTAATCCATACAAGTCTCCCCAGGGAGACCGCGGGGATGCATTATCTCCACGTTACAGATGAGGGGAGTAATCGTGAAAAGTCACACTGAAAGGAAGAGGTAGATGGATCCTGGGAACTGTGGAGATGACTCGGTCGGTAAACGTCTTGTTATGCAGATATGAAGATGTGAGCTCATTGCTTTGCACCTACACGGACCAAACCAAAACCAACACAAACAGTGGCATATGCTGGGGATCCCAGAGCTGGGGAACTGAAGACAAGAGGAACCCCGGGGCCTGCTGACTGACCAGCTGTCTTACTTAGGGTTTTACTGCTGTGAGTAGACACCATGACCAAAGCTTCTCTAATAAGGACAGCATTTAATTGGGGCTGGCTAACATTTTCAGAGGTTCAGTCTGTTATCATCAAGGCAGGAACATGGAGGCATCCAGGCAGGCATGGTGCACAGCTGAGAGGTCTACATCTTCATCTGAAGGCTGCTAGCAGAATACTCCCTTCCAGGAAGCTAGGGTGAGGGTCTTAAGGCCCACAGCCACAGTGACGCACCTACTCCAATAAGGCCACACCTACTCCAATGGGGCCACACCCACCCTAACGGGGCCACGCCTCCTAATAGTGCCACTTGCATATACAGATCATCTCAGGCAGCCTAGCCTACTGCTCCATCCCTAGGTCAGTGTTAGATCCTGTTTCGAAAATCCAGATGGATGGTACCTGAGGAACGACCCTTGAGGTTGTCCTCTGGCTTCCATACATATGCACATGAGCACACACAGAAGAGGCAGGTCCTAGAAAGGCCCTCAGGAAGTGCTAGCAAATGCCCAAACCCCACTTCCAAAGGGTTCTTAGAAGGAAAGCCTCAGGCATTCTTGGAACTCTGAAGGAAGGTTTCGTATCTGCAGAAGGTCAGCGTCTGGGGGAGGGGGGGAGCGACGCCAGCCGGATGCTGCGTTTCTATGCCTTGCAAGTTTTTCTCCCGTGTCTCACCTTCAGAGTGGTTCAAGACTGCAGGGAAGGCAATGTCTCCCAGCAGTGAGTGATACCTGAGCTCTGTGTGGTAGAAATTATTAAAAATCCCAAACCGGGGCTTCTACCTTGCCTTGTTCATTGAGTTCCTGGATGAAAGACACACTCACAGTCTTTATATTCTTAATATGCCTTAAGCCCCACAATAGCTGGGCAGCTGCCTACCCTCCATGTTGTTAGGATCTCCTTTCTTAACAATAACCCTGCATTATCGGCTACTATTTACTATGTTTTATATGGGCAGCTCTTAACTCCAATTGGCCAGCCCACACGGCCACGATTTTACGGCTTAGCTAACCCCTGGCAGCTCCCCTTTCTCCTCTCCTGCACGGTCTTCCTTCTTCTATGGTGGCTTCTTCCTCCTCCTCCCTCCTTGTGGACCTTTCTCTCCCCAAACCTAAGAAATCTCAACCCCGTCCGTCTATGTCTCTTCTGCCCAGTTATTGGCTATTGGCATCTTTAGTTACCAATCACAATTAACTGGAGGCGGGGGGCGGGGGGCAGGTAGGGTCACTCAGTGTCTTAGGTGTGGACTCTCTCATCTTTAGGGTAACCAGTCTTGGGGACCCTGAATTAGCATTAAAATACAAGCAACACTAGGCTAACCCACTACAGCTCTGCTCCCCAGACAGTGATTCAAAGGCGGGGTGGGGTGGGGGGGTGGGGGGTGGAGGCACAGGCAACATGACCTGTGTGAGCACGGGGTTAGGTGCCAAAGCAAGCCTTAGAGAATGCCCAAAGTAGGTCAGACCTGACTCGAGCATGCCACACTCCCCACAGAGTACACAGGACTTCAGCCTTTCACACAGCTTCCCGGTCTCTGCTGCAGACAAGGTACCTTGATTACTTATTGATGTAACATGAGTTTGTTACAGATGCTCACCTTTTGCAACAGAACAGTTTATCTTTGCTGCCAGTGCAGCTGGTGTGTGATGTGGCTTTGGGCTGTGCCACACTGAAACAATGAAGCCACTTTAAACGTGGCAGTTAGGAGTCTGGGGAGCTGAGGGTATAGTTCAGTTAGGAGACTACTCACTGAGCACACATGAAGACCTGAGCTCTATCCCCAGAGCTGTGTTGGTCCAGGTGTGGTGGTTCATGCCCTCCCTGCACCAAAGAGGTATAAGCAACAGGATCAGGAGTTCAAGGTCATCCTTGGCCACATAGTGAATTAGAGGCCAGCTTGGGTTACATGAGACCCCATTAAGAAAAAATGGGTGGTGGTGGGGAACTGGTGAAATGGCTTAGCGGTGAGCACTGACTGCTCTTCCGAAGGTCCTGAGTTCAATTCCCAGCAACCACATGGTGGCTCACAACCATCCATAATGAGATCTGACGCCCTCTTCTGGGGTGTCTGAAGTCAGCTACAGTGTACTTACTTATAATAATAAATCTTTGGGCCAAAGCAAGTGGGGCCAGAGGGAGCAGAGGTCCTGAGTTCAATTCCCAGCAACCACATGATGGCTCACAACCATCTGTACAGCTATGGTGTACTCATATACATAAAATAAATAAATATATCTTAAAAAAAGAAAGAATGGGAGAAGAAGAAAGAGGAGGCGGAAGAGGGGAGAAGGAAGGGAGGAGGAGGAGAGAGAGCGAGAAGAAAGAGAGAGACAGAGACAGAGACAGACAGAGACAGATGGAGACAGACAGAATGAGAATGAAAATTTGTGTTTCTGAAACTCAAGTAGGCCTGGCCCAAGTCTAAGCTTTGACCACTTAACTGGGTGACACTGGGCAAATCACATCACCTCCTCAAGCCTGAGTCTCCTCCCGTGCAAACAGGTGGTAACAATGTACCTAGTTGTTATGGTGCTGAGAAAACCCAGTGAGCCCAGAAATATAGAGAGTCTCACACAGCATAAGCTTCTAACAAGCAGGAGCCATTGCCTATCGAGCAGGTGAAGCTGAGCAAGCGCTTTAGTGAGCAGGGCTGATGGGCTGACATCTGCCATTATCCTCATGTTGAACACGTTGAGCGAATTACAGTGCTGTGTGTGTGTGTGGGGGGGGTTGTAATTACCTGGAAAGCTATCTTTTATTCTCCTGTAGTAACTGTCACCTCCGAGACTTACTGCCTCAGTCTGCAAACCTGGGCCTAGTCCTGGAAGCTTCTAGCCTCCATATAGTCTAATCTAGGTCTAGAATGTTGTCAGCCTCTGAGACTTGCTGCTGAATAAGCTCACCCTTTCTCGTTCTGAGCTCTGGCTGGCTGGTTTGACTCAGCTGTTCTGGCTCAAATTCCTCTTCCAAGCTGACTGAGTCAACCTGGCTTCTCTCAGCTTCTTAACGAATTGCTCTGCTTGGCCTCATACTTTAGTCTAATCTTCTGGCTCCTTCTCATTCTCTGGCTTATTCTGGCCTTTCCTGTGTCTAGTCTGTTCTCTCTGCAACTTTTCTCTGTAAAATTGCCTTTTTTCCCCCCTCTCCCTCTCCTTTCCACTCTCCCTCCCCCTCTCTTCACTGTCCCTCAAGTAGATTCCCTTTCCTTTCTCTTCTTGTGAGAATTGGGCAGATCCTATTCTGTCAAATCTTTCTCTGATTCATCACTTTTACTGCCACTCAAGTAGACATCACTTTGAAACACAGTTTGTGCTTCCTTCTACAAACTTTACCTTTATTGTTTGGAATTCAAGGTGTGTACTAAGGACGTGTCTGTATTCCAGCCTGAGGGATTAATGGTATGTGCTAAGGATGAACCACACAACTAGAAACAGGGTTTTTCCATAAATAATAACACAATCTTGGGGGTCACAATGGGACCAAATATCCTGCAACAATTATCCCAGAAACCCCCTGAGTAACTCCTTGTAAAAGCTAACACTTCAAAAACACCTGTTGTCTATCTCAGACATGAACCTGGGAGCTGTTAGGAGCATAAAAGACTCACACACCACACACATGTATATAGTAAAGATTTTTTCCTGTGTGGCTCCATTAAGAATCTGGAGAGAAAAACATTGAAATCATTTGCCAGGATTAAAGTTCTAGATGATAGGAATGAATTTTTTTTAAATTACTTGCTTGTTCCAACGAGCTCTTTGAGTAATAAACATTGTAAATTTCCACGGATAAATCTCTTGTTAGATCTCTTTGCGCTGAGTAATTTTGTGTTAGGTTTGGCTTCAGATATAATTATGTGTCTTAGTGACAAAGTATATTTCCTGGTGTCCAGGGTCTCTAAAACATAGGAGGGGACAGTGACAGGTCTACAAAGCTTGGAGATGCCGTGAACCTGTTGAACCCATTTCTTCAATTTTTAAAAATTTCTTTTATTCAAAAAATTTCATAAGATACATTTTCGTCCTATTTTCTTCTCCCCACCTCTTCCCTGATCTTCCACACCTCCCTAAACACCCAACTTCTTGTTCTCTTTCTCTCAAAACAAAACAAAATCAAAACAAACAAAAAACAAGGCAAAAAATGTCAAGATGAAACAAAAGCCTGCAAAACAAACAAACACACAAACAGCAATCATGGATTTAATTGTATTGGCCACTACTCCTGGGCATCTATTGACTGCAGCCCAGGAAAATCGCCTTTCGGAAGAATCCTTTTGGCTGAAGAAGGGCTCTCCAGGGTGGCCAGAGAGAGAAGTGGTAAGAGGTCACTGGGGCTCCAGGTCTATTTATGAATCAATTCTGAACAATACTCAGCCACGTGGGTACTGAGTACCTGCTGAGCCAATCATGGGAAAGAGCAGTTCCCCAAGGATTCCACAAGGGCACTCCACTTAGCATCTTGCAAGAGCACCTGTATCTGCTGTCTAGAACCATTTATCCCTTCTTGGTGGAAGATATAAAACCACCAGGAGGGACTGGGGAGGTAGCTCAGTTGTGGGGCTTGCCTTGAAAGTGTGAGGCTTGGAGTTTGATTACTAGAATATCTGGTAGATGCCTGGCATGGTGGTGTGCATGTCTAAGCTCTGAGATAGCTATCTGATGGGCAACCATTGTAGCCCGTAAGAGGTTCAGTCATGAGAGACCTTGTCCCTCAATGAAAATGCAGATGGCACCCGATGAAGGAGACTCAAAGTTGTGTTCTGTTTTATATACACATACAACACACATATCACACACAACACACAAAACCACAAACCACACACATACACCACCACCACTACACACACTGTCTTAGTTTGGGTTTTATTGCTGTGGAAAACACACCCTAACCCCGGCAACTCTTCTAAAGGACAACATTTAATTGGGGCTGGCTTACTGGTTCAGAGGTTCAGTCCATTATCATGGTGGGAAGCATGGCAGCATCCAGGCGGGCATGGTGCTGGAGGAGCTGAGAGTTCTGTATCTTGATCCGAAGGTGGCCCGGAGAGACTGGCTTCCACACGCAGCCAGGAGGAGGCTGTCTTCTGCATTGGGAAGAGTCTGAACATAGGAACATCAAAGCCTACCCCACAGTGACGCACTTCCTGTAACGAGACCACATCTCCTCCAGTAATGCCACGCCTCCTAATACCCACTTCCCATGGCGACACACACACACACACACACACACACACACACACCCCACCCCACCCCCCCGGGTCAGCTTCCCAACCAACATAAATCTTCTGCCTCCCAACGGTAAAGTACACACAAAGTGTTCTGACCTTACTTCCTAATCATCTCCTCGCCCTCATTTTTTTTTTTTAGGTTCTCACGAGGAAAGGAACAATTTCAGAACTCGTTCACCTGCCGTTTTGTAGAGATCCCCGAGTCTGCATTTTTTTTAACTGGACCTCGAGTGTCTTTACTCTTAAGAGTTAAGAGTCACAGGCAAGGGCCATAAGTGATGATCTCAGAGGGGACGTTAGCTGGCTGTCAATATAGCCACCTGCTCAGTAGAGTTTACGGCACATACGACACAAAGACTGTGTTCCAGTATACAGAACAGGCCTACTTCCTGCCCTGATGGGGGTGGGTGTCTGTGTTACGGGCAAGAGGACATTTTGTTCATTTTCTTATAGAACGAGAGAGCTAGACTGTTTAATTGGCCAAATCCACGTGATTTGCTTAACGCAACTCAAACGTGATTTGAAAGCTAAGAAATAAGCACTTCAGGAAGAAAGCCTCAAGAGAGTGTTCAGTTCCACAGTTGTTATCAAAAGAGGCCCCCTCTGTCAGGAAGAGGGCACAGAGGTAAACTAGAGTAGCACAGAGCACAGGTAGCACACCCTGTGAGCCCAGGTGCTTAGAAACCGTGGGGACCCTAAGACAGGACCTTTCTCTGGAGCCTGGGAAACCTAATATAAAAAGTCCCACGCAGAGATGCTGTCAGTCATAGCTTAGATGACTGAGGATGGATTTGTTGAAGTCAGGCGGGTGACATGACCACAGTGATGTGAGCAAGGCTCTTCTCCAACTTCGAGTGACCCAGGAGCCCGGGCACCATCAACTGAGCTCAGGCCTCTCTCTCTCCTGGGAGGGAGAAGTACGATAGCATTAACCACTTGCTATTCCAGTGCAGCAACTTTGGCAGGAAGGACAGATCTCTGGAGTCCATGAAAGCCCGAGGATCAGGGGCCGGGCGGAAGGTTGAGAGGAAGATGCTGAATGGCTCTTCTTGGTCATGTGACTCCAAGCAGCCTTCTGATTGGTCAGGCCTGCTTGTGGCACTCATACGGAAGTGGCAGGTCGGGGCTTTTGTCATTAAAGTTCTTGTTACGACAGATAGGGTGCCTGCTAGTCTAGCCTGCCTGGTGAATTGTAAGCTTGTAAGAAAGAGACCCTGTCTCAAGAAGCACGGTGGATAGTTTCTGATGAACGACACACAAGGTTAACTTTCGACTCCACATGCGTGCGTCCGTCCGCCGCATCTGGAACACACACACACACACACTCAAAGACACAGTCAGCCTACAGCCTGTCTGTGAGGAGAGTGCGGTTCATTCAGTACTCGATCCATATTCCCTCCCAGTTTCCTGAGTATTCCACAGAATCCTCAGTTGTCACCATTTCCCGGGTGAAATGTCTCCAGTTACCGTCTAGGTCTTTTCCTAGTCTTAGCTAACTCATGATGGGCTGGCTATTTGTGAAGGTTGGGGACTGTAAATTATGCATCAGAACGTGTATTTACCCCTACAAGGAGGGAGAAAACACACAACCCACCACATGTGTGGTAGGCTAACCCTGGCTTCCCATAACCTCCTCCATCTGGTGGCCGCTCCTCCATCTGGTGGCCGTGACCTCGTATGGCCTCCCCCCCTTTCCTACTAAATAGTGCTAAACAGGTTGACCGGTTAATGTCTCACATGGACATTAACATTAACACTTTGTGGTGGAAATTGTGGCTTGTGACTGAGTTTACGGTTGTGAGATCTTTTAAGACCTCAGACCTCATGCGTAGGCCTTTCAGACAACAGAGTTTACAGGAACTTTGGGCATGGTCCCTCAGGGGTCTGGGCATTCATCTTAAAGAGGTCTGTGGGTGACACTTTTGTCTAACTGAACGAAGGACAATGAGACTAATGGGAAACACAGCATTCAGAATAATTGTATTCGTAATGAGCACTGTCAGGTCCACCAGAGGAACATCAAGTGGGGAGGTGTCTGGAGCATGCAGGAAGCCAGTCAAAAACTGGAGTTGCAGATACAGGTTACTACTGGTCCTGGAACATCAGTGATGTGGTGGGGGTCAGAGCCCAGACTCCATGACGGTTCCCAACACCCCCAAGACACTCCTCTCCCACTTGGGATAAGACTGATCTCTACTACTACTGGGGGGGGGGTGACAGTTTGTGACACTTAAGAGCCACCTCACCCTTCTGGATTACCTGTTTTAGAGGACACCAGAAGCTACATCACAACAATGTTCAGCAGTCATTTAGAAATGCCCCTATGACACGTGAGACCTTTTCCTGTCATGTGATGGGGCATCCCGGAAGGGCTAAATGAGATGCTATTTAGGACACGTTCTGAGGGGCCCACGGGAGTGCTCAGTGACAGTGGTACTTGCCTTGAGGGTCAGTAACCCTCTCGCATGGATATCTTGTGGTGCTCCTGGCCTGAAAGCCTAAGATAGCTGAGCCACCTTCCTCAGAGAGCCCAGAGACAGACTACAAACATACTGTTCTAAGAGCAATGTGGCCCTCCTCTTTATGGGGGAGATTCCGTGGGTAAGAGCTCCCCCAACACTACATCCTTTATGTTCTCAACACACACTGTGAGACGAACTACTTCAGAAAAAGGGCCAGTGTGGTCAGTTCCACTTCCCAGGCATAGAGAAACAAGCTCTCCAAAGACTGCAGGTGCTTGGTAAGGACAATCAAATGTTGACGATGTGTGCCTCATGGCATCAAGTTCAGGACATCCCCCAAAGTATCCATCCTCCATTCAACAGGGACCATGCAGCTATTAGATGCTCAGATTCTCCCAGAATAACTCTGTGCACCATCCACTGCAATATCCCATCTACTGCTTCCTGCAGATGAAACTTCGGCACAGCAAAGACTTTCTTCTTCCTCCTCTGGTTCCTAAGCAACTATGCAAGATAAACATCTTCCGCGGCTGTTCATCGGGTGGCCAGACACTGCTGTCGCTGTTCCTCACTGGAAGCTGCCTTCAGAGCCCATACTCTCCCCAGCAAGCAGCATTGCAGGGAGCTACAGTGTGATTTCACACAGCGCACACTGCTGAGGGCTCCTGGGAAATACTCAAAAGACATTCCAGAAACTTCAGCAACAATAGGTCCTCCATAGAGAATGCTCCCGAGGAAGAGACCCTTCGGAAGGAATGTGTGGTGACCATACTGGTAACAATGGTGATGTGCGTGCGTGTGTGCCTGTGTGTATGTGTGTGTGTGCGTGTGTGTGTGTGCTATAAACATCTAATTTAATCTTCAGAAGGGTCCTCTGCAGCAGGCTATCTCTCTGTTTCAATACAAATAGGACCCATGGTCACACAGGTGGGATGCCCTTGTACCACCAACAGCAGAGGTTTTAGAGGATCCTAAAACCTATGCTATACACAGCTAGCTCCTCCCTGGAAGAGACACTGCTCCTTGAGATTGGTCTGCTAGGGATAAGACCCAAGCGCCAGTGTGGGCTATTCCATATCAGTCTGGATCTCACTGTTTTATGCACGTGAAGTATGTGAGGTGATCACAGGTTCTTCTTTGGCTTCTGAGATATCCAGAGCTCCTAACCCAGCTTACACTCTTTCCTGGCTTCAGAGTGACTTCTTGTTGCACTCCAGTTTAAGGACACAGAAACTAACCTTCCAACTTACCTTTGTGTCTTCTTGTGTCCCAACAGGGTCAGTTGAGACAGAGGAAAGTAGTGAATATTTAATCTAAGAATTCATTTTTCCTTTTTTTATTAGCATGGGTTAAGTATGTAAGAGTTTCATTATGACATTTTTGAACATGTATATAACGTAGTTCCATCGGATTCACCCCACACCCTTTTTTGTCCCATTCCCAATCTCTTCCCAACTAGATTTCTTTCTAAACTCTGTGTGTGTGTGTGTGTATGCCCCCAAAGAGTTTCATTAAGCTTGCTTACAGGAGCATGGGACAACTTAGAAGTGACTAAACCACTAGAGAAAGCGTCTCCTCCCCAGAAACCACCAACTACCTTCAGCTTTTCAGGGAGGAGCGGGTATCACGAGCTTCTCTCCTTCCTGTGGCAGAATGGTGATAAGCCTGATATGCAGTCTAGTATAGGCAATCCCGGTTACCGTTAGGTCATGAGGACAGTAGTCATGTCATTCTCAGGAGACAGACTCCCCAACACCACCACTCCAGCTTTTGCATCCTTTCCACCTGTTTTGCTACAAAGTCCCATGAGGTCTTGAGGGAGTGTCCTGTCTCTGGGTCAACACTCAACACTTCCATCCATTCTGAATCTTGGAAGTATCACTGGTGCCCACAGCAGAGAGAGGCGTCTCTGGTCACAGCTGAGAGTAGCCCTAAGCTACAGATATAAATGTAAGAATTTAGATAGCAGCTTCATGGGCACAGCTGTATCCAGCAAAATAACCGTAGTCGGCCACACTTGGCCTATGACCTCTCTATCCATGAACTTCTGGCCAGGTTTACAGTACCAGGAACAAACTCCCTCCCATGGAGCCAGCCTCCAATCCAATTCTGAAGTAGTTGGTTATTCCCCTAACACACATGCCACTGTTGCACTAGAAGGTCCACCTTTCCCAGTACTGGTAGCACTGTATGCAGGGTTCAGGGCTGGGTAAGAAGACTCTTTTCCTCCAGCAGCTTGTATAGATCCTTCTGGAACTATGAAATCTAGCAAGCAGGGAGGATGCTTCCAGTTGAATTCCAGTTGTATTTCTCTATGTGCTTCGGTTAAGGTGTATGGTACCTTAGGCAATAGAGTCTTACTACCTAGTTCTGGTGGACAACCAAGAGTGTTGGCAACAGCCAATACTGTTTTGGAGGCTCCAGGAGTCTCCCTGATCAACATAAGGAGGTAGCCCATCTCTGGCCATGAAGTTTAAAGACTCATTGTTAAGAAGTAATTTGGAGACCCAGGAAGGGTACCAGATAATGTGACACATCTTTCAAAACCTGCATCCTTGAAAACCACCCCCAGGATGGAGGCTCAGCTCCTGTTGATAGCTTTTTGTTTCATATGGACAGGATTGTGGAAGGAGGGATCCAGGTCAGAACAGAAAGTGCCAAGAGTAGGACCAGAATGCCATCCCACAGAATGAACTCTGAGTCTTGGCCTCCAGACTTTCTGCCATGACCGTGGGCTTTAAACCACTCTACCACCTCCTGCAGGTCAAACGGCTGAGGCTCGTAGCCTAGCTCTTTCTTGGCTTTCTCTAAGCTGAAGTAATGCGTGAGGCCAGTTTTATACACCTCAGTGCGGGTGAGGAAGGGCTGGAAGTTGTAGAGCCTGCCCACAAGGAAGTGGGTCATCTCTACCAGGAAAGCAAAGCAGTAGATGAGGGTTAGCGGCAGGCGGGTGGATGGGAATGTGTAGCCCAGGCCCTCAACCAGCGGCCTAAAGAACTCAAAGTTATTTACAGGTCTACCATCTGAGATGAAGTAGGGCTGCCCAGAGGCAACGTGACCTTTATCGGCTTTCAGAGCCTCAAAGGCCAGTATGTGAGCCTTCGCCAGGTTATCCACGTGGACAAACTCAACCAGGCTCTGGGGATCCCCATATACAAATCTGAACAGGCCCCTCTCAATGTAACTCACTATCCTGGGAAGGTGTCTTTGTTCTCCAGCCCCATAGATACCAGCTGGCCTTAACGCGCAGGTTCGGAGTATACCATTGCCTTGCTTGAAGGCCAAGCCATTGGCTTCTAGAACCTTCTTCTCTGCGATGGATTTGGTCCTGGAGTAGTGATCCGGGTGCAGGTGAAGAGGCAGGTAAGGCAGAGACTCGTCCCCGTTGCTGATGACTTGACCTCCAAAGATGACATTGAAGGTGCTCGTGTAGACTAAGCTGGGCACCCCTCTCTCCAGGCAGGCCTGGAGGATGTTCTCTGTGCCACCCACGTTGACCTCTTCAATCTGGGTCTTGTTCAGTTGCTCCCTCCCAGACATGCCGTAAGAGGCAATGTGGAACACACACGCAACCTCAGCATCCTGGAATGCCGTCTCCACGTCAGAGAGGCGGCGGATATCTCCGCGGATGAATGTGATTCCCTCTGGAAGGTTCTGGGCTGGTTCGATGATGTCAAACAGAATCACATGGACTCCTTTCTGGTTCAGAGCGCAGCCAAGGCTGAGGTGAGGAAAGATCAGGGTTAGGTCAGGTCACCCTTCGGCTGTGTCTAAAAAAAGTGTAGGAAATGGGGTAGGGCTCGCCTGGGTCATGCTTACTCATCCTGAGTCACTTACCTTGTGTATTCATCGCTCCGGGTCTTATTTATATTTTGAAAAAAACAGGGACTCCCCCTCAACAACGTGAATCACAACAATGTCTCTGTGACAGAGTGCTTACTGTGATTTAAAGGTGTGCCCATCTCCCACAGGCTCAGGTTGTTAAGCACTTGGTCCCCAGCTGGTGGCGCTGTTTTGCTGGAGAAAGTGGGCTGCTGGAGGCGGGCCTTGGGATTTGATAGACAGACCCAGCCTCCTGTGGCTTTTCTGCTTCCTCATTTCAGGGGCGCTGTGAGCAGTTGCCTCACATTCCTGCCGCCATGCCCCAGCCCTCGTGACCTGTATTACTTTAAACCATGAGTCCAGCTATACGGTTGCCCCTTAAATTGTTTCTTGTTCTATATTTATTTGGTCACAGTGATGAGAAAGAAAAAAATGAATACAGTTGTCTTTAAAGATATTATCTTTGGTGACATGAATAGTCACCAGGCCCCAATTTACAGGTTTTAAAAATAATGTTTCTTGAAGTGGAATAAATCTGTTTTTCAATTTTCAAGCCTGAGCAGTGAGCACAATAATTCGCTTTTGTTTTAGAACTACATAAACATGTACATGCATATAAACATGAGAATCGAAAACTATCCACTAGAAGAATTCCATGAGGGTATTTTGTAGATGAACTGACCGGAAGCCAAAATATCCTCCTCCTCCAGTAATGAGGACGGTTTCCTCTGGGAACCTTGGGGAGTCCATACGAGACAACGAAGGGACAACTGGACCTGCAGGAGGATGGCACAACATTATAAACATACTTCTTCTTTGTAAACAAGAAGAACGAGAACAAGGTGGTTGGCCCGTTGCTCAGTGGAGGCACATGTACCCTGCATGTGTGAATCTCTGGTTATATGGCCAGCGCTGAGAAACCCAAACCAAACAACAGAATACATTAATGCAGGAGATACTCTGAGAAATGTGGCTCCGGTCACAGGTCGGCCACTTTAGCCACACCCCCTTACTCCTTGGCTTTCAATTCCTTCCGGTGTAATATAAACATAGACGCGTCTTCCTTGCCTACCCGACACAGTTAATGTAAGAATTATTCAGAAAACTGGGCAAAATGGCGTGGAGGATGACAGCTGGGTCCCATGAAGCAAGTGCTGTCACTATGCTACAAGAAAATCTGTGAAGACTGGGACATGAGGCCCTCTTTAATAGCAAAGGGTGACCTTAGAACAGTATATGTGCCTGTGCGCATACATATATGTATTGATTTCTACGTGTATTAGAGTTTTGTTCTTATGTATTCATCTATACATGGGCATGAAGTATGGGAGGGGATCAGAAGATGTCAAATGCCCTTGAATAGAAGGTACGGACAGTTGTGAGCTGCTATGTAGGGGCTGGGAATGGACTCTGGGTCCTCTGGAAGAGCAGCTGGTGCTCTTAACCTCTGAGGCATCTTATCTTTTGCACTGTTTGGGTTTGAACAAGGCACTCACATATGCAAGGCATGTGTTCCCCCACGGAGTCACATCCCAGTCCTGTTTTCTGAAAACAGAATGCTCCCACTTGGAACTGGATTGGCCATGAGAGCAAAGGTTCCTCATGATGGGGACTACTGACTGATATTTCCAGACTTCTGACCTCCGCCCCATGACTGTCTCAACCACCCACTCTTCTGCCCAACCACCCACTCTTCTGTCATCCATGCACTCTGCAGAATGCCAGCTCACTGGTATATCCTGTTCTTAGCACAGTGTGACCCAGGGCTCCTCCAGATCCGGGCCAGGTGTAGCATCCTCAGGAGTGAGGTTTTCCTCGGAGAGGTCTCAGCTCACATCACCTCAGTGCTCCTCACCCTGCAGCCTCTCTGCCTTCTTCAAAGCAGGCTCCATGTCTAACTGTGTCCCTCTAAATTGTCACGCCTCTTTCCCTAGAATGAAAATTCAACGGAAAAGGGGTCCTTCCCTCTCCCACGGGGGCATTCCTTCACCAAACCCAGAAACTGACAGATTTCCCAGGAAATATTTGCTAAACTCTGGGTGATTCTTATCAACACAAAACACATCCAATTTAGTAAAACTGTGACAGATACAAGCCAGCTGAACTTCCTGAAGAGTGTACAGAATGGGACAGATTCCAGGCTCAGTGACACAGGGTGCTGGCACTGTGGCACTCATTGTGGGGACAGACTTCTGCTGACATCCAAAGAACAAGACGAGTACCTGAGACTTCTCAGGAGGAGAGCTTTGTTTCGGTTCGTAGCTGAAGGAGTGTAAATCTGAGGCTAGCTGACTCTGTTGTTCTGGAGCCTGTGATGAGGCAAAGCATCAAGCCAAGGCTCACCCCATAGGGGATGAAAAGCAAAGCAAGAGAGGAAGAGGCTGTGAAGGATATATATCCTCAGTGACCTAACTTCCTCCCTCTGGGTATCGCCTCCTGAAGGTTCGACCACATCCCTACCATGGTGCCATTGGTGGGATGGGGCCTAAAGCACATTGGATAATTGTGGGGAGCCTTCGGGGGGCCGCTTGGCAGAAATCTGGCATAGGCCAAAGACAAGGAAATGGGCTTTAGGCAAGATTCTGACATTAGGCCATGACAAGGAAGTAAGTTCAGGCAGGAGTCTAATTTCAGGCTAGAACAGGGAAATAAGTTCAGGCAGGAATCTTAATTTTAGGGTAGAGCAAAAGAAGTAGGCTTCAGGCAAGAATTTGATTTTGGGTTTGGAGAGGGAGGTAGACTCAGATATTTTGGTCATCTTGATAAACCCTTAGAAACAGTGATTGCAGGAGTGACCATGGGACTTTGCTTATTGCCTTGCTTGTTCCTTGACTATTTGTGTTTATTGTACTGTTGGCCCTTATTATTTGCATGTAATCAAAATGGTATAAAAGCAGATTGGGAAAAAAATAAACCCGCCTCAGCCTCAGAACTGGCTGGGGTCATGCTACAATGTTGTCTAATTGTCTTTTTTCTTTTTAATCCTCATTCCTGCGCTGGAGAACCTGTTGACTGATGGAGCTCGGTCAGACAATGAAAACGCAAGTCATAACACAAGATCAATGGCGAAACAAAATTACCTTTTGTAGAGATATAGCAGAGTGTTGCAGGAACACAGAAGGTGGGGGCTTATTCTGACCCTAGTCAGGGGTCAATTCCTGGCAGAAGAAGCTCAGAGCTGAGTTTGGACCACAGGAGGATTCGGGAAGACTCACACGAAGTGGAGGGTTTGTACAGGCTTGGGGCAGATCACAAATAGCTTGAAGTGTTGTGGGGGAGGCTAGGCTAGACAGGTGATGTAGGGCTCCATGTAGCTGTGGTGGCTGGGATGGAACCCGAGGCTATCATGTCCAGATGTACTTGGGGAAGGAGGCCTGTTGGAACTGGCATAGAAACAGCCTTGTGTTCCCTTCTGAGGAGTCTCAACTCCATTCTGTAGATAACCGGAAACTTTGGTTGGTTTATAGCAGAGTATCCATGCTTTCTGATCAAGAGTGGGCTTCCAACTGAGGAAAGGAAGAGGCTGGGGACAGAGTCCAGGCAAGAGGTGACAAGGGGCTACATTGGAGGGGTGTTGGTAAGGGCTAAGGACTAGCACACTCAGCTGGGACCAAGGAGATGAGATGGAAAGACGAGGAGGCCACGGCAGGTAGCACATAGGAGAAGCTGGAGGAAGGTGATGATTCTGACGGAGGGATGCTGGAAATTATCTACCTTGTAAGAAAGAAGAGCTTCCACTATGGGGGCTGGGGAGACGCTCAGTTGGTCAAGTGCCAGTCTAGCAAGTACAAGAAACCCGGTTTATACCTAGATCTCATGTGATGGGAGTCACGGCATGTACCCGTGATGCCAGGGCTGGGGAGGTGGAGAGAAGATCGATGGGGCTCTCTTGTTAGTCAGCCTAGCCTAACTGATGAGCGACGGATCCCGGTAAGAGATCCTGCCTTAAAAAACAAACAAACAAACAAACAAAAACCACAAAAAAAAAAAAAAGAATCAATGTGAATGGTACCTGAAGAATGGCACCCAAAGACAGGCAGGCAGGCAGAGATATGTGTGTGTGTGTGTGTGTGTGTGTGTGTGTGTGTGTGGTGCCCATGAGTGTGCCCATAACATGTCATGGCTAACGAGATGCCAGATAGCAGAGTTCAAACGATTTTAAATATCCCCATAGAATAAATACTATTGAAAAGGACCCAAGCAGAGGAACACTCCTCCACTGCTGGTGGAATTGCAAGCTGGTACAACCACTCTGGAAAACAATCTGGCGGTTCCTCCGAAAACTGGGCATGACACTCCCGGAGGATCCGGCTATACCACTCCTGGGCATATACCCAGAGGCTTTACCTGCATGCAATAAGGACACATGCTCCACTATGTTCATAGCAGCCTTATTTATAATAGCCAGAAGCTGGAAAGAACCCAGATGTCCCTCAACGGAGGAATGGATTCAGAAGATGTGGTATATCTACACAATGGAATACTACTCTGCAATTAAAAACAATGAATTCACGAAATTCCTAGGCAAATGGTCAGAACTTGAAAATATCATCCTTAGTGAGGTAACCCGATCACAAAAGAACACACATGGTATGCAGTCACTGATAAGGGGATATTAATCCAGAATCTCCAGAATACCCTAGACACAATTCGCATATCAATAGATTTCTAAGAAGATGGAAGGAGAGACCCCTGGTCCTGGAAAGACTGGATGTAGGGGAACGCCAGGACAGAGAAACGAGAGGGGGTTGAATGGAGAAAAGAGGGAGGGAAGGGGGCTTATGGGACTTTCGGGGAAGGAGGAAATGGGAAAGGGGAAATGATTTGGAATGTAAATTTTTTAAAAAAAAAAGAAAAGAAAAAAAGAAAAGAAAAATAAATAAATAAATAAAATACAAAAAAAAAAAAAAAAAGAAAAGGACCCAAGCATAAGTAAGGCTAATTAAAAACTTGTGACAGAGGAATATTTGGAATAGCTCTCTGCTCTTCTAACCACTCATTCTAGTTCAGTCAGAAGGCCTGGGGGCCAGGAATGTCCAGTCACAGGCAAACTCAGCAACTTGCCAGGCCTATTGACATGACGTTACCCCTCCTTACCTTCCAGCTAGTTCCAGAGAGATCTGAGGCAAGATCCTGCTGAATTGATCTATGGGAGGGCCGAAATAAAAAGGTTAAAAGCATTCGTAATTTAGCAAGACAAACATCATCGGAAACAAAGCTTTCCCTCCAGGTCTAGAAAGTCTTCTGAGGTCAGGAGCCACGAAGGGGGGTGGAGGTGGGGGTGGGGTGGGGGTGAGGGGTGGGGGTGGGGGTGGGGGTATAGGGAGCCACCTCACCCATAACAACAATAAGAACATTAAAAACCGAGAGGGGGAGGGGCTAGAAGTAAGAACTTTGCTATGCAAGTATGAAGCTCTGAGTTCCAAGTTCAGATGCCCAGCACCTACCCAGAAGCCAGGCCTGGCTGAATGTGCCTTGTAAGCCCCAGTATCAGGAAGGGAGGCAAGAGACAGACTGATCCTGGGTGCTCAGTGGCCAGCCAATCTTGCTGAAAAAGGGAACTTCTCATCCAGTAAAAGGCTCTGTCTCAAAAAAAGAGGGTGGAGAGTAGTGGATACGGGACCCCTTCTGGTTTCCATATGTGTGTGCATGAGCACACACCCATACCCATACGTGTACACACACCAAAAACATGTGTGCATATGCCACACATAACATATACCTCATGGTGTGTGCAAGCAAACACACGCGTGAGCGAGCGTGCTCGCGCACCAACACACACACACACACACACACACACACACACACAGAAGGGGGGAAGAAGAGGGGGAGGGGAGAGAAGGAAGAGAGACAGAGACAGAGATATCTTAGCAAAAAAAGTCCATAGAAAACCCACAAAATCCCCTTGAGAGATAAGCCAGGAGGAAAAATTATCTCTCCATCCTCCCGACGCATAGGACTTCTGTTTTATTACTTGGCTTCCATCTGACTCCTCCCAGGGTCACACTGTATATTTGCAACTGCTGGGAGGCTCTTCCAAAATGTAGCTTTGCTTGGTAATTGCTTTTCTGTTGGGATGGGGGCGTGGGGGGGGCGCAGCATTCGACCTGAGCTGTCATTTTCTCAGGAACAGGTTAACGTGTTAAGCACATGATTAAGGAAAAGGAATCTTAATTACAAACGGGAGGCCGAAAGAGGGAAGTTTCAAATAGGCCTGACCTCCTGATAATGCTAAGGTAAAAGCAAGGGTAACAGTCGGCTTCTCACAGCGAGTTAGAGGTAGAGAGTGATGAAATATGACCTGGAGTGTTTTCGATTTACAAAGACCTAATTAAATCTAAGGCAATAAAACCTGAGATTATGCACGCTGTTCTTCCAGCCCCATGGTTCAAAGCCACGATGCCGCTTGCCCTCCAGCACAACACCTCGGTGCAGACGGGGAACCACAATTAGCATTTGGCCAACAGCAACTAAAGCAGAAAGAGTTTAAGACATCCTAATGGCTAGATATTTTGTTTTTGTGGCGCTGGGGAGGGAACCCAGGGCCTTGTGTGCTAGGCAAATACTCTCCCGCTGAGCTAAGTTGCCTTGCATGCCAAAAAACCAAACGAAACAAACAAAAAAAACCTGGCTAACAACAGCAACTGGGCTGGAGAAGAAGTTCAGGAGGAAATCTCCAGATTCCCTTCTCCTGCATAAATGGGGCACAGCAGGGCAAACCTCAAATTCCTGCTCTCGGGAGGTAGAGACCGGAGATTCAAGCTAGAGAGTTCAAAGCCAGCACGTTCAACAACAGCAACAACAACACCCCAAACCAAACTAAAAAAGAATCCGTGCTTTCATACAGATAAAACATCTACCTGTCATCCTAGTGCCGGGGAGCCAGAGACAGGAGATTCACCAGTTCAAGTTCATCCTGAGCTACAGTGAATCTGCCGTCACCTTATATGGGCCAGGCCTTCCTACCCAGCCACACGCTCCTTTCACCTATATATCTGTTACCCAAAAAGCGCAGTTCTTTTACAGTGCTGACAATAATGGAATGAAATGGAGTGGTGTTTTCTTCTTCTTGTTGTATTTGCATTTCTAATAGTCCTTGTCCTCTCTGCAACTTGAGTGCCTCCCTCCATCTTGCAGTAAGCATGCAAGCCACCCCATCCTACCTTAGTGGTGTCTCCTGCCACTTCCTAAGCCCTCAATGTGTCAGGCACTACGCTACAACTTGTTTCTGAATTATGTCACCGAGGGAGCTGGAGAGATGGCTCTGAGGTTAAGAGCACTGACTCTGTTCTTCTGAAGGTCCTGAGTTCAAATCCCAGCAACCACATGGTGGCTCACGACCACCTGTAATGAGATCTGATGCCCTCTTCTGCTGTGTCTGAAGACAGCTACGGTGTACTTAGATATAATAATAAACGAATCTTTAAATAAATAAATAAAGTCACTGAGTGTTCATCACTGACCTAAAGAGACAGCACTGTGTCAGAACTCACCCTTAGCTACCCTTCTTCTTCTTCTCCTCCTCCTCCTCCCTCTCCCCCTCTTCCTTCTCCTCCTCCCCCTTTTCTTCCTTCTCTTCTTCCCTTCCTCCCCATTCCTCCTTCTCTCCCTCCTCCTCCTCTTCCTCCCCATTCTCCCCCTTTTCCTCCCTTTCTTCACTTTTTTATTTTATTATTTCAAAAAATTATATGCTTGTGCATGTCTATGTGAGTGTCTGCTGTGTATGTGTTCACCAGAGCCATGACAGGGCATTGGATCCCCTGCATTTGGAGTTATAGGGGCTGTGAAACACTGAATATAGGTTTTGGGAGCTGAACCCAGATCCTCTGAAGGCTGAACCATCTCTTTCCAGGCCCAGCCATTTGTTGTCAGTCAGTCAGTTTGTTTGTTTGTTTGTTTTGAGGCAGGGTCTCTCACTGCCTGGATTTATTGATTTGGCTCAGCTAACTAGTCAGTGAGACCCAAGGATCTATCTCACTCCACCTTCCCAGGGCTAGGATTTCACATACATGCCCTCATGGCCAGCACCCCATCTCATGCTTGCATGACAAACACTTTATGGCAAGTGCCTAGCCATCTTCTCATCCCTGCAAACATTTTATAGTCACCATTATCAATCTGTTTTTCAAATTACCATGGAAACTCTATGTGAATGTAGACTCCTTCTCTAGAACCGTTTTCAGGGACAGAGAACGCCTGGTAGACTAGAGCCTAGTGATCTGGGTGGGATGAGCTCTCCACAACTTTTCTAACTGCCCTGGTCCTCTCTGCTAGTCTCAAAGCTCCTTCTGTCTGACAGTCAGCAGGCCTGCCGCTCCATTCTACCCTAGTTGTGTCTCCTGCCATTTCACAAGTGCCAGGTACTGCACTACAATGTGCTTATAAATTATGTCACTAAGTGCTCATCACTGGCCTAAAGAGAGAGGGCTAATCAGTGGTCCCGTTTTACAAGTGAATAATAAACTCAGACCCAGAGACCGAATGAACAACTCCAAGTCCCATAGGTAGTGAGTGGATACAGGGTCTAGACCAAGGGACACCTGACTCCACCACTCATGTCCCAACCACAGCAGTCCCAGAGGGCTGGGCAGAGTCTGTGACCTGAAGCAATAGGTGTGTAGTGCACATTGATCTGGATTGTGTACGATTTCACAACCAGCACATTGTGCAATGGCTCAGGAAGGCAAAGGAGGAACTTCTTCATCTATTCCCATGAGGCAGTGGGGGTGTGTGACACAGCATTAAAATTCTTATATTGGGAATCATGAAATACGAGTCCTGGACTTAGATCTACCGTCAGCTACTTGTGTGACCCTGGACAACTTTTTAACCTTGCCTCCTCCTCCCTACAAATCACAGCAACTGTGGCACACTCCTTTATTACAGATAAGGAGTTTTAAAGGTATACCACTGATGCTTAACCACAGTTCTAAGGCGGCAGCAATTAAACTCATCAGATTTGGTGATACTTACAACCGTAGTCCTTAGATTTCTCTTGTCACCCTCGAGAACCATCCGTCACCTTCAGCAACTATTAGCCATCCTCAGCTGTCATTTGTCACCCTTAACTACCAGCTATCATCAGCACCCACTACTCGTCATTCTCAAATGCCACCTGTTACCCTCAGTGGTCACCTTTAGTTCCTTTCACCCTCAGGCGGCTTGTCACAAGCCCGCCGAAGTGCGTTTAGGACCGCCCTGCCATCCCAGAATAGGGACCCCGTGGATGACGACAGCCCTTGCGACCCCGGTCCACTCACAGAGGCAGACGACAGCGTGGCTTGTAGAAGCAAGACGAAAGAGCCTCTGGTGCCTTGCAGCCCCAGTTCTGGGGTAAAAGCTGTCAAACTGGCTCCTAAAGTCGCTTCCGGGTCTCTCTAGGAAGCCCGGAGGTTCCCTCCTCTCTATGATAAGCAAGTGATTTCTCAGTTTTAAACTCTGTTGAGGCGGTTCACGGTTATTCTCGCCCAATTTTCCAGCGGTGTGTTTCAGAGTCTTTCGAGAGGGTCATCCAGACTCCTCTTCCAACCTTCAGTTTTTGCTTCCAGGCTTCCACCTCTCTGTGTATTCCTATTAATGAGTGCAGAACTGATCGAAGAAAGGGTTTAGCTTAGCCGGCTTCCTCGAATGAGTGGGTGGGTGGGTGGATGGATGGATGGATGGATGGATGGATGGATGGATGGATGGATGGAAGGATGGATGGACTGGCAGGTGAATAGATAAATGTGTGGATGGGAGGGTGGGAGGATGGATGGATAGATGGACTGGCAGGTGAATAGACAAATGTGTGGACGGATAGGTGGATGGGTGGATGGGTATGTGGGTGGATAGAAAGGTGGGTGGATGAATGTACAGGTAAATAGGTACGCGGGTGAATAGATGGGCTGGTGGAGAGGTGGGTATATGGATAGATAGATGGTGGGTAGATGGATGAGTAAATGGATGGATGGGTGTGTGGGGTGCGTGGATAGATGGACTTCTGGCTGGAGAATGGATGGGTGACAGATGAAGGTCTGTAAGCAACGGAACATTCACTCTCCATGTTTCTTTAAAAATATTTTATGTGTATGAGTGTTTTGCCTGCATGTATGCAACCACGTGCCTGGTGCCGGAGGAAGTCAGAAGAAGGCCTCAGAGCCCCTAGAACTGGAGTTACAGGCCAGTTGTGAGCCACCATGTAAGTGTTGGAAGTTATACCTAGACCCTCTGCAAGAGCAATAAGTGAATTTAACTGCTAAGCCATCTCTCCAGCCCCTCCCTGACTTTTTCCAAATTCTGTGTTTGTTTGTTTTCTCCCCGAGCTTTCATATCTATGTGTGGCTATGTTTTGTTGTGTTCCTGATTTTGTTTTTCCAGCTCCACACATTATGGCCACTGACTGTGTAACAAGCCAGGCCCAACTTTTGTTCCTGAAGAACCTCGAAGCCACGAGGAGAGGAAGTTAGCTTTCTCCAGGTTAGGAACACCTTGTGCCCTCTCATTAGGTCTGTGGGCTGATGGAAAGCTGTGTAGTCTGTGCATATAGCTCAAAGAGACACGTGCCTTATATGGGACCCTGGATCAGAGAGTTCTGTTCTGGAAACTGGAAAAAATGAAGATTTTTGACTTCAAGCATTTTCCTTGTCGACAGACCTGGTCCCATAGTCAGACTCGGATGGGTTCAGACTCCAATGGGCTCATGTGAATTATGTCATCTACCGCTTGGTTTTCCTCAGGCATAGACATAAAGACACAAGGGTAGACACAAGCCCCAGGACACAGAAATGAATGGAGGCCAGAAGAAGAAAGCCGAGATGCTGGTGGGACCCTGACTTTCCTGGCTGCCTGGTCTTCAGCTTATATCTGGCTGTGGGTCTCAGGAGAGGGAAGATCGGGTTGTATTCAGTGGTCTTTAGGGACAGCTTTTCTGTGGCTCCTTGGGATATAAAAATACTCAAAAAAGAAGACGGATGCTCAGGGGCTGGGAGCCCAGCTATGTACTCTTGAGACCAGCAACCGTGGAAGAAGGGACCCCCGAGAATTTGATACAGGAGACTGTTTTCCTGTGAGCGATCTCAGGGTCCTCCAGGGGATACCCACATTTCCTGTATGGATAAACAGGAGGAGTGCTATATTAAATGTTAATATTCTTTTGTCCCCCGAGGACTCTTAAAAATATAAACATTTACATCTGAAAGGAAAATTACAGACTTTGTAATTACTCTCTGAATTCTCACTGCTGGTTAGTAGACCTTGTAAAAGCCCAGATAAGAAATCTAAGCTAAAAGTGACCAGAGAAAGAAATCACCCTCAGTGTGGTTTACAGGTCAATATGCATTTTATAGGCCATTTAAGAGACAAATGGGGTTGAATGCCAAGTGGGGGCCGTGGCTTAACTCTTCCTTTTTGAATTGTATAGAATACGGGAGGAGGTGGGGCACATCTCGAATTGGGGCATAACCACCTATGAACATTTTATTTATTATACAAATGTATTATTTACAAACTCTGGATTTACATAATGACCCCCTAAAGAGGAAGAGGGAGAAAAAGAAGGTAGGAATTAGACTCTAGATCAAGGAGAAAGATTTTAGTTCGAGTCTGGAGCTGGGACCCTGCAGGCTGCTGTTGAGGTAGATCTGGGTCATGGTGTGTTTCAGGAAGATCACATTTCTGGCAGGCATCCTTACAGCTTCTCCTCATTTTGTGTGTTGGGAATCATGTGAACATCCATTAGGTCATCGGATTCTCATATGCCCTCATGTTAAAGTTCTGGGATAATGAATGAAAAGAAGAAGCCAACCCCGGGGAACATTCTAAGTATAAATAGGCCAGTTTTTTAGGAACCCAGAAAGGGTTGAACAGCCATATGTGTTTCCAGCAAGTATTGGGGGATATCCTGTAATATCCCCCAAACCTTAGCGGCTTTGTGCAATAAAAGTGTATATTTTCCTCTCAATCAGCACCAAATTCAGCCTGCAGGAAAGGACAGAGTGCTTTGTGAGCCACATACGACTCATTCAAGGACCCGAGCTTTCTCCACCTACTGTGCTATCCTTTTCCACACACAGCCCCCGGAGTCACTGAGGCAGGGGAAGCACAAACTCGTACCCTCTACTGGAATCTGCTGTGGCAAGACGGTGCTGGAAGAAGGGTCAGGTTGAGTAAGTTGTGAATGACCCCTGTAAACTAGGGCAGTTTCTAAAGAAATCTCTGTGTGGACTAAAGAGATGTATCTGCAGGGAAAGCACCCAATGCACAAGCCTGAGTACCTGGATTTGATTCCTGGGAGAGAGAACAGGCTCCCTCCCGAAAGTTGTCTTCTGTGCAGATATCCACACATGCTCCATAAAATGTGTACCTGCGCCCAAGTAACAATGATAAAAATACAAAAGAGATTTTGTAGGCTTGGTTGACACCTCAGAATCTCAGATTCTGGTTCAGTGAGAGATCCTGTCTCAAGTCAGCAAGTCCATATCCACACACTCACACTCGTGCACTATGGACATGCGTGCATGAGTGCACATGCACACACATGTGCACTCATGCACACACACATGAATAAAAAAACTAAACTCCCTCAAAAGTAATAACCGTCCCCTAGGCCTTCTTGAAAATCAATCAAGTTAAGTGATTTGTTCAGACATAGAAATCGTGAATGACAGGGCTGGGACCAAAAGTCACAGTCTCAGGCTCCAAGTCCCTGCGCTTGGAGTTCTGTCCTTTCTGCTGCTCTGTCTCTTGGGTGGATGTATTCCCTTACCACCAAGGAAAAAATTAAAAGTGTGTGTGTGGGGGAAACAAATAGACAAAAGTCAAGAAACATTTAAATGGTGGTTAATGATTTCCAGAATTAATTTGTTTTAGGAAGGGAAATAAGCATGTATTACTTACAGTGCGTTTGATAAAATGGTTTTCCCTACCACATATTAAAGAATTCTCTGAGTAACTTAATGAATGTTTATATTTCATTTATTCAGCAATTAAGCATCCTCACATTCTTTTATGAGCATTTATAGCACTTATTAAGAATTATCAAGCATCGTATCTAGGTCAATGACTGTTCTTTTTCTTTTAAAAGAAAAACTTTGCAATATCTTATTATTAGAACCATTGCTTTTCTCAGCACAAATTAAATGATGTTTTTAAATAGTGCTGATTAAAAACTTCATAAGATTAGCTTAGCTCTCAGTGCCCCACTGGAGAAGTCTCTTTTGCAGTGGATGACAGTTAATAGAGATACTTGTGAGAGGTCTAAGCACAGAGAAGAAGTAACTCTGGGCTGCTTGGCCCTAAGTAGGGACATCTGTGTCACCCCCTCCAAGGCTCAGAGAACATCACAGAAGGGGTGGGGCCAGAAAGAGTCTAAGAGCCAGAGGTTGGGGAGGACTGTTGGAAAACAGTGTCTTCTGGACCTGACTCAGGAACTCGCTACAGCTGCGGTTCTCTGCAGAAGACGCACACTAGACCAGCACTATCAACATTTCAGCATAGAAAGGGGGAGGGGTTCATGAGGACCCAGCCATCCTTGAGGGACTACTTACTGGTAGTTAAGGGTGGCTGGGGGAAGAGATGTGACTTTTGTCAGTGATGTAACCACTGACAAGTTGCTTATGCCACAACCGACTCATGCAACCATGATACTAATGTACACGCACACTCATGTAGGTGAACACATACACATGCAGGCAAACACACACAGGTACACACATGCACGGCACATGCACACGTACACACACACACATAGGTGAACACACACACATGCAGGCAAATGCACACAGGTACACACATGTATGGTGCATGCGCGCGCACACACACACACACACACACAAGAGTAGAAGAGTACTTGTTAAGAAGACGGTTTTCACTGGGAGAAGGAAGGGGAAGATAACAGAGTGGGCTAAGATTCACTATATTCATGCATGAAAATACCAACAAGAAAATATGAAATTTTATGTTATCCTGCGTTTCCTAGCCAAGAGTTGCCTCATTTCATACTTACAGTGATTGGTTGAGATGGTCACATGACACACGACCCGCTAGGATCTTTCAACATCAGTATCATTTATTTTCTAGGAAGTAAGACCACTCCAGCTTTTGGAGCTCTCTGAGAGCATGGCTGAAGCTCCTGCCTGCCACATCACTCTTCAGTGCTTTCAGGAATTGAGGAGCAAAGATACCAGCGCTGGGACTTAGCTTTGAACTGACGATCATACCTATTCATCCTATTACTGGAAAATCAAAGGAAAACATTTTAGGCTCCTGTAACTAGAAACTCAAAAGGTGGATTCAGTCGTCTCTCAGTTCAGCTTGCTAACGTTTGGCTGGCCTCTTTACCGTGGCAAGAAAAAATAAAAATAAAATTTGTTGGTAGCCAAAGTCAGCAGCTTCCTCATTTCCTGGACTCTTCAGAAGGGAAGCTTTCTGTTCTAGTGTAAATCGCAGGGAAGATTCTGGTTGGATAGCCATGGGTCATGTGACCGTCACTTAATCAATCAATACAGCTGGAAGATATCTTCTGATTAGTTGGAACTGGATTATTATTCCTACCTGTGTCTCCTGTTACAAATGAACATAAATGTGACAACTTAAAGCCATAAGTCGAGTCTCTTATAGTTCCAGAGGCAGTAATTGCAAGTCATTCTCACCTGATTAAAGTCAAGGTGTCGATGTGGCTACCCATGGAGGAACTGCAGAATTTGCTGTGTTATGTATTCCAATTTCGAGAGCTGTGCTCTTTAAACTTTTAAAAATCACATTTAGCGAGTGTGTGTGTGTGTGTGTGTGTGTGTGTGTGTGTAGTATGTGTGTAGAAACGAGGGCACCCTATGGGATTTTTCTCTCCTTTCCACCTACATATAGGTCCTGCAGATATAACTCTGATAGTCGAGTTTAGTGGCAAGCATCTGAGCTGAGCTCTCTTGTCAATCTACACTTAGTCTTTCCATCTTCAGACTCATGGTGCTTTTACCTCCAACAGCACAGAGGCTGAAATTCTTCTATTACCATATGGCACGGCCTTTCTCTCCTTTAAGTTTAATCTCCTTTGTGCGCTCTCTTATTTATACTTGTGAGTACAGTTAGAGACCATACTGATAACCCTCAGTAGTCACCGGCTCAAGATCTACAACTTAACCACGTCGTCAAGGCCCTCTTGGCCATGCTAAATTATATTTCTGGGTTCCAGGCATTAAGATATGGGTACTTTGGGGGACATTATTCGGTCTAACACAGACAGAATTTGCTCCCATTCAATGTCGAGACAGAAAAATATTGTAGAACATGTCAGAGACTGTTCCCCCAAGAAGGTGCTTTGGGCACACATCAAAAACACTCTTATCAACTAAGGCAACCATTTTGTACTTTATGCAACATCGTTGGTTGTTACCCAAAGTGTGTTTCTCCTTTCTTCCACAGTGATAGCATTTTACTGCCCTGCATGGTCATTTATATAATAGTACTACAGTTTTCAGACTTCACTGTAGGTTAAGTGTGCCCATATGGCTAAGTTCTTACCACATGCTGTGATTGAAATGATGTGTTCAGTCCTTGCATCAGATGTTAAAATGAGTTGTTTTCTCCTCCCCGCCCCCCCCCCCCAAACCCCTTTTCCTTTTCCACGGGCTGAAATTCAGTGGTCACTGTGCTGGTTAAGTCTCTGTTGTCAACATGGCACAAACCTAGAGTCACCTGAGAGGAGAAAGCCTCAACTGAGGAACTACCCAGATCAGAGTAGCGTGTGTTCGTGTTTGTGAGAGATTCTCTGCAGTAGTGATTGATGTGGGCAGGTCCAGTCCGCTGCGGGTGGCACCATCCCTAGGCTGGTGGGCCTGCAATATGTAAGCAAGATGGCTGAGCATTGTCCAATGAGAAAGCTAGTAAGCAGCCCTTGCCAGTGGCCCCTGCCTCCAGTTTCTGTTTTTATTTTCTGTCCTGTCTTTCCTCAATGATGGACCATGACCTGAAATAGTAAAGTGAATTTCTCTTCAAGTGGCTTTGGTCAGTTCTTTACCACAGCAACAGAAAAGAAAACCAGAATGGTTGTCTACTTGGCTTCAACTGTGTGTGTGAAGATAGCAATATGATAGAGAAACCTAGGCTCCCAAATGGCCTCATGGAGGAGAGCCACCCTCACTAGCTTTGCTAACCCAGGTAGTCTAACTGCTATGTAAGACTATATATATATATATATATATTACATATACATATTATATATAATTTGGATTTTTATTGAAATAATTATTAATAAATAATACAAAGAGCTCCTGTATATGTTTCAATCAGATTTCTTCAGTAACAGCTTTTTATGAAACTATAGAGGACTGGAAAGAAGGCTCAGAGGTTAAGAGCACTGACTGCTCTTCTGGAGGTTCTGAGTTCAAATCCCAGCAACCACATGGTGGCTCCCAACAATCTGTAATGATATCAGATGCCCTCTTCTGGTGTGTCTGAAGACAGCTACAGTGTACTTACATATAATAAATAAATCTTTTAAAAAAAAAGAAACTACAGAATAGCAGTACAACCAAATATTAACATTAATATGATCCACAGAGATTAAAAATATATTTATATTTTTATTTTTATTTTATTATAAATTTTATATATATATTTTTTATAACACAATGTAATATTAGGTATATATTGTATAATAAATATACTATTTATTTATATTATATTATACATGACATTATATTACATTATATATATTTATTACATATTATATTGTATTTTTATTTATTATAATTATTATATGATATTATTATATTATATCATACATTTTTATATTATAAATGTGTGTTTGTGTGTGGCTATGTGAACATGAACGCAGGTGCCCGAGGAGGCCAGAAGAGAGTGTTGCCTCCCCTGGGGCTGCAGTCATGGTGATGGTGAGCTGCCTGACATGGCTTTTGGGAAGTGAACTCAAGCCCTCTGCAAGAGCACTAAGCAGCCTTGACCAAGAAGTCACCCCTCCAGCCCCACAAACCACATATATTATCTGTGTTTTCTCTTTAACTTATATCCCCTGGTATGTGTGCTCCTTCCTAAGCATTTATCACAGGCATAGGCATAATGAGCCAACGTTTTGGTGGCTTTTCTGTTTTACCAGCAGTGTGACCTTTGCGCCAAGACAAGATGGTAAAACAGCATCTGCCAAGAGAGGAAGAAGCATTGGAGGGAGGACGGTCCTTAAGTGTTATTTTCATGGCCCTGCAGAGTATCCTCATTAAACAGTAGCCTGTTCTGGGCACCCAGTGTCATCCTGAGAGCTGGTACGATGCAGCTGGAAGGGAGACAGTCCCTTCTGAGTGACAGTGATGTGGTGTTACGGCACGGGTTCTATCGCCTATTGCAACGGCTATGTAGCAACGGAATACAAATGATGCTTGCACCACAAAGAGAATCCTCTTGGAGCCATCTGCTTCTGACGGTCTTGCTCAGAAGCTCATTTAGAAAAGGAGTCATGAGCGACTCTTGCTGCAGTGGAAAGGTATATGGGTACCCCTCACCAACACACATAGGTATACTCTTGGGAGGGCATGTCTCTGGATAGTGTTTGCAATGAGTTCTGGTGTGTTTGGACTGCGACCACATCCCTTCCAAGCCCACAACCATGTCTGAGTTCTCGTCTTTCCAGAACCAGACCTTGAGGTTAAGTAAGAGTCAGTGCAAAAGGGCTGTGGTTTGGTTGTGAAATGTCTCCCACAGGCTCGTGATGAATCTGAAGAGGTGGTGTGAGTTGATGGTGAGATTCTGGGAGGCTGTGGGACCATGAGGAGGTGAGGTCTAGGTTCAACTATAGGCTACTGGGGTGGACCTTTGAGGAATGTATTCTACTTCTGGATTCTACTTCTGGATCTGTCTTGACTTCCTCTGATTTTTGATCAGTCCCATGTGAGAGATCAGTTCTAGAAGCTTCTATCTCCATGGTCCCATTTTACCCACAATACCTTCTTCACCATGATGGACTCCCTTGAATCATGAGCTCAAACAAACTTTCCTTAAGTTGCTTCTCAGGTGTGCTGTTTCGATGACAGCAAAAGCTGGCAAAAAACCTTGAGATTATCTCAGAAAAGAAGACAGATAACTACCCTGAGGGCTGATGAGCTTGGTCTCTTGGGAGAGCTCTAGAGCCAGGAACCAACATCCTTCCCCGAGCTATCCTACCTCATAGGTATGACCATTTCCTGTTTGCTCACCAGGACACTCTGGTTATCGTGGATGGTGATCCTGAGGTGTACTGACCCTGCCACCTTTGGCATCCCACAGAAAACAAAACACATACATGAAGGTGCCTGTGTTTGAAAGCTGGGCATGCATGCACAGGTGTGGCGAGTAAGGCGGGGCAGTGGGGCTCCTGCAGCCTCTGCTACACATGAGGAATCCCACAGTTCTGTGCTCTCTGGGGATACCCCTGCAGATCTGCTCTCCCGTGTCTCCTGAGGCTCCTGGTTTCTTTGGGCACAGATCCCTGGATTGTCATGGAGAATGCAGCCACTGAGGTGAAATCCAGGAACCCAAGCAGGCGGTTTTCCAAAGAGAAGGGAGACCAGAGAAAGCATGGTAGAAGCCAGGGGCCAAGGAAGCAGGCTGGAGTCTGTTTTGTGGAGTGGTGAGGTGTCATATCTGCATCAGAAAGAAAGAGGAAGCATTCTTTCAGGTAGTACAAGGCACGCTGAATCTGAAGGGGAGGCCTTGTCCACATGCTGGGACGGTCCAGGAGGATGGAGGGAGATGGAAACAGAGGAAGGAGAATGCAATCTGGATCCCCGCATTCCACCCTCTTTCCCTAATGTATCTTTTAATCCTCTTCATGTTATCGTACTAATTACCATAGATTACCAAACACACACCAAAACCGTAAATGGTGAAAAGTCCCAGGTCAGAGAACCAACACAGCTTTGTGGCTTACAGATACTATCTGCTTGCTGGGTTTCATGTAATGGGAACAGTGCTAGCAAACTTACTGGTTTTTCCTTATAAGGACACTATTAATGCTGATGACTGAGTCACCCCAGAGCCCCGCCTTTAATACCCGTCACTTTGCAGGAGGGTTTCGGTGTATGATTTCGGAGGCAGCGTGAGTATCCAGACTACAGCTTCTTCCTCAGGCAAAAGCCTGATTGCTTCTGGATGCTCTTCAGAGCAACACCTGTCAACACTTTCCTGATAGGGTGGGAGAGGCTCCTTCCACCTGCACAAATATTGTCTCCCATGGGCTGTATGTTTGGAGAGGGTGGTTTCCAAACAGACTGGTGTGATCGGCTGAGAGATGTCACAACTAGTCTTACTTATAAAGAATAGCTCACTTGTGGTAATGAGAGTGTGTTTGTATGCATGCAAGTATGGTGTTTGTATATATATGTATGCAGGTGTATGCAACCTATGTTTACAGAGGCCATAGGAGGACATCAAGTGTGCTGCTCCATAACCCCTCACCTTATTCTTTTGAAACAACATCTTATACTGAACTGGGAACTATGGTAGCAGCCGGAGATCCTCTTGACTCAATCTCCGCCTGCCCCCCATTCAGATGTGCGTGGCCCACCTGGTCTTTTTCCGTGGATGCTGAAGATCTGATCTCGGGTCTTCAAGCTTGCGTAGAAAGCATTCTTAACCACTGAGGCATCTGTCTCAGCCCATGAAGTACCATTTTAAGCTTCTAAACATAGAAGAAATAAATCAAGATTAGAAGCATGGACTTTGTAGTCAGAGCTGAGGAGATGTGGATCCTGGCTGAAGTGTGGTCGTGTCTGCCTCCTGACAGACACCCCATCCATCCAAACTTAGATGTGTAGAGCCACAGGTATAGCGGCGCAAGCCTGCAATCCTAGCACTCGGAGGGGAAGAAGAGGCAGGAGGATTGTTGTGAGTTCAAAGTTAAACAAAAGATTATATGTAGAAAATGTCCACAGGAATGTTTATAACAGCATGAGTCTTTGCAGCTCCAAACTGGAAATATCTAGAATGGTGAGTGACGGACAAATCATGAATGTTTTGTGTTCTCTTAATAGGGCAGAAAGCAATGCACTGACAGGGTGTGCTACCACATAGACGGACCATAAAAACATGATCCTCCCACCCTCATTAGCCAGTTCAAGAGGCCAGACACGGAAAAACAACCAGCTGCATGATTTCACTTGTAGAATTTGCCAGAATAGACACATCCCCTGAGAAAGAAAGCACATGGGTGATGTCTAGAAGCTGGGGGGGCATGACGGGAGGGATAACTTCTGGCGAGTACAGTATTCCTTTCTGGGGTGGTGAAATGTAATTGTGGTTACATAATTCTGTGAATGGGAGTCATTGAATTGAACAAGTCGAGTGAATAGATTTTGTAATATGCAAATTATACATCAATATGTAGGTCATAAAAAAAAAAAGAAATCTTACTACAGTCTCGTTCTAATTTCAAGGGTGATTAAGTGGAGGAGGGCCAGATGGCCTGTTACCTTGACACACCCACGGAAGGGTGCCAAGGGTGTCAAAATCAGCTTGGGAAAGAGGATATGCACCTGTAAGCTTACCTGTCTCACTCTGTTGTCTTGAGGCCACAGCTCTGCCCCTGAGGCTATCTTCTTGGCTTCCTTCTTTCTCAGGGTGAGGAGAAAAAATTGGGGGGTGGGGGAGTGGGCGGGGTGGCAGGAAGCAGAGTGAGCTCTGAATAGCAAGCTCTTCTAACTGGCTGCGTCAACAGCCCAGAGGTTGACTCAGAGGATGGCTAAGATCAAAAACACAGGAGACAGCAGTTGTTGGCGAGGATGTGGAGAAAGAGGAACACTCCTCCACTGCTGGTGGAATTGCAGGCTGGTACAACCACTCTGGAAAGCAGTCTGGCGGTTCCTCAGAAAACTGGGCATGACACTCCCGGAGGATCCGGCTATACCACTCCTGGGCATATACCCAGAGACTTTACCTGCATGCAATAAGGACACATGCTCCACTATATTCATAGCAGCCTTATTTATAATAGCCAGAAGCTGGAAAGAACCCAGATGTCCCTCAACGGAGGAATGGATTCAGAAGATGTGGTATATTTACACAATGGAATACTACTCTGCAATTAAAAACAATGAATTCACGAAATTCCTAGGCAAATGGTCAGAACTTGAAAATATCATCCTTAGTGAGGTAACCCAATCACAAAAGAACACACATGGTATGCAGTCACTGATAAGGGGATATTGACCCGGATTCTCACTATCAAATTACTTCAAAGATCATTTTACACCAGGGGTATTTTAGCCATTGTAGTTGTGCGCATATCGATACCTAGCATGTGTTTACTTAACCCACTGCATAGCTAAATGCTCTTCCCCCTTGGTGAAGGTGGCTGTAAAAACAGTGTTAACAGACACTAGGCCAGTGAGGTGGCCAATCTCCTTTGCTTTCTGCAAGCTGGTATGTGAAGAGTTCAGGTGGTGTTTCTGGGGGAGCTACGTGGGTACTACTTGGAGTCCGTCATGGGTACTATTCAGAGTCGATCTAAAGGTGCTTCTGTGCTTGTGCCTGGTTCATCTGCAGCCTGGGTACAGATATTTCCTGAGGGATTCAGCTATGTCAAACTCACTGAAACTTCCTTGTATTGAGACCTCCATCTCTAGGAAGACTCTTGTCTTCTATGGAATGAACCCTTTGTTTCTAAACCATATACTCTTCTTACTTTCCGCTGTTCGCTCTCTCTCTCTCTCTCTCTCTCCCTCCCTTCCTCCCTCCTCCTCCTGCTCCTTGTCTTCTTCCTCCCCTCTCTTCCTGCTCCAAAACCTTTCTTTGGTTTTTTGCCACTTCCTAGTAGGTTAAAACTCAAGACTCGAACATCAGCCTTTTCTCCTCCTCCATCAGTCATCCCCTTCGATTATCTCGTTTTCTCTTAACCGTGGTCCCTAGGCCGATGACTCCCAGCCGTACTCAACCTTGAGATGACACTGGAGAGTGAGGAGATGGTCCAGTTCATTCCAGTATCCAGAGGAGGATTTCTAATCCCCACCTATCCCTGACATTGGCCACACCATCTCCATAACCCTCTCCCCCATTTTCATCTTGACTCTTAGATTATTTAGTCTTGTTATATAGTCTCTTGGGCTCTTTTGAGAAGGATGTATATTTTCACTAATGCATATGTGTATACGTCTGTGTGAATGCATGCCATGTGTGCAGGGGCCCTCAGAGGCCCAGAAGACAGGATTAAAGCTGCTGGAGATGGAGTTACATGTGTTGTGAGGTGCCAGATGTGGGTGCCGGGAATTGAACTCCTGTCCTCTGGAAGAGCAGTGAACACCCTTAAGCACAGAGCCAATTCTCCATCCCTCACATCTCTTTAGAAAAACGTTTTATTTTTATTTTATTTGGGGGGGGTTGTGGTATGTTGGTGGAGGTCAGAAGACAACTGGGGGTGGGGGTCAGTTCTGTCAGTCTTGGCAGCAAGAGTCTTTTCTTACTAAGTCATCTCACAGGCCCCATCTTCTCTACACCTTCTCTAGTTTCATGGCAGCTTCCTAAGCAGGGGGATGCTTCAGGGTGTCAGCAAGGTAGGTGTGAAAGGACGCAGGCCCAGAGTTTTTAGACAACCCATCCATAGGCTACACTTAAGCTGTGTCTTCTCATTCCCTCCTCCACTCCCAGGTGCCTCCCCTTGCCTCACTCCCCTCAAACTATGGAATGGGAGTAAACTGAGGCAGAGAACTGGATGAAAGTGGGTCAAGGAATGGGGTGATTCACAGGGAGCAAGAGAGGGCCACGAGGGGCCACCAGGCCTTGGAAATGTTAAAGGGATAAGAGAAATAGAGAAAAGGCTTTCTGCCTCGCTATGAGTGGTCCTGAAGAGAGAGGAAAGGGGGTCCTGTGGAGAGAGGAAAGGGGGTTCTGTGGAGGTCTAGAGAACACTGCAGCTGGTGCTGAGGCAGGAGAGGAATGAGCAGGGGAGGGAAGCCTAGTGTCTCTCATCTGCTGATGCCAAGGTTTTGTATCTAGGGCCAATCTAGATTAATTTTGAACTTATTTAGTGTGTGTGTGTGTGTGTATGTATGTGTATATGTGTGTTTATGTGTGTATATGTGTGTGTTTATGTGTATGTGTGTGTTTATGTGTGTGTATGTGTATGTGTGTGTATGTGTGTTTATGTGTGTGTGTGTGTGAGTGACACACACTGGAGGCTAGAGATTGATTTTGTGGTCATCTTCCTCACTCACTGGTTGTGATTTTGAGATAAAGTCTCATATTGAACCCAAACTTGCCGTTTCAGCCATCCTGACTGGCCAATAGGCCCCTGTTTCTCTTATATCCACCCTGCAAACACTGGGGTCCCAGAGCTACACTGGCATGCCTGACTTTTATGTGGGTGTTGGGAGCTGAACTTAGGACCTTATGTTTGTACAGCAAACACTTTATCCCACCCTGATAGCGACTCTATAACTTGTTCTGGAATGTCCCACCCATTTACTGTCCCTTTTCTGCTTGTGAACTGAAGAGCATGGTTACTTAAGTTAGAGCACGTCACCAAAGTTTATAACCCTAGAAGGTTATATGGGGCAAGAATTTGAACGTGCTATTGCATAGCAGGAACTCTAGGTAATGAAAGTTTGTGTCAACTCAAAGGAGTTTCTTATAAAGTTAGAATGATTTATAACTTATACTATCAGAGGTTCTGATAGCTTCGGGTACATCTATGATGTCTTCAAATTCTAGTGGGCAATCAAGAGCAATGGTAATGGCCTGTATTGTTTTTTGGGGGGGCTCCAGGATGCCCCTGACCAACACCTCGAGGGGAGGTATCCTACACCTGGCACCGGGCTTTTTATTTAGTGATAAAATGCTTAGGAGAGAAAAGGTTGATCTTGGTTAGGGATTTTGGTTTCCTGCACAGTGTGTGTATGTGTGGGGGGGACACAGCCAGGAGAGCTTTAAGCCTGCAGTCTGCAGACACATTGCATAACAGAGAGAAAAGCATGCACTTTAGCCCTTAGTCCAAATGGAGAGAGCGGAGGCCAAGTCTTCCCATATCAATTAACAAAATCAAGACAGACCCCCAATGACATGTTCTCAGACCAACCTTATCTCGGTGATCCTCGCTGAAACTCTCCTCTGGGGTGACTAGGCTGTGACCTGTTGACAGGTGAAGACGATCATCACAGGATGATGTGATGCAATTAGATAAGGATGTTAACGGTGGAACTGAGGAGTGGTGGAAAGTGGCTGCAACCGGGGCAGGTGGTGGCTCAGGCCAGGAGAACTGCTGTGGAGGTGGGTGGAAATGGTCAGGCAGAGGCTACCAAGGCGCGTGGGCTGAGTCACAGAGCCAAGTGCGGGGAGTTCAGAGCCACCATGCCTTGCTGCTACAAGGAGACAGGCAGTCACCCTCGCGGAGGTGGGGGAAGCTGTAGGTGACAGAAGCTCAGAACATGGTGGGGAGAGGGAGGGTTGGGAGATAGTAAGCTCAGAAGAAAGGGGAAGAGGAATGAAGAAGGGGGGGGGAGCTGAGGGAACTGAGGGATGCGGAGGAAAGCACCCGGGTGGTGATGGGAACTCCACAGAGCTGATGGGAGGGACTCAGGGCCTTGGGAGAAGGTAGGGCTGTTTTGTTGTTTTTTTTTTCTGCTATCTGCTAAGGTGATATTGTGAGTTTCCAGGGATGCTATATCGCTGCAAACCAGGCAGCTTAAACCTCCAGAATACATCCCTTTACAGGCTGAAATCAATGTGATGGCAGGGTCATGGCCACAATGAAGGAGAAGCTACTGTCCTGCCTCTTCCAAGCTACAAGATTCAGGAATCAGACTGAGGCACTGTGGCTAATCTCTGCCCTTATGTAGCCTTTGCTCTGAGTCTATCTTTGTTTTCTCTTCTTCTCCACACATTTATTATTATTATTATTATTATTATTATTATTATTATTATTATTATAGTGTTTTGCCTACATGTACGTATGTATGTTATATGCATGCAGTACACACAGAGGTCAGAAGAGGTCACTAGAAATCAGAAACCCTAAAATGGGAGTTAGAGATTTTTTTTAAAAAAGATTTATTTATTATTATATGTAAGTACACAGTAGCTGTCTTTAGACACACTAGAAGAGGGCGTCAGATCTCATTACAGATGGTTGTGAACCACCATGTGGTTGCTGGGGTTTGAACTCAGGACCTTCGGAAGAGCAGTCAGTGCTCTTACCTGCTGAGTCATCTCACCAGCTCAGAGTTAGAGATGTTTATGAGCCACCATGTAGGTGCTGGGAACTGAACTTTGGTCCTCTGTAAGAGCAAGAAGAGTTCTTAACTGATGAGCCAACTCTTCCATTCCCCTTCAGACCGTTACGAAGGCGCACTAATCCAAGGCCGTGTAGACCCCTAATTATATCTGCACAATCCTCTTTATCCAGTAAGGTTCCTGGCATGGTGAACTTTTCCATTCACGTTACAATCGCCTGTCAATACCTCTTTCATAGCCTTCGTGCGTCTCATTCCAACTCACAAACACCAACGCCAGGAGGAACAGCCCACATGCTTGGCTTTGCACCTACAAATTCTGTTTTGCAAAAACGGTGAGTGAGGTTAAGTTTCACCTTCAACTCAGGGTGTGAAGGAAGCCATGGCAGGTAGAGCTGTGCGAGGACTCCAGGCATCTTGGGACTTGAGCCCAAGAGTACAGGGACTGGGAGTTTGAGCCAATCTTAGATTGCAAAGTGGAGGAGATCCAGCTACTCGTCTGGGTTCTAAAGATGTCAAATATGATCTCACCATATATACTACTTTGTAACATGATTTTCTTGCTTTAAAAATATTGCCAACATTTTCTCAGGTCATTAAATATTCTTCAACAATTGCACTTTTTTAATGGCTACAATAGCCAGTCCATCAAATGAAAGTACTGCTGTTTCTATAATCATCCCTTATGGTAATCCACTGGGGCTGTTTCTACACTATACATATGATAAACACCATGGAGATGAACAACTTCTGTTATAAATCCCCATGCACATCTTTGATTATTTTCAAATGGGTTCATTTTAAATAGCCATGAACCGTGAGTTGATGATTTGTCAGCAACAGCTGACTCTAACCCTGAAGCCAGGTGACCCGGATAAGGCCCAGTCACCAACGTTAACTTCCTTGCTTAACCCCTCGTGTCAAAATATGAATGGTCAATGCAAGAGTCTTCCCTGCCCCCCCCACTCCCACTTTGTGTTCCAATTCTACAAAAATGTAATACAATTTCCCTTAGGGGACGTTGTTCAGATCCTGAACTGACCCCTCCGCTCAGAAAAGGAAGCTCTCATTTTTAAGCTTCCTTCTCCGAGGTGAGTTTTCTCAGCTTCCACCCTGAACCCAACAGTCTCAAATGACAGACATAAACATACATCGAATCCCGCCCTCCACACAAACACACCTCTAACGCCCAGGTTGTGCACTGATAGTCATTATCTCTCTGCGTGTAGTCACACATTGTCACTTCTGGGTTCTTCGGTCACCTCACTCCAAGGTGAGTTCAGATTCAAGCAGGTGCATCTGATTGTGTATCCTGCAGTCCCTTGGATCCTGTTGTGGAGCCTTGGACCTCAGTAGGGAGGGGAAACCCAGTTTTTGGTGTCTATACTTCTCCCTCCAGCCTCAATACAAACACCCACGCTTTCCTCTCCCATCCTTGCTGTCCCCAATTGACCAAGAACATCCGGACCCATGGCTTTAAAAGTCAGGAACAAGCCCAAGTGATAGGGCAGACAGGCAGAGATGGGCTGAGAGGTTCGGCACAGTGAGCAGCGCAGGGAGTGACCAGTCCCCAGAGGGCCTTTCCTGTTTGGGTGGTTCCCCTCTCGAATCCACTTATAGCAAGCACCTGCCCCCACAGCATCTTCATCTCACTGGGGTCATAGGCGATTTCTTTATTCAGCTGCGGTCCAGTAACTTAGTTAAGATCCAGGACAATTATCACCTCAAATCACAGCAAAGTTTCCTAGGAGGAATAGGCAGAAAGAGATTGGAAAACTAGAAAGTGACCATATAAATGGTCAGCAACCTAAAGAAAGGACACCTTCCCTTATCACAAGTGAATCCAGATTTGGATTTCATCTACAGACATCCTTGACACCATGTATGCCTCCATAGGTTAGATATTCCTAGAGAGGCTTCTGATCACTAGGAGCCCCACTCTCTCAACTCCTGTCTTTTTTCAGAGAGGACGAGAGAGAGAGAGAGAGAGAGAGAGAGAGAGAGAGAGAGAGAACCATCTGCACATCATAGGCTACAGGTAAATCTGGTCCTCACATGGCTCCTTTAAGAATCAGTGTGGGTAACCCCAGAGAAGAAAGTGACGGACTGGGGTGATGACTTAGTAGGTGAAGTGTGTCCATCCAGCACAAGCAGGGATGACCCATGTTTGGATTCCCAGAATTCACATAAAAAACACATGGATGTTGCACAACCTGCAGGTGACAGTGAGTCCTTAGCAAGCCACTAATGGAAAAGGCATGGGATTAAAAGCTGATGAGCTGGTGCAAAAAGCTGAGTGTGGTGGTGTGTGTCTGTAATACCAGACTTCAGGGTATGTGTGTGGGGCGGGGGGGGGGGGTGGGGGGAGACAGGTAGATCCCTGAAGTTCATTGGCCATCCAGCTTAGCCAAATCGAAGACATTCATGTTTGGTGAGAGACCTTGTCTTGTAAAAACCAAGGTCGAGAGTAATAGAGGAAGATGCTTGCTCCTAACCTCTGACCTCTACATATGCTTACATGTATCCAAGTGCACATGTGTGCTAATACACACACACACACACACACACACACACACACAGAGACAGAGAGAGAGAGAGAGAAGGTCACAATAAATAGCTAAGTCCCACTAGCCTGTGTCTGTGTTCTGATGGGCTGCCCACACTATTAACCAGAATATGTAAACAGTGAGTCTGCACTCCAGCCAGGAATTTGACAAACTTGCCTGGCAAAGTAAAGCCATATTATATGATTAACACCAACTTGCGCAAGGCTTCCCATGTTGGCCATGTTTGCTTGGTAATTGCTTATTTGTCGGCTTTTCTCCCTGCCTGGACCCTGAGTTCACTGAGAGAAGATACCATGTTTGTTTGTTTGTTTTTATTTCCCTTGCATCTGGGTTCAGAACTTGGGGCTGGAGAGATGGTTCAATGACAGATAACCTAGTGCAAGGTCTGAGGCTTAATTCCCATAACCAAAAGGCATGGGACAGGCACATATCAGTGAATGCTGGCTTAACGACTGTTCCATTCAAACAAGTAGAAATGCCTACAGAAGGGGCTGAGAGTGTAGGCTGGTGGTAGACTATATGCCTAGCAGGTTCAGGACTCCTGGTTCCATCTCAGGTGTCATAAGAAATCAAAACAAACACAGACTTTGGGAGATATGGGTCTTTGAGTTCCTTTAAAACATGGCGCTGAAAGGGAGAACACGGACTAATCTAAGTAACTATAATTTCAAAGATTTCATTTTAATGCAAGCAAAATACCTTACAAGGTCATGAACTGATTTTTACCACAAAGGGTTTAAAAAGGCTTAAGGATTTTTTTTTCTGGAAGGATCAAACTTCTTGTAGCTTGTGAAACAAGGACTACAGATGACCCTATGGGTAAAGCATTGGTGGGGTGGCCTTGTTTGCTTCTGGTTGCTGTGATAAACTTCAGGACCAAAAGTAACTTGAGGGGGAAAGGATTATCTGGCTCTCAGTTTAAGGTTCATAATCTGAGGGAAGCCATGCCAGGAGCTCAAGGCAGTCACCTAGAGGTGGGAACTGAAACAGAGACCATGGAGGAATGCCATGTATTGACTTGCCTCCTTTGGCTTACTCAGCTCAGCTATCTTTCTTATGCAGTTCAGGCTTACCTGCCTGCGGGTAACACTTGCTCATGTGGTCTGGGTCCTCCCACAAAAGTCAACAATCAAGAAAATGCCCCCACAGATGGGCCCACAGGCGCATCTTACAGAAACAATTCCTCATTGAGATTCTCTCTTCCCAGGTATTAATTAGGTTTAGGTTGAGTTGAAAAAAAAAAAAGTAATCATGACATATACATGCCTGAGAACCTGAGTTTGTATCCCTAGGATCCACACAAAGCCAGATGAGATGGTGCATATGTGAAACTCTGGTTCTTCTACTAAGAGATAGGAAGTGGAGAATTTCTGGAAGTTGTTGGACTAGTCAGCCTAGAGCACACGTCAGATGAACAGCAAGTAGACCGTGTCTCCAACATGGGGGAAGTGAGAACTGACATTGGAGGATGCCCTCTGACCTTTACTTTTATGTTGTAGCTTATACCCACCAGCACTTACATCCATGAACACATGTGTGCATACAAACACATGCATGTGCACAATACACATGTGTTTACATGCATGCCTACACACATACACGCATGCACACACATGCATGCACACACATGCACAGATACATGCAAACACACATATATACCCACACATGTACACATGACTGCATGCACACACATACACACACATACAAGCAAACAAATGTGCACACATATATAACCCATATATACACACATATGCACACACACAGATTTTCACAAGAGTTTGTGAAACAAAGCAAATTCAAGTATTTTAAAATTTCCCTCCAAAAGCATGAAAATGCTGCAAGGGCTCAGTTGCCAACCAGGAATTCTATATCCAGTGAAAATATCCTTCAATGGAGAAGGATTGTCATTTTCACCCAAACAAAAACTGAGCAGTTTAATCTCTAAGGCCCAACCTTAAGGAAACACAAAGGGAAAGTGATTTTGGCAATGAGCTTGGAGACAAACAAGGAAATGAAAAGCAGCAGGAGGCAATAATTCGATAGGTAACTAACAATTGTCGACTGTATACAAAAAAAGACAACAAAACCAAAGAGATTTGACGTATCTGGATAATTAGAATTGGTGACACCACAGCATGTGAGAGTGGCTTGGTGGTGGCAATGCCTGTCCTGAATTCCCCAATGAGGGTCTAGGGGTTTGGCTCAGCAGAAGGGCATTTCCGGAGCGTCAGGCTCTGGACTCCATTCCTAGTACAGAACAAAAACAACAACAAAGAACGGAACTATTTTCTCTGACTGTTGTGTTTTTATCAGATCTTCTTCATCATGAATACACAGAAAGAAAGAAGTTTTTTTTCTGTGTGGTGCTGGGGTGTGGAGAGGGAAGTTAGTGCTTAGTACCTACTGGGTACTGGGCTGCTGGTTAGCACTCCCATGGCTTCTAAGTGTCCAAAGGTCCTTGCTTATCTAGTAATGGAACAAGCATACCAGGTCATGGTGATCTTTGATAAGCTTCTCTAGAATCATTAAAAGAAGTGCAAATAACTCAGAAATGTCAACATAATGAGAGGAGTGAGTGGAACATAGAGAAATTAAAAACTCATTCAAGGGAAGGCCAGAAAGTAGAAAAGTCATAGTGAATGTTCAAACAGACAGTGGATTTAAATTAAATACACTGATATGTACATTAAGTGTAAATGAATCAATTTAGTGCAAAGACCGTGATCATTTTTAAAAATATTTACTTTATTATCATTTGTGTGTGATTGTGTGGGAGGGACTGTGTGTGTGTGTGTGTATGCGTGTGTGTGTGTGTGTGTATACACATGTATGAGGGTGCCTTGCAGAAAGAAGTGTTGGATCCCCTGGAGCTGGAGTTACAACACCCAATGTGGGTGTTGGGAACTGAACTTGGATCTACAAGAGCAGCAAATGCTCTTAACCACTGGGCCATTTACTTAGCCCCTCAAATTGGATTTCACAAAAATATTTTTGGAGAGAGGGAGGAAGGAGGGAGAACGAGCACATGGATACATAATTATTTATCCACTTATATTTTGGACACTTTTTATATTTATTACAGTTTAGAGTAAAAAGTTTAAGAAGATATAAAAATACCTATAACATCTAGAATTTTACTTAGATTTTTGTGGGTAGTGGTGGGTGTCGTGTACGTGTGTATATTTGTCTTGTGTGCGTGTCTGTGTGTATATGCATGCACATGCAAAGGTGCACAAACATCTATGTGTACATGTATATGGAGGTCAGAAATCAATGTCCAGGTCTTCTTCAATCATTCTCTACATTATTTTGTATGGAAATGTCTCTCACTGAACCTAGAGTTCATTAATTTGTCTGGGCTGACTAACCAGTGAGAGGCAGGGATGCATTTATCTCTGCCTACCCACTGCAGGAATTACAAACACACGCCATCATGCTGAAGGTTTTAGGTCAGTTCTGGAGATCTAGACTCAGGTCCTCATGCTTGCGTGGCAGGCTCTTTGCTGTTGGAGCACTCCTCTCTTTTTCTTCCTCTCTGTGTAGAATAAAGAATTACACAAAATATAATATTCGTAAAATTATAGTTGAATATACAAAATACTCATCATCCCCTGGGTGTTCAAAAGGCATGTTATCAGCAATGTAGCCCTCAAATTTCTGAGATTATGTTATGTCCTGTACCAGCTTGTCCTTTTGTTAACCATTGGGTCAGGACCACAGTGATACATGCGCACTCTATGCTCAGTTAATTACCATGTGCCTCTCACTATATCAAAATGCCACGCAGCACTTTTAGCATGATTATCTCAGTGGTGTTGGGACTTTTGGGCTTGTAGCTCATTGAGGAACTCAACACCAGAGCAAATATATTCTACCTTGTCTATGGAACATTTAAGAGGATGAAGGGCATCATCTTCTTGGAACAGCAGCTGTGTTTCAGCATCTGGAAGATGTGTGTACGTGACTCCCAAATGGGAAAGGAAAACAAGTGCCCAGATCAAGTGCCCCAGAGGGAACTCTGTCTTGTCCAGAGTCACCTGGCAGTAACGAAGATGGCCACTTGGTGGGGATGCTTCAGAGGGAATCCCCACTCTAGAAGGGAAGTCACTTCTGCACACTGCCTTTGCTCAAGGGTCGTGGATACTAACCAACTGCACATTTGAAGATTTTTAGCCTTTTGTATTGTCACTTGTCACTCCATTTGGGAAATCCTCTCCTTTGGTAACTGTGATGGTTAAGTTCTATTGTCAACTCTGACAACTGTGGGAACACACTTCTGGGTGTGTCTATGAAGGTGTTTCCAGAAAGGTTTAGCTGAGGTGGCAAGGTGCATCATGAATGTTGGCAGTAGTATCTCTGGGCTGGGGTTCCAGACTGAATAAAAAGGAGAAAGTGAGCGGAGCACTAGCGTTCATCTCTCTTTGCTTCCTGGCTGTGGACGCCATGTGACCAGGTGCCTCGTACTCCTGCCGCCATGTCTTCCCCGCCATGATGGACTGTATCCCCTCAAACTGTGAGCCAACATAGACGGTTCCTTAAGTTGCTTCTTGTCAGTTATTTTGTCACCAAATGAAAAAGAGTAACTAATAGAGCAAGTTACCATCTTCAGAAAGTGTCTTCCAAAAGGCTTCTCCACCCACAGAAAGTCACAGTGTACTGACCCAGGGACATCATTAACGAGAATAACATGATCCATCCATCCCTCCTCAAGAAGCTGGACAAAAGCTTGCCAGATAGGACACTAACTGTTGCGGGAAATATTAAAAAAAAATTGAGTGGTGGCCAATGGCTGGCCTGTTTTTATCTTGTGGAGATTTTGACTCTGAGAACTCCACAATCTCTCCTTCCAGCTCACTAGGTTCCCACTGGTGGGTCCCTACCACACCAGCCGTGTGCTTCAAATCCCCCCAAGGCTTTTGTGGAGCACCTCAGGCAAACCCATGCTTGGCCAACATATCTTTCTCTTTTGAACTCTGACCAGTCAGCGCATGAAGGAAAACGCAACACAAACTTTAGTTCAGAAACAACGGTAACTCAATCTCTGGGTGTAACAACTAAAACCTAATCTTGTAAACCTTATTAAAATTTGATTCCTTTGGAGGCAAATCCTTGTGGATCTGCCATGATACCGGGAAACTCTAGCAGCTACATCTTACCCCTCTGCTGTCCCCAGTTCCAAAAAGACCTAACCCTCTCCTGCTTCCTCTCTTCCTTCATTCAACCCGGAAGTCCTGCCTACTCACCCAGTGATTGGCTCCTTTATTCATTAGGGGATTGGCTTTCGGTTTCACATGAACTCGGGTTCCCTGGACAAAGAGCTGGGGAAATAAAACTGGGTGACAAGGAATAAACGAATCAAGACACCATAGCTGTTCAAAGTCTCTCTTTTATTTGGGGTAAACAACAATATAAGCTTTGGGGGCGTGACCCTTCCCCCAGAGTTGTGAGTCTGCTCAGCGGGGCTTCGGCTCCACTGTTCAAGTGAATGTTGCTCTGCTGCTCTGTGGGAGATGCAGGCAGCCGAGTCACTAGCTTAATTCAGGAATTTGTAGCTGCCAGGTGACAAGACACCCCAATATGGCTCTCTACAACAAGAACAGCACCAGCCCCGTCCTCAACAACCAATCATGTAAGACTGGTTTTGAGGGTAGTTCCAGGTCAAAATACTGGGGACAAACTAGAAAGCCCGGTGTCACAGGTGAGAAGAGGAAGTTCTTGCGGAGGGGTCATGTGATTTTCAGATAGACAAAGACCATGATGGTCCCCAGGGAAAGAAAGAATTGTAGGATCAGAAGGATGTGTCTGAAAATTTTTGTCTGAAAATTCCACAATTACACAATGTTCACAGCACTGGTGGCTTCAAGAATCACTCTCTAGATCAGCAGATCTCAACCTTCCTAATGCTGAGTGAGACCCTTAACACAAGTCCTCATATTGTGGTGACCTCCAACCATAAAATCATTTTTGTTGCTACTTCATAACTGTAACTTTACTATTGCTATAAATAAGAATGTAAATATCTGCATTTTCTGATGGTCCTAGGTGACCCCTGTGAAAAGAGTCATTTGATCCCCAAAGGGTTCGAGACCCAGAGGTTGAGAACCACTGCCCTAATAGAAGAAACAGCAGAACATTTCTCAGAATGAACAAACCAGTCCAGCATTTTTGGCTGAACTAAGTGTGACAGAAAGGATGGATTCTGGTGGGGTTTGAGCAGGTGACCCTGAACTGACCTCATGGGAAGAATTTGGGTGGGGTTTGAGCTTGTGACACTCTAAATGACGTCATGGGAAGGGTGCCAAGGGAGGAGTCAGGTGACAAATTGAGTAGAGAAAGAAGGGAACAAGAAGAGACTGGGAATGGTGTCTCTGCTGCCTAGCAGTAAGGGCTGAGAGGAGGAGAGCCTTTGAATCAGTGAGGGAAAATGGCCTCTGTTCATAACAGTACACCAGCGCCAGGTTTGGTGAAAGAACCAGGTCAGTCCTTCATTTTTCAAAACATCCCTATGGAAGAGGAGCATCTCCAACTGCCATTCTACTGAATAGGAAACAGTCTAGAATGGCAGGTAACCTTTGCAACCCGTTAAATGGTGGGGCCATTGTACAGCCCCCTTTTGATCTTAGGTTGGGAAATATCTCTGCTTCAATTTCTGCGTTGTAGAGTCAGCGTTCCCCCAGTTATGCGAACCACCTGAAGAAAAAGAGATGAGCACGAGTCTGTCAGGAAACCCACACAAGCAAGTTTGGTTCTGCTCTGATACAGAAGCCACAGTGCCCATGTCCTGAGAAAAGAATCAAAGCTATGCCCATGTGGACTGTTCCCCGGCCCATCAAATGTCTGACTGTGCAGTCAGTATTAGGATGGGGTGGGGGGGGGTCTGTGGAGTGAGAGAGGACATGTTTAAGGCTACTCAAGAATTCCACAGCCCCACGGCCCTAAGCTTGCAGGGATAGAGCCAAGAGTCCACGAGGCTGGCTGGGAGTAGAGATAACTTGCTGCCACCCCACACAGGTCTCTCATGCATGCTCTGTTGACTCTCATGATGATCCCATCCCACAGCTGTAGCTCACAAGTTCCTGCCTCTTAGCCTGCTTCCCTTGGTTCTTGAACTAGCCTGGGTCCGGGACTGTCCTACCTTATCCTCACTTGACAATAGCATCGGCCACAGACAGACTCTTCTGAGTTACATCTGAGCTCGAAGCTGACCCCCATCCAAGGCCCCATTGGTCTTCCTACAGGCTGTGCCACTGGGTTAGATCCTGAGCAAACCCTGCTTCCCTCTACATCTGCAGTGCCAGACTCTCCCCCCCCAACCCCGTGCACCTTCGCTCTAGAACAAGTCTGTATTCTGAGGGACGCCGTGTTCTAGCAGACCTCCTGCCTCCTGTGCTCTCTTTCATTTAAACATGCAACTCTGCGGCCTTTCTGAGACCCTGTCTAGGGTTCCAGGTGGGGCACAGTGTGATTGACAGGTGAAGAAACAGCATCCCCCACAGCCAAGATTACCTCATCCTTAACAGCCGTGGAAACTGAAATGGGTTTAAATATGAGCCATCTGAACACAAAGCGAGAGCTCACCTCTCTCTTTGTGTTTTCTCAGTGTCTGGCTTTTATCAGAATCCTGCACCCCTCCTAGGCAGACACCAGTGAGCCCCACCCCCATCCAATCCAGTGGGAGCTCCCCTTGGGTGCCAGTGTGTGTGTGTGTGGGGGGGGCGCCAGTGTGTGTGTGCCTGTGTGTGTGTGTGCGTGCCTTGCCTGTGCGCATGTGCAGGTGTGTGTGCACGCCCATGGGATTATTGTACCCGGATACGTACGTGTAGGGACTGAACTATGTCCCCAGTTCTTACAGAATGGCTCTTGAGCTGGTGAGTCACAGACAGGTGCGTGGATTCAGATTCCTTGCTCTTGGATAAAGTTCAGCCTCTTCCAACCTGAATTTTCTTGTTTACAAGCTGACTCTTAACAAAGGATTGTGTAAGATGCAAGCCAGGCAACAAGAGGAATTAGCACAGGAGGGGTTGCTTTTCGGTGCGTTTGACCTAAAGCAGACAGTGGGTGGTTCAAAGGACAGTGCTGGGATCAGCCAGCTCCCACCGCTGCTGCAGCTGCATTTCGGTTCCTAATCTCTCTAGTCTGGGACTGCCTCTCTTGTTACTGCCACACGAATAGAAATGTTGTAAGGACATCTTATTCAGAGACAGATGGAGTCCTACTACCCAGAACAGAGCCTCCGACAGAGTAGACTGAGTCAGAATTGAGCAGAGCACTGAAAAACTCACCAGAAAGTTCTGACAGCTTCTCTCAGTTGGATTGTCATTGCTATGGTCCCCCACCCACCCACCCCCACCCCCGGCACAACTGCCCTCTGGGAAGAACTCAACAAACATCAGGGCACATCCAAAGGAAATTGTCTTCTTGTGATTCCAATTCTGTCAATCATTACCTGGGTAAACATCTCTCAGATGGAAAGGGGTGTGTGTGTGTGTGTGTGTGTGTGTGTGTGTGTATGTGCACTCATGTGTATGTGTTGAGTGCCTTAGGGGATTAAGCAGGTATTTATGTCACAGGGAACAGTTTAAATTACCTCCTGGGAGCAGTTTTCCCTATCACTACCTTTAATACACTCATTCAAAGGATGCGGGGGCTGTTATCCACCCCCCCTCGCCTCTCCCTTCATATAAGCAGGGCCGCCTCCAGCCAGCTTCTACACTCACAGCTACTCACTAGCCCAGAGCAAGTGAAGGCCAGTGGAAAATGAGCCCGTTTTCTTCTGAGTCAGCAGGGCTCTGGTTGGCTGCCACCGTAGTGCTGTGGGGCATGCTTCTCTGCAAATCTGGGAGTCCCAGGCGGCTGTGGAGCCAGGTGGTGTGTCTCGCTGGCCTCTGGGGAGGTTTTTGCCTGCTCAACCTGTCCCTCCTCTGCAGCTTGTTCCTCTTATCGGTGTCCTGCTTCCTCCTGTATGTGAGTTCATCTGACCAAGACTTATTACCTGTGGATCAAAAGGCTGTGCTGGTGACAGGTAAGTGGTCAGCATTGCTGGGGTTGACCTGAGGGGGACAGGGCCTGATACTCTCTGCCTCAGTGGGATGCTGTCGGTTTTGGCTTGAGTGGGAAATGCTCAGGGTGAGTGGTAGACAGCACACATACCTGAGTGCTTCTCACTGCCTTTTTGCGTGTCCTTTGGCTTGGACGTGTGTTGGAAGGAGCCAGTGGTAAGATAAAACGTGAAAATTGCTCGGGGTCACAGATCTATACAATGGGTGTGTTAATTTCCTAGGAATAAATATTAATAAGTAAAACAGCATCATTCCATGTGTGTCCTTGGACCAGAAAGCGCCCGACAGATTTCTTCAGCCTTAGTATTCTTAGTAGGGTATTCTGTTCTGAGGTGACTATTTATCTAGGTCCTAGGCCTGGTCACCTCTCTGTGTATGGAAGGAAGGTGACCAGACAACTTCGGCACAATACTGTATATCTAGGGGCTCCACTGTACCCGGAGCCTTTGCAGTTCGCGGGGATGTTATCCCGAACCCAGCCCCGTTGTCCTGTTGGAACCTTTTCTCTACATGTCATTAGTGCATTAGCACTTCTTAATTAGATCAAATTGGCAGTGCGTGCACAGATCTAGCCGCTCATTAGCTGAGGTGCCAACCTCTCAGCTTCTACTGCCTGTGATTCTGTAGTGAGCGCGAGGTCAAACTAGAGTCCCTGGAGTTGTAAAACGGGTTTGTTCGGTGAAGCTTCAACTAGAATTCCCCCAAGTAATCCTAACCCAGAAAGGCCTGGAAAGAAGAGGAAAAGCCATCGACAGAGTCACCTTGTGAGGAGGTATCACCCCCTGTGTGGGGAAGTCATCACCTGTGGCTGGGACCCCTGGCTGTGGTCACCTATGTCTGTGACCCCTGACTGTAGTCAGCAGAAGGTTCATAGGCTGATGATTCACGGAGAAACAGACTCTAGACTTTTCTTTTCTTTTCTTTTTCTATTTTTTTTTTTTTTACCTTAAACCCAGTAACAAAATTCTTCCTGTGAGCGTGATTCGTTTCTTTCCAGGGTGTGGAAATGCAGGACATCAGCTTCTCTGAGTTTAAAATCCAACAGCGGAGTTGAGTAGCTGTTGTATTTCCCAATTGTACAAAAGAAGACAGAACCATTAAGTACACTGGAAATGTTCTTGTCTCTGTCTATCTCTGTCTGTGTCCGCCTCTGTTTCTCTCTGCCTCTTCTGTCTCTGTCTATCTCTGTGTGTCTCTGTCTATCTGTTTCTGTCTCTGTCTTCATTTTTCTCTTTCTGAGGATCAGAGGTTGTTCCTGGGTGTCTTTCTCAGCCACTCCCTATTTTATCCTTTGACACTCTGCAGCTCACTGATTGGCTCCCTCACTCTGGAGCTCACTGATTGGCTAGCCTGGCTTGCACGCAAGCCCCAGAGATCCTCTTGGCTTTGGATCCTCAGTGAGGAGCTGAGAGCGTTTCCCACAGTGCCTAGCTTTTCTCGTGGGTGCTAGGGTTCTGAACGCAGGCTCTCAAGCTTATGCAAGTCTCTGGCTCACTATCCCCAGCCTCAGAAACACTGAAAATAAATGAGTTATGACATCCTGCCAGTCACAGAATCTCCTGGAAGTACAGATACTCCGGGAGATCGATTCAAGGTTTAACACGTCTTCCCATGACTTTTGAGAAGGGGCGATTCTCGCAGAGCCCAGATAGAGGAGAAAACAGGAATCTGACCCTGCTTGTTTGTCTTGCCAACACTTAAGTGAAGTAAACAACACAAACGCAGGGACTAACTCCTAGGGGGAAATTCTTCCGAATGTCAGAGCAGAGGTAGAGAAATTTGAGAGGCACAAAAATATCATTTTCTATCATTAGCACAACGAAAGCACAAGGTTGGTATTGTTCCTGGGAAGGTTCAAGATCTTTGCTAAAAGTTAGGGTAGAGTCCAGGGGCAGAGAAACTTGTCTAGCATGTGCTAAGGTCCAGAGTGCAATCCGCAACACCATAAAAACAAACAAACAAACCACCACCACCAATACCAAAAAAAAAAAAAAAAAAAAAAAAGAAGAAGAAGAAAAAGAAAGAAAGAAAAGAAAAGAAAAGGGGAACAAAATAAAAACCCAAATGTGTAAACAAACAAAAACAAAACCAAAACCAAACACAAAACCAAAACAACCTCAAAGTGAAATAAAAATAGTTGAAAATAAATTTGTGATACCTGAATTCATTAAATTTTTAAAAAAGATTTATTTTTATTTTAACTAACCTCTCTCTCTCTCTCTCTCTCTGGTGTGTGTGTGTGTGTGTGTGTGTGTGTGTGTGCATCACAGTGCACATATTGAGATCAATGAGCAGCTTTGGAAGTCAGTCCTCTCCTTCCACCGTATAGGCCCAGGGCCTTGAACAGGCACCTTTACTTGCAGAACCATCTCACTGGCCTAGAACAATCTACCAAACAAACAAACAAGCCAAGAAACCTCCCTGGGTTTAAAGGCACTGTTTGAGGCAGCCTTGAGTTTTACTGGCTGGGGATGAGGGAAGAAAGTGACAGTATGTGAAGTCACGGGCAGTGCTCCTTCACTAGAAAATGTTCTTCAAGGAATGATTGGGGTGGGTGTGGCTGCAAAGATGGCTTGGTGGTTTAGAACCAGAGTTCCTGCAGGGGACTTGCTTTTGATCCCAGCATTCATGTGGAGTGGATCACAGCTGCCTGTAACTCTATCTTCAGGCTGTGTGAAGACCAATACCAACACTTCTTCTGGCTCCCATAGTCACCTGAACACACACACACACACACACACACACACACACACTATACATAACTAAAAATAATAAAAAAGCAAATTTTAGAAAGAAATAACATGGCAGGTAGGGATGCAGCTGGGTAGTTGACTGCCTGCCTAGCATCTGGAGGCTTTAAGAGGCAACCCAGTCACCAAAGAACACACACGGTATGCATTCACTGATAAGTGGATATTAGCCCAGAAGCTCCGAATACCCAAGCTATAATTCACAGACCACATGAAGTTCAAGAAGAAGGAAGACCGAAGTGTGGGTGCTTCGGTCCTTCTTAGAAAGGGGAACAAATTACTCATGGGAACAAATATGGAGACAAAGTGTGAAGCAGAGACTGAAGGAAAGGCCATCCAGAGACTGCCCCACCTGGGGATTCATCCCAGATACAGTCACCAAAACCCGACACTATTGTGAATGCCAAGAAATGCTTGCTGAAGGAGCCTGATATAGCTGTCTCCTGAGAGGCCCTGCCAGAGCCTTACAAATATAGAGGTAGATGCTTACAGTCAGCCATTGGACTGAGCGTGAGGTTCCCTAATGGAGGAGTTAGAGAAAAGACTGTAGTAGCTGAAGGGGTTTGCAACCCCATAGGAAGAACAACAATACCAACCAACCAGACCCCCCAGAGCTCCCAGGAACTAAGCCACCAACCAAGCGGTACACATGTCTCCAGCTGCATATGTAGCAGAGGATGGCCTTGTCAGGCATCAATGGGAGGAGAGGTCCTTGGTCCCATGAAGAAGGCACGATAGATGCCCCAGTGTAGGGAATTGAGGGCGGGGAGGCGGAAGTGGGTGGGTGGGTGGGTGGAGGAACACCCTCATAGAAGCAGGGGGATGGGGAATGGAATAGGGGGTTTCTGGGAGGGGGGAACCAGGAATGGGAATAACATTTGAAATGTAAATAAAGAAAATATCCAATTAAAAAAATTTAATCTCCGATAGTGCAAAGCAACCAAACTAAACCAAATGAACTGTGTATAAGAGTAGACAAAAATCCAGAGTGTTTTCAGCCCAATCTTACTTAAGATAGCTGCGTTTGCAGAGCAGCCAAAATCCATGATACCTTTGAGTGGAACAATATATGGCCGTGAAGGGTGATGGCGGCAAGAGGGGTGTTTGTGATATGGAAGACTGCTAACGGTACAGGAAAACACAAGTGAGCTGAGTGTCCGGACCACACTGCATCCTGTTCATATCTAGCTGGCGGCTGGTGGGGAAACTGTGGTAAATGATTGCAGAAAAAGCGTTTCGTAAAAGTATTCACATAAATGAAAGAAAGGGAGGAATTGTAAAGGAGTCTGCAGATGGCTGGAGTAGAGTACACAGTTGCTTTGTGTGTGTGTTTGTGTGTGTGTGTGTGTGTGTGTGTGTGTGTGTGTGTGTGAGAGAGAGAGAGAGAGAGAGAGAGAGAGAGAGAGAGAGAGAGAGAGAGAGAGAGAGGAGCCTCCGAATTTTTAATGCCATAAACATTTTCAAAAGAGAGTCAAGACATGGCTGTAATCTCAGCGTGGGCATTCAAGGTCATCCTTGGATACGGAACAAATATGAGGTCAGCTATGTAAGACTCTGTCTCAGACAGACAAAAAAGTTAAAAGAAGTTGGGTCTGGTGGTACAGGCTTGTAATCTCAACTATTTGGGCTGTGGAGGCAGGGGGATTACAAGGTTAGTAAAATCTTATCTGGAAATAAAAAGTAAGAAGGAACTGGAAATGTCCTGGAGGCCACAGTTTCAATAACTAGTGGCAAAAATAAACAGGGAATCTTTAAAGAGGGAGAACATTAAATGGATCCAGTCACTCTAGCGTCCATTTACAAACTCAACTTTGAAAGAATATCTTCTTCCTCTTTGAGCCTTTCCTTTCCTTTTCCTTCAAGACTGTGTTGCCTCTGAAGCAATCTAATCATATCAAACATGCCTAGAATGTTTGAACCTGTTTATCTCCAAGGTATCCTGAAATGGTGATGGTCATTCAAGTTGGTAAATGACTGTAAAAATAGTGAAGTGATCAGTATGATTGAAAAAAAACATTCAAGCACCAAAAGATAGGAAGACATTTGAAGTCAGAAGCTCATGGCTTGGGTCCGGGATTCTGAGAGTAAGGCTCTGAGGCAAGGTTTGGAATGGTTTCCAAGGAGCAAGGTAAGACAAGGAAAGGGTGAGACCAAATGAAGAAGTCCTCTGAGGATCACTTCGGCTTGGTCACCCTGCATAGATGTGAGTCACATCTCAGAGCTGCCCAGACTGGCTAGCAGGAAGCTGTAGTCTTTGACATCACCACTCCTGTCAATCATTAGACAAGGGTCGTGTGTCCTCTACCACTTAGCTTCTGAGTACTTCTGGCTCCAGTGATCACTGGTGGCAACTCTAACACCCTGGGGGTAGCCCTCAGACTTGGGGTGGTTGGTCTTGGCTGTTGGGAGAAGACGTGTATGGTGAACCCATGTGCACACACGCACACACACACACACACACACACACACACACACACACACACACACAAAGTCTCCAGGAACATCTGTCACAAACATGTTTTGAATCACGTATCTTTGGGCTTCCGTTAGCAGCTTTTGTTCTGCTTTGCCTCTGTAGACTGGAAATATCTCACACACACACACACACACACACACACACACACACACACACACACGGCAAAATCTCATGGGTTATCAGGGTCAGGGGGAGTGTAGAACAGCATCCTGAGCTAGTGAGAGGCAGGCATGAGGAGTGGCTAGGAAGAACAAAAGGAAACAAACAAACAAACAAACGAAGGAAAAGGAAAAGCAGACACGTAGACAGCGAGAAGGACCAATCTTTTTTTTCTATTCAATGTGTGTGTGTGTGTGCTCACGTATGTGTGGGAGGTCAGAGGTCAGCTTTGGATGTCATTCCTCAGAAGTTCTCTACATTTTAAAAAAGATTTGCATTTATGTGGAGGGTGTGTGTGTGTGTGAATATCATGTGTGTTAAGGTTTCTGGCAGAGGGCAGAAGAGGGCATCAGATTTCCTGGAACTGGAGTTATAAACTGTTGTGAGCCCTTTGACCTCGGTGCTGGGAACCAAACTGGGGTTCTCTGGAAAAGCAGCTAGCTCTTCACACTGGAGCCATCTCCCCAGACCTTCAATAAATATTTACTGAGAATGCAGTGTGGTCCATCTATTTGTCAGGAGCCAAGGGGCAGATGATTTAGAAAGGCATGCAATCCTTGACCTTGGATCTACATGTGAGGCTGTCATGTGACTCGTCACGTGAGGCTGTGGTCCTCGGACCTTCCTGGGGCTTGGTGGCAGAATCAAGGCAACTTTGATTTCCACCTTCATGCTCTCTCAGGTCACACATATCTGCCTTTCTCAACCATCTTGACTGCTCCCTGAGGATTCTGTGGAACTGAGATGCTTTAAAATCCTGTGAACAGACACATCTGTTTCCGACTGCAGTCACGAAATAAGCATAGGCAGTACCACAGGAGAGTACCCATGGTGTTTTGCAGCCCACTGTGGGGGAGGTCGTGTGTGTGTGTGTGTGTGTGTGTGTGTGTGTGTGTGTGTGTGTACAGGGGAGGGAAGCTGGGGAAGGCTTGACAAAGGCAAAGAGTCCTTAAGAATCCAAAGTAACTTCTAGAGTATTCTAAATTGCTTAAGTAAGCAGCTACATGTATCCAGCTGGCTCTCCATAAAGCTCATCCTCTTACATATTCTCAAATTGAAAATTTCAAAACTTGATACAAGGCAAGGTGGATCCAGGAGGAGAAGTAGATTTATTTTAAGCAAGGGTATTTCTTTTATGCTCCAAATTGAAGGGTCCAAGGCGTGGTGATATCTTCTAGGAGTTACTGAATAGTCTGCATAGTGGAGGTTCTACAAGTTGGATACTCTTGGTGCTGCCTTGGGATTTGGGCTCCTTTGAACTTAAAAATAGATTATTAAGAGGTAAAACACTGAAGTGAGAATAACAGTCTGTGTTCAGAGCTTTCCATGTTCTTTAGTGTGTGGCGCTGGGAATTGAACCCACGGCTTCATGCTGGAGAAGAACTCTACCCGAAAGCCTGAACAAGAATTTTACTATGCACTATTGTTTCTGTGTGTGTGTGTGTATGTGTGTGTGTGTGTGTGTGTGATCGAGGAGTAGCTTTATAGAACCAAATCTGCCTAACTGTACTGTAAGCTGCCTGAAGACAGGACCCAGGTCTCTTCTATGCTGGTGCCATACTTCTTAGTGAGGATCCCATTAGATCCAATACAATGACAACAAACTAATGACTGAATGAATGGCCCCACACTGGTAGAATGTCCCCCACCCTTTGGTCACAGTATTGCCCTGTTTGACCACTTGCTTAGGTACTTATCCTCTGGTTCTTCTAGCTGGGGTCACCTGTACAGAAAGGGCAGTGTGACACGGTCTAAGTATGGAGGCCCCATTGTTCTGAGGTGATTTAATTGTTGGCTTGTTCCAGACAAGACTTTGTGTGGGCTTGGTCTTAAGCATGCTCTTATCCAGGTTGTGACATCACTAGAAGCTCCTTTGTCCCTCACTAAGCTCTGAAGATGTTCTGCATAGTTGCTGAGGATTTTCTAACTAGTCAGGTGCGACCTCTGCTCTAGTTCTGCCAACCACAGTCTCCGTCCGGGTGTGGTTGCCTCTGCCTTCCAGGACTCTGCACTTCTGGGTGTTTCCACTTCTCTACCCCTTGACTCTGAGGTTCTTTCGACTTCCTCTGAAGTAATCTCTGTGGCTCTGTCCTTTGTCCTCTGATGTTCCTGAATTCACTACCACATAGTGAAACCCTACCAGGCTGTGTCCTCGGTACGTAGCCTGGTCAAGCTGCAGCTCTTTGCACTTAATGCTGTGGCCTTGAAAGTTATATGACTTAATTACACCCCCCTGTGATGACCCTCTAAACACAAGGTCATACATCGTAACAGCCACATTTATTTGCACTCAGTCTTTCTAGTCCCTTATATATCGTGTCTCCGCAGTTTCCAGAATCTTCTGCATTCTGTCCCATTTTCTCCAACTCATTCCTTTGAGATGGCAATTTGGATTTCTCAGTATGAACCATAGGAACACAAGGAGATGAAACTATCCAGGACCAATAATGCACGCATCTCCACGGGAAGCTGCTGTCTGTGTGGTGGGATCCATCCCCAGCTTTTCTTCGTGTTGAATGAGTCTTAAGCCAGGGGTGAGGGGCTGAACAGGTGGCTGGATCAAAATGTCAGCCTGGTCCCTGATAGCAGCAGTGGAGGACTTACCTATGACATGTGGCACATGTTAGTGGCACAGCTAGAGCAGGGAGGGTGGGGAAGTCACAGGTTTTACTCATAGGGTGGGGCTTAGCCTGGCCAGCTAGGAGGTCACCAGCCAGAGAGGAGTGCTCCTCCACGGCCCTCTGTGCTTTTGGGTTTCCTCCTCAGCCCCGACTGTTTTCTCTTTGTTACCTCTTTGGTTCTCTGCTGGAGAGAAAAAAGAAGTTTGTACAAGGCAAGTCCCTCCAGTCTAGCTCTTTCTGTCATAAGTTGCTTCACTACGCAGGGGCAGGAGAGGGAGGAGCTGGAGATTAGCCAAGAGCGTCACTGTAATGTATGTCCCCCACATTGCAGAGAACATAACAAGCAGGGAAGAAGTTCCCCCTTCACATTAGGTTCAGGAGGATAGCTTGTGCAGGAATAACTCAATGAAGTTTGACTCTTAACACAAATGGAAACAAGGCCCTACACACACACACACACACACACACACACACACACACACACACACACATCTAAACCTTCAGTGGTAAGACACACAACATGGTAATGGAGATTGTTTCACTACCCGTGGGCTCGTAAGCGGTTAGCTTCACCTTTCTGAGGTTATTTCTTATATAGGAAACAGGATCGCCCTTTCTTCTACGGATTAAGCAGCTATGAACATATATTACCACCTAGAACAGATCAGACAATTCGTGAAATAGTAGCACCCCAGCCCCCTTTCTAAGCTTCTGCAGTACAGTTGAGTCTTAGACCAAGGACAATGAAGGACGGTAGGAGACTGACTGGGTCACTCATTGATGCTTCTTCCGTATTGGTTCCATTTATCATTGCCCCATCCATCGTCCTTCCGCATCCTGGCTATTCCTTGGTTGACAAGCTCTCTTTTGGTAGCTAACTTGTTTCTTCAGGTCTTGGCCCAATCTGGGCTTTTGCTTACAGATGTTTTTCTTACATGTCCAGGGTTTAGATCTCTGCCTTTATGCTGTGTCTACCTTTGGATGTTCTCTTTTTCTTTTTCTTTTTTTCCATTTTTTAAAAATAATTATTTTATTTATTTACACCTCAGATGTTACCCCCTCCAAGTCCCTCATCCCAGAGTTCTTCACCGCATCTCCCCTCCCCTTTGCCTAGGAGAGGGTGCCCCTTCCAGGCATCCCCCTTCTCTGGGGCATCAAGTTTCTACAGGATCAGCTTATTCCCTCACACTGGGGCCAGACAAAGCACTCCTCTGCTTTATATGTGCCTGGGCCCATGGACCAGCCCATCTATGCTCTTTGGTTGGTGGCTTAGTTTCTGGGAGCTCTGAGGTGTCCAGCTTAGTTGACACTGTTGGTCTTCCTATGGGGTTACCATCCCCTTTGGTTCCTTCGGTCCTTCCCCTAACTCTTCCATAAGGGACCCTGACCTCAGTCCACTGGTTGGTTGTAAGTATCTGCGTCTGTCTCAGTCAGCCGCTGGTAGAGCCTCTCAGAAGACAGTCATGTTAGACTCCTGTCTGAAAGCACAACACAGCATCAGTAACAGCGTCAGGATCAGAGTTTGGTGGCTGCCCATGGGATGGATCCCTAGTTGGACCTCTCACTGGTCAGCCTGTCCTTCAGTCTCTGCTCCATTTTTGCTCCTGCAGTTCTTTTAGACAGGAACAATTCTGGGTCAAAAACTTGAAGGTGAGTTGGTGTCCTCATCTCTCCACTGTCTAACTATTAGAGGTGGTCTCTTCAGGTTCCATCTCCTTAGTGTTGGGCACTTCTGCTAAGGTCACCCACATTGAGTTCTGGGTGCCTCTCACATCCCAAGTCTCTGGGACTTTCTAGAGATTCCCCTAACCTCTCTATCCCGGGCAACATCATATTTCTATTCAGTCTAGAAATTAGGGAAACAACACACTTCACAATAGCTACAAATAGTATAAAATACTTCAGCATAACTCTAACCATGCAAGTGAAAGACCTGTATGACAAGAACTTCAAGTCCCAGAAGATGGAAAGATTGCCCATGCTTATGGATCAATAGGATTACCATAGTGACAACGGCCATCTTACCAAAAGCAATCTACAGATTCAATGCCATTCCCAAGAAAATTCCAACACAATTCTTCATAGACATAGAAAGAGCAATTGTCAATTTCACATGGCTGTTTTCTTTTTAAGCCTTGGTTCACTTGAGATGTCCTAAATGAGCAGTTATAAACAATGCTCAACACGGAGGAAAGACTGAATGGGCTGAGCAAGACCTCTGGATTCCATCCATGCGTTAAGACCTGCTCCCCCCAAGTACATAGGAAGAAGCCTCAGGGCGAAGCTGGTTCTGGACCGTATGGAAGTGTTGAGAACAGCAGGGGAAAGGGAAGGACCAAGGTGGTAAATTTACTCCAGGGAGCAAGCTGAAAAGAAAATGTTCTGGGAGCCGGGCGGTGGTGGCTCACGCCTTTAATCCCAGCACTTGGGAGGCAGAGGCAGGAGGATTTCTGAGTTCGAGGCCAGCCTGGTCTACAAAGTGAGTTCCAGGACTACACAGAGAAACCCTGTCTCGAAAAACCATAAAAAAAAAAAAAAAAAAAAACTGTTCTGGAGAGGGGGGAAATTTTGGAGGTGATTTGGAGAACCCCAGAGAAAGGACCCAAGTATGCCAAAAAGGACTGTGGTGACGGATGTAGCAGAGGATGTAGGGAGCTGCAGGTTTCTCCACCTTTGCTCTACTCAGCTCAGAACAAGCCATGGGTTAGAAGGGCAAAATGTTTACAAAATGTGTCTCCGCTCATTCATGGTTAGAAACTATCAGGAGAATAAGTTAACTGGAGTATCTCAGATGCTTTGTACCATACAGTACCTGGCCATACAACACACGCTCAGAGAACACTATCACAGGCAATCAGACAAGACAAAGGATGGTAAGGGAGGGGGGGGGAGAGAGAGAGAGAGAGAGAGAGACAGAGACAGAGAGACAGAGACAGACAGAGACAGAGACAGACAGAGACAGAGAGAATGAGAGAGACACACAGAGAGTGAAGCAGAGAGAGACAGAGAGAGAAGCAGAGTCAGAGAGAAACAGAGAGACAAAGAGACAAAGAAACAGACATACAGACAGGCAGGCAGGCAGGCAGACGGACAGACACAGCGGGACAGAGACACCGAAAGAGTCAGAGACATACAGAGTGACAGAAAGAGGCAGAGACAGAAACAGATGGACAAAGATACAGAGGGGCAGAGAGACACAGAGACACAGAAACAGAGACAGAGAGACAGAGAGAACAAAAAACACTGGCTGTTTTCTGGGCTGAGAAGGCAGCCTCCTGCACTTAGCATGCTTTCCCTGCTAAGGTCAGTTAGAGCATTCCTGCTTCACTCCTTCACTCACTCACCCCCTGTATCACCATTCTCAGTACTGGCTTGTCCTCCTCTTTCCTCTTGAGCACTTCTTACGGACCTGGGGAAAATTTGTCTCCTAAGGGAATATTCGGTAACTTGAGGTTAGAACTGAGAAGCATGGGAGCATGCCACATCTGGTGGTGAGCCTGGACCACTTCCAGAACCTCCTACAGCAGCATGGAGTGGTCCCGACCCCCCCACACACACATAATGAACAATGTGATCTCAGCTTTAAGGTTGGGGTGCTTTGATCTACAGTATGATCCCTGTAGACCAGGGTCCATGGTGTGTGCGTGGATTGTGGTATCCCCAGGAGCCAGGAATAAAGCAATCCCACAATGAACACACTAACATATCAAAGAACACAGAAACCAATTGGCATCCAACAATAGGCCAGACTCTGGGACAGCTGTCGCCTTGAGTGCTCTGTGGCACAGGGCGCTGGGAGATTTGGACAAAAAGTTTAGAAGTTGGGTGTGGTGGCTCATGCCCGTAAGCCTATCACATCAGAGGCCAATGCAGGAGGATTGCTTATAGTATGGGGGCCAGCCTGATTTAGAGTAGTTCAAGATAGTAGTCTAGACTGGAGAGAGAGAGAGAGAGAGAGAGAGAGAGAGAGAGAGAGAGAGAGAGAGAGAGAGAGAGAGAGAGAGAGAAAGAGAGAGAGAGAGAGAGAAGAGCTGTGGGACCTCCATATAGATTGGCACATCTATAAACAAGAAAGTCTAAGAAACGAAGGTCTGCATTGCAGACAATACCAGTCTCCTAGCAGCTCACTGTTTTGACAGAATTCAGCCAAGAGCTGAAGCAGGAGGCCGAATTTTAAACAGCCACAAACCGCAAATCGCTCCTCCGTAATCACACAAAGACAAGCCTCTCGGCCTGTGGTAGGTCAGTGAGGATATTGTAATCATCTTGGGACAGCTCAAGCACGCTGGACATCAACCCTCATCATGTGTCAGATCAGCGGTTCTCAACCTGTGGGTCATGACCTTTTTAGGGGGTCACGCATCAGATAGTCTGTATATCAGATATTTATATTACAATTCACAACAAAAGCAAAATTACAGTTACAAAGTAGCAACAAAATACTTGTATGGTTGGGGGACATCACAACATGAGGAGCTGTATTAAAGGGTCACAGTATTAGGAAGTGTGAGAACTGCTGTGTTAGACTCACTGTGTGGGCTGGTCTTTAAGTACCCACGTGCTTGGGTATCCATTTCTAGAACTCCAGCCTACCTGATCTCACGTATGAGCCTGAACATTGTTGTTTCATGCAAATTCCTGGTAGAAATTAAAGATAACAGAGCTCCACAGAGAAGACAAAAGTGCTTAAAGTCCTGCGCAAGCCACTTTTCTCCCTAATGCCACGCATACCCAATCTCACTGGGTAGGCCCAGCTATTCATGCTTGAGGTTGAGGTCAAGGCTTGATGCCCTCCCTGTCATGGTTAGCATTAATCATCCACTTGAAGTATCTTGAATTACCTGACCTCTGGTGGTTCATCTTGGCAGGTCATCTTGACTGTATAAAAACCAGAACTCAAGCTTAGGATATACTCATTATTTCCAGTTTGTGTCTGGGGATGTAGCGTGAATAGTGACTTCAAGCACCTATTGTCTTGACATCATCAAGGTAGACTGCCCTAGAAGCTATGAGCTATAGTCAACCCTTCCTCCTCTCGCTGGCTTTTGCTAGAGTTATTTTGTCACAGTGTATTAGTTGCTGTTGCTATGATAAAACACCGTGACCAAGAGCTACTCTAGAATAAGAATTTATTTGGACTTACGGTTCCAAAAGGTAGAGTCCAACCTGATGGGGAGGCCTGGTAGCAAGTAGCAGACATGGTGGCTGGAGAGAGGAGCTGAGAGCTCACACCTCAACTGCAAGTGTGGCCCACAGTGTGGACTGGAAGCAGGGTGAGGCTTTAAGCTCTCAAAGCATGACGACAGTGGCATACTTCCTGACAATGGCATACTTCCTCCAGCAAAGCCAGAGACAGCGCAGCCAACTGGGGACCAAATATTCAAATACCAGAGCCTATGAGGGACATTTGACCACACACACACACAATAGGAAAAGAAACAAAGCCACTTCCTCATGAGGATTTTAATTAGGGCTCCCTCCTTATGCAGGGGGTCTTGCTACCCAGTTACCTTCAATTCCTCTTGGTTTATTCCTGGGTAGTACCCATTACTCCCAGAATGCATCTGGGTTCCACCTTCATTGCTTTTGGTCTAGTCAAACCTTCCCCAGGTTCCCCCTGGATCATTAGAATCTTAGAGTTGCCTCTCCAACACATTCATTCTAGTTAGAGTACCTACACTGCCCACTGTCAAAAAAAGCACCCAAGATCAGAAGGCTTCTTAATCTTGAATTTCCTCATGCCATTAATTTGGGTTTACCATTGCCCGGGGCAACCTCGTTGGCTCGAGGCCCTGGCTCTAAAGCCAGTGTGTTCCGCTCCTTTCAGCTGAGTATTTCCTCATCCCTTAGAGTGCTGGCTTCCTCACCTTCTTATCATCTTCAAAAATCGGGATTTCTCAACCTTGGCACAACGACTATGTTGAATTGGAAAGTGCTTCACTCTTGAGGCTGTTCACAGCATCCTTTAGTTGGATTCACTGGAGACCAGTAGCACCCTACTCCCCACTGGAGATGGTCAAAGAGTCTTCAAACAATGTGCAGTGTCACCTGGTTATGGCTAATAGAGACCTAACAGCTTACATACCACCTTATTGAACAAGCGTCCTTTGATCTCTAAGTGTCTAGCTTCTAGCTTTGTCTCTTTTTGTGTGCCTCCTGTTTGTTATGGTTGCAGGGCCTGACTCACTCTGAAATAACAGAATGGACAAGAAGCTCCCTACTTGTCCCATGGAATGGCCAGTGCCTCATTCCATGTGACTACCTCGGCTACTACATTCTGTTCTGTAAGAAAACCATTGAACGCACATCCTGTTCTAGTCTCATTTCTGCTGCTATGGTAAAATCTGACCAAAATCAGCTTAGGAAAGGAAAGGATTTATTTGACTTAAATTCCCACGTCAAAGTTCATCGTTGAGGTAAGTCAGGGCAGGAATTTAAGACAGAAACTTGAGCCAGGCAGTGGTGGTGCATGCCTTTAATCCCAGCACTTGGGAGGCAGAGGTAGGTGGATATCTGAGTTTGAGGCCAACCTGGTCTACAGAGTAAGGTCCAAGACAGCCAGGGCTACACAGAGAAACCCTGTCTCAAAAAACAAAAAAAACCAAAAACAAAAACAAAAAAAAAGACAGAAACTTGAAGCAGAAACCATGGGGAACAAGCTTGTCGACTTGCTCTCTGGCTTACTCAGGCTTATGCTCTGCTAGCTTCCTTACAGAACCCAGGACTACCTGTGTAGGGAATGATGCTGCCCACAGTGGGCTGGGCTCTCATCCATGAATTAACAGTCAAGACAATGCCCAACAGACATGCTCACACACACACCCTGCTAAGGACAGTTACTCCATGGAGACTTTGCAGGGAAATGATACTAGATTGTGTCAAGTTGGCAGTTCATGCTGATTATAACACTTCTTCTTCTTCTTTTTGTTTTTTTTTTTTTTTGGTTTTTCGAGACAGGGTTTCTCTGTATAGCCCTGGCTGTCCTGGAACTCACTCTGTAGACCAGGCTGGCCTCGAACTCAGAAATCCACCTGCCTCTGCCTCCCAAGTGCTGGGATTAAAGGCGTGAGCCACCACCGCCCGGCGATTATAACACTTCTTGACACACACAGTAGGCACTCAGAACTGGGTAGTCAATTAACAAGGGCCGTCCATAAATGAACGGCACTCAGAGACGTCTGAGCGGTCAGGTACATTTACTAGGTGGCAATGGTGATCTTCTACAGCACAGAGGTCATGTACTTTGGAGTCATGGAATTCCAGTTTCACAGCTCTGCCACCTTACACCAGGGGTGTGGCCTGGCATGTCTTAAATAACAATTTGGAGTTTCCATTCATCCGCAAGACGTGGTAGCTTCGAGTATGCCTAGTCTACCCTGCTGGCTCCCAGACCCCAGGTGGTTTGACTGAGCGCTCCTTGAGTTTTGCATCTTGGTTTGCCAGTGCCAGGGGCAGGCTCACACTGTACCCTCCGTGCCTTCTATACACAGTGCCAAGATGCTTAGGAAATGAATGCTCTTGAAGGTACACAATCAGGGTTGAGTCCTGTTTTAACGATGTCACCGTGGGTGATTGTCTGTTGAGGCAATTCTAGTGGGGCTGATCCTGGGAGAAATGACCAGCTTAAGTCCTCCTGTGATAAGAATGGGTCTGGAGAGTACATGTTACTCTAAGCTCTCCATGTAGACAGCTAGGATTCTTGCAGAATATTGGGAAGCCCAGAGCAGGATCTCTTTGCCTCTCCATTCTTTTCTGCATCAGATTTTGTGAATGGTAAATTGAATAAAGACACCATCTGCCCACCTCTTAGATGCAGAGAATTTGCTTCTGGGGAGTAACTGCCATCCTCTGGAATGGGAATTCCAAAGGGAATTTCAAGAACCCAAGATTCTGGTGAGGAATTATAGTAAGAACAGCTACCAGTGGGTTCCAGCAGGCTCACAGCGTAACTGTCTTGAGAGTCCGCCACCCCCCTTTGAGTTTTTCTGCCTGTTCAGAAACCTGGCCAAGGAGACCAGTGCCTCAGACATGCTTTTCCCTTAGATGGGCTCATCCTGCTCCCACTGGGCCAGCAAGGGTCAAAGCTGAGGTCTAAATTGAGTCCCTACCATTTCTCTAATTTTTATGCTTGAAGTTCATAACCCATTAAAAATAAACCCATTCCCTTGGCTTGCATGGAATTTGTAGTCCACCAGGTTCTGTGTGGTAGGGAAATGTAAGGTCTGAATTCATCCCCTACGATAGATACACAATGGGTGTCTCTCATCAAAAGATGTTCTCAAAATATTTGTATATATACACAATGAGATATCTTTGAGGTAGAAACCCCAAGTCTAAGTGAGAAACTCATATATTTTTCATATCTGCCAGAGACACAGCCGGAGGGAAGCTTTACACAATGATGCATTGTGCACCTGTGTCTGGGCTGCCATCTGTCACATGAAGTCAAGGGTGGCTCTTTTCCACTCGTGACTTTAGGTTGATGTTCAAGAAGTTTTGGATTTTGGAGTAATTTGGATTTCTGCCTTTGAGACCGGACCTGGCCAACCCGTACCCCAAATAGCTGACTTAAGACAACAGGAATTCTTCTCAGAGCTCCTGGGGGCAGGAAACCTGAAATTAAGTTATTAAGTTATTGGCAGAGCCACATGCCTTCTGAAAGCTGCAAACAGGAGTCTTTCCTCACTAGCGCCAGTTTCTACCCTCATGGACCCTTACTGCAGCTGTTCAGTCTCTATCTCTGCCCCCACTCTCCTTTGGCCATCTTCCCCACAGGGGAACTTGGCCAACTTTCCATCTTCTTTTGTGGTGATAAGGTCTCCTGTAGATCAGGCTGGCCTTGAATTTTCTGCATAGCCAAGAATGACCTTGAACTTTTGTTCCTCCTGCTTCTAACCCTCTAAATACTAGTACTTCTGGCGTGTTCTGCCACAGACATTCAAGACGGAAGCCAGGGCTTTGTGCATGACAGACACACATCCTCAGACCCCATCCTTTTTTCTTTTTTCTTTTTCCCTTATACAGACATCAGGCGTATTAGAGTAAGGACTAATTTGCAGTAACACTTCCCTCCAGGATGAATTGTGATCTCAAAGCGTAACCCCTTTCCTCCTCTAATTATGTGAGCAACCACCCTATTTCCTTCCACCTGAGGTCATATTCTTAAGTTATTAAAAGATGCAGTGAAACTTATGACACTTCCTCCTAGGGCGTAACAGGGTTGGTTCTGTTACTAGAAAAAGTGTGGAGGTGTGTGTGTGTGTGTGTGTGTGTGTGTGTGTGTGTTCGTAGTCGAGGGGTAGATTCGGGATAGATCCATGCTCGGACACCTCTGCCATCTTCTCCACTCTGATCTGGGTGTTTGAGGTTGGCCTCTGCCAATTGGGAACATGGGGAACATTTGATTCTGACTGTAAACAAGGAAGACAAAGAAACTCGGAGTGTTTAACCCTCCCCTCCGTCATCGTGTAGCCGTGGTTCTCAACTTGTGGGATATAACCCCCAAAAGATCATGGGGAAACACAGATATTATGATCTGGTAGCAACATTATAGTCGTGAGGTAGCCACAAAAATAATTTGATGGTTGGGGGGTGGTCACCACGACATGAGGAACTGCACGTAAAGGGTCACAGTGTTCAGAACGTTGAGCAATGTGACAGCTGCTATAAGGAAGGTATCTCTCTTGGATGTTTATACCGAGGTTTCTCTGGATCCTTCCTGTTGCCTCTGTAGGATTTGGAAAGGGGAACCAGACTGTGTGTGTGCCTCCCCCAACGTTTTCTGCTGCCCTTTGACCCCTCCTGCCTTTGTTGTTACCCTTGAGAGAGGGTCTCATGTAGCCAGGACCGGCCTTAAATTTGCTATGCTGTTGAGGGTAATGGAACTTCTCATTCTCAACCTCTCCAGTGCTTGGTCTATAGCTGCGTACAACATACCCAGTTTACATGGTACTGGGGGTCCACCCCAGGGCCTTGTTTCATGGGAGGCAGGCATTCTGCTGACTCTGCTACAAGACCATCTTCTCTTCCTGCATCTTGATGCCCCTCCTTCTCCTCCTCTTCTTCATCCTCCTTCCTTCTACTCTTCCTCCCTCCCTCCTGCACTCCCCTTCTCCTGTCTCCTCCTCCAGCATCCCTCACTAAACTTCCTTCAAGTCATCCAATCTGACTTTATTTACGACAGAGACTCTGAGCAGCCCAGCAACCAACGTAAGCACTGTCTGCTTCCAGGAAAGGGTGATTCTGCTGACAGGCCTAGGCTGTGTAAGTGTCTTGTTAATGCCAGGGCAGCACACAGTGACTTCTGGTTCTCACTGTTCTACCGGTGCAGAGGCAGGCGTCATTCATCAATCTAACCTGCTTTCTAAGCGGTTTCTACCTTAGGAGCACAGCCTCTCGGCTCTGTGGCAGGCTGAAGTCAATGAAGGGAACTCAAAGCCTTGGGCATCAGGAGGCTGAGATAAGAGGAACCCGTACTTCATGGGAAGGAGCCAGATGCTCAAAATATTCAAGGCACGCGTGAGTGGGAGGAAGCTGTGTCCCCAACAGGTCAAGGTTACCCCATCTCTTGTGTAATTGACAGCAGGGATTATTGACTTCTCGTGGCTTTTCATCATCCTAAGTGAAAAATAGCACAGACTGACAGCGACGAACACAAAGTGGAGGGTTGGAGAAGGCATGACCTAGAATCAGCAGGTCACATCGTATCCCTAATCGGGAAGACAGGAAGTAGAGCCAGACTGTAAAATGTCAAAGCCTAGTGACCCACTTTGCTCCATCAAGACACAACATTCTAAAATAGCTACCACCAGCTTGGAACCACGTGTTCAAACTCCTAAGCAAATGGGAGACAATTCACGTTCAAACCACAACACCAGGAGCACCCTTGTGATCCCAGCACTCAGAATTCCCTGTTAAAGAAGAAGACCCAATTGTGAGACACAGGAAGGCAGAGCTCCTTGAGGGGGTTAACTTTAGACTAGAAAACGCTGTGCCCTAAGAGAGTATTAGTGCCCCTTTAAGGAAAACAGACACCAGAAAGCACTGGCACTCTATCTTCCTCTTCCATTTGAGGAGGTTGTCATCTCCAGGGTAAGAAGAGATCTTGTACCAAAACTTAATCATACCAGCACCATCCATCCAGCCTTCTGTCCTCCGGAACTATGCAAGAGTGGATTTCTGTTATTCAACCCACCTGACGGTATTATTTTTTTTATTGCAGGTGGAGTCAATGAATACATGTAGAGGTCACACCTTTTTGACCTGTACAATCCCAGCATCTATCATGGTATCTGGCATACAGACCTCAGCTGTTAGTGAACAGATAGAAAGCAGAGGTCAAGACTGCTAAGATGTAGCAATGGCTACCCAGAGGTGCTAAGGTGTAGCAATGGCTACCCAGAGGTGCTAAGGTGTAGCAGTGACGACCCAGAGATGCTAAGGTGTAGCAATGGCTACCCAGAGGTGCTAAGGTGTAGCAGTGACGACCCAGAGATGCTAAGGTGTAGCAATGGCTACCCAGAGGTGCTAAGGTGTAGCAGTGACGACCCAGAGATGCTAAGGTGTAGCAATGACTACTCAGATACCGCCTCTTGATCTTATCCACTGAGAGGTTCCCGGGGATGGGGCGTCAAGCACGGGGTTGCTCATCTCTGAGGTTTAAAAAGAAGATGAGTTCTTGTGTCTGAAGTGGAGATTGGCTCTGCTTACTGGGTACTCATGCAACAGAATACAGCAGTGGTTCTCAGTCTGTGGGTCATGACCCATTTGGGGGTTAAATGATCGTTTCATGGGGGGGTCACCTAAGACCATGGGAAAACGTGGACATTTACATTGCGACTCATAATGTTAGCAAAATTACAGTTTATGAAGTAGCAATGAAAATCATTTAACGGTTGGGGGTGATCACAACATGATTAACTGTAAAGAGCATTAGAAAGGCTGAGAACCACTGGAATGCAGGCTTCTTGGAGGACATCAGTCAGGATCCTGGGAGGTTGAAGTCTGCAGCAAGGTCCTAGCTCTCATCGGGCTTGTATCAGAGGCCATAGAAACATGAGTGTGAGTTATAATGTTATAGCTTGAGTTACCATGCAGGCCCTGGCAGATGGAAGGGCAGAACAGCTTCAAAACATCTTTTCCCTCTGCGTGCATACCCTGGCCCCGCAGAACTGGTTCATCTAGGGGCTGATACATTCCTTTGATAATCCCATTATCCAGAAACATCTCAGTCTTGCGATGAGAACATCCCTCAAAACTGCTAAGACTACAAAGGCTGGGACAGAGAAAGCTCACTGCAAGCTTTTAATGAATGACATACCTGAGGGCCCTGGTGTTTGTCTTTTGTGGGACCCCTGGGCAACATTGAATACCCTGACATTCTGGTACGCCTGGATTTTGAGATCTATAACATTGTTTGTGAAGGTGGGGGGGGGTGGGGGTCAGGAGAGGACACAACAGTGACCAAGATCAAAGCGAAGAGTTGGGATGAGAGCTCAGTGGGTAAAGTCCTTGCTGCATAAACATGAAGATCTGTATCTAGAACCCTGGCACGTTCTTGTACACAGCGCTGAGGAGTTACATCCCAGAGTTAGGAGTCATGGCAGACACAGGTGGATCCTGGGAGATTACTAGCTCTCCAGTTTAACCAAAATGGCAAACTCCAGGTTCAGTGAGAGACCTTGTCTCAAAAAATAAGGTGGAGAAAAGAGAGAAAGACATCCAACGTGTACCTCTGCCTCCCACACATGCACACACAGTAGAACTCATTTGTGTGCATGTGTGCACACACACGAGAATACAGGACACACATTAAAAAGATTAAATTGGCAGTCACAATCACGGTAATGCTACCATTCGTGTGTGCAGGTGTAAACGCATGTAGATGCACATGCATCTACATGCCTATGGACACCAGAAGACCTCTCGTTGCTCCTCAGACACCATTCACCCTGGTTTTTGAGACACATTCTCTCAACAGCCTGGAGATCACAGTTAAGGTAGACAAACTGGCCAGGGAGCCCCAGGGATTTGCCTGACCACCCATAACACTGGGATTGCCAATGTTTAATCCACACCCAACGTTTTGATGTGAGCGTTTTTTTTGGCCACCCGAGTCATCTTCCCAGCTCTGTTCTAATACAATTTGATGAGAAGAATATCTGACTTTTGTGAGGGTTTCTTTTTCTTCCAAACCCAGAGCCCCATAAGGAAAAAAACAAAAAAAACAAAAAACAAACAAACATCAAACAGTTCTGATAGAAGAACATTTCACAGAAACCCCAGATAGCTGTCCTTCAAAACATCCAAAAAAGGAAAACAGAGAAAAGTCTGAGGAACAGTCACAGCCAAGAGTCACCTAAGGAGTCATCGTGACTCAGCATAGCACGTCCTGGGATCCAGGAGCAGAGGAAGGATGTTAGAGAAGAAGAAAGGAAACTGGAGGCTGGAGGGCAGAGGGTGTGGTTGCTTTGTGAGCATGAGGACCCACAGTTGGATTCCCAGAACAGTTGTGAAAAAGCCAAATGCTGTGCTGCATACCTTGTAATTAAAGTGTGGGGCGGCAGAGACAAGAGGGTCCTGACCGCCAAAATTGGTGGGATCCAGGTTGAGTGAGAGATCCTATCTCAAAACTAAAATGGAGAGTGATTGAGGAAGACACCTGAAAGGGACTCTGGTCTCCACGTGCGCATGCCCCACCCCCACCCCTATGTGCACAGATAGGAATAGACAGGGAGAAGGGGGTGGTAACTAACTGAAGGATTTAGTTAATTACAGCACATTCCTCTTACTTGCCTCTTATTCTTTTTATGGCAAGAAAAAAAAAATTCCCTAGTGGTGTCAGGAGGTGTCCAGGGATAGACTGGTCACTGATCTGCATCACACACGGGAAAATCCCTTTTAGGACACACCTCACACACACTGCCAGAAGCTAACAAGCTGTCTCTCTTTTTTTCATGGGGTGACCTGGATTTCCCACAATTCCCTTTCCCACAACTCTTTTCCTTTCTAATCACATCTGTTTGCTGGGCATCCGTGCATAGTCTTGGTCGTAAAATTCCTACCATCACTGAGATGAACTGTTTTGTGCTAGGTTTCTGCAAGATGTTAGTGATGGAAGATTGTATGTGACATACATGCGGGCCTCTGTATGGCCATCCTGATCTTTCTATAAATGTAAAATTTTTCTAAGTAATGAAATCTATTTTAAAAGCCTTCAATTATATGTGTGTGTATGTAATTTATAGTATAATAGAAATATGTGGGTAATTTATAATATAATATAAATATGTGTGTGTGTGTGTGCTATAGTGTACATGCCTGCCCTAACATGTATGTGGCGGTTGGTCAGAGGACAACATGGGAGAGTTGGGTCTTTCCTTCTACCAGGTGGGTCCCAGGGATAGAACTCAGGTTATCCTGTTTGGCTGCAAGCTCCTTTACTTGCTGAGCCATCTTGTCTGCCCTGAAATCTATGGCTTGAAACAAAGACCTGCCTCACCGTGACATCTCAGGCATGAAACAGTTCATATGACTTTTTGACTGTGGTCAGAGTGAGTGGCCTCTGGTGACCTCACCATTCCCACACCAGCATTGGGTTGCTTCACAGATGTGCCCTGGGGACATTGCAGAGTTTCATGACTAGGTATCAAGATGACTCGTTGATCACCTGTTCCGTGGACTGATTTCAGACTGAAAATATTAGAAAGAGATTGGGTGTGTTTCAGTCTGCCGCCATCTCCTGCTGTTCAGATGATACAGGGTAACGATAATTTACAAGGCATGTCTATTTCTTGCATGGTATGGAGAGATGAGTTAAAACACACAGGAGGATGGGCCTGAGGTGTATGCAAGCATATGACGTTTTCTATGACAGATGTGGACATCTTGAGACTTTAAGGTTCATGAAGGATCTGGAGCCCCATCCCTATGAACAGCTAGTATGAGAAATGGTGACCCTTATCCCTCAATAGTTGTTCTGAAGACACCCCCCCCCCGCCAGTCTCGGAAGCAAATCAGTTTATTTTACAGCCTTACAAAATCAGAAATCAGCTCAGAGAAAAGCCCAGAAGGTCTTTTGGGCTTTTGGGCATCCATTTGGCACGAAACAGTGCTTTTAATACTCCAATTATATTTCCCTGCCTCTCGAATTCCTCATTGGCTGATTAATCCGGAAGGTGCCATCTTTCTAGCTTGTCGAGCACATGCCCCAAATCCTTCATCCTTCCGGGGCTCAGGGTTCCCCCCCACTTTTCAGATATCTAAAGTCAGTCACATAGAAGACTGTCCCTATCTTGTCACCTCTAAGATAAGCTAAAGAGTCCCATGCTAAAAAGCACCATCTGATACCTTAGGAAGACAGGGGACCAGGGCCTTCTGCTTGTCTGTGATTCGTTGATGGGCTCTAAGATCACCCCATACTGAAAATGGTCCATAATGACTTGTTCCTTATGCTAAAATAGCTCTATTCCAAATTTCCCTTTTGAGTATACATTTGGGAAATGGTTAGTAGGAACATGTGAAGAAACAAACAGGGCTATTGAAAAAGAAAAGGCCTGAGTCTGGGAAGATAACTTAGTTGGTAAAGGGTTTGCCTAGTAGCATTGAAGCTGCCAGGCACAATGGCACAAGATTGTAATCCAGCACCGTGGAGGCAGAGACAGACAGAGGCTTGTGGCTCAAAGGCCATGTGATCTAGTCTGCTTTGCCAACTCTAGGCCAGGAAGAGACCATATCTCATTGCAATGGTTCATCTTGTTTGCCATCTTGTCAGCCTTTAGAACTGCCATGGAAACACACCTCGGAACACATCTGTGAGGGATTGCCTAGACTAGGTTAATCGAGGTGAGAACAACCCACCCCAGTCTATGGTCTGGAGCGAGCAAGCTAAGCACCATCTGATACCTTAGGAAGACAGGGGACTTCCTGTCTTCTACTTATCTTAGAGTAACATTAAGTAACATTCATCCACCTCTGCTTCCTGACTGTGGCGAAGGAGGAAGAGGAGAGCCATTTGCCACATCTGGATGTGGGACGTGGGACTAATACCAGTTTCTGTAGCACGGCAAGGGCAGAAGACAATATTGCTTTATATGCATGAGAGACATAAAGACCAAGTGCTACATGCCTACCAGCAAACAACAAACACGGGGCTGGCAAGATTACTCAGCGGTTAAGAGCGCCAACTGCACTTCCAAAGGTCCTGAGTTCAAATCCCAGCAAACACATGGTGGCTCACAACCACCCGTAATGAGATCTGATGCCCTCTTCTGGGGCATCTGAAGACAGCTACAGTGTACTTACATATACTAAATAAATAAATCTTAAAAAAAAAACCCAACAAACCAAACACTTCCTGGATTAGTCCAATGACACCCCAGGGGGAAACAGGCTGGAAGTCCTGACTGGCTTCCACTTACTGACAATGAGGAGATCTTGAGGGTTTCTTTCCTCTCAGTTTGTCTCTTTCTAAAGTCCTCTCATCTTGGCCGGGCGCATCTGGAATTCTGCATGTGTCAGCTGGTCACTCTCAGAGCCCCTACCTCCATCAGTTTTAGGGACATCAGTAACAGGAGCCATGTGCATTTTTGCTTAGCTGATGTCACGTGACACTTGCGTATACCTGTGCTATATAGAACATGGAAATACGATAGAAATATGGCCATGTTGTGATGCCAGTTTCTGCTACATTTGACAATGTGTGTGTGTCTCTGTTGAGTAGTAATGTGGGGAGCTGAGTGTCCCCCCCACCCCCATGTAATGTACACAAGAGGGAATACAGAGACAAACAGGGAAATCTTTGGACTGGAATGTGTGTGGGAGTACTGAATGGCTGTGAGGACTTCGAGAAGATTCTGGGTGGTTGATAGTTGGACATCATCACACAAGAAAAACAAGGAATCTTCCATCGAGAAGCAGTTGAGGAGATAACCAGCGAATAATTGACTTTAACTGGAGAGGTGCAGGAAGATTTCAAGCTTCTGGGTATCTATTCGTCTTTACCACTTTTGAGTTACTATAATGAACTTCTGGAGACAATCACCTTATAGAGAGGAAAGGTTTTGGATGTTTTTAGAAGAAGTTTTCGATCATAGCTGATTGGCCCCACTGCTTTGGGGTTGGGGGCGTCACATTGAGAAAGAATTACATGGTAGAGCAAACTGTTAACCCTCATGGTAGGAATGAAAGGGAGAAAGGAAGAGGGACAGTATTGTACAAATCCCTTCTAGGGCATGACGCCATGACTAAAGATCTCCCTGTAGGCTCATCCACCTCTGCGTGGCAGACTTTTACCACAGGATGATAGTGCTATAGAAGGCAGAGTGCCCAACCTTTAATACAACCACTGTGGAACATTCGAGATACAAACTACGGCACCATTCCTTGTTCAAATCCAGCCAGGCAAGGGACGTGGCTCAGCTGGGCACAATGCTTACCCAGTTTGGTTGTATTCCAGCACCTCACAAAACAAGCCTTCTGGGAAGTTGGTTCAATATTGCACTGCAGATGTGTCCAGAGTCAGCCCTTCGTGAAGGGAGCTGAGGTCGCCGTTTGCTACTTTATACCTCACCCAGGCGCTCAAGGAGAATGTGCTTCATAAAGAGACGGCCAAGTTTCAGCACTGACTCTCATCCCCACTGTGCGCACATTCCCACTGTGTGCACATTGCTCTGGCAGCATCTCAGCTTCTCATATTCTCACAGGAATAAGAAGGTTATGGGAGAAATATTCAGAAAGTTCAAGCCGCAGGAAAAGGACCGTTTACTAATTTCATTACAAAGTAGACACGAAGCTGTGGGTATTTTCAAGGGGTACTCCCTGCTAAGCTATGGAGTGTGTGTGTGTGTGTGTGTGTGTGTGTGTGTGTGTGTGTGTACGTGAGGTAAGGTGTGCCACCTTTCTGTGTGGAGCTCAGAAGACAACTTCTAAGGTTTGGTTCCCCAGGGATGGAACTCGAGTTTTCAGGCTTGGTGGCACAAGCCTTTATCATCAGCCCAGCTATTAGCATCTCCTCAGAGTGTTACAAACAAGGGAAGTGGGTGTCTAGAATCTGCTCCTCCTAGCGCGAGGGCTGAGTCCAGTCTGGGCCCCAGGGAAGTCTCACTGGTCTTTTTCTGTCATCTTAGAGTCACTTAACCTACATAATGAGGGACAAGCAGCGTCAACCCATGGGTGACAATCGCACCGATTGCCTAAGTCTTAAACTACAGGGAGGGGAAAGGTCTGTCTCCATCCATTTCCCACAGACTCTCAACCACGTAAACAACTCCCAAGAGATGCCCTCATTACAGGGGACAATACCTTCCAAGGGCCTCGACTCAAAAGTGCTCATGCACAGGACGGGTCACACCACAGAGAAATGTCGACGGCAGTGACAAGCTTTGCTCCCAGCTGAGGGGACAGCCACAGGGATTTGTTTTTTTAGGCCAGCTAGCATTACCCCTTCTGTGATGAATTGAGGCACATCTTTGGTATGCAGTATGAGTGTGTGTGTGTGTGTGTGTGTGTGTGTGTGTGTGTGTGTGTGTCTGTCTGTCTGTCTGTCTGTGAAATGTTCTGACGCAGAGTCTTAGAAACATTTACAAAGTAGGCTGTGAACCAAATGAAATGTATTCAGAGCACAGTCACTTGCTGACACACAGTAGGCCTTCAGTTTCTGTGCTTCCACTAGACACGGAGTTCCCTAGCAAAAAGTGTCTTGGTGTCCCTGAGGAAGCTGCAGTCTGTAGGCTCTGCTCTGTGTGGCTTCTGGTTGAAGATAATGTTGGTAACAAAAGGGATCAGAGGGACTTTAGGGATGGAGCCATGTCTCTGGGTCACTATGGTGACAATCTCACGTGTGTGTGTGTGTGTGTGCTTGTGTGTGTGAGTGTCTGTATGCCAGTGTGTGTATGCTGTGTGTGTGTGTGTGTGTGTGTGTGTGTGTGTGTGTGTGTGTGTGAGAGAGAGAGAGTGTGTGTAGAGGCCATAGGAGCCATCTATCTGTTTGGCTTTTGGTTTTGTTTTTTTGTAAAAGTTTCTTACTGACTGGCACTAGGCTAGGCCAACCGGCCAGCCAGTTCCAGGACTTGCTATGCTATCCCCTCCCTCATGCTAAGGTTACAAGAGCACACAACTCACCAGGTTTCAGGTTGTTGAGACAGGAGCTCACTCTGAAGTGTGAGCTGGCCTAGAGCTCATTATTTAGCCCAAACTGGCCATGAACCTCCCACGTGCTGAGATTAGGACATGAGCCGCCATGCCTGGCTGCAACTCTCAGTTCTTTTATGGGGGTCCTGGGGATTGAACTCTGGTCCTCAGACTTGCACAGTAACCATTTACCAACTATATCCTGGCTCTCTGTGACAATCTGACAATCAAAATAGAAGCCATTGTTGTTCCAGAAGCTAGAAATAGCCAACAAAAGCTCAGCCTGGCATATATACACAGGTTTTTAAATTCTTATCTTTGGAAAGAGTTCCCAAGGGACCCTGAAAGCACACATCTCACCCCACAGCTCCATATCTATAAGCTGCATGCATTCCATTCAAACAACCTGGCCTCAAGAACTCCCATGCCAGTACCAAGTACCCTTTGGCTAAACTACACACTTGGTCCTCAGTGTTCAGTTTACTAACATACCTCGGGCTGGGCTATGTGTCTACTGACTAGCTCATACAGCGCCATGTGGCAGCAGGAGAAATACACTTTGAAACTTGATAATTTCTTTTGTCCATCGTTAAAAAATATGCTACTTGAGAATTTCCTAGGTTCGTACTATATTTATATAATTTTTTTTCCTTGCTCAGCTCCTTCTGTGTGTCCCTGTCACTTCCTTTCTCAAACTCAAACTCATGACTAGGCAAAGTTACTTTTCTTCAATTATTATTGTCGGATGCATATATATATATATGTATGTATATATGTGTGTGTTTATGTGTGCATGTGTATATGTGTATATATATGTATGTGTATATGTACATGTGTGTATATATGTATGTATGTGTATATGTGTATGTATGTGTGTATATGTATGTATATATGTATATAAGTGTATGTGTATATGTATGTGTATATGTGTGTGTATGTATATGCATATATATGTATATGTGTGTATGTATACATATGTATATATATATAAATTCTCAAAAAACAAATTAAGAAAAGCGCAAATAAGATTCAAGGGACACAGTCAAAGATGTAGCGAGTCAGATACCAGAAGGAAAAACATGGACAATGAAGGAGATGGTTGAGCAAGGTTTGTCCTGCCACAGAACAGAGCACACACCACTCACTCTTATACAAGGCTTTAGAAACTCCAAACAGTCGGAGAAGTGAAGGTAAGGTGAAGAACAATGTGGCCTTAGGGAAGCAGCAGGATTGAAACTCTTCTGTTTTGCTTGTTTCATTGTTTTACAAGGTACAGTTTAACCTATGGGATAAACGTATACACCAGAAAGGACAAAATCCAGCAGGGAGAGGACAGGAGGGGACAAGGCCTACTTAGAGGAGAAGTTATTGGCAATTACAGATGCCAAGAGAGTGAGAATCAGTTTTTCTTAAGAGTGCAGCTCAAAGGGTTTACTGTGCTACAGTGGATGGTCCCCACGCAACGGTACATAGGCAACACGGATGGGACTTACTGGGTTAAAATAAAGGAGGGCAGGAAGTGGGTGGGCTGGGAGGGAGAGTGGGTCTGGAAGGAATCAAAATCATACAAAATTCTCACAGACCTAATAAAAACTGTTACATGGCCGTTTGGCATTGGACAGATAATTAGGGGCTGATCCCTGAGAGGGAGGGTGAACTTGGAAGGAGTTGGAGGGCAGGGACGTGAGAGGCAACCAGAGGGAGGAAGGGGAAGGAGAAGGTGATGTAATTATGTTTTCATTAAAGTCTGTTTTTAAAGTTATAAAGTAAAGTAGTCAGGGCTGGGAAAAGTGTTGGCAACATCCTTTAATTTGCAGCCTAAATAAAGAAATCCTTGGACAGTGTGAATGAGCTAAGTATGTATGTTACAGAACAAAGACAGGGCTAAAACTCTTCACCCATCTTGACAACCAATGACACCATGTCAAGGCATGCTGAGAGCATGCAAGACAAATAAGGAATGTATGAAAGTTACTTCAAAATGGAAGGTGGAGAGTAACAGATCCCTGTGTGTTTGTGTGTGTGTGTGTGTGTGTGTGTATGCGAGTATGTGTATATATGTGTGTATGAGAGCATGTATGTATATGTGTCTCTGTGTGAGTGTGTGTACATATGTGTGTGAGTGTGTATAGGTGTGTGGTTATGTGTGTGTGTGAGAGAGAGCATGTGTGTGTATGTGTTTGTGTGTGTGGGTGTATGTATGTGTGTGGTTGGTGTATGTGTGAGCATGTGTGTGGATGTGTTCTGTGTGTGGATGTGAGAGCATGTGTGTGTATGTGTCTGTGTATGAGCATGTGTATCTGTATGTATATATGTGTGAGTGTGTGTATATATGTGTGGTGTATGTATATGTGATGTGTGTATGTGCCTGTGTCTATGTGTGAGAGTGTGAGGTATGTGTGTTTGGTTTAATTGTGCGTGAGTGTGTGTGAATGTGTATATGTATGTGCATGGGAGAACATTGTGTGTGGTGTATGTGTGTGAATGTGTGTATATGTGTGTGGTGTGTAGTATATGTGTGTGAGCATGTGTATGTGTCTGAGTGTATGTAAGTATGTATGTGGTGTGTAGTGTATGTGTGTGAGCATGTGTATGTGTCTGAGTGTATGTAAGTATGTATGTGTATATATCTGTTTGCTTGTGAGTGTGTGTTAAGTGTGTGTGGTGTGTGTATGTGTGTGTTGCCGCTTCTGACTCTTACAAGCTCTTTGAAGACCAGTGAGCTAATGAGGAAACTGCATACGGCAGCTTTCTGAGGCATTATTTTCCACCACTATAACTTAGTTCATAATTAACACATTATTTCAGGAGATCATCTGTTGTCATAAACAAGACACACACACACACACAGGCTACAACTTTATCTCAATTGCATCAATGAAGCTAGAGTGTAGGATATTTTTATGACTAAAATATTTTCATTAATTCATTGAAGATTTCATAGATACACACAGCCTATTTTGATCATGTAGGGAATTTAAGTGAAAAGGTTGTAGTAAAAACAGCAGAATGCTGAGAAGTCTAAGAAGGAGACACCCAGGATCGGGAAGTCACATTTGGGATTGGTTCATCTTAGGTGATTGGCACTTTCTGCTTGTAAAGCTTTACACAAAGCCTCTCCCCCACCACCTTTCTTTCCCTGTTCTGGGCATGAAATCTAGGGCCTTTGGCATTCTAGGCATGTGCTGTACCACTGAGCTATAGCCTCAGCCTCCCTCCCTCCCTCCCTCCTTCCTTCCCTCCCTCTCTCCTTCCCTCTCTCCCTCCCTCCTTCCATTTTAGACAGACTCTCACTGAGTTGCCCAGGCTTGCGTTGAGCTGGTTCTACAACCCTGTAGGTCTGGTATTTCCATCTTCCTGCCCTAGTCTCTACAGTAGCTGGGGTAACAGGTCTGTGTCACCAGATAGTTCTTTCACCATACAACTCTTAACTCTCAAAGATTCCTGACAATTTACATGTTTCCCTCTGGCATATCAATTTTTCTCCTCTCCCTTCTTTTCTCTCCCCTTCCCTTTTCTTCCCCTTCCCCTTCTTTCTTTCTGTCTCTCCCTCTCTCCCTTCTTTCCTTTCTTTCCTCAAGATGGGAATCCTCTTAAGTTGCACTGGTTGGCCTAGAACTTGCTGCGACCCCTTGCCTTCTGCCTCCGGAGTGCTAGGTCTATAGTTGTGCCCCACCACACCTAGCTTCATAATGATGGGTTTTCATGATGATTTTTACACTTAAGGGCTGTATCGGATTCACTCGACTCTTGTCTCAAAGGGACTCCAGCACTTAGTGTTTGAGGTGATGGATGTCTAAGTCACTATTGACAAAAGAATTGCGAAAAATATCACCTGGACCTCAGCATTTCCTGGCCCTCTGCTGAGGTGGCCACCTGATTCACATGGTCTGCTGAGCTGTTGATCTCTCCTTATGAGTCAGGCATAGCCAACAATGATGATAATTCCACTATTCACAGTAGCTAAGTTATGGAAACAATCTAGGTGAGGAAGACGTGATGTATACACAATGGGAACCTTTTCAGCCATAAAGAAGAATGACATTATTTCATTAGCAGGGAAATGGATATGACCAGAGATGCTCCTCCTTGAGCCTGTCAAGTTAGCTTCAGAAAGACAAATACTGGGGCTGGGGGTCATGGCTGAGTCAGGAAGGTGCTTGCTGCACCAGCGTGAGACCCTGAGTTTGCTCCCCAGTGTTCATGTACAAAAGCTGGGCTCAGCAGTCAGCATGGGAGAGGTGGAGACAGGAAGGTCTTTAGGGGCTTGCTGACCAGTCAGTCTGTCCAACCTGGTGAGCTCTAGGTCCAGAGAGAGACTCTGTCTCTGAAAACAAACGAGGAGGGCAGTGATAGGGAAAGACAGCAGTCACTGACCTCTGGCCTCCATGTTGCGCACGTGTGTGTGTGTGTGTGTGTGTGTGTGTGTGTGTGTGAGAGAGAGAGAGAGAGAGAGAGAGAGAGAGAGAGGAGAAATCATGAGCTTTCTCATTTTCATATTCTAGGTTTGATAAGATCATATATGTACAGACAACATGGAAGTAGCTATGGAATTACCTAGGGAACTAAGGTGACCAATGAGACTCTAGAAGTGTAAAAAGAGAGAGGGTAAAGGAAAACAGGAGGGTTATGGTCAAAGACCATCATACACTTACATGAAAACGGCCCCGTGTAATCCAGTTTAATTAAAAAACCAAAACCAAAAGGCCTCCTCCTCACTATTCAAGCACCCATATTCCAAAGTTTCCCAACTGGCCACCATTCTGCATCATGTGTGCTCAGATCGCTGCTGTGAAGGACTTGAGAATTTCATTCCCCAGGTCGTATGCATGCATCTAGACTCCCTCTCCTGTCCTTTGCTGAGAGAGGGAACCTCCCTTGCCTCAGTTTCCCCCTCTGTAACCTGCTGATAATAACGTTACCTACCCCCGTCACATCCAGGATGGCCGTCAGTGATGCACCTGGTCATCAGGCTGCAATCTTGCTTAGGAAAGACTATTCTGAGTCACTGCCCCATTGTACACGGCTCTGAGGAAACCTTTGGGCTTCTTGAATCGGCTTGACTCAGGAGCATAGAGAGGTTATCTCATCTCAGCTTCCTGCTCTCCTAAGGTCTGCTGACCTTTGCGTGGTTTCTGGGCCATCACACAGATGAGAATCAGCGCTCTATCACTGTGAGCGCCAGCACAGCCAGGTCTCCACCACTGTGAAGGCCAGAGCATGTCATTTAGAGCATGCTAGGACTTCCTGAGCAGCACTGGGCCCCTGATTGCTCAGGTCAGCCTAGGAGAGAGCTGACTAGAACCTTACTTTCCCCACAAGGAAGTGGAGGCTCCAGATGGCCTGGTACACTCTCCACAAGGTTCATCTGTGGATCACAGAGACAGGCAATGATTCTTACCCATGATGCTCAGAGTGCCTGGCCCTAGAGGTGAAGTCTTCATTGGCCAACACTGCACATAAAGACTTGAAAGCCCAATAGAGGACATGGCATCATTTTAATTTTATTTTTGGATCAAACCTGCTTTTGCATATCTATTTATTCTTCAGTTGGTTTATATTATTTGTGTTTTTAAACCCTTTACTACTACTCTGAGATTGTTAATATATCTTAGGGTTCTATTGCTGCAATGACCAAAAAGCAAGTCAGGGAGGAAAGGATTTATTTGGCTCACACTTCCACATCACTGTTCATTATTAAAGGAAGTTGGGACAGGAACTGACACAGGGCAGGATCCTGGAGACAAGAGCTGATACAGATGCCTTGGAGGGGTGCAGCTTCCTGGCTTGCACCCCAATGGTTTGCTCAGCCTGCTTTCTCATAGAACCCAGGACCACCAGCCCAGGGATGGTACCACCCACAAAGATCTGGGCCCTCCCCCACTGATCACTAATTGAGAAAATGCCTTACAGCTGGAACTCATGGAGGCATTTCCTCAAGGGAGGCTCCTTCCTCTCTGATGATTCTAGCTTGTGTCACATTGACACAAAAGCAGCCAGTACATAATAGAACTACATTTTCCCCTTCCTTTTCCTCCTCTGTTCACACCCTCCCATGAAGCCTCCTTGCTCTCTTTCAAGTTTATGGCCTGTTTTGCTTTAATTAGTGTTGTATGTATGTATGTATGTATGTAAGTATGTATATTCCTAAGTATCTAAGTACAGCCTTCTCACTCCATGAATGTTACATGTGTGTATCTGGCTTCAAGGTCAAATCTTTGGTCCTTGATAACATTTCCTGTGCTCATCCCAGTGCTTGCTCTCAGTGTCCCTTAGCTGACTGTAGTTCTTTGTAATAGCAGGCATTTGGTTTTAAGACAGGGTCTTTCTCTGTAACTCAGGTCAGCCTGAGACTCATTATGTAGCCAAAGACTGGCATGGAACTCATAGTAATCCTCCTGACTCAGCTCAGGTCACAGCCTTATGCCACCATGTTAAACTTTTTTGTTTTGTTTTTAGAAACAGGGTTTCTCTGTCTTAAGGAGTCCGGTAGCTCTGGCTGCTCTGGAACTCACTCTGTAGACCAGAGTGGCCTTGAACTCACAGAGATCCGCCTGCCTCTGCCTTTGGAGTGCTGTGATTAAAGGCATGTGCTACTGCAATTTGGCTCAGCCCAATTTATTTTTAAAATGGACTTCCAGATCTTAAAGTCAGTACTGTCCAAGCACTTCACAGACATTAGTTTATTCAACCTCTCTGTTACACCCATTCTGCAGATCTGGAAGCTTCCACTGAGAAGCCTACATAGGCAGGAGACAAAGGTAGGTGAGCACCTAGTCTCAATGCTAAACTTCATCACAGCTGAGCATAGTAGTCTCTCGAAAATAGAGGCTTTAGTAATTCACTGGCCAGCTGGGTCAGTAAGATGGCTCAGTGGGGAAAGGTGCTTGTAGTGCAAGCCAGGAACCCGAGTAAAGGCAGAAGAGGGACTCTACAAAATGGTCTCTTGACCTCCACATGCATGCTATGACACACGAGCACAATATTTTAAAATGCAGTGGCCGATCCAAAGGAGCCTTTATACATAAGAGAGGCCATTCTGCATGGTTATTGCAAGGGACTTTGATCAGGCAGGGACAACTGTAGAAGGGAGCACACTCTGTTCAGATGACCTGCACGTATCTCAAGGATGGGTCATGAGGGGTGACCTTGTGACTCAGAGGAAGTGTACACCAGGACCCAAGGAAAGGGCAGAACCTTTGCCAAAGTTGAGTGTATTTTGCTGCAGTTTATCAGTAGGACAAGCACGTCAGTTAATAACGAGGCACAAAAGGGATTTGGTGGCTCTGGGTATGACTTTATCCTAGGTCAGCTATTTCCTAACAGCCAACAAAAGCATTTCCCAGGCTCCCACTCTTCAGGGAGCCGAGACTATCATAAACATCATGTGATGTTATCCTCGTGAAGCAATCCTGCCTATTACATTGGTTGGAGCTCACCCTGTTGTCTCGACTCTTACAGGTGCTGATTCCGGTTTCGGTCATGCTCTGGCCAAGCAACTGGACAAACTGGGTTTCACAGTGTTCGCTGGAGTGCTGGATGAAGAGGGGCCGGGAGCAGAGGAATTGAGAAAAAACTGCTCTGAGCGCCTTTCAGTGCTCCAGATGGATGTCACCAAGCCAGAGCAGATAAAAGATGCTCACAGCAAAGTCACAGAGAAGATTCAAGACAAAGGTAACAACCTCCTTGATTCCTCCTCGCCCCACTCCCCAAAGTCCACCTCTTGTCACAGCCTCCAATGACCGTGGCTGCTGACCAAGTCAGAGAACACTTGTATTGAACCAAAGCCTTTAAGACACAAAGATGTTTGGAGCGATTCAGATTTAGGTCCCCTCTTCACAGAATGTACAGAACTCATGTGTACAAACATACACATGCATGTGTGTGCATGTAGGCCAGAAGACAACCTTTGTTATTTCAAATGTACCACCCAACTTATCTTTTGAGCTCACCAGTTAGGTAACGTTGGCTGGCCAGCAAACATCAGGGATTTATCTGCCTCCCCGCCAGGCAGGGATTCAAAGGGCATGCCAGGGAGACAGACTTCTGAAGAGGTGGATTCTGGGGGATTGAACTCAGGTCCTCATGCTTGCTAGGCAAGCACTTTACAGACGGAACTGTCATCCCTCCCCCTTGCTGTCCGTCACTTTCTTTCCTGTTTCTTCTTGGTCACCCTCTCCCCACCCTCTCATCCCCTGATCTTTGCCTTCCTCCAGCAATATCAGCTTGCCTTAGTCTTTCCTAGATAACCGCACAGTCACAGGACCATGAGCCTCCTTTAGGTTATACCCGTCTCATCTCCATGGGTGGCCAAATCTCCATCTGTTTCCACTTCTTCATGCACAATGTTGATTCTCGCAGCACCTCCTTACCTGCTCTGGTCAAAACTACCACTATCATCTTGGAAAGCAAAGACCTTCTCTTTCCTGGGCTGTTCTAAAAAGACACCCCCTGCTCAAACTTGGGGTCCCCAGCCTTCTCTTTGTTACCTTGCTTCCAGGATGGGTCTCTTTCTCCATCTCTCCATCATATCAGCATCTTCCCAACTGGTCCCATCTGCAACTCTTCACTCCCTCACTCCTGGGTCAGACCACTCTATCCTTCTTATGCTCAGAGAACTCTCTGTTCCCTCTCATTGGAGGGGTGCTTGATAAAAATCCATGCTTGAGCCCGGAGTGTGGCACGTACCCTGTGGAACCCAACGTGAGATGAAAGTAAGAACCTCCTCATTGAAGAACTGATTCAGATATTTAAGATTGTGCCACCAAGGGGTTAAACAAATGTGAATCCCTTCTGAACTTCCAGGAGGTCAGAAGTCAAAGTCAGGTGTCTTCTATCATACTCTGTCTTATGTTTTTGACACGGAGTTTGTTGTTGTGGCCAGTGTGGTTGGCTTGCAAGCCCCTGGGGTCCCTCTCTTTCTCGTTGGCTAACCCCATAGTGCTGTCATTATAGCACAGCCTTTTGCGGGGGAGGCCTGGAGACCCAAATGCAGGTCCTTATGCATATGCACCAGGCAGCTTGACAGACACACTATCTCCCCAGCCCCGTCGGCAGCTTTTAGTTTTTAAAGCTCCCTAGGTGATGTTAATGTTTGGTCAGGTTTGAAAAACTAATTTACACTAATACCTTCCAAAGACGTGCAGCCCACCTGGCAAATTCTTCCTTATATCTGGACCTAAACACACAGAATTGTCTTCCAAACATTTCCACTCATATCCCAGAGGTTCAATCTCACCGTGTTCAGAGTTGACCTTGTTATCTTCCCCCCAATGCCAGCCTTGTTTTGTAGCTTAAGGATTATTACAGAAAGAAAGTAGAAGTGTCTGGAACAAAGCAAGGGGTGCTCAGTAAAGGCCCCTCTTTTCCCCAATTCAACATTTAGAACAGCGAGTACTTACTCATAAATGCAGTGGTTCTCAACTTTCCCAATGCCGTGACCTTTAATACAGTTCTTCCTGTTGTGGTAACAGCCCCACTACTGCCTCCATAAAATTATTTTCATTGCAACTTCATAACTGTAATTTCACCACTATTTGAATTTTAATGTAAGTATCTGATATGTGATCCCTGTGAAACGGGGTCACAGCCCACTGGGGAAGAACCGCTGCATAAACGAGATAAGAAGAAACAGAAGATTGTTAGTTATTTGGGAATTGTCTCTCAACCAGCATAGATAGCATGGTGTCATTGTTTTCTTTTTTTTATGAAAAGTGTGTGTGTGTGTGCATGAGAGAGAGAGAGAGAGAGAGAGAGAGAGAGAGAGAGAGAGAGAGAGAGAGAGAGAGAGAGAGAGAGACAGACAGACAGACACAGAGACAGAGACAGAGAGACAGAGAGGAGAGAACCACAGAGGTCAGAAGAAGGCATCAGATTTCTTGAAGCTGGAGTTACAGGTAGTTGTGAACCTCCTGGCCTGGGTGCTTGGAACCAAATTCTAGTCCCCTGAGCCATCTCTACAGCTCCTGAGTCAACATATTCTAGAATGTTTTCCCAGCCTGATCTTTGACCATCCAATAGGCCTCACATGTCACTCATTAAGTCTGACTTAATAATGCCTGATAGATGGTCCCAGCCTGATCTTTGACCATCCAATAGGCCTCACATGTCACTCATTAAGTCTGACTTAATAATGCCTGATAGATGGAAACATTGGATACAGAATCCTTTTGTGAGATCCGACAGGGCAGCACTGACCATCTGTAGTGATGGAGCGATGAGTTCTAGACACAGAAATGCTGTAGTGGTACCCAGGCATGAGGGGATGTGAGAACTCAGTTTTCATGTCGTGAGTTCCTGTCATTTTTGCAGTTAGCATCCTGAGAGGCAGCTGTCCCCTGGGTCAGAACAAGTAGCCCACCTGCCTGTGCACTCCTGGTTTCTCCAACTTTCATCTTAAAGAGAAACGGAGTCACAGGATCACCACAAAAGAACCATCTAGAACCTGTAGATAAACCAGCAGGTCCCCTGGAGGACTGGTGACCATGTTGTATTCATGCACAGTGTATTGTTGGTTTTCTGCTAACTTATTGATCACAGCTAGCTGATGTTAATTAGTCCGAAGCTAAGACCCACAAGTGTGATGGGCTTATTGGCCAGTTTAGTATTCTCTGGTGGATTAAAGGTATCAGGACATGGTTAGACATTAACAGTAAGTTCTGTTGATGGCACAATAGTCCCCAGTCACCTATTACATATTTTATGAAGATCTAGAAGATGGGACCTTCAAACACAAAGAGACAATGGAGGCTGTCATCATAATATGTCACCTGCTTTGGTTGGCCCATTGACCCATGTTTGAAGAATGGTCTTTGAACGTGAAAAGTACATTCAAATGTCAGGGTCCATGCGTAGAAGTTCACATGAACGTGGCCTCTCCTTTTTGCCTTCCCACAGCCTGTACCTCTATACTCGCTTGTGCCGTGATGGCAGAGGCGAAGGCCAAGGGCTTGCAAGAGGTAAAGTGTTTGGTCTTTATCTTCTGCACGTTGTCACTGTGGCAAATGCCAGAGAGGAACACTTTAAGGGAAGATTTATTGGGCTCATGGTTTCATGGCTGCTGGGCCATGATGAGGCTGGGCATCATGGAAGGGAGCATGAAGTAGGTCAAAGCTACACACTTTATAGTGGATGGAAAGAGAAAACAGGGAGGGAAGGGGGAGGGAGGGAGGGAGGGAAGGAGAGAGAGAGAGAGAGAGAGAGAGAGGTGATCACTTCTAACAAGGCCACACCTTCCATAGTGCCCACTGTGTCCCCAGTAGCCCATATAGTTATTAACCCATTAGTTGGTTAGTCAGACCCCACCTCATGATCCAATCCCTTCTGCAAAGAACCACCTCTAACCGTTGCACTGGGGAACCAAATGAGTCCTCGGAGGGACAACAGTTCATATCCAGACCACGAGAGCTCTCTACAGAAAAGTCAGACGATGCCTGTTCTAGAACATTCTCAACCTTCATGTTGACTAACCCAATGTCCACCACATGAGACAAAACAGCGCTGTACTCATCCCTGTCTTAACAGCTGCTGCTTTCTCTGTATGAGCAAGTTTCCTCCTGGCTAAGCACTCACAGCCTTGGGTGCCTGCCTGTGACTGCAAACTCTGCCTCACAAGAAATGTCATTTTCTTTTCTGTGACCCAGTTTGGTTTTGGCTTAGGACCATCTTTCAATGATGTGGCAAAAGAGATGCCAGGATTTTGAGTCTGCTGTCATTTCTTTGGGGCAGTATTTTAATTCCTAAGGATGGAACGTCTGGTCTTGATGGCCATTCCTTCTTCTTGTCTCTCACTGAAGCATATGTAGTCCTCTTGTGTAGCCTGGCTATAACCACCTTGTCTCTGCCACCAGACAGGCACTGTGGGGATATGCTCCCCGCTTTCAGATTGCATCACTGACTTTGAATATGCTTTGGAACTGTGGAAACTTAACACAGCAGATGCAGAGGTTAACAACTTACTAATGGAAAGTTTCTGCAGGCCTGAGTCAGGCTACAGAAAGTGAATTGAAATGACTCCTAATGCCATTCAGCTATGCTCATAGACCAGTGCCTTGCTCAGTCACCATCAGAGAAGCTCCCTCCTGCAGCAGATGGGAAAAAACAGAGACTCACAGCCAGACAGAGAGTGAGAGATCGTTCTATACTCAGCCCTAAACAAATCCCTTTGTTCAGGGCTCAGGGAACCCTGGAAGAGAACAGGACAGAAAGTGTAAGCAGAAAGAGTGTAAGAACCAGGGGGGATGGAGGACTCCAAGAAAACAAAGCCCTCTAAATCAACATGAGCAAGGTCATATGAACTCACAGAGACTGAGGCCACATGCACAGGGCCTGCACAGGTCTGCACCAGCTCTTTCCTTTATATATGACAGCTTCCAGTTTAGTGTTTTCTGGGATTCCTGAGTGTGTGCACACCTGGGTCTCCATTTCTTGTGCCTTCTCTTGGGCTCTTTTCCTTCTGTCTGTTTTTGTCAATTCGAATGTGTTAGGTTTTTTTTGTTTTCTCTTTTTATTACTTTATTATATTTTGTTTTATTTTTATTATTATCCCTTAGAGTCTGTTTTCTAATGAAAGATAGAAAAGGAGTGGATTTGCATAGGATGGGAAGAAGGAAGGAACTGGGAGGAGGAGGGGGAGGAGAAATTGTAATCAGGATACATTATGTGAGGGGGAAAAAAACATTTCCAATAGAGTGAAAAAAGATAATAAGGGGAAAAAGTAGGAAGACAAGGAAAGTGATTCACTATAGGCCACAGCTAGGAAGTATGCATCTGAGTTCTTATAAGAGTCAAAAGAGGTTTTGGGAGACAGGATCTTACTACACACCTTATGCTGGCCTCAAATTCACAATCCTCCTGCCTCCAGAGTGCTGAGATCACAGCCAAGAGTCACTGAAGGCAGCTAAAGTATGATGTCTTTGCTTTGACCATCTTTAAATGTGGAAACTGACCTTTCAGCCCAGTACCAAGATGTTTGCTATTATAACTGCAAGACCCCTTAAAAATTAAAGTCTGGGTCTGGAGAGATGGCCCAGTGGTTGAGAGCACTCGCTGCTCTTCCAGATGCTCTGGAAATGGTTTCCAGCACCACACAGTGGCATGAAGCCAGTTGTAACTCCAGTTCCAGGGAATCTGACACCCCTTTCACACAGTGCACAAAGCCTCCTTCCCTCCCTCCCTCCCTTTCTCCATCCCTCCCTCCCTCCCTCCTCCCTGGCCTCTATCTGTCTCTGCCTCTCTGTCTTTCTCTTTCTCTCTCAAACACACATAAATAAATAATCTCTGTCTCCCTTTTTCTGTGTCTCTCTATGTCTCTCTCTCTCTCTCTTCTTTCTTGGTTTCATCTTGTTGTGGGGTTCTTCTGTATCCCAGACTGACCTCAGACTTTTTGTATAGACAAGGATGGGATTGAATTTCTGATCCTCCTGCCTCCACCTCCCAAGTATTGGGATTATAGGTGTACACCCCTCTATCTGGTTTACCAAGTTCTGAGGACTGAGCCCAGCATTTCACGCATGCTAACTGAGCCCTCTACCCATCCAGCCACATTCCTTGTCTAACAAGTTCTGAGCTGCTGCTGCTGCTGGGGGTGAGGGGTGAACCACACTTTGAGATCTACAACCCACACCATGCTGGCACTCCACAGACCTAGAGGGTCTGTTTAAGTCTGTCTAGCTCAACACCCCCAGATCCCATCACCCCTGCAGCTCTCAGCTTCTACCTGTTCTCCAGAACCCCACTCTTCAAATCCCTATGGGGTTGTTACTGGAGTGATGGATCTGGCCTGGGTATTTCCGGACTCTGATCCAAAGAATTGAAAATAAAAGCTCAAGCAGATTTTCAGAGAGTCAAACTAATTTTAGTGGGAACAAAGTGATAGCTCAGGTGTCAGAGGGATGCGCTGTCAAGACTGGTAATGGACCACATGAGTGAAAGTATTCACAGGTCCTAGGCTATGGCTTGGTTACTAAATGGCCCTAGGAAGGTTACTAAATAGCGTGATTTGGGTGCTTCCCTATTTTGATTGGTTGGCTAAGTTAGGTAACCACTTCAGTACTACCCATGTTCCTTCCCATAATGCATCTGACATTTAACCATAAGCATACCCAATTGGGCTGAATCAGCTCTTCTGTTCTTTATACCTGGATGTGTTGTGAATACGCATGAATAGAAACTGTCTAAATGTGATTATTACCAGGGGTAGGGAAGCGTATACTGCTATTCAGAAATGAGAGTACATTGTAGCAGGATGCAGGTGAAGGGTTTCTGAGGTTGCTAAGTGTACTGTTTGGAGATGAGTGTGTGTGTGTGTGTGTGTGTGTGTGTGTGTGTGTGTGTGTATAAAATGTGCAGATGAAGAAACTAGGCTTCCAAGCCGGGCAGTGGTGGTGCACGCCTTTAATCCCGGCACTTGGGAAGCAGAGGCAGGTGGATTTCTGAGTTCGAGGCCAGCCTGGTCTATACAGTGAGTTCCAGGACAGTCAGGGCTATACAGAGAAACCCTGTCTCCATCCCTCCCCACCAACGAAAAAAAAAAGAAACTAGGCTTCTGAGTGCATTGTTACAAGAGGAGAAGTGTAAATAACACAGTATCTCCTGCCTTGTTTGCCTTAAAACTTCCTGTATTCATTCTTTCCTACCCTTTCCTTAAGGGGCGGTTCCCAACCGTACTTTTGGCAAGGTTTAGCCACTGCTGGTCTTCGGGTCCTTCTCTTTCCCAATCTCAGGTTGATCAAACAGGGTAGGAGGCAGTTTGAGCCAGAAGACACAGTATCCTGATGTACCCAGAGGACTAAATAGCACTTCTGGGGGCAAGGGTCCTCCAAGGATGGTTCGGAACTCTAACATCACATCTCTTGGAACTTAGAAAGGCAGATGCTCAGATCCCACTTCCTGACGACTCAGAATTTCTGGTGGTTGGGTCAGGAGCATGTCTGAACCAGATGTGCTGTGATTCTGGTGCTCATCAAGGCAACACAGTATCCAAGCCAGGGAGGAGGGCTCATGGTGTTAGGACATCACAGTCACCCTGCTGTTGGGACTTTCCTTCTTGTTGCTAGGCTTTTAGAGATGAGGGAAGACTGTAGGCATCTCATCCTGAAGTGTGCTAATGATGTCTTTACATACTCCTTGGAGGAGGAAGTAGGCTTTGAAACTTTAAGACAGTGGTTCTCATTCTTCCGAATGCTGAAACATTTTAACACGGCTCCTCATGTGGTGGTGACCCCCAACCATGCAATCATCTCATTGCTACTTCCTATCTGTAGTTTTGCTACCGTTATGAATCAGAATGCAAAAAGTCTGATATGCAAGATGCCTGATAGGCAATCCTGTGGGAGACAAGGCCCGCAAGCTGAGAACTGCTGTTTTAAGACCTGGCACACTATGACTCTATGACTCTCACTCTGCAGTCCTAGTTGTTCCCATAAATAGTCACTCTCCAGTTTTCTTCCTATAGGAAAGGGCTACTAAGCAAAGGAAGACCTGGGCTGGCAGGTCATCTCTATGAGTAATGGAGACTGCAACCAAGTCTGATGATCTGAATGCAGTCAATACCATCTATATGATAGAAGGGAAGAATCAGCTCCTATAAGATGTCCTCTGACCTGGACATGCACACTGGGGCGTGCATGCCCTTCTCTCCCACACAGAATAAATAAACTTGAAAATATGGGATCTCCAAAATCATTGTTTAATATTACACACATTTGTTCTCCTCGTGTTGCTTCTCCGTGGGGGTGGTTTGAGTACATAGGAAGAGACCAGGCGGGCAGTGGTGGCGCACACCTTTAATCCCAGCACTTGGGAGGCAGAGGCAGGTGGATTTCTGAGTTTGAGGCCAGCCTGGTCTACAGAGTGAGTTCCAGGACAGCCAGAGCTATACAGAGAAACCCTGTCTCTAAACAAACAAACAAACAAACAAAACAAAATGGAAGAAACCAAGGTTGGAAAGTTTGTATTCTGCCTGAAATCTACTTTTCAAAGAGGATTGATGGATCCAGAACTCAGTGTGTAAAACTATCCACATGCTCTAGCTTCTCCCATCCTCACAGCTGTTTTTGTTTGTTTGTTTATTTGTCTGTCCCCAGGACTATGGGCCGTGGTCAACAATGCCGGGGTCTTATACTTTCCAATCGATGCAGAACTCATTCCCATGACCTTCTACAGAAACTGCATGGCTGTGAACTTCTTCGGAACTGTCGAGGTCACCAAGGCATTTCTGCCTCTGCTTAGAAAGACCAAGGGGAGGCTGGTGAACATCAGCAGCATAGGAGGTGAGTCAGCCTGTTGGCACACAGTCACCGGGCACCTGTCACAAGATGTGTACTGCATTCTTTGTGGGCTACACAAGAGCACAAGGCACACAAAAGCAGAGCTGGGTCACAGTGAGTCAGCGTGTGGATAAGGAATCGGCTGGCCTTTCTCTCCTTTCAAATTCTCTCATGCAAAAGCTCTTCTCCACTTTCTGTTAATTACCGTGTTCATCGCTGGAGATGTTCCAACACGTAGGACAGCACAGTTCATGGTACAGGTCACTCTGGTGCTGTGGGAAGCCTCTGATGGAGCCATCACACCTTGCCCTCTCCCATAGACGTCTTCACCTAGGAGTTCCCCAGGCCTACCTCAGCTTTGGGAGACCTCCTGGAGTTCTTTCTCAGGTTTTTGCATGGATGAGAAGGAAATCTAAGGGGACTGGGCTCTGGACTCCTAGCTCCCTCTTTCTGAGAGGAACACTTGTCTCCCTGGTAGATTATTTGATTCTAAGTCAAGTTTCTAAAAAGAAAAGGTCCAGTTAGGCTTCTGGTATTGGTGTGTGTGTGTGTGTGTGTGTGTGTGTGTATTTGCACACATGTATGTGCACAAATAGAGGCTGAAGTATTTCTCTCTCTCTCTCTCTCTCTCTCTCTCTCTCTTTGTACATCTGTCACTGAACCTGGAGCTCACTGACTTAGCTAGACTGGCCAGCTAACAAACTCTAAAGATCTTTTTTGCCTTTAGCTACCTAGCCCTGAGGGCTATGCCATCACTCCCCACCCCTTTCCAAGTTGAGGGGACTGTGTTTGAACTCAGATCCCCATGCTTGCACAGTGAGCCCTTTTGCAGCTAAGCCATTTCCCCAGCCAGACCCAGCAGGCAGCACTTGACCTTTGTCTTCGTTCTGAACTTGGCCTTTGTACTGGCAAACACTTTGGAAACCTCACCCCTCCCACTTCCAGGGTGCCCTCTGTGTTACTGATGTGGCTGATCGTTGTCCTCTCCTTGGCACACTGATGGGCCTGCTTTCCTCTTTCCCCATCTCCATCCTTGCCTCAGGCAATCCCTTCATTCATAATGGTGTAAGTGCTCTCTAAGATAGCATAGGTGCAGTAGACCTAGTACCTGGCAGGAAGTAGCATCAATAAATAGGTGGACAAATACAGTTGGACCTTGTGATGCCTGCCCATATCCTTGCACCAGAGAGGTTGAGGAAGGAGGATAATGAGCTCACCTGGAACTTAATTGCCTCTACAGGCAGCTTGGGTACCATAATGGTTCAAAGTCAAAACAAGGACCTGGGGAGGTGGGCTTAATCTGTCAAATGTTTGTCTTACAGTCATGAAGATGTAAGGTCAATCCTCAGAACCTACATGAAAGAGCCGGGTGTGGTGGCATTGCCTTTAAAGTCCCAGCACTGGGGAGGGGGACAGATGGAGCCCTGGGGTTTGTTGGCCAGCTAGCACACTCTACTTGATAAGTTCTAGGACAGGGAGAAACCCTGTCTTTTGCACACTCTCCCTCGCACACGCACGCGCGCGCGCACACACACACACACACCCGAGTTATTTATCTCAGGAATGACACTTGAGGTTGCCCTTTGACCTCCATATATGTGTGCACCTAAGGGTACCTGCCGATGCAGGAAAATGCACACACACACACACACACACACACACACACGTGCTCATACACACAGACACACAAAGCAAAAAGAAAACAAAATGCCAACTTGTGAGTGAGTAAAAATGAAGACTGGACGGGCAGCTTAAAACTTGTAATGGGAACTGAGGAGGATGGGTCAGTGGTTACGGGCCTTCACTGCTCTTGGAGAGGTCTAAAGTTCGGTTCCCAGCACCCATGGAGGGCAGCTCACACCCAGCTGTAACTCCAGCTGTAACTTCTGACCTTCATGAGTACGAGACTCAGGTCCATGTATCCATACACATGTACATGATTTAAAATCTTTTAAAAGAAAGAACTCACACCCCGCCGCCCCCCCCCACAGGCTGCTGTCCTCTGTGCCTTCTGCTTGGCTTTGATACCCTGATGTCCAGAAGTTCTTACTGTCTTCATAGCTTTCCAGAGTGTTAGGATGAACACTATCTTGCTTCCATTCTCAACCTCCAGATGCGTGGAGTTGCACCTCACTTTACCATTACATTTTCTTAGGATCAGTACGAGGTCATTGTGTTTGAAATCAAATGGAAGGTGGGCCTCCCAAGCTTGCCTTCCTAACATCTGTCTATTCTGCTGGCCTTTCACATTTCTAAGCACAGAGCCCACTTGGCTTTATTCCTCCCCGAACCTCTATCGAATGTATAAAGTGCTCCTTCTTCAAGTCTGGCTTTGAAGGTTGTGTCTCAGAGAAACTCTAGAAAGAAGCACGTTTGTAGGATACAAGAGCTACCCAGGAGATGGTACAAAAGTCAAATGGTAGGATCAGGAACCAGGAGATGGAGTTATAAGTGCAAGGTGGAGCAAGGGAGAGGGCTGTAAGAAGACAGAAATGTAGCTTCCCAGAGACCCATCTCCCTCTATGTTGATTTGCAAAGGCTGCAGAACTAAAGTTGTGGCTGAAACTGGGTGACTTGGACAGTAGATTTTCTTCTCCTACCATTCTGAAAGGCCAAGACAAAGGGCTCAGGAGTGTTTTCTCCTAAGGTCCCTTAGCTTTCAAGGCCCCTTTGCAATCCTCCCACTTTCACCTCCTTCAGGGAATCCTATGGGTGGCCTGAGTCACCACGACAGCCTCAAGGCCCCTTTGTGATGTACCCTTTCAATTTGCTCCTGTCTTTGTCTCCCCTTAAGCAGAGGCCTGTCACACCAAGTCAGGGACCTATTTCATCCCAAAGGTCTCTGTAAATGCCCCCACAACATGGAAAGAAATAGGTTCAGCATTTGGTGTCTTCCTGTAAAGGGCACAACATTTCATCCATAATGTATTGATAAGGAACAAAAGAATTCAGCAGAAGTCACAAAGAGAGAGGAACCATCGTGGAGAATTTTGTGATGTAATAAAAAAAACTGTTTTGAGGAAATAGCCCGTTCTATAAAGTCTGCATTTGTATCCTCAGAAGCCACGCGAGAAGTCAGCCGTGGCGGCACGGACCCAGAATCCTAGCACTGGAGAGATAGAGACAGGCCGATACCTGAAGCTCATTGGCTAGTCATTCTAGATGAATGAGCAAGTTCCAGATTCAAGGAGACCACCGCGTCTAAAAGAGTAAGGTGGAGAGAAAGCGAGGAAGATGCTTAGCGCTGAGCTCTGGCTTCCATACGTACACACGCTTGTGGGGGGCGGCTGGGGAGATTGCTCAGTGGTTAGAACACTTACTGCTCTTGTTCAAGACCTGGATCCACATGGTGGGTCACAACTTCCAGCTTCAGGGGATTTGATACCTTCTTCTCACCTCTGTAGGCACCTGCATGTATGAGGTGCACAGAAATTCACATAAGTGTATACATATACAAGGAAGTAAAAGCTATTCTTTTTTTTAAAAAAAAAAAAAAGAAAAGAAAAGTGAAAGGGTTTGCAAGCCCATAGGAAGAACAACAATACCAACCAACCAGAACCCCATAGCTCCCAGGGACTAAGCCACCAACCAAGGAGTACACATGGTTCTGGTTGCATATGTAGCAGAGGATGGCCTTGTCAGGCATCAATAGGAAGAGAGGTCCTTGGTCCTATGAAGGCTCCTTAGATGCCTCAGTGGAATCGAGGGCGGGGAGGCGGGAGTGGGTGGGTGGGTAGAAGAATACCCTTATAGAAGCAGGGGGAGGGGTGAATGGGATAGGGGGAAACTGGGTAAGGGGATAACACTTGAAATGTAAATAAGTTAAAATAAAAAGAAAAGTGTAACCCATAATCTATACGTCCAGGGGAGTCAGCGTTCGGTATGTCATCAACTTGAGGGTGTTCTTGGCAAAAGTGATACAAAAGTTATCTTGGAAAGGTCTATTACTACTGGGGTTTTGTTTTGAAGCAGTGATCAGGGAGGCAGGACTAGGGAGTCAGCCACTAGCATCTGCTCTCCAAAAGAGATCCTAACTGTCTGGATGTGGAGTTCACAATCTCTGTTACCTTTGTGGATCTCTCTACAAGCCAGGAAGAGTTGAGCTGGAAGGCAGGAAGTCTATTCAAATCGTCTGTGGTTGCAGGACTAAAAGCACCAAGGAGACCAGTGTTGCTCTGAGAAGGCCACTGGTCTGATGAGCAAAGTGAGACACCTCCCACAGACATTGTCTAGGTTGGTGCTGGTTTGTTATAGCAGCAAACAGAAGCTCATACACCCAGTTTGACATGGGTAGCAGATCAAATACCTGTAGGCCCAGCACTGCCTCTTAACAAGAAAGATACATCTATACTTCCTACCAAAATGGTGGATGCACTCCCCTTGTAGTAGCCTATTATTGTTTTTCCCACACAAGTTTAGCTCTCCAACTCTAATCCCAGCAAGGCAGTTGGATCAATATTTAACCAAGTATTTAAAGAATTGGGAAAGATCTTTAATTGTCCAAGGGGTATCTAAAAGCTTTTCCCTGCCAGTTTTCTTCTTAGGAAATCAGAGTAAACATTTGTACATGGCTGCACAGTGTCCGTGACTGAGAACGTCTGAGAACGTCCTTTTCAAGAATGAACTCAGGCTTCAGGGGTCTCAAGTCAGGCAGGCTCTGAATCTTGTTCTTTTGTTATCAGCTCACGGCACCTAAACGGTCTGAGCAAATGTCTTGGGCGGTATCTTCTGTTAGCTTCATCCCTCTGCTACATGCCTAACATTCTTTTTGCAGTAACAAATGTGCCTTATGGTCTTGGTTTAGCTCTCTCTGTGGGAGAATCTTTACTAGCTGCGCTCAATGTTACCTGCCATGCCAACTCTAAACCTGATTTTCCAAATTGAAAGTTCAGCCCTCCTACTTTTATGCAATCTGGCTATCTATGAAAATCTCTCTTTATTCTTTAACCTATTAACTCACCTCATTCTTATTTTAAATTGTGTGTATGTGTGTGTGTGTGGGGGGGGTTGTGTTTCCAAGGTGAACTTGTGGTCAAAGGACAACTTTGGGGAGTCAAGTCTATCCTTCCACCATGGGGGTTCCAGGGATTGAACTCAGGTCCTCAGGCTTGGAGGCTAACCTCTCTACCTGCTGAATCATCTCACCAGCCCACTACTCAATCTTTACACATTGCTGAATTAATGACTAGTTCTTTAATTATCCCTCCAAGTGGAAGTCAACCATAGAGAACGAATTTTCCTAAACACTTAGTGGAAAGATGGTGGAGAAGGATAATCTCATCTACAAACCTTCTTTAAAGTGAACCCCCTTTCAGATGTCTCAGTTTTTCCAAATATTTTCAGTGGCAGCCACGTTACCTCTGGTCAGCTTCCTTCCCTGACTTCTCTGGCTTCTAAATCTTGACTCTTCCATTCTTGGATTCCTGTGCTTTCCTTTACAGACGCTTCCAGCATGCTCCTTTCACTGATCCTTAGCTGTTCAGTAATTACCTGAGAACCTCAAAGGTTCAGCCTTCCTTAGGAGGCAAGGGTAAGCAGAGGAGGAAGGATTGATGGCTCACACCGTCAGCCATATTGATTTCCTGTCTGTGCCCTTACAGACTGAAGAAGCACTCAGCTTCCCTAACCTCCCATCTCTCCTTTCTTCACTCACCCTCCTCTTCACTAAGTCCTTCCCTGACTCCTTCCTCTCTCCTTGGGTATTTCCTTCTGCCTTAGGCCCTTGATCCATGATGGCTGTGTAGCAAGTTATCAAGCATTTCCTCCCTGTCAAAAGATGGAAGTTAGGAAGTTGGGGTCTACTCCACTTCTTAGTTGAGTGATACACCTGGAACCCCCAAATCCAGGTCAAATTTTCTCCCTATAGAATAAAGGGGCGGGGGTGGACTGAGCACAGGCCCACTCTGGGACACACTCCCCTGTAGTAGCCTATTTATCATCTCTCCCTCATGAGTTTAGCTCTCTAACTCTAATCCCAGCAAGGGAATTGGATCAATATTTAACTAAGTATTTAAAGAATTGGGAAAGATCTGTAATTGTCCAGGAGAATTCTAAAAGCCTTTTCTGGCTAGTTTTCTTCTTAGGAAATCAGAGTAAATATGTGTACACAGCTGCACAGTTCGTCACTGAGAATGACTGAGAACATCCTTTTCAGGGATGGACTCAGGCTCAGGCAGGCTCTGAACCTTACTCCTTTGTTATCAGCTGGTGACAAGGGGCAGGCTGCTCGCGCATCTCTGCTTTTAGTATCAGCTGTCACACGGAGATGACAGAGAACCTGGCCAGTCTCAAAGACACTCGGATATGTAGGCAAGTTATCCCTTTCCTCTGATCCCTTGATACTTGGGACAGGAGGCTATGCTAGTATTGTGCCGAGTTTGGAAACACCCACGTCCTTGAATCCCTACTAACAGATACCCATCTCCTCTTGGTGACAAATCCTTGTGCTCTGCCACCCGTCCATTTGGTGGCTACCTTGCTCAAGGGGACATTCGCTTACCCCCCCCCCACCCCCCGTATCACTTTCTCTCTGTAGAAAGGGGAGGATTCACAAACATCCAGACCTCTGAGTCTCAAACTTCTCCTGAGCCAGGAACTGGGAAGGCATCTTGGTTGAAACCCCACTAAAAGCGAGTAAGGCAGTATCAATGTACACACGAAGATCCCTTCTCACAGAATGAAGGACAAATGTGCTCTATAGTATAGAGTATAGAAAATGCAGTGCCCCATCACTGGGCCTTGATCAAAACTAAAAAGAAGGAAATAAACAAATGTTGGTGAAGATGTGGAGGGACTAGAGGAATCCTCGTTCCCTCCCCGTGGGAACTGAAACTGGGGTAGTTGGAAACCATGAATCAGTCCCTCAGCAAGTTAATCACAGAACAACAGGAGGCCCCACAGCTCTATTCCTAGGCAGATACTGAAAAGAGTAGCAAACAATGGCTCAAATAGACAGGGGAACATAGCGGTGAACGACCGACCGCACTGCTCACACGAGCAGAAGGGAAAACAATCCTACCATGGATCACAGGTGTGGTGTGCAACAGACACAGAACATTTAACAAGGTAGTGAACTATTGATTCCTATCAACACCTTATGGATGAGCCTTGAAACCATTATACGCTGTAGGTAGACCTCGGAACATCAGCACCGAGATTTCTAGACAGAAGCCAGATACAGAAGGCTTCATGTGATCTGATTTCTGTGAACTGTCTGCCATGGGGGAATCCATGGAGCTGGGAAATAGAACAGGGGGTTGACAGAGGAATGACGGCTTAATGGGTACAACCCTTCCTTTTGAGGTGATGAGACTGGTCTTAACAGACAGAAGTGATGGATGGAGACATTGAGTGGTCTCAATGACAGAGGCTGGGAGCTGAATGGACTAAATGCTAGAATCCTACACTTTAAAATATTCGTTACAGCCAACTTTGCCTTATGTAATATGGTGTTTATGTTGTGTGTTTTATCACAATAACAGATTTTCTGGATCCCACCCCCATATTTCTGCCTTAATGCATCTAGAGTCAGACCTGAAAACTTGCAGTTCTTTTTCTTTCTTTCTTTTTTTAAGATTTATTTATTATTATATCTAAGTACACTGAAGCTATCTTCAGACACACCAGAAGAGGGCTTCGGATCTCCTTATGGATGGTTGTGAGCCACCATGTGGTTGCTGGGATTTGAACTCAGGACCTTTGGAAGAGCAGTCAGTGCTCTTCCCCACTGAGAAGAAGGTGCTGGACCTCGATTTTGGTGTGGTACCTAGCAGCTCGTCAGAGTCTTGGAGACTTTCAAATGATGAGAAGACTGTCAAATGCTCTTTGAAGTTTCTGCTGATCTTTCTTAGAGGGATCAGCAAGCCTGACTCTCCTGGGCTCATGGGAAGGGTTTGTAGTTCAGTGTGGGAAAGTGGGCTAGAGGAATGAACTCTGTTCTCAATTTCAGCCCATCTTGGATGAAGGAGAAGCTAAGGGAGAGACCTCATGGTGCTCTCCTGGGATTAGGTCTGGGTAGCTCAGTTAGGAGACTGCCAGGGTGTGAAAGGGCCTCGGTGACCTTGGAGCCTTTCTCCTGTAGTCACCGGGGAAGGCTGCTATGTTCTGCCCCCTGCTATGTTACCGGGAAATTTATTTGAAAAGCTTCCTTTCTCCCTTGATTCCCATATAAACACACCTTAGCTTCTAGATAAAAAAGGGAGGGGGAGATCTTGGGGCTGTGGGGAGATAGCTCAGTAATCTAGAGCTCCTTTTGCTCTTGCAGAGGACCCAAGTTAGGTTCCCAGTACCCACACTGGACAGTGGCATCTCACAACTGCCTGTAACTCCTGGTTCAGGGTGACAATCTGACATTTATGGGCTCATGTACGCATATGCACATGCCCATGACAGCACGCAGACACACATGCATGATTAAAAACACCAAAACAAATCAAGACTGGCCAGTAGGGCCTTAGGACACATTACTAACTTACCAAGGGCATTGGGCAAGAACAACTTCCAGCCTATTGGTAGGGAGGGGCAAATTCACGCTCTCGGTTTATTTACTTGCTGAGCAGGGGACCCAGGATAGGAGACAAGTGGGTCACAGAGGCCTTGGAAGTGAGACTGAGGAACCGGCTCAGTTGTAAGCATGAGTACCTGAGTTTGGATCCACATCAAAGCCAAGGGAATAGTGGGCAGTGGCCCCAGCACTGTGGTATTACTGGCACTTATTGGCTAGCCTGTTAGCCAATCAGTAATCTTGGGTTCATAAGAGACCCTGTCTCTAAAAACAATGGGAGGAGTGTCAGAGGAAGCCTCCAGACACACATGCACACGTGTGCAAATGTATCTTCATGTGCATGTCCACAAACATACATACATGTACTCTACATACCACATACACTGAGAGAAAGAGAGAGCAACTGTGAGGGAGGTAGGGAGAGGGAGAGAGGAGGGGAGGGAGAGGGGGAGGGAGAAGGAGAGGGAGAGACAGACCAGAGACTAAGAGAATTGTTGGGGAGGACCATGCTCATAGTGTGTACATAAATAAGTTTGCTATCATGACCTAGGAGAGGTGGGAAGACTCTATGGTCCTGTATGTGGCTGGTTAAAAAAAAAAAGTCATACTGTTGATAGGATGTGTTAGTCAACCAGAGCTGTCGTCATGAAATACCATAGGTCAAGTGGCTTAAATGAGAGAAATGTAGTTACAGCTCTGGAGGCAGGAAGTCCCACATCAAAGTATCAGTGCACAGTGTGGCTGGTGAGAGTCCTCTTCTTTGCTTGAAGGTGGTAATTATCTCTCTATGTCACCAAAGCGGGGGGGGGGGGGAATGATATTAGGAGGTAGGTTCCCCTCCCTGTGATCTCATCTAATCTGAATTACTTCCTTAGAGGCCCCGTCTCTAAATACAGTCACATTGGGGTTTAGCACTTCAATGTAAAATTTGGGGAAACACATTTAGATCATGATAAGGGATGTTTTGTTTAGCCATCCAATAACAGGTCTTTTAATGTCCCGGTAACGCATGATGGACAAGTTCTATAAATCTGGTGTGTGACGATAATCATATGACCAACACTCTACATTTAGCATTTGCCTGTCAATTTAACACAGCCTAGAGTTATCTGAGAGAATCATTGCTTAGATCAGATTGGTCTGTGAGCATGTGTGTGTGTGTATGGGGTGGGGGATGTGTTGATTATTAATTGATGTGGGAGGGCCTAGTCCACTCTGGGAAGCAGCATTACCTAGGCAGTGGGTCTTGGGTTGTAGAAGAAAAAAAGCAAAGGATGAGCCAGCAAGCAGCATCTGTTTCTGTTCCGGGTTCCTGCTTCAGTTTCTTCACTGGTTTCATGCAATAATGGACTGTCTACCTGGAAGTATAAACCAAATAACCCATTTCTTCCCCTAAGCTGTTTTTGCTCAGAGTGTTTTATTACATCCACAGAAACAAAACCAGAACAGTGTTTTTACTACAATAAAATTTAAATTAAAATTTACAAATTAAAGAGTCTAACAGGTCAGGGGAGAGAGGGGTGGGTGACATCAGACTGGAAAAATGCTGTGCCTTTTTTTTTCCCCTCTTGGCCAATCACTCTCAGATCCTGAGCTAATCTGTTTTCTGTCACCATGACAAAATGACTGACAACTTATCAGGAAGAAAGCTCTCTTTGAGCTCACGGTGTCTGTCCATAGTCCCTGGCTCTGTTAGTTCCAGACCAAAGATGAGGCAGAACATCCTGGCAGTAGAAGCCTGTGGAGGAAGCGGCTGTTCACTTCATGGAGGCCAGGAACAAGAGAAGAATATCAAGAGGAAGGGTCAAAGGCAAGATACAGCCCCCAAATTGTAATCTGAGCGACCTGCTTGCTTCCTCCAGTCCATCCCTACCTTCCACAGTTCCATTGTCTTCTGAAATCCGTTCAAGCTTTGACTCCAAAGGATGAAATTATTAATTAGGTCAGAGTTCTCATGACATCACATACATGAGCTTTCCTGACTAATCTAGGTACTCCTCAATCCAATCACAGCCAACTGTGTCTGTCCCTGACAGAGGTTTTCATTACTAACATGGAATATCTGTGCAGGGTTGGATCTGTGAACTGACCACACAACCTTGCCATTTTTTGTGGCCTACTAACACAAAATGCAGGGCTTAACGTAATAGAATAGGCACATATGGCTAGCTTTTGTGATTATTGCTAAAATGTTCACAGGCTGTTGAAGCTTTCTGCTCTCTAAGTTTTAAGAGTTGCGATGTTAACGGATGTACACCAGACAGCTAGTATTTAAAGTACTCGCGCAGGTAACTTTAGGCACACATCCCCACGACGCTGGCACTACAACCAACCTGCTTAGAAGATTCCTCACTTGCCTTTCTAATCTCCTTCTCTTGCTCTGTGTCATCTCCTGAATTAGCCCATGGGCAGCCATAACACAATACCACAGATTGGGTGGATGAAGCCAGTCTGTATTTAATATATTTATTTAATGTACTTAATGTATTTCTCTCAGTTCTTGGGGCTGAAGTCTAGTCAAGATGCTAAGATGATCAGGTTCTAGTGAGGGCTACCTTCCAGGTTGTAGACACTACCCTCTCACTGTGTTCTTATATCGTGGACACAGACAGACAGACAGAGAATATGAATGAAGAATCTATTAGTGTCTTGTTTTAAAGGGGCACTAACCACGCCATGAAGGATCTATCCTTCTGACTTAATCATGTTCCAAAGTCTCTATCTCCAAATACAGTCCTACTGGGGTCTAATGGTCCAGCTGAAGGTTTTACTTTTACTTTTCATTATGAGTGTGCCTGTGTCAATGTGTATATACATGAGCATGTGGGTATCATGCCCACAGGGACAAAAAGAGGGCATCAGATTCCCTGGGGCTGTGGTTACAGCAGTCGTGAACAACGGCCTAACCTAGGTGCTGGGAATTGATCTCAGTTTCCCGTCGACAGTACTATTATGTGTTCCTAACAGCTGAGCCATCTCTCCAGGCTTGAGGTTCGATATCTAAATTTTGGGGAACACAGCTAAGTCTGTAACTCTTCCATCTTGCGTGTGACCAGTGATAGGTTCCTCTCACTGTAGATTAGTTTGCATCTTTTAGAATTCACATGAATACAGTCATAACAAAGAGCACACATTCAACTTTGCTTGGTTCCCTCCCTAGCTATAATTATTCTGAGACCTCCCTGTGGCTACATATATGAAGTTCATGTCTTTTAGTGACTGAGTTGTAGTCTACTGTATAAATACATCAGTCTAGGCATTCACCAAGTGGATCTTTTTTGGCCAGGAGGACCCTCCATAATGCTAAATGTCATGTTCCGGTTCCCGTTTTCCTGGGTGTGTTGTCACACTTCCTTAGTGCTATGAGACTTGGATGCTTGAATTCCCCCATGGTGCCATTTTCCCACCCAGAATGTACCTGGATCAGCTTCCTATAACAAACCAAGGGACTTAAAAGCAGAAGTGTATCCTTTCATGGTTCTGGGAGCGGGGAGGAGGGCATAAGTCAAAATGAAAGACTTAGTAGGGCTGCATCTCCTGAAGTCTCCGGAGGAGTGTTTAATCTCACTGCTTCCCTTTTCTGCTGGGCTTCTCCCAGCAGACCCCAAACTTGTGCTTCTGCCCCTTACATAGCCTTCTCTTCTGTGCCTCTGGTGTCCCATCTTTTGCTTTCTTATAAAAACACCCCTGTGTAGACTTAGGGGCCCATTCTATTTCATTTATTTATTATTTGTTCATTGTTATTATTTATTTGTGTGTACATGTGTGTGAGGTGTGCGTGCATGTCCATATGAGTGTGTGTATCTGTGCGCAGGTGAATGAGGAGGCTAGAGTTTGACATCAGGTCTCCTCTTGGATCATGCTCTACCTTCTTCTTTGGAGACAGGGTCTTCCATGGAGCCTGGAGCTATCAGCCCCACTAGGCTGGCTAGCCAAAGAGTTTTAGGAATCTGCCTGTCTCTGCTTCTCTGGTGCTGGGATTATAGACATACACCATCACACCTGGATATTACATGTGTGTTGGGGATCTGAATTCAGGTTCCCATGCTTGCATGGTAAGCTATCCACCAACTAAGCCATCTCTCCAGTTTCTTAAAACCCAGTTCTAGTCTGACAACCTTGCCTAGTGATCATAGCATCTTAAGCACATCTTCAGGGCCCTTTACTCCAAAGATATAGCTCACACTTTCATATTTCTGCTGAGACTCCCTTGTAAAGCTCCCTCCTTGCCCTGCAACCCAGCCCACCTTAAGGCTCAATGTATTAAACTAAATGTGATATAGGCAGGGCAATGAATATTTGTTCCTTCACAAACTAAGCTATTTCTCATGTTCTTTTCAGAATTGCCCCATAGTCTACCGTGGTATATGCTGGTCCTTGTTGCAACTAGTATTGAGTCTAATTTGGTGGATATTGCCATGGTGGGCTGAAGGGTGGACCCCATCCAACCCCCCAAAATGATACATTATGTAGCACTTCAGAATGAACTTAGCTAAAGCTGAAGGCTATGAGCTGGTGGGCAAATGCTGTCATCCCCACACCAATCGCTTTTCATTTAGAAATAAATACATCCATGCTATAGAACCCTGGAAGGTCCCTGATGTTGTAACCAACCAAGAACATACGCTCATCTTGATTCAACAGGACCTTGGATACCTTTGCCTGACCTGGTCACTGTTGACATCAGTTCCTGGTATACAGTTAGATACTTTAAATATTTATTGGGTGAGTGAATGAAAATGTCAAACCCTATTTTTTTCTCCCATTCTTCCCACAGGCATGGTTCCATTACAAATGATGTCAGCTTACAGCTCCACGAAGGCAGCTATAACCATGTTCTCCACAATCATCAGACAGGAGCTTGCCAAATGGGGAGTCAAAGTTATTACCATCCAACCTGGAGGCTTCAAAACAAGTAGGTATCCGAGCCCAAGAGCTCTGTAACAGTCACTTTGAGAGGGACCCTGATGTTTGTCTTGATCAGTTATGACGCCACTGAACCCTCCAGGGTCGTAGGAGATGAACACACCCAGGCATTGGGAGGGAAGACTCATTTGATTCAGTATGAGCTAAGTTCGAAGCTGACTGTGTTGGGTGTTTTAAATTTATTTTCAATTTATTTTTATTTATGTGTGTCAATGCGTGTCTGTTCATGTGTGCATGCATATGCGTGCAGGTGCATGGGGAGACCAGAAGAAGATGTTGGATCCCCTGGAGCTGAAATTATAGACAGTTGTAAACCACCCTATGTCAGTGCTAGCGACTGAACTCTGGCCCTCTACAATAGCAACAAGTACTCTTAACTGCAGAGCGATCCATCTTTCTAGCCCCAACTTGAATGTTTAAATGGGGCTGAGGGAATGGGGAGAGCAAGGCTCAGCCAAGTCAGATAAACACAAAAGTACTAAGGATTGATCAGTGTGGAGGGGAAGGCTTAGGATTCCACCTCTGGACAGAAGCTGGGAGTCAGGTCTGGTCCTTCTGGAGGATTCCTCAATGGAACAAGCACCTAGGTCCTTGAGTTATAGGGGATATATATATATATATATATATATACACAACTTAACCTTTTGAGTGATTTCTCCAATTAAGAGAGACCAGGAACTAGCATCTAAGATGTGTTTGCTGGGACAATAGTGAGTTCTCCTGGCAGTGGTGAGCCTTCTTAAACAAGTATTCAGAATAGCTCATGTCTTTCAAGAATAGGGGCTGATACTGCTAATGGTGGGCTACAGTATGGTCAGCCTCTTCATGCAGGAGTTTGGAGGGAGTTACTATGCACTCAGTGGGAAGGTGGGCTTCACCTAACATTTGAGAGAAAGTGCCGGGTCCTCTGTGGATGCCTCCCTTCTCAGCTTCCTTCCTGGAAAAGGAAGAGAGTGCTTAGACACTGTAAACGAGCAGAGACCATGTTGAGTATAAACCTAGGACCCTTGATGCCCCCATCAGAACATGAACTTCCGCACAATCTCTTCCTCTAGGCCTGAGATTTATTTGCTTTGTGGGAGCACAGCTCAGAAATGACCCCAACGGACTCTCACGGATTTTCCTGAGCCAACTAAACCCCACTTTCAATATGGCGTCCATTATCATCTTGCTAGATTTGTTCATTTAGACTGAAGAGATTGTTCTTAAACAAATGGAACTTAGATCAACAAAGAAACTAGCACCTAAAAGACCCTTTACAACCCTTTCCCTTCTCCAGAAGGTACCTAGCTCCTCTTGTCCTATAATGGCTATGTATTGGCTTTTCTTTGAAGGTTTAAGTCCAGTTATCTGTCCTCAGACAGAAGTTTGGCTTCACTGGCTTGGAGGATTAATGCGTGCACATTAATCCCATTGTTGCCTAGATCTGTCCAATGTTGTAATTTTATAAGTCATCTATGTTGGGTACAGCTGAAGTTCATTGTGCACATGCAACTGTGTGTGTGTGTGTGTGTGTGTGTGTGTGTGTGTGTGTGTGTGTGTGTGTGTATCTGTGTTGTACTGTACAATGAGCAGATTGGTGAACTCAACATTGGTGAACTCAGCATTTCTGTCTTCTTCAAATGTAATCATTCTGTTGGGAGTCTTGTCTAGTTCTTTATTAAATATATAGAGGACAGGATTAATTGACACCCTCCAGGTGAAAGCAAGGTGGGTGATATGTCCCAACACAGGTTCTGGACACAAGGTAATGAGGAGTCTGAGTACAGATCTCCAGTGCCTCCGCCTGTGCTCTGTCTTCTATACCAGGCTACCTCCTTTCATAGTTGATAACTGCTGAGCTCTCCAAAGGCAGGGAGCCAGAGAACAGAAGGCAGTCTAGAGGATTATGCCCTGTGTTCTTATTTAATTGAAGGTGGGAGCAAGAAAGGAACTTACGAAGAAACTGGTGTGGAGCTTCTGAAAACAGTCAAGGACACTGATAAATATATATATATATATATAGTGAGAGAGAGAGAGAGAGAGAGAGAGACAGAGAGACAGAGAGAGACAGAGAGAGAGGCAGAGAGAAAGAGACAGAGAGAGAGATGATAGGTAGATAGATAGATAGATAGATACATACATACATACATACATCAATGCATAAATACATAGATACATACATAGGTACATAGGCTATCCTCACCCCCTATATCATGTATATATATATATATATATGGATTGATAAATGTAATTTTTAAAGTCAATGAGGAGAGACAGAAATTCTCTATCCTTTGATCGGGGTTGGAGGGACGTTTCAGAGCAGACACGACACACAAGCAAGAGTGATTTGCAAGGTTCAACCTATAGCTCAAGCGTTGGGTAATTATTTCTCTACCTGCAGTGCTGTGCCTTCATGAGGAGAAATAGGCCCCCAGATGCTCGCTAGCATCCTCCCAGCATCCCTGGACTTCAGGGGTTTGACACTTTGTACAGGCGCTTCACACACTAGCAAACGAAGGTGCATCCCACTGCCAGCCAGCTAGCAGGACAGAGTGTGAGGGTCCACGGTGATTGAGGGGCAATCTGGTAGCAGCTATTCAAATAAAAGAAAACTGCTCCTGCTTTTTAACCAGCTGTCTGCACTTTGGAGACATTGCAGAAATAAAGCTTACGTATATGCCGTGAGTTTGTGGACGCCATTGTTGCAACAGCAAAACCCAGCAAGGGCTGACTGGCAGTGCTGTGGAGGGAAATGGCTGCCTGAAGGCTGCTCAAAGGGAAGTCTACTGCTCAGCTCCAAACCACAGCTCAGATCTACAGCCCTTGGCCAGGGAAATGCAGAATGCAACCGCTTGTTGTTGTTGTAGTTCCTTCCTGGTAAAAGAAAATGTAGGCTTCTGTATGCATAAGCATATGAATTAGGAGGAATTGCAGAGGGGCGCGCAAAACTGTTAGTCACATCAAAGAAGACTGATTTTAAAGGTGCTCACATCTCCTCGTTACTCACTTATAGAATAAGCAGGCATTGCTGCTATGTTTTCAAGCGAATATATTTTATTTAATTTCATGTCACGAGCAAGCATGTTAAGATATATTTCTATCTAATCATGTCATTAACATGATAAAATTTAAACATGTGTTGAAATTATATTAAAACGTATTTAATGTTTAAAATTACACAAAGAAGATATTTTAAGCTGCACACTAAATTTTCAATACAGAAATAGGTACTGTTTGTATATTTAATAAGTTATATGTTCATGCTGTGTGTATTTACATATTTATTCACACAGAATAGATCATATATTAGCTACTGCATTGTAGATATTATGTTTTACACATATAATTAGCATCAAAAGACATGTGCTAGAATGCTCCAATCAACCATGTCTGTAAGAGCTGCAACAAAGAAACAAGACAAAGTTTTATTGTAGTATATTTTATCTAGAAGTTTTGGCAGTATTTTTGCAATGTAAAGCTATACAATAAAAAGAATAGGCATTTCACATGTGGATGCATCACACATACACACACATATACATATTACAACACATAGATACACACATATACCACACACATACACACATATATATACACACACATATATTTCACACAGAGAGACACACACATATACCACTCATACATATATGCACATTACGCACACAGAGACACACACATACACCACATACACAGACACGCACACACATATACTTACACACAGAGAGGCACACACATATACCACACACACATACATATATATATATATGCACACATTAAGAGAGAGACACACACATATATATGTATATATAATATATACTTACACACAGACACACACACACACACACACACATATATATATATATACATATTACACACAGAGAGACACACACATATATATACACATTACACACAGAGAGACACATACATATACCACACACACATACATATATATATATGCACACATTAAGAGAGAGACACACACAGAGAGACACACACATATATATGTATATATAATATATACTTACACACAGAGACACACACATATATATATATATATATACATATTACACAGAGAGAGACACACACATATATATACACATAACACACAGAGAGACACACACATATATACCACATACACAGAGACACACAGACACACATATAAACGTACTTACACACACAGAGACACACATATACACCACACTCACACATATGCACATTACACACACAGAAACACACAGACACACTACACATACACATACACATACACACACAGACACAGATACACACAGACACACAGACACACACACACACACACACACACACACAATGTTGAGCAAAAAAGTTGACACCAGATAGTTAAATGCTCAAAACAGGTAGACTGAACCTACCTTTAGCGAGGACAGTGGCACTTGAGAAGGGTCTAAGAGGGGACCTTAAAGAGAGCACTGCTCTCTTTTTGGACTGATTGCTCACTAGTTGGGCTATTCAGTTTGTGAAAATTCCAACCATTCATCTTTATCCATATTTAGGTTTAAAAGATTTATTTTATATGTGCATGTGTGTGCCTGAGTGTTGGCATGTGCACCCACATATGTCTATGCCTGTGGAGATCAAGAGAGGACGTCAGATTTCCCAAAGATGGAGTTACAGGCAGTTGTGGGTCACCTCATCTGTGCGCTGGGAACCAAAGGTCACCCGCAGAAATGGGAAGTGCTCTTAACCACTGGGTCATTTCTCCAGTGTCATGTGCAGGTTTGGAACCGCTGATCTGTGATATTTCAAAGCACTTGCTGTAAACAGAATGCAGAGAGATGACTATTAGATGACTTATTGGTGTGCGCTTCCCTGGAGGACGCTCTGTCCCTCGCTCTCAGCATTCTTTAGTTGCCTGTAGTTCTTTGCATAGGTCTGGGGTCTTGTGGTCTTTCCCCCTCTACTCTGGCATGTCTAAGCGGTCATCCTTGAAAACATATATATGTGTAGCGTTATATGGACTCTGTAAAAAGAGGCTATAAATCTGAAAAAGTACAAGGAGAGGTATATGGGAGAACTTAGAGGGAGGAAAGGGGGAGAGGGAAATGATGGAAGTATATTATAATCTCAAAAAAAATAAAAGAAAGTTGGCCTTTAAAAAGGGCCTTCGCAAGCACCCGTCTTTCCTAGCAGAAGCTGATCACCTGCCTCCCCAGTATCTGAGCCTTCCTTTCTTCCTGTGTTCCAGACATCACAGGTTCACAGGACAGTTGGGAGAAAATGGAGAAGGAAATCCTGGACGACTTTTCCAAAGAGACTCAGGAAGACTACGGCCAGGACTATGTCCGTATGCAGAAGCTCAAGCTCCAGCACATGAGAGAGAACTCTAGCCTGGATATCACCCCCGTGCTGCGGGATATCCAACATGCCATTTCTGCCAGGAACCCCTCTTCCTTTTATTTTCCAGGGACAATGGCTTACCTGTTAGTCTGCTTCGCAGCCTATTCCCCAACCAGCTTATTGGACAATATTATGAAAAAATATTTTCAGCCAGTAAACCTGCCAAGAGCTTTAAGGACAGCACATTAGAAGAACTAAGCCTTAATGGGGTAGGAAATGTCACATACTTAAGATGAAAGGGAAACCTCTTATTAAACTAACTTTCTACCTCAGATGCTTATTTTCAAATGTGTTGGTTCCCTATGACTTAGTGGGAAGAGGACTGGAGGGGAACAGGGAGCACCACAGACAGCAACACTGACACTTTGTATCACCAGAGGCACCTATCAGAGACAGGCTTTCCTCTCAGATGTTGCACACTCAGTTCTAGACCACTTCAGGTCAGTTACTATGATGACAAAACAAGCCTCAGGAAGCTTTCCCTTTCCCAGCATAAATATACGTTTGTATATATGTATATATTTATATATATGCATATATATGGTATGTATATACATATATGTGTGTTTACATCATACTGAATTCTATTAAGTATGTACTAGCATTATGTCTCAACAAATCAAAACAATCTACCCAAATAGATCATTTCTTGCTCAAAGACATTGACAGCTACTCCAGTCCTTAGCAAATGTCACCTTTCCAGTGCTGGCTAGTTTTGCCATGCGCCGCTGGCCACTGGCCACTGGTCAGGGTGGGTGGTGACTTAAAGTTGGGGTTGCAGTGGCAGTTCATTTTTATTTATTTTTACTTTGAGATAGGTCCCATGTATCCCTTGGCTGGCCTCAGAAATCACTATGTAGCCAAGAAGCCAAGAATGGCTTCAAACCCCTTATCTTTCTGCCGGTACCTCTCTACGTGTAGTCACCATTCCCTGCTTGAGATGTGTGTGTGTGTATGTGTGTGACAGAGAGAGAGAGAGAGAGAGAGAGAGAGAGAGAGAGAGAGAGAGAGAGAGAGACCAAGAGAGACAGAGACAGAGAGAAGAGTCAGAGACAGAGACACAGAGATAGGAGAGACAGAGAGACAGAGCACGTGTACACAGGTGCATGGTGTCCAGAAGAACATATCCAATGTCCTGCTGTAACACTCTCTGCCTTATTCCCTTGAGAAGGGTCTCTCTGTGAACCTCGAGCCTGAGGTCACCACAGCGTTTTTAATGTGGACTCTAGGACCCGAACAAATGGCCCCATTCCTGTGCAGAGCACACTGTTGCCCACAGAGATATCTCTTCCGCTCCTGCCATCTTGCAGAATAAAACAATGGGGGCCTTTGTGCCAAAGCTTGCCTCTGCTTTCCATGGCGGAGCTCTCTGCTGCGTGTGTTGCTGCGCCACATTTTCCTCGTTGGAGAACTTCTTTCCAAATCGGCGGAGTCTGTCCTGCCCATCTCTGTTGCTGGGTTCCTCTGTTCTTCACTGTTTCTCAGTGGACACAGCATCCTCATCAGGAGTGGGTGCTGTTGAGAGAAGCCACTTCTTCCGTTTGTCCACAGAAAGCAAATTCTTACTGGGTATAAACGTTTACCATTCGAGGGCAGCAACTCCATAGGGGGTCTTCAGAATCCTCTCCTAACCAAGCCTTCTTTTTCTCCTGCCATGACTTCAGTAACTTCCCCCAGGGAGTCTCAGATAGCTCAGTCATTAATGGAATTTGAAGTCAGCCTCTTTTAGCTCCTCCCCATGCTCCCTTGACCTCTTCTCTTGAATCACAAACATCCTTGAGGAGATCTAGAACAGTCACTCCTTTCCAGGAAGTTCCAGGGAACCCCCATTTATAGCAGTTGTAGCCTCGAGGAATGTATTCTTATTTTGAGATACAGTCTTGTTATGTTACACAGGCTGGTTTCCAACTCCAAAGTTCATGTGATCGATGCTCTTGCTTCAGACTGCCGTGGAGCTGGGACTATGGCTAGCAACCACTGTGCCTTCTCCTATTTATTAACTGACAACTCCCGTCCCAGAATTACTCCTTAATCTCGGAACTGAGGGGTGCATGGTGTGTTGGCACCAGAACAACTTCAGCTCTTTGCAGAACTGTATGGGCCTGTAAGGTGACCGGGGCACAAGTCAGTGCGCAGTTAAAAAAAAAAAAATCTTGAAAAAAAAATCTATTCACCATAAATAGGCAAAAAAAAAAAAATTTTTTTTTTCTGATTCCCTCAGTAGACCTTCAAATTTCAGCCACTCAAGGTCTGCACTTTGGGATCAGAGCTGACTGGATATCAGTTCAAACGGCACTGTGTCTAACACGCTTAGGTACTCTATCCCTGATCATCTAGCGACTTCTTTATCATGTTTCAAAGTGTAGAGACAACTGAAGGGAGAATTTGAGCTACCATCCTGGGAAGATCAGCAGCTACTCATGGCTTTGTGACCTGTTCTTTCTGGGATCCATCTGAGTGAGGTGCTCCAGCTACGGGGAATTTCCCTGGGAGATTGACAGAGAGGATTTTCTTTAGTTACAGTCTTTGTTCCTTCTCTTCTTTCAATAACAGGCTGTGCCATTGCTGGGCGTAACTAACCTCTCTGTTTGGCACTACCCTGTGCCCTCCTCCCTGGCGGCCTGAGGTGAGCCACTTCCATACAGAGAAGGCTCTAAGTCGAAACATTCTAGGTTTTGGCCTGCGTATGTTTTTGTTGTTGTTTTGCTAATATTTAAATGCTTGACCAAAAGATTTCATCGATGAACTTATGATGCAATAATCTTGAATCTTGAACACCTGTAGTGAAAAGAAAAATGGGCCTAACAAGAAAAAAAGCGTGGCCAATAAATGCCACTGAACTGTTAATGCTGCATGAACACGCGCACACACGTGCATACAAGTGCACATACATACTATACGTATGAAAATAGAGGCATAGGGCTGCCCAGCATCATCTTAACCTCCCTGTTAGAAGGTCACGGCCTGGGTGTGAGATGGATGGATTCCGTCATCACAACCATTCTGTTAGTCTGTGTCTTTTTACTGGGAATTGAGACAAGTGATATTGAGATACATCAGTGGCCAAGGATTGTTGATTCCTCTTATTTTGCTGTTTTCAGGGGAGTTGGGGTGTGTGTGTGTGTGTGTGTGTGTGTGTGGTGTCCCTTCTTTTGGTTTGGTTGGTGTGAGATTCTTTCCTATGTTTTCACGGGTCTAGTTAACCTCCTTGGGTTGGAGTTTTCCTTGTAGTCCCTTCTGCAAGGATGGATTTGTGGATAGATATTGTTTAAATTTGACTTTATCACAGAACTTTATCTTATTTTCTCCATCTACGGTGATTAAATGTTTTGCTGGGTATAGTAGTCTATGCTGGCATCGGTAGTTTCTTAAGAGTCTGCAACCTGTGTGTCCAAACCCCCTGGCATTTAAAATCTCCATCGAGAAGTCAGGCGTAATTCTAATAGGTCTGCCTTTACATGTTAGTTGGTATTTCTCCCTTGAGGCCCTGTATTTTAGTGGTTTGATAATTACATCATGAGGGGTCTTTCATTTTTGGTTCAATATATTTGATGTTCTGTGTGCTTTGTGTACCCTTATAGGTATCTCCTTCTTTAAGTTAAGAAATTTTTCTTCTATATTTTATTTGAAAATATTTTCTGGATCTCTGAGCTGGGAATCTTCTCCTTCTTCTATTCCTATAGGTTTGGTCTTTTCATAGTATCCTAGATTTCCTGGATTTTTCTTTCTTGCTTTTTCTTTTTTTTTTTTTTTTTTTGGTTTTTCGAGACAGGGTTTCTCTGTGTGGCCCTGGCTGTCACTTTGTAGACCAGGCTGGCCTCGAACTCAGAAATCCACCTGCCTCTACCTCCCAAGTGCTGGGATTAAAGGCGTGCGCCACCACCGCCCGGCTTCCTGGATTTTTCGTGTCAGGAATTTTTTAGAGTTAACATTTTCTTTGACTGATGCAGTCATTTCTTTGATCCTATTGTCAATATCTGTGAGTCTCTCTTCCACTTCCTGTATCCTGTTGGTGAAGCTTGCCTCTGTAGCTCCTAAATTTTTTATTTCCAGGACTTCCTCAGTTTGTGTTTTCTTTATTGTTTCTATTTCCATTTGCAGGTCGTGAGCAGTTATAGGTTTCTCCGACTGTTTGTGTTTTCCTGGCTTCATTTAAGGGATCTATTTGCTTCTGCTTTGAAGACCTCTGTCCTCTTCGTATAGTTGGTTTTAAGGTCTTTGTCTTGTGCTTCAGCTGTGTTGGAATAGTCAGGGTCTGTTGTGGTAGAATATCTGAACTCTAGAGGAAACATTGTCCTGTATGCTATTAATAATGCTCTGAATCTGGGGTCCAGGCATCTGGGTTTGGGGTGATTACAGATCTCGGTGCTTATGCCTGGGGTTGCCTTTGTTGAGTGTGTGTTTCAGTCCTTGACTTCTGTTTCCTGTCTGGATTTTCAGAGAGTGTGATAGCTGTGTGTTGTCTTTTTTATTGACCTGCTTGCTCTGCTGGTGTGTTCACCGGAGATGTCTGCTGGTGTTGGAGGCTGCGATGCAGTCGTCAATGAGGAAGGGAGGCCAGGAGGGGAGTGCTCTGTGGGATCCACAGGAGACATGGGTAGGAGGCGTGGCCGTGGGGTAGGGTGGGGTGGGGGTGAGGGATGGGGAGTGGGGGAGGAGGAGGCCACATGGTTGCAGTCCTGTTGCAGTGTTAGGGAGGAGCCTGAGGGACTGGATCTCCGAGAGCAGAGAGACCACACTGCAATTTCAAAAAGTCTGTTTCTAACACGCAGACTTTCATCTTCATAAGCTCTCAGGGTAAATAGCTCCAAGGAAGATACATTTCCTGAATGATACAGTCCTGTGCTCCTGAGTGAGGGTAGGTGAATATCCCCTGGTATGTCATCCTAGTGTTAGAGTCCGTAGGAAGACCCCCCTCCCAACTCAATAAGGCCACAGAGACCAGAATCGCTGCAATCCGCAAGAGGTTTAATGTTCCAATGTACATTGGGGTCCCCCAGCACGCAGGCAAGAGGAGACCATGAGCTCACAAAGCATACCCTTTTTATAAACTTTTTGGCGGGGAGTTCAGCGGTTGCCTGAGTTGGACGACTGTGATTGGTTACCTTGAGCAACATTTAAAATTATTGGTCAACTCGAATGGGGAGGTTGTCTCTGCCATTCAGCCCTGTCCTGTACACCTTGTGGTATTCGTGGTATTTCCTGGCATTGTCTTTTAGTCACTTCCCTCTCTGTCTTAACCCTAGGCAGGGTAGTTCTGTTTAGCCCATTTCCATATCTATCCTTACCCCAGGCAGTCATGGACAGAATGGAAAGTTCCTGTCCGGCTGTGTCCCCCCCTTGGTCTAAGGAAGCTGGCCTGCTGTTTCTGACAGGATTCTCACACTAGCAGCCTCTCTCATCCAGTCCTCTCTCCTCTTCTCCCCTCCCCTCTCTCCCCCTTCCTTCTCCTCTCATCCTTTTCTCTCTTCTGTTCTGTTCCCTCGTCTCCTCTCTTTACTCCTCCTCTTGCCGCCCACCCCCATGACCTCCCATGTTGGAATACAGTGTAAAGGGGCTATAGGCAGACCCTAGATTCTTTCACTTCGGCAGGTGAGGTAGCGCACATGCGTGCCTGCATGTTCCTACCATTCCAGGCCTGCAAAGGTTGTGAAGAAACAGACAGACGCCCACACAACAGGAAGCAGGGCCTGGCAACTGGACTTTGAACTTCCCCGCCTCCAGAACGGGGAGCAATAAAGTATTGTTTAAGCCAGCCCACCTGTGATCTGTCATAGCAGTTGAAAGTGACTAAGACCTATAGATTTGGGTTCTAACCCGGGATCTGTGAATCAAAGTGGGGGTGGGGATGGGTGGTGGCCTTAAGCAAGTTCTTAAGGTACTTAAAAAAACAAACCAACCTACAAACGCTGGGACAACAACAAGCCAACAAGGGATAATCTCCTTGAATCATCCCAAGGATTAAGAGTGAAGGAAGGCGTTAGCCAGCACCCTCATGCAATAGAGGTTCAATGAACTGAACTGAACGTGGGAGTGAGGTGAAGCCAGCTCTTTCCTTCTGGCCTGTAGATGACTAAGAAAGAGTCACCTGGAGGAGTCCTTTGTAGGCTGCGGCGGCACAGAGGGAAAAGCTCATGTCCCTGCATCTCCAGCCAGAACTTCAGGATCTCCTGAACCCTAAATAGCAGCCGTGGTTGTGATTAGGCTCCTCTGGTGCAGCCAATCAGCCTTTGGCTATTATTTCTCATCATGCTAATAACTTCCCCCACAGTGCATTGAGGACTGTGTCATAAATACGTGGTGAAACTCACAGGTGTGACCCCTGAAAGTTCCCATTCTCTCTCTCTCTCTCTCTCTCTCTCTCTCTCTCTCTCTCTCTCTCCTTTTTCTAGACGGACAAACAAGGAAGTTGACAGATCTCCTCCTGTTTAAATCTCTTCTGTCTCTTGTTTGGAGACTGAACTCACAGTGATCCTCTCTCCTCAGCCTCCTGAGATTTTGCTTTAAAGGCAACAACACCTTCTGACTTAGGTACTGGAATTGTAGTGTCAGGGAAGTGTAGTGATCCCCCTCAAAAAAGGGGGGCTGATCTGATGCAGTTCACAGCAGAGTCTTTATTCTATTCTAGCTCAGAAGAGAGCTCCCGGGGTGGGGGTGGGGCTCCTACCCCCAATGTACTACTGTCATGCAAGATGGTTTTGGTGGTGGGGGAGCCCTGATAACTATGGGGCAAGGATTTACAGTAAGCAGCAAGTGAGGGGTTAGTGTGCAAGCATCTAATTGGAAAGCTACTGTGGCCTTTAACATGATTGACTGGTGCTGGGAGTCATATCATGAACTTAATTTTTGCTTCCCTCTGCATTGGTGGTCGTTAGGCAGGGGGTGGGCTTGTAACCTGGGGGTGCAGGTTTGTTGGGGGAATAACCTGGAGATGCTGGTCTTGTTGGGGATTAGGCTAGAGACTGGAGCTAGCCTCAGGTTTTGTTGGGGGGCAACTTGGAAACTAATGCTAGGTACCAGCCTGTTAGTTTACCTGAGTTCAAGCTTAGGTCAGGTTCTCTACAATGGAGTCTGAACTTAAAAGATATGGCCTCTCAGAATCTCCCACTTGGCCCCCCCCGCCCCCATTTGTTTATTTTGCAGTTCTAAGGATTAAGCGCAGGGATTTGAATGTGCTAGACAAGCATCCTGCCACTGAACAGCATCCTCTTCTCTATGCAAGGAATTCTGCCAAGCAATTCAATTGCATTTAGCAAATCTATCCTTACAGCCATCACAAGGAGAAGTTGCCGTTATCAGCTCCACATTTAGATAAGACGTGGGGTGTAGAAAGCTAATTTACCCAAAGTCATATGGGCGCTGTGGAGTACAGTCGAGCTGTTGAGGTATTCAGTCAGTGTCAGATTGTAAAGGGATTTAGTGTGCTGCTTAATTTCTCTGTGGAGCCAGCCTCCTGGGGGTTGGCATTGTTCTGACATGGATGAGTTATGAGATCCAGAGGATGTTACCTGGTTGGTTTTGTGTGTGTGTGTGTGTGTGTGTGTGCGTGTGTGTTTTAAAGTGCACAACACTTATCTCTGAAGTGTGTGTGTGTGTGTTTTAAAGTGCACAACACTTATCTCTGAAGTGTGTGTGTGTGTGCGTGTGTGTTTTAAAGTGCACAACACTTATCTCTGAAGTGTGTGTGTGTGCGTGTGTGTTTTAAAGTGCACAACACTTATCTCTGAAGTGTGTGTGTGTGTGTGCGTGTGTGTTTTAAAGTGCACAACACTTATCTCTGAAGTGTGTGTGTGTGCGTGTGTGTTTTAAAGTGCACAACACTTATCTCTGAAGTGTGTGTGTGTGCGTGTGTGTTTTAAAGTGCACAACACTTATCTCTGAAGTGTGTGTGTGTGTGTGTGTGTGTGCGCGCGCGCGCATGTGAGATCATTAATGGTTCTAAGTACTTAGAACTTACCTGAGATAGTAGGATACATCATCAAGTACTATTGTACATCAAGCCCCTGACACATAGACACAAAATAACTTCTGGTTATTATCATTCCACATAGTTAATTATGGGAGGGATATAAAAAAATTGTTGAGCTGCGGAGAAGGTTCCAGACTTCTTTGGGCTGTTTTGGGGGGGGGGTGGTACCTTATTTCCTTATAAGATGTTGGTGGGGTTCTCTAAGCTTTCTCTGACTTTGAAAGGCAGCATACTGGCCTGCTCTTTCTCACCAGTGGACAAGCAGGTGATCCCAGCAGACCATGATAACACTGAAGCATCCCTCACTTACAAGGATGGCTACCTAGCAGATGGGGAACCTGGGATGAGCTGTCGCTTGCAAGCCTGCGTAGGTCTCACTCTCATGCCTTTTTTCCCTCTGGACTGAAGGCCTGAGAGGGGAGAGCTTTGGCTTCTACATCCCTCGCTTCAACACAATCAGGGACTGTGAAAATGCTAAAAACCTTGTACAATCGCACGGTACGCACAAATCGATGTGTTATTGAACTCAGAGATGAAAGAGCCAGAATGATGAGGTGGGCTCAGAGAGGACAGGAGCAATTGGCATGCAAGATATAACCCTCTCCAATAGAAAGAATGCTAGAGGGGCAGAGAGATGGCTCAGCGGTTAAGAGCGCTGTCTGCTCTTCCAGAGGTCCTGAGTTCAGTTCCCAGCAACCACGTGGTGGCTCACAACCATATGTAATGGGATCTGATGCCCTCTTCTGGTGTATCTGAAGACAGCTATGGTGTACTCATCATATATATAAAATAAATACATAAAATCTTCAAAAAAAAAAGAATGCTAGAATTGGACTGCTAAGCTAAAGGCTACAGAATTATTCATGGTTACAGGGAACATCACTGATGATCTTTGGGGCTATAGTCTCTGTTTCTACTAAAAATCCCTTGTACCCACTGTGTGTGGGGGGGAACAAAACACAACACACACACACACACACACACACACACACACACACACACACAGAGAGAGAGAGAGAGAGAGAGAGAGAGAGAGAGAGAGAGAGAGAGAGAGAGAGAGAGAGAGACAAACCGGTCTTCTCTATTTTCTCCAATTCAATGCCTCCTTTGACAGAAGCTGGGCCATTTGTAAGTAGTAATGGGCCAAAAGCCACAGTCCTTTCCTGGGTTATTTAGACATTGTCAGAGCATGCTGAAATACCACAAATATATATACATATATGTGTGTGTGTGTGTGTATACACACAAAAAGGCATGAGAGTGGGACCTACGCAGGCTTGCAAGCAGTAGCTCATCCCAGGCTCCCCATCTGCTAGGTGTGTGTATATATGTGTGAATATATATATATATATATATATATACATTTGTTCCAAGTTCCAGATGATTGTTTTTGTAATGGCAATTAAGGTTGGGGCTAGTGAACAAATTCTTCCACTAAGTAGAGACAGGACCTAAGCTCTCTCTCATCCTCCAACTCCACATAGCTTCTTCTGGTTGGCGAGAACTGTGTAGGAGACATTAACTATTCTGCCCTCTGGCCCTTGACAACAGCAGTGAGATAGGTAGGAGCACCAGGCAGCTTCCCCCATGACTGACTCATGACTCAGTTCCACCAACTCACTCAAGGAGCCCTCCGGCTGAGCCATGAGGAATCTCTGAAGAATCACGACCTCTCAAGGAGGAAATGAGGCCAAAGGAAGTGACCACAGTTCCATCAGGGATGGACGCCACTTGCTTTCCCAAGTCTGGATTTCAGAGGGCAAGCTACAGGGCTCAGAGCTCTCTACCTCATGTGATGTGTTGTTAAGCACAGTAGGTATAGGTGCCATGTTAAGTGGGTGGGGCGCTGGGAAGGGGGTGGAGATGCCTTCTTAGCTATGTCAGCTGTCAGCGACCGACAGAGACCCAATGGTCTGTCACACTGTCAATCAATAAATTACAGCCTAGAGAAGCGGGAAATTTTACAAGTCAGGAGGAGGAGAACCATCTCTTCCCTTGTCCTAAGCCATGTGCTGTCACACTGTGCGCTAGGTTTCATTACAGTGTATGAGCGGCTGTAAAGAAGTCTCTTTCCCAGAAGGCCTCTGGACACTACACATACCACACAATTCCCATGTAGGCGAGGCCATCTGCAGGAAGGGAGGAACGGCTGCAGGGAGTCAATGCCCTCCGTGGAAACCTTCTACCCAGCGTTCAAGTTGTCAAGATTTCTTGTTTGGAAATTACACTCGACATTCATATTTCCTTAGAAAATTGGGAGGAAGATGGCTCATTAGCGTTTTGAATAATCTAAAAGAACAGTAATTCTGTCCCATCACGGGCCTTTCTTTCTTGTCCTTGGTGAAATGATGAAAAGGGACATGATGTTCCCCTTCTTGGGGCAGCTGTGAATGGAGAGCTGAAGAAAATTGGGAGGAGACAGAGGGTCTTTGAGTGAGACTGCTAATGTACAGCATTGTGCTGTGAAGGGGGAAAAGGGGAGGGGGGTGCGGAGGAGGGGAGGGTTCAGGGCAGGAGAAGGGGAGGAGGTGGGGGAGGGGGGTGTCTCGACCCTTCTCTTTGTGGCGGGTGTTTGCTTTCAGTCACTGGGGATCTAATATCTGAGATGAGACACTCTCACATAGTCAGACCATGAATGGAGAGCACTGAGTGAGAAGCTGCAGGAGTAGGGAGGGTAAAAGAGACAGGCTGACACTCCCAGAACCCAGGACACAGAAAGATACAGACGGCCCTCTGTATCTGTGGGCCCAGCCATCCATGCTGAAATATCCAGGGAAACGTTTCTTCTGTATTAAACATGTAGACCATGGGACAGCGTAACTTCTCTGGCCATAGCATCTCTACAGCAGGAGGTATTCTGACTCAGCTAGACACAATGAGGACTGCATAGGAGAGTGTGCACACGCAGAGTGCAAAATAAATAAATAAATAAATAAATAAATAAATAAATAAAGTGCTTGGGGATTGTTGTTATCTATGGGAGATTAGAACCACTATTCCACAGGGGAAGGGAAACAATTGTAGGCTCTTAGGAATTAATAACCATGGGTTGGAGAGATGGCTCAGCGGTTAAGAGCATTGACTGCTCTTCCAGAGGTCCTGAGTTCAATTCCCAGCAACCACATGGTGGCTCACAACCATCTGTAATGGGATCTGATGCCCTCTTCTGGTGTGTCTGAAGAGAGCAATGGTGTACTCATACATAAAATAAATAAATCTTAAAAAAAATTAAAAAGAATTAATAACCACCAAGCCAGTGAAAATTGGAGAATGCCGATAGGAGAAACAGAGATTTAAAAAAAGATACACTTTATAAACACCAATTAAAGAAAGCTGGAACATAGTTTGGGTCTTGCTGTCTTCTTCAGGCTCATGTGTTTAAAGGCTTGCCAGCTAGGTGCTATTGAAGGGTGGGGGAAACTCTATGATGAGTGCTCTAATAAATGGAGCCTACACATCACCCTTCCAAGGCTCAGGGAACATGGTGGAAAAGGGTATGGAGCGAGTGTAAGAACCAGAAGTCAGGAAGGAGCTGAGAGAGACAATGTCTCCAGGATAGGACCACTGCATTTGTGGGCTCTCAGTGGTTGAGTTTGACTGCACACCACAGGCACAAGATCAAGGCAGGCAACTTTGTAGCACAACAGTGGGAGGGGCTCATGAACTCTCACACCCAGCTGAAGAGTTCTTGACAGTTCAAGGCTACAGAGCAAGGGTGAGCCTGTTTGCTTTAAGGGTGTGGCCGAGCTTCAGTGGGTGGGCCTACCACTTCTGCATATGTGGGCAGCACAAATTGCACTGGGTGGCTTATAAAAAGAACAGGACGTAAAGTTGGGAGGGAGACAGTTATGGGAGGAGTTAGTGGGAGGAGTGGTATGTGAATAGAACTGAAACACATTGCATGTATGTATGCACCTTCTCAGAGAACTAAAAAATGTTATATTATAAAAAGTTTGCCCTAGTGGTAAGTCTCAGGCCAACAAGATAAGCCCTTAAGGTGTGTGTGTGTGTGTGTGTGTGTGTGTGTGTTTGTATGTGCGTGTATATGTATGTGTATGTGTGTATGTGTATTCATATGTGTGTATGTGTGTTTGTGTGTGTATATGTGTATGTGTGTGTTTGTATGTGTATGTATATGTGTATGTGTTTGTGTATGTGTGTGTATGTGTGTGTGCTTGTATGTGTGTGTATATGTGTATGTGTTTGTGTATGTATGTGTATGTGTGAGAGAGTGAATATACGTGTATATGTGTGTATGTGTGTGTGTGTTTGTGTGTGTGAGAATGAGTGTGTGTGTGTGTTTGTGTGTGTGTGTACTGTAGGAGGCACACTCCCACCCTCTCTCTTTCTTCCCAGTCACGGGGCTGCTGGTTTTGCCTTGACATGTGTACACTCCCTCATGTGTTGCTTATCTCGGACCCAAAGTAATAAGGCCAACTGCTTATTGATCGGAAGCCCCCAAACTATGAACCCAAACAATAATTTCTGGGTTTTTTAAAAAAGGTTTATTTATGTATTATATGTAAGTATGCTGTTGCTGTCTCAGACACCCCAGAAGAGGGTGTCGGATATCATTTAGATGGTTATGAGCTATCATGTGGTTGCTGGGATTTGAACTCAGAACCTTCGGAAGAGCAGTCGGTGCTCCTAACCGCTGAGCCATCTCTCCAGCCCAATATTTCTTTTTTATAAGTTGATTGTCTTGGGTTTTTGTTATAGCCCCGGAAAAGATGGCTAACCTAGTTGGTTCAAGCATGCCAGAGTCAGGCAGAAAAGATGGCTAACCTAGTTGGTTCAAGCATGCCAGAGTCAGGCAGAAAAGATGGCTAACCTAGTTGGTTCAAGCATGCCAGAGTCAGGCAGAAAAGATGGCTAACCTAGTTGGTTCAAGCATGCCAGAGTCAGGCAGAAAAGATGGCTAACCTAGTTGGTTCAAGCATGCCAGAGTCAGGCAGAAAAGATGGCTAACCTAGTTGGTTCAAGCATGTTAGAGTCAGGCAGAAAAGATGGCTAACCTAGTTGGTTCAAGCATGCCAGAGTCAGGCAGAAAAGATGGCTAACCTAGTTGGCTCAAGCATGCCAGAGTCAGGCAGAATCAGCACTAAGGCTGGAGACACTGTTTCATAATTTCTTTATTGAGTTTATATATTTTATAGTTCATCCAACCTGATAAGAATGCAAATGTGTTTGTTCTGAAACTCCTGACTGCTCCTCCATTTCAGTTTGACCAGGGCACACATGCCAAGTCAGGACTTGATTGTTTCTTTAGCCCATTTGGCCCCGAAACAGGAAGGAACCAAGTTTTGATTCCCCACTGCACTGCCAGCAACTTCTATCATACAAGTGTTTGTTTTGAGACTGAGTCTTGCTATGTAGCCCAGACTAGCCTCGAACTTTCTATCGTCCTGCCTCAGCATCCTGACTGCTGGGATTTCAGTGTGAACCATCACACTCAGGTCAACAAGTTTCTGCCTGTCTCTTCCTGTCTTTTGCTCTGCCTAAGAGTTACTTTATTTTAAATTGTGTAGGTATGTATGAGCATGTGAGTGTAGATACCCACAGTGGCCACAAGAGGGCATGAGATCCCTTGGATCTTGAGTTGCAAGCTGTTGGTGAGCCAGGCACCAACAGGTCTTCTGCAAAACCAGTACCCGCTCTTAGCTATTGCTGCATTTCCCAACAAGTTTTTCTTGAGCATTTACCTTGTGTGAACTGAGAACAGGAACTCTATGAGTCCAGTAATCAGTGATTCCTCATTTTAGCTGTTTCAAACCAGCAAGAAGATGGGGAATATATACCAGACCTCTGGTATATATATTCCACCCACCAAGCCAACCACCACTGGGTGCTTCTGAAATGAACATGAAACCCTGGCACTGGCCAGGACCTCTAAGAGAACTAACAGGTCTCTACAAATGACTGTGACCTTTTAGGATGACAGAGAGGGCCTGACTCAAAAATCCTCTACGCCTCGACGTACTAGAAGTCACTACAGCCCGAATCTGAGGAAGTGAGGCTCCATTCATTAGGATTTTAGCACCAGGTCTGCAGGCGTTAGACCACAAGGAGGAGCCAGTGTTCTTGGCTCCAGCAAAGGACAGCAGGGTCAGGCTAGGAGGATTGGTTTTGAAATACCAGAGTGCAGACTTCAAGCAGACAGCCAGGAGAGGATGAGAGTGGGCTGGAGGGAAAAAGAAAGTCAAAGTTGAAAGAGGGTTGGGACTTATGGGACGGAGTCTGTGACTGATTTCACAGTATTTCACTGAACATCACGTGATAGGCATCCTTGAATGCCAGCTCATTCCTTTCTTTGCAACAAAGAGACACCTGTACTGCGAGATGACTCTGCTCTGGCTGTCTAGGTCTCTGAGATTCTGTCTCGGGGATTCCAAATCCAGTCAAATCCAGCGTTCCTCCCTGTCCTCCCTATGTTCCTATGCATCCCCTGGTCTCCGTAGTCCCTATTAGAAATTAGTAAAAGGGGGTCCACTTGAGGGCACAGTTCCAAGGATGCCTGGCTTGGTAAGAAGTTTAGACTGGATTTCAGCATCTTCTCTGCCTTAGCGAAGAGAGATTGAATATAGGGGAGGAGCTGGTTATAAAGCAGGAAGATGAGGGGACTTGGCTGCTTAACATCAAACCTGTGTGTGTACGTGTGTACGTGTACACCATCTGAGTGCACCAGAAGAGGGTGCTGGATCCCCTGGAGCAAGGGTTACAGGCAGTTGTGAGTCACCCGGTGAGGTTGCTGGGAACTGAACTCTGGTCTTCAGCAATAACAGCAAGCTCTCAACTGCTGAGCCCTCCCTTAGACCCTTTAGCATCGTGTCCTTTAAAGGGGAAGGCTGAATAATACAGAGTGCTAAAGAGCTGGGGTGAGCTGGCTGTAACCTGTGGGTCACAGTAGTAAACACAGGAAGGATAGCTCTAGCCCACCAGGGCAATGCAAATCTCCAGGCATCCTCATTTCCTGCCATCAGTATGCCTAAAGGAAATGAGACCGACGATCCAAGCGTTATTAGAGGGCGAAGGGCAACCTGGATGACCAGACCTTGATAATGGCATGCCAGGATGTCCACGTGTCTACCGAGCACCACAAGCTGGGTGGATGTAAGCGGAAATATATCTGCTTGGGTTTGGAGGCTGGAAGACCAAGGTGAAGGAGTCGACAGGAATGTTTTCTTCTAAGATCTTTCTTGTTCACTTAAAAAATATTATTACATATGCTTGGTGTGTGTGTGTGAGTATGTGTATGTGTGTATATGTGTGTGTATGTATGCGTGTGTGCATGTGTGTATATGTATGTGTGTGTATGTGTGTGTGTGTGTGTGTGTGTGTGTGTAGGCCACGGAACATGCATAGAGGTCGAGGATAGCTTTCAGGTGTCTGTTTTCTCTTTCCACCGTGCAAGTCCTAGGGATCACACTCGGTGGTCAGACTTGGCATCAAGCACCTTTACCCATTGAGCCATCCCGCTGGCCCTCCTGTTTGCATTTTCATTTCTGGTGGCTAGATCCCGGGCCTTGCATGACTAGGCAAATGTTCTGTCGCTGTGCCACCTCCACAGTCCACCTTACCGACACAGGGTAGAAACTTTTAGGTGGCTATTTTCTACCTCAGTCTCATCTGGCCCCTCCTCTGTGTTCAGATGTCCTCTCTTCAAGTAACACCATTCATGCGGGGTTGGTGCCTGCCCTATTAACTTTAGTGACCTCTGTAGAGACACTGCCGTAAGAAGGAGTCACATTCCAAGGGGCTGCTGACTGTCCTTCCACAATGAGAAACTATCTGAAGTGTCTACCAAAGCTAAAAAGGACCATGTTTTAAACAGTAGCTTTTACTACTTTTAGATGTATGCTCAAGAAAGGATATTCTACAATAGTCACAGTGATAGGCACATGACTCAGCTTGACGACTCGAATGCTGGTGTACAGGCCGGGGAATACTCTACAACCAGGCAAAGGAATCAACGGCAGTATTATAATGCAGAACACACAGGAATTACACAGAGGCAACCTTGAATGAAAGGAGTCGGGTCCCCTGAAATGAAATGTTATAGAGGGAGATGTGGAGCACAGATAGGTAGCAGCTATATGAAGACTAAAAAGAGGGGGAAAGGGGGGAAAGGGAGGGGGCCACTTATGCAAAGCCTCAGACTACTTAGCTTGGTGCATTATGGGGCTGAAACTGCAGAGTGGACCATGGAACACAGGGAGAAGAAGAGTAGAGGCTTGTGTGAAAGGCTTGGAAGTCATGTCAGGGTTTCAGATGACCCACGGGTGTTACTCTTCTTGGGGTTTGAACCCCGGGCTCTACATATGACATGCATGTTCTCTCTATGAGCTGTGTCCTCAGGCCAGTCAGGAGAGGACAGATTCAAGAGACCTCAGAAGAAGGAAACAGAACATCCAACCTCAGCCTCCGCTGTTGGGGTAGAATCATCCCTCACTATCCACGAGGGTCCCGGGTCCTCCATGGCTGACAAACTCTGTTAGCTAACGCCTGCAAAATGCTGTGTAACAAGCAGTCCCACAGTTTAGAAGCTTAAACTGTTTTGGGGAGTGTTTTGGTAGGGAGGGGATACTGAGTCACCAAACCTTTCCAGATGGAGAGGAGAAAGTTTGTTGTGTCAGCTGGACATGTCCAGGATCACTCCCCAATGGCATCAGCCTGGGTCTCAGACCCAGGAGGTGGGAAGGTAGAAACGAGCAGGAAGAACAAGTTCAGGGGTGTGTATACCGCAGTAGATGGCTGGGCCAAGTTAGAATTCCGTCACCCCGCCTCCCCGGTGCCTCCACTCTCCAGAGATCCTGCAAGTGGAGCAGAGAACTGTCTGAGGACTGGGGAATTGATGTTTTTAACACATGGAAGTTTGCAGGATTTCCACCGCATTCATGATCCTGTAGCAGGAATGGGGTGGGGAGGGGGGCAGCATTTACATAGAAATGTAAATGCTGGGGGCTACACAGCCACAAAAACATCTCCTGCAGGTGGACCTAATTGAGGACTGCCTGAGAGACCAAGGTATGCTGACACAGACAACGCCAGCCAATCAGGAACTGCTGTTTAGAAGAGATGCTTTCTTGGGACCAATGGGGACTGTGGAGGGGATTAAAGGAACTTGCAGCAGTGTTCAGATGAGCTTGCTGTGGGGACATGTCTCACCGGCTCCTCACCTCCAACCCCCAAGGGCAGGTAGGGTCAGGAGTCCAGTAGGTCCAGGGCACAGGCAACATGATCCCTTATGACCCTGCTAAAGGAATCCTCTGATACTAGTGGAGGACCTGGATTCTAACTGTTCCTATCCTATTTTGTGCTTAAGAGATCTATAAAACCAAAGTGCCTCTTACCTGTAAGCCTCAGTTGCCCAAGGACAGAAAACTCTCTGGAATTCTTGGGGGCTGTAGTTCAGGTAAGGTAACAAGCTGCGTGTTTTCACTTCTGTAAACAAGTTCGGTTGCCCTGACATCACACGATGTGCTTGCTTGTATGTAGGCAGAGGTACGTAGGGAGGAAGTATGTCAAGATATTTACTCACCCCTGATTGAACAAAGGCTGGAAGTATGTAGCTTTGTGAGTTTGCCCTTAAGAGCTTCTGACTAACGTAATTTGTGCCATACTCTGTGAATCCCAGGTGTGGACCTGGCCAGTGTCCATTGTCCTGGCCAGTATTTAATAAAGCTTGCTTCAAATTTGGCTCAAAGGTTGTGGTAGGGGTCTTATTCTCACTCCATGGCATTAGCAGTTTCTGATTAAGAGAGAAGATGGATTGATGGATTGATTGATTGATTTTATTGGATATTTGATTTATTTACATTTCAAATGTTATCCCCTTTCCTTGTTTCCCCTCTGAAAACCCCCTGTCCCTCCCCCAGCTCACCAACCCACCCACTCCCACATTCCTGACCTGGTGTTCCTCTACACTGGGGGATCAAGCCTTCACAGACCAATGGTCTCTCCAAGAGAGAAGATTTATATAGCCAACAGTAGAGTTAGGAGAATCATACCCAAAGGTCCTGTTAGGGGGCTCCAAGAGGTTCACTTATCACCCCAGTGAGATCCTTTGGCCTTGTCTTTGGTCTCAATCCATTCTAATCATTGTCTAGCATTTTTCTCTACTATACCTGTTTGATTTACCTAGAAACAACGTTCTCCTAGGAAGACAACATATCCTACTCCCTTTTCAGCCATCGTTAGGTCTAGGCCTCTATGGTTTTGTAAGACCATGGCTGCCAGGGGTTCTGGTTCTGAGGGAAGACCATACTCTCCTGGGCTAGGCTGAAATCTCCCGTAGGACAGCCTGGAGCCTGGTTTGTGAAGGCAGGTACAGCTTAGTATCTCTACTTCCATCTATAGAGCGGGCCAGTCCTGGCTCATTTTGGGGGGGTAGGGGGCTGGAGAAACAGAGGCTACCCAGAGGAAGCCCCCTGTTTGCAACAAGAGAATACAATGAGAGGAAAATGAAAACAAGCCCCGTTAAAGACTTCAGGGCAGAATGAACCAGCATGTTACATCACGTGACCTACATGTTACCTGGAGGTCAACGTTGCCCATCATGTGACTCATGTAAATCTAAGGACGAGAGAGCATGCTCCTCCCAGGACAAGGGTGTGCACGCAGCAAGGGTAAGGACAGTGTTGAGGATGTCACCTACCAAGAGTGGTTCCACAGGCCTCTGAAGAAGTATCTGTGCTGAGAGAAATGTTCAGAAGGAATCGAATGTAACCATTTCTCATAGAGTCTTAAAAAATGAAATAATATTTATACACACTAGATATAGACACCTTAAGCATACAACTCAAAGAGATTTTTGTATTTTTTTTTCTGACAGTGTCATATACCCTAGGCTAGTTGAAAGTTTACTTTTTAGCTAAGAATGGCCTTGAACTTATCTGATCCTTCAGTCTCTACCTCCATTGCTAGGATTATAGGAATGTACTTCCACGGAAAAAAAAGACCTGAGCCGGGCAGTGGTGGTGCACGCCTTTAATCCCAGCACTTGGGAGGCAGAGGTAGGTGGATTTCTGAGTTCGAGGCCAGCCTGGTCTACAAAGTGAGTTCCAGGACAGCTAGGGCTATACAGAGAAATCCCGTCTCGAAAAACCAAAAAAAAAAAAAAAAAAGAATGTACTCCCACCCCCAGCCACAAGTTCTTTAAATACACCCTTAAGTGTTTCTTTTCAGTCTTTAATATGAGCACTTGGGAACTGAAGGAAGGAAGATCACTGGTTCAGAATCATTCTGAGCTACACAGTGAGTTTGAGGCTAGCCTCAGCTACATGAGACTATGTCTCAAATGAGAATAAGTATAAACAACCCAAGACAGCAAAATAAGAAAAAAAATTTTAGCTGTAGATTTATTTGTAGCCAGGAATGGTGGTGCATGCATGTCTAATCTCTGCCTTTGAAGGCAGAGGCATGAGAAATAGAAATTCGAGACCAGCCTGGGCCACACAGAGGGAACTTGTCTCTAAACAACAGTAGCTATAATCAAAACTAGTCTCTGGAATAAGTCAGAGACTTGAGAACAATTCGCCTTCTCTACGATGCTCCCTTCCACGTGATTTTTCTTTCTGCTCAAATTATTATTTTTTTTTAAATTAAGATTGTTACCTGATTTTTAAAAATTAAGATCGTTATCTTGTTTATACTGAATGCATATTTAGACTTTTCCGGTTTCTAATCAATGTGCATTTAGCTTTTCCAATTAATACTGGCTACTTTCTGCCCTCACTGGTGTCTCCTGTGCTGCACAGGGCTGTCTTTGTTTTTCTGGGCCTGTGCTTCCATGTTTCTCACAGAGAGGGCATGTGCAGTTCAGTTCTCAGGCTTTGAGATTTGGAAAACAAAGTTACAAAGTTTTTTTGTTTCACCCTAGAGTCCTACATCCAAGTGACATGTCCTCACAAGTGACCCCCCACCTCCAAGGTGGGCTTCCTGGCAAGTGCTTGTAATCCCAGAAGGCTGAGGCAGGGGCATCACCTTGAGAGAGCTCAAGGCCAGACTGATCTACATAAGTGAGAATCTGTCTAAACACTCCCACTAACTCCCTCCCCCCACCCAGAAACAAACACAAGAGCAACAAACCAGGCAACCAACATGGCAAACAGACAACAGAAACACCAAGTCCATTTCTAAATTAGACTCCAAGGTCCAGTTGCTAAGGGACCTAGCTTTTCTGGGCCCCTGGTCAGAAGCATGTTTGATTTTTTTTTTCTTTCAACTGTAGACAAGTCCTCCTGCTGGTCATAGATACATTTCTGTCTGTTGCTTTCAAATTTGCCCACATCTAATCTTGGAGATAACTCTGCGCAGGCTCAGTTCTCCACCGAGAGCACACGAGGTCAGAGTGAAGAAAAGACTCCTCCACTCAGGGAAAATACTCAGCAGGTGTGAGGCCCTAAGGGATGAGAGCTCTGGAGAGAAGCTTTTGAGAGGACAATGTGTGGAGGGAGGGAGATCCTGGGTGGGCTACAAGGGCTCAGCCGGACCATCTGGAGAGTCCACGGTCAACGTCCTGGAAATCCATAGAAACATTTTTAGCGAAGAAAGGGCACGGAGGATTTCCAGATTCATAAAGCGACCTGGTGTTTGCTGCTGCTGCCCTGATCTGCTTCTCCTGCTTCTTAAGAGTTCCTTATGTTGCTTTACACACACACACACACACACACACACAGAGTCTGCGCACACATACACACTGTCCACACACACACACACACCCATTCCCTCACCCGGTCTTCAGGTGAGGTCACACACACTGTACAAACACTGTACACACACACACACACACTCACACACACACACCCACACTCACACACACACACACACACACAAACACACGCCTGTTTCTGCAGCCTCCAGGCATTTACATTTGGAAGATGCTTTCCCACAATACAAATAAAAGCTTCCATCATTAGCCGGCAGACAATAAGAGAGAGCACACTGGCTTTAACCCTGCGTTATAAATTGTATGACTTGTAGCAAGCAGAGAGACAGAATTTGCATTAGGCTTGGCCAACTTCCGTTAAGTTAAAACAGGCCAACTAATTATTCAAGGAACACACTTGCAAGGAAGAGAGAAAAGAATAGAGACCCACAGTTGAACAGACGCTTAAGAGAGACACCAGCCAGTAGCCCTGACCTTAAGGTCTTAAGTGTCCTTTAATCTGTGAAGTAGTGGCATTTAGTAGATAATTCAATATGGCTTGGATATTGTCAGATGTGAAGGAGTCAGTGGTTACTTTAGGTGTGATTACTGTAAATATCTCAACAGCTTTCATCGATTAGACACAGGCACTAAAATACACGTATGATGTAAGCGGTACAAATGACACAAGTGGGCGGTGGGTAGTGACTGAGGTAAGGAGATGACTGTGAGTGGGTAATTTCTGAACTAGAAAATTGGGTGTGTGAAAATTTATATTAGGGGATCTGTTCTTTATAGAGTTGAGATGAACCACCATAAAAAAAATCTTTGGGAGAAATTTAAAGCACTTTTAAAAAGAGATATGAATTTAATCAATATGAATGCTCAGATAAAATATAAAGAATGTTGCTTCTTTACAGTGATTCTTTTTATCTGACTTTTAAAATTAATTTTTAACATTAGCATGCAAAGTACTGAGTTTCATCTTGACATTTTTGTATGTGTCATTACCAAAGATTCTTTTCTTGATTTCCTGTATTCACTATCTACTGATATCCCCTTCATTCACCCAACTTTTCATCCAACTGACCACCATCCATTTACCATTTGCTTATTCATCCACCATCTATCCACCAACCCATCTGTTCATTCATGTTTGATATCCATCTCTATCCATTCATCCATCTGTCTGTCCGTCCATCCATCCACCCATCTACTCAGCATATACTACCCATCTATCTATACATCCATCCCCATCAGCTTATCTATTCTTCATCCACCTACCACTTATCCATCCATTCCACCATCCATCCACCCAACAATCCATCATCCACTCACCTATCATCCATCCTATCACCAATCCATTTGATCGACCATCATCCACTTTCCATTCAGCCTACTGATCCACGCATGCTTTCATCTAATTATTCATCTATACTGCCTTGTCTCTCCATAAATTAGCAATAAAGATCGTTACAATATTTGGCCGAGATTCGCTGTGTTAATTTGCATTACTCCTACTAAAGAAGGTGCAGAGATGAGGATTCAAATACTGGTGGCTTAATTTTGAGGCTGATGGGAAGACATAGAAGACATAAAAGAGAGCAAGGAGGAAAAGTTTGTCAAGAAGTTGCCTCAGTAGGGAGGACAGCACCAATCGCAGCAGCAGCTTAGGGAAATGGAACACATTAAACATACTCACCTCAAAACTATCCCCAGTGGGCGGCCATGACTGTTGTGATACAGCTTGTGGCCAGTGACTGGCTGAGCGCTGTTCTGAGAAGCTGTTTACTTCTAGTGTGCAGTGTCCAGGCCCAAAAACTCTGGGAAAAACTATTTATTCACTTTTTTTTTTTTTGTAAACCGGTTGATCAGGTATTTAAATAAGGCATAGCAGTCTTTAAAAGGGTTTATCTGCATTGCATGCAAATTACATCCCATTGCTGACTAAATCAAGCAATAATTCTCTTGGTTAGTTGACAGAGCTCCAAGATAATAGAGACCCTAGGTGGTGAAGATTTGATCCTGGCCTTTTCAAGGGTCCTAATGATGTCAACTTGATGCTAGTCTCTTCCTTGGCCTGTTTTCTCAGAGAAGTCCAGTAAAGAAAAACCTTCCCATTTCTCCTCCCCCGCTCCCCATCTTCCTTCTCTCTTTATTGTTTTTTGTGTCTCAGTTTCTCCCTTGCCAAGGATGGCCTTGAGCTTTCTCTTTTCTTTTAAAGAATGAAATTCCTTCCTGTAATTCCAGAACTTGAAAGACAGAGGCAGGAGATACAGAGTTCAAGGCCATCTTGGGTATACAAAGATTACAAGTCTAATCTGGGCTGTCAAAAAAAAAAGTCTTTACTCTCCATCAAAGAAATGAAGAGTGAATTAACTTATATTCAAATTTTTATACTAAGAGTTTACTTAATATGAATTAGAATTCTTGGAATAAGCTAGTTCCGATTCTAACACTTTAAGTTATTAACACCAATAATCTTCCGACATGCATAATTCATACTTAAGAGCAAAGCTTTCCCTAGTTTCACATTTACTACTTCTGATTGTTGAATCTATTTGCTAGCTTTCTGAGTTTGTGCACTATCTTTATTGATGAGGGTCGGTCAGCTCATGGAGACCAGGCATTTCTTGCTTGGCTTTCCCCCCCACCTCTCTTACGCACAGATGTGGCAATGGCCGTTTCTCATTTCAAAATGATCTGCAGATGCTATGGGAGTGTTTCCAAGTCCCATTCTCTCAGCCTTAACCCTCAGGTGTCTCTGGCTCAGAATGAAGTTAGAAGGTCAACCTCACTTGCTTTGGCATTGTCTTCTTCTTCTTCTTCTTCTTCTTCTTCTTCTTCTTCTTCTTCTTCTTCTTCTTCTTCTTCTAAAGGCAATGTTTCGTCATTTCTGGCTGTTAAAATTCTTCTCTAATGCCTTAAAGATGCCTGGAATCCATCTTGTATGGTGTGGTGGGTCTTGAGGTGTGCGCTTCCATTTTTTTTTCTGACAACTTAAGGGGTGCTCTTCCAGCTTCACGCTGAGCTTTGAGGATGTTATGTCAACGTTTATCCCAGGACCCAGCAGTACACCCCGGCTTTGCCTAATTGTTGAATCCAGAGCAGGATGGGGACTCAGCCAGACAGGAACACAAGGTTGAGCAGAAATGGCTCAGTCCCTAAAGAGACTGACTCACAAGATGGAGGACCTGAGCCCCACCCCGGAACTCAGGTAAGAAGCTGGTTTGATAGGGTACACCTGAAATCACCGCGGGGTGAGATGGGAGGCAGACATGGGCAGTTCCCTTGCAGTTTCATGGTTAGCTGGTCTAGCCTACTTAATGATGTTCCAGGCTAGCGCCTCTGTCTCAAATGAAAGATGTACAGTGCGTGACGATTGAGGTCTCTACCTTCCATTCCCGCGCACACGTGCAGCATCCCCCAACATGAACACGTACGTGTGCATGTGTGTACACACACAGACACATGCACAAACACATGTACACACACACATACCCACACATGCACATGAAATACACACATACACACATGCACACATGTGCAGGCACACTTAAAAAATAAAAATTAAAAAGAAGGGAATTGTATGTCCCCAAATAATGATGTCCTGATTTCCCAGGGGAAATGCTGATAATGATCCAGTATTGTTGGACCTTGAATGGGTGAAGATATTGAATTTGTGAATAGACATCCTCAGACACAGAATTACTATAGAAACAGTGAAGGATGCAGAACCTTTGTGTAACTCACTAAATGAGAGAGTCAGGAAAACCACTTGTAATAGGTTGAGTAATGGAAGGTATTTCTCATTCTGTTCGCTATTATCTGTGAAAGCCCCGCTTTTTGCAGGGGATGCTTGAAGAACTCGGGGCTGGAACTGAATAAAGAACATGAGTGAGGACTCCTGCTTTTGAACAGGGTCATTTTTCACATACGATGGCCTGAGAACTTGTGATGATAAACGGTGATATGCCGAGAGAGTGCTCATTAAATGATTGTTTTCCCAACTCCTTTTGGTTGCTATAGATGTACGTGCAGCATTTACTATGAAACCGCTGGTATCAAGAACATCTTTGTCAAAATAATCACTTGTGTCTAAGACTGGCTGTTCAGGCGAACGGAACCCATGTCATGGGTAGAAAGTCAATTTATAAGAAGGCAATAATGAAGGCTGGAGGGATGGCTCAATAGCTAAGAGCACTTGCAGGGTACTTGAGAGGGACTTGCTTGGTTCCCAGCCCCCAATGTCTCTGTGCCTCTGCTTCCTCCTGGGACAAAGGGAGATAGATTTTGTCCCCTCTTCTCTTACCAGTCAGCGCCCTGCTCAGCGTTAGACCTAAGCAAGTGCTGAAAGCTTGAAACGCCCCTGGCACTCAATACTGCATCTGTTTCCCTTAGTTGTCACAGTGGGCTGCTCTTGGTCTCAGGGGACACTTATGATAGCAGTTGCTCCCTCCCCCCAACCCCCCAGGTAGCATCTCAGCCCCGGTGTCATCTGCTCTCTTGTGGTTATTCGAGAGGGAGCTTGGGTAGCTAAGCATGGTTCTGCATACCATCTCTTTGTGTAGCATGGGCCTTCCGTTTCTACGGATTCAAAGTCTGGTCCATGGTTAATCCCAGTCTTCGGTGTTATACAGGATTTAGAGGGTGTCTTAGTTAGGGTTTACTGCTGTGAACAGACACCATAACCAAGGCAACTCTTATAGAAAACAACATATAATTGGGGCTGGCTCACAGGCTCAGAGGTTCAGTCCATTTTCATCAAGGCAGGAACATGGCAGCATGCAGGCAGGCATGGTGCAGGAGGAGCTGAGAGTTCTACATCTTCATCTGAAGGCTGCTAGCAGAATACTGGCTTCCAGGCAGTTAGGATGAAGTTCTTAAAGCCCACACCCACAGTGACACACCTATTTCAACAAGGCCACACCTACTCCAACAGGACCCCGCCTTCTAATAGTGACACTCCCTGGGCCCAGCATATACAAACCATAACAGAGGGTCAGAACCAATAGATGAATACATATTAAAAGAGGATTTATTAGATTGGTTTGCATGGTTTTGGGTCTCGGGAGTTCCTCAGTGGTGATCTGCATGCTGGAGAGACTATAAAACTGTAACTGCTTAGTCAGGGAGGCTGGGTGTGACTGAGGGAGACTTTGGCCTTCTCCCTTTCCCAAGTGCTCTCTGATGGAGCATCTCACCCAGTGCAAAGTCAGCGCCTAGAGTGCAGCATGAATGTCACAAGTTACCCCACAAGGATTTTACATCCTTCCACTAATAGCTTTCAGGATTCTTCCCCAAGACCTAGCACAGCCAAAGGTTTCCATTACCTGGTATCTCATGATCCAATTACTTGCACCCGTCCACAGTGTTGTGCCCAGATGGCTGCATTTTAGTTAGAGATAAGTCTGAGTATTAGAGGGAATCTGAAAGTCCTGAAAGTATGAGAAATCGGGTGTGGCTACACACACCTGAAATCCCAGCACTTAGGAGAATACTAGAGGACCACAAAGGGTTCAAGGCCAGCATGGATTACGTAGTGAGTTTTGACCTTGTCAAAACAAAACCACAAACAAAACACAAGCTGCTTTGACCCAAGCTGCTACTAGCACAAGAAACCACTCCCTGATCTACAATAAGCAAATGGGGCAGCCAAGGTGTAGCTCATGCTTGCAGGAAGCCAAGCTGCTACCTTGACTGATAACCTTGAAAGATAAACAGCTTTTAAAAAATTCTTAGTTTTTAAAAATTACCAAATAGGTTTCATTATGACACCTACATACACATGTGATTCAAGATGGTCTTCCACTGCTGACCCTTCCTCTGCTGACCTTCTGCTGTCCTTCCTGTGCTGACCCTTCCTATGCTGACCTTTTGCTGACCCTTCCCGTGCTGACCTTTCCTAGCTGACCCTTCCTCTAATGACCCTTCCTGTGCTGTGACCCCTCCTATGCTGACTCCTCTCATTGGTCACCCACACTCGCAATGTTTCAGTGTCACATGTATTCTTACTTTTTCACCCACAATCCTTTTTGACCTCCAATTTCATGACTTACACCTCCCCCTAAAAAACTGTTATCTGCACGAGACAAAAAAAGTGTGATGTCTTTCTGAACCTGACTTATTTTAACACGATTCCTTCCATTTCTGTCCATTTTCCTGCAAATTCGATGACTTCATTTTTTTTGTTATTAAATTTATATTATTCACTTTACATCCTAATGTCAGACGACCCTCCTCTCAGTATCTTCACGCAGATCCTTCTCCGATTCCTCCTGCCACTCCCCCTTTGAGAAGGAGGAGCCCCCTTCTAGGTATCACCTCTTTTCCCTCTCAGATGAGCAGCTTGGTCTTCATGCAGGTCCCATAACAGAATCCGGGGCTGGGGGCGGGGGGTGGTATACCTGAATCTGTTGCCTCCCTGCCTGCCTGTCTGCCTGCGGAGACTGTTCCCCTAACTGGGCTGCCTTGTCTGGCTTCAGTGGGAGAAGATGCACCTAGTCCTGGAGTGACTTCATTTCCTTAAAGTTGAGTAAAATTACATCCTTTCTTTAAGCTACATTTTCTTTATCCACTTGCCTGATGAACACCCATGTCGATTCCATTTCTTAGGCATTATGAATATGCTGCCTTAGACACAAAACCAAACCCTCCAGATACATCCCTGATCTAATATTAAGACAATGCATAGCCAATCCTTGAGAAAGTGTAGCCATCAGGAAAACTGCAAATTAAAACTCTTGAGATTCCATCTCAAGGCAGTTGGAAGGGCCATGGCCCAGAAATTAAGTAACAACAAGTGCTGGAGAAGACACAAGGAACAGAGAACCCTTATTAATTTCCAGTGTGAATGTAAACTGGTGTAGTTACTAGAGCAACCAGCGTGGAGGTTGCTCATAAACTAAAACCAGCATTACTGGGCTGAAGAGATGGCTCAGTGGTTAAGAGCACTGACTGCGCTTCCAGAGGTTCAGAGTTCAATTCCCAGCAACCACATGGTGGCTTCCAACCATCTGTAATGGGATCTGATGCCCTCTTCTGGTGACAGCTACAGTGTATTCATATACATAAAATAAATAATTCTAAAAAAATTAAAAAAAAAAAATAGCAGCCCAGCTAGGTGCTCTCTCTGCAACACTAGGTCACATGGGCCAGGTGAGGCTAGCTGGTAGGTTCTCTAATCTTTGCTCCTGCCACCAACGTCAAACATGTTTGCACAGGGTGTTCTCTTGAACTTTCCTCATGCCAAGCAGCTCCAAACAGGGCGCACCTGCACCTTCCTTTCCTTTACAAGTTAATGTATTTCCGATCCTTGGTCTGCCTTTGGGAGGCTCTGCCAAGATCTGGCTAAGCAGTTTTTGCTTCATTGCTTGCTGGTTTTTATTTGCACAGCACTGTCTTAAATAGGTTTTGTAGGCTGTAGGCTTCATTTATTAAACAAGTATTTATGCCACACACCTGTAATCTCAGCACTTAGGAGGCCAAGGCAGGATTGCCCTGTAACAGCAATAAACACTGGCCCAACATATTAATGCCTGTCGACTGGATGGTCAAGCCATTCTATCTTCATAGTATTTACCTCTGGCCCATGTTTGAAACTTTCAATGTTCCTCTTCTCCTTTTAAACAGAGCCTCACTATGTAGCCCACGTTGGCCTGGTACTTGCTATTTGACCTAGGCTGGCACTGAACTCATGATTCTATGGGGTCAGTATCTGTGATCCGACCACGGTCAAAAACATTCAGGGAAGGCTGGGTGTGGTGGCCCCCATTTTTAATCCCAGCACTGGGGAGAAAGAGGCAGGCAGGTCTTGTTGAGTTTGAAGCCAGCCTGGTTTCCACAGCAATTTCTAGGTCTGCCATTGTAAGACCCTATCTCAAAATAAACAATTTGGGGAAGAAGTTGTACCTATGTTGAAGGTGCTGACGTTGTTATATCCCAAACAACACAGCGTAAACATAAGGATGCTGTCTACATCTGTGCAGGATTCAGCACTGTTTCTAATCTAGGGATGGGGCGCATACTGTACTATTCTCCCTTAGGTGCTTACATATTCTCAGATGTGGTGCCCTCCAGAATTCCTAAAACAGAAAGAACCTTTCCCCCTACCAAAATATGACTGTATAGTGAGGGCAAATTTGAACTTGAGAAGACATAGCTTATATCTGTTTCAGTTCTCCGAGTTACTCAGCAGACACACACACACACACAAACACACACTGCTCTAAACATAACCCAACCCACCGCTCTGAGAGACTCATCTTTCTTTCTACTTAGCAAACTGCAAATGTCTGTTGTCTACAAAGTTATCTTCAGAGCAGAATCCCAGCTGGTACAGGACAAGTTTCTAAGAGATCTACTTTATCTCTTTGGTCACAGGCTGTCTTAGTTAGGGTTTTACTGCTGTGAACAGACACCATGACCAAGGCAACTCTTATAAAAGACAACATTTAATTGGGGCTGGTTTACTGGTTCAGAGGTTCAGTCCATTATCATCAAAGTAAAAGCAGGGCAGCATCCAGGCAGGCATGGTGCAGGAGGAGCTGAGAGTTCTACATCTTCATCTGAAGGCTGCTAGTGGAAGACTCACTTCCAGGCATCTAGGGTGAGGGTCTTAAAGCCCATGCCCACAGTGACACACCCACTCCAATAACGCCACACCTCCAAATATTGCCTCTCCCTGGACCAAGCATATTCAAACCATGACACAGGCCTACCTGAGTACTACTAACTGGATAGCAAGGTTAACATACAACCCACAGAGCTGAGGCCACATGACTGTCTTCTACAGAGACCCACAGAAAGGTATGTCCTTCACGTATCACTGATAATGAAACTAAATGAAATCAGTAACTTAAAGAATCTCTGCCGGGCGGTGGTGGCGCACGCCTTTAATCCCAGCACTTGGGAGGCAGAGGCAGGAGGATTTCTGAGTTCGAGGCCAGCCTGGTCTACAAAGTGAGTTCCAGGACAGCCAGAGCTACACAGAGAAACCCTGTCTCGGAAAACCAAAAAAAAAAAACAAAAAAAACAAAAAAGAAAAAAGAATCTCTGGACAGATAATTCCATGTGCTAGGGTCTAGCCAGTGCTAAATTCTATCGGGCTGGACCCTACGAAACTGGTACCTGTACTTGACTGACAAAAGGATACCTTTTATGGTTCAACCTTAGATATTAGTATATTCTCAACTAATGGCTAGTCTTTATAGGTAATTATTTGCATAAGGTTGTATTGCTGAGGAAGTATATGAAAACATGTTTATTATAGAACATTAGAAAAATGACCCAGATGACTGTTTAAAATACACAACCCCCACACTACTACACAAGACAAAGGCCCCAGAGCATGCGAATACTCTAGGCTGGGGAGCCATGTCTGTTCCTGACAAGTCTCTTCTAGAAGGTTCTCAAATATTCGAATCCAAAGTGAACGTATGAACTGGCTTGATATGATTCAAAAAAGTAAAATATAAATATAAGGGCAGTTAAACAAAGGCAATAATTAGTTTACAATAGTCATTCCTGGAACAGTGACTGGAGAGCGGTGTGTATGGGCCCTGTCTGTGTGTATACACACACAGAATCAGGCCAAAAATCTGGGGAGCAGCCTGTGCCCACGTATTTGACGCCCCTGAAAGCATGCCGTAAAAAGGATGTATAACATCCATTACACATCTGTCTCAAGAACAGCACATCTCCAAAATTATGCATTTCTTTAGGAGGAAGCAGTGCTTTAACCAGTAGGGACGACAGGAGAATGAGTTCGGACCATGCTGTGCTCACGGGCATCCATTTTAGTCTTGGGGCTTTAAGAACATCTTCTTAGTTTTAATGGCTTTTATATTTCCATTTTCATCTTCTTCGTAATTGGCTCGGTCCCTTTTCTTGGCAAACTTTTTTCCAATTGTTCCCACCAAAGTCTCATATCTGTTAGGAAGATATATAACACAAATTTAATTTCAAATTAAAAAAAAACAAGGGAATCAAGGCTTGCCAAAAACATCATGACAAATGCAACAAGAAAAACAAAATTTATAATGAAAAAAGAGATGGCGAGATTTAAAAATCTACGCAGTTGACGAAGGACCATTAAATTCTCTGCCGCTTTTGTTTCTGCATCCCCCAAACAAACTGAAACATATGTTTGCTGTCTCCAGGGCCAGCAATGGAAAGGAGCCCTCATGGCCAGCGTGCCCCAGCAAGAAGCCACTGGGCCTCCAGGAGCCCGCAGATAGGCACATCTCCCCACTGCACACTAGGGTCAAAGCTCTGCAGACTGCAGTCAGAGCGCCCAGAGAACGTTCCCTGGAGTCCCGGCTGTTACCTTCGTGCCATTTCTTCATCCGACACATCGACCTCTACCGTCTCCTCCTCTTCTGCGGCTGCTGCTCTGTTCTTAGAATTCATCTGAAGCATTAACTTCTGAAAGACACAGCAGTTCTGGCCATCAGGGAGGTGGGGGAAGGTGGGGAGGGGCTGGGTCAAGGCTGTCTTCCGGCAGGGCTTAGTCACAGAGTCCCTTGTGAGAATGGACAAAAGTCTGTGCTGCTAGTGCCGGAGCAGCTCAGGTCCCAACAACAGCTGTGCTCAGTGCCAGGAAAGCACATTTACAACGTGAGCCCTACCTGTCACTCACAGCCAAGGGAGACGCACAGCTAACCGTGAGACGACAAAGGAAAATAACCTTCTCCATCGCCTTTGAATGTATCTTTGAGCCAAATGGAAAAAGCATGCCCAAGGCAGTAGCTGGAGACCCAGCTATGGGGGTGGGGTGGAGGATGGGGACATCATCACAGGATGGGGGTCAGTGTATCTCAGACCATGTCCCTGAGCACTGATTCATCTCTTTCTTCACACTGCGCCAGTCACACTTGTGATCTTCTGACAAACTTGTAAACAGTCATTTCTTTGTAGCAAGGGAAGGCTGAGGGAGGAAGGCCGGTGAGGAGGTACTCGTGACACTCACAGGACTGATAAAAACCTTTGCTGAGAGACTCCATCTTAAGAGGCCAGTGACTTGGGCCATTTTCTGAGCTGTTACACCTGAACCTTCCTATTGAGGAGGAAGGCACTTTGGAAAACTTGCCTACCAAAACCCCAATCTTCGGCCAACAAATTCATAAACCCCAAATGTTTGCTTCCTTTGGCCTCCCAGTGTCCTGCCCATTTAAAGTTAAAGCAGGCTGGGGCGCAGAAAAGGAGCACCAAACACGGTTAGTGTGGACCCTGCAAATAGAACACCTTGATTGTGATGCACACTCCGTGTCTCCCCCCCCCACAGAAATTCTGCCCCCAAAACCAACTCTCCATCTTTAAATAAACTTTGGTGTGGACTTAGGTGACTGAGGTTTTTCTTCTGAAGAATCCAGAAAAGTGACTGTCATCTGGGGATGTTTTGGCCATCAGGGGACAGATGACAATGGCCAGGGACATTTTTAGTCACCCCAGCTGAGTTGAAGGAAGTAGGTGTGCCACTGGCATTTAGTGGGTGGAGGTGGAGGCCTGGGGCTAGCCTGGAGCATCCTTTAACATCTAGGACAGCCACCATAAGGATAAGCCCCAGTGTTACTGCACAGATTGAGGAACTATGGCTAACCTGGCACAAACTCAAGTTTACACCACACATCTACACAGTCCGAGCCCACAGGAAGGCTCTCAACATGGATGTCAGAGTTCTTGTAATATGAATAAAGGTCTGCTTTTCTGCGAACCGGAGTCAGGAGAGTCACCTGACAGCCCAGTTATAAGGTGAACATTCATTTTTCAAACAGATTTTTGAAGGGATTCACTGGGGAAAAAAAAAGAAAAGAAAAGAAAAGAAAAAAAACCTCAATAATCTATTTACCAGCTTGGATTAAAATCTGTCCATTACAAAGTCAAATGATACCATTCTTAAGTAGCTTTTTTCCATTAAGAAAGAGACATTTACAGATGCTGGAAAATAACTTCTCATAATAGCATCGCATGAATAGTCCTGACACTCCTGTAAAAGACCCAGTTGAAACTCTTAACAGTGGCTGCGTCAGGGATCGCACACCGCTATATTAAATTACCCACTCAATTCTTCCATAAAACCAGACTGCCACACTGCAATTTCTTTAAATAGCTACGGCAATATTTCAAGACTTGTTATTTTTCATATAATGAGGAGAAATGGTACCTGGTGGGGAGAGACTCAAGCTCAATTATTGGCAGGAAAAAAATTCAATCGGGAAAAAATTTTTTGAATTTGAAGCAATTATATTTAATACCTCAACTTCAGGATTAAAGCCTCTGAAGGACATCCTTCCGTAGAGAAGCTCTTCACACAGGGAGAAGCTCTGCTCTTCTATGATGAAGCTCCTGAGGCGGGATGAGAAACCCGAGTTAGCAGTGCATCCACTCACAACCAAGTGCGGAAGTGGAGGTCAAGACTGGGTGGGCATCCATCTGGGTCTCGGAGGGAGTAGGCACGAGCACAGGGAGATCTCTACCCAGGGTCAGCAGTAAATGCTGCTCCATCTGGCCAACGGCATTGGGAGACGGAGCCGCGGCCTTAGGCACGGCTTCCTCCCATCTCTGTAAATAATTACATCGACACAAAAGACCCGGGAATTCTTGATAAACTTGAACTTTTCATAGCTGAAGCAAAATACCTGACTCTTGTGTGACCCCGAGTACTCATTAAATATTCAGGAAAGTAGAAGAGCAACTGGGGGTGGAGGGGGCGGTGGGGGGGTGGAGCCATCAGGCCTGGGCTGCTCTCATGCAAGGCCCGGTTGCCTATAAACGCCAGACTGAAGACTGGCCTGGGTGGCTCCTGTTTCAGCAGAGGAGCTTGGGATGCTGGAAGCTGGGCTAGCGGGGCTGTAAAACGAGGCTTCAGATCAAACTGCAGCCGCATGGGAGAGCGCAGACATCACGGGCACAGACGCTCCCGGGAACAGACCACACGCAGCATGTCTGACTCCAAGAGTGATTCTTTAGTCTTTGGTTTGAGACCCAAATCTCAGGTCAGCACATTCTCCAGCAAGCCAGCAAAGGCCAGGCCAGGCCAGGCCTCGGACTCCCTTTATGGAGTCCTGCTCGGCTTCTCATCAGAAACTTCTCCCTCGGCCAAAAACACGCACAGGTGAGTTCAGGGCCTGGGGAGCAGCTGGGAAGGAAAGAATGGACATCTTGGTCCAGACACATGACATGAGAGCATGGAGAGATGGACTGCTCTTCCAAAGGTCCTGAGTTCAAATCCCAGCAACCACATGGTGGCTCACAACCATCGGTAATGAGATCTGATGCCCTCTTCTGGGGTGTCTGAAGACAGCTACAGTGTACTTACATTTAATAATAAATAAAATCTTTGGGCCGGAGCGAGCAGGGCCAGACTGAGCAGAGATCCTGAGTTCAATTCCCAGCAACCACATGATGACTCACGAGCATCTGTACAGCTATAGTGTACTCATATACATAAAAATAAATAAATAAATCTTAAAAAAAATGCTGTTTTTAGAGTTCCCAACAGTGTGCGTTACAAAAGCCTGGACCTGACCCAGGTCTCTCGCTTCCTGCCTCGAGACGCTCGTTGTACACCAGGCTCTCGAAAGCAGAGCTGGAATCAGTGTTACGTCCTTGATTCAAAATTCTCCAGTTAAACAAATCCCTCTCCTCCTTCACCCAGCGTCAGGCACTTCATTGAAGCCACACAAACCAGACTCTCATGCCAAAATATACAACTTTTAGTGTCCACCCAGATAATCCAGGATAATCTCTTACAGATCCTTGACTTCATCACGGCAGCCTGTCCTTTCTGCCAAGGGTACATACGTACGTACAGTGATCAAGGGGAGAAGTCCTGGGTATTTATTATTTGGGGCAGAGGCATTTTTCTAGCCTACTGCTTCTGGGAAATAAAGTGAATCCCTCCATGTACATGGGACAAACACTGTAACGTGCACATACGGGGGACACTTGAGTTCTGTCGAGCCAAAGAGATCATGCCAAATCCCTGTGATATGTAGCAGAAAGGCCCTAACTAGGAGTATGGCTAATTTAGCCAGAGCAAAGGTGAGAAAATTCAGTGTAACAGAAACAGTAGGCTTACGGGCATATCAGGCAATTGTCTAATGGGACAACACTCAACACTTTATTAAGGAAAACAACTCAGAGAGTTAGCAACACACACACACATACACACGCACACGCACCCACACGCGCACGCGCGCGCACACACACACACACGCACACACACGCACCCACACGCACCCACACCCCCCCCCCCGACAGGTAAAGCAGCAGGAAAACAGCCTTCATCAGCAGAAGAAAATTAAAGATGAAGGAATTAGTTAAAAACTAGTTTAATAGCCGGGCGGTGGTGGCGCACGCCTTTAATCCCAGCACTTGGGAGGCAGAGGCAGGCGGATTTCTGAGTTCGAGGCCAGCCTGGTCTACAGAGTGAGTTCCAGGACAGAGAAACCCTGCCTCGAAAACAAAACAAAACAAAAACCAAAACACCCTAGTTTAATAATTATAAAATTATAAACATGCCTCAGAGTTTCAATGAGACTATAAATGAAAAAGAAACAATTAAGAAACGTGAATTTTAAGTGAAAACTGCAAAAAAAACAAAAAAAAAAAACCAAACCAACCAGATAGGAATTCTACAGCCAAGGAAAAAACTGTGTGAAGAAGGAAATCGCTGTGGGCAGGATAGAAACACCGAGACCCCAGGGCTCAGAGGCTGAAGAACAGGGCTGGGTTTGAGACCAGCCGGGCTGCAGAGTAAGACCCTGCTTCAGTCAGAGGAGTCCTGGCCCCACTGAAGAAAACCCATCTGAATTCATTATGCACGTCTTCTGATAAGGATATTTTGGATTCCAGATTACTTCACTGGTGAAAATCTGACCAACAGGAGAGAAAAAACAATGGAATACCATCAATTTTATGCAAACTAGAAAAAGACAGGGGTTACCCACACTCAGCAACTGGCCCCGAGGCCCAAGTCAATGCTATCACAGACAATGCACAGGCTACACTGCTTACGAAGATAGCCACAGATCATTAATAAAAATTCTAGAACTGAACTGGCAAAGAAAGACTAAATAGGCTATTCTGTCCGAGCCATGTACAATGAGTGCCACGTCTGTAATCTCAGCACTCAGAAGGCTCAGGAGGGGGGGCTGGGACTTCAAGACGAACAGAGCTCGACTTCTCTCCTGACACAAACATGGATGGTTTTCCTATTCAGAGATGAATGTACTTTCTGACATTTTAACAAAAAACAACAATCAGGTGATTTTTTCCCCCTCCCTCCTTTCTTCCTGTAACTTGCCCTTAGCCACCTAGGCAAGGGGATAAGCCTGCAGGTGAGGAACATCTACCAAACGCACACAGGCCATATCCGGAGTGGACAAGTCAGTGCCTTACCGAGCCATCAGCTCTCAGCAGTTCGTCTTTTCCTTTTTCTCCAGCTACTTTGCTGTTTGCCAAGCCACATCCTTCTTCCTTTTATATTTCTGACTTTCTCTGGTCCCTTTGGGATGGTGACCCATTGTCCCAGGAAGGCAAAGCCCATACGTGCCAGAGTGATGAGAGCTTACTTTCAACTCTGCGTGCTTCTGAAAGGCCCAAAGAATCGATCTAGAGGAAGAGGGTCTTTCGAGAGACAGTGTACATGGGGGACAGAGTGGCTCAGACGAGGAGCCCAGGACCTGGGGTGCCCTGCCTATGCCCTCCAGCAGGGGATCAGTGCCGCCCCCCGCACCCCCCCCCCCGTGCTTTCCCCTCACAACCAGTCTCCATGCCACAGCGGAAAGATGGCGATAAGTTATTCATGCCTTTATTTTCCCAGGAAAGGAATCCAAAAGTCATTTTCTGAAAACCAAATGCTGTGTTGGAAAAAAAAATGAATATCCTAATGAGGTAGAACAGACCTACCCTTTGGTAAATACTTGACTTTGTGCAAACTCAACGAACACCAAATCAGATGATTTGCTCCTCATCAGGGCTGCTCAGACCGGCCCACTCCTGCTCACACCAGCCCAAGGCTCCCCATCTGCGCTAGCCTCTCCCACCTCCACACCTGTTCATACCATCCCTAGGCTTGGAAGTGGAAGAAAACCCATCTCTGGTGTGACTTAGTGTCTTAGTCAGGGTTTCTATTCCTGCACCAACATCACGACCAAGAAGCAAGTTGGGGAGGAAAGGGTTTATTCAGTTTACACTTCCACATTGCTGTTCATCACCAAAGGAAGTCAGGACTGGAACTCAAGCAGGTCAGGAAGCAGGAGCTGATGCAGAGGCCATGGAGGGATGTTTCTTACTGGCTTGCTTCCCGTGACTTGCTCAGCTTGCTCTCTTATAGAACCCAGGACCACCAGCCCAGGGATGGCACCACCCACAAGGGGCCCTCCCGCCTTCATCACTAATTGAGAAAATGTCCCACAGCTGGATCTCATGGAGGCATTTCCCCAACTGAAGCTCCTTTCTCTGTGATAACTCCAGCCTGTGTCAAGTTGACGCACAAAACCAGCCAGGACACTCAGCCTCCTCCGTCCTCTGGGCAGGTGGCTTGGCACAAACCACCTCCCTCAAGCTCTTCAACTGCAAAACGGGCACTAGGGTGCTGGGTGCTCCTGGGCTTCTGTGAGTCTGAGCTAAGGGACATGAAATGCTAAGCCTAGGGCAGAGTACCCATGCGGCAACGTCTGTGACATGAATGGGATTAGATGCAGTACTAAGACAGACAGACATCCCCTGAGCTGGTCGAGCCTACTTGTTAACCAACCCCTGGGACTTTGTATCCCTGTGGAACACACGAGGGCTGGCAGTTTTTAGAACAGAGAACGCCGTACTGAAGGACGACTCGGCGGGCACCCCAGGGCTTCCTGATGCGCGGCCGTAAACCCCAGTGACCTACTCTTTCTCCTTCAACTCCGGCAGATCCAGGTACCAGTGCTCATCGCTGATCATCTTCCGCTCCTCCTCTTCTAGTTGTTTCTTGGTTTCCGAGTCCAGGCCCCGTTGCATGAACTGTTAAGACAGGAGCAAGCCAGGGTCAGTGCCCTGGCTCATCGTCCCATAGGGCCCAGGCCATCCGGCAGATAGAGGATTCTCTTGAGTATCAATAACCCTGCATCTGTTTTAGCTTTCCAGACTCCCCTGTGGTTCAAAGTACAGGTGCCTTTGACTCAGTGGTCAGAGGCACTTGCTGCCAAGGCTGACAGCCCGAGTTTGATCCTCAGGACCTACTTGGTGCTCCCAACTCCGACAACTCCAGTGGGATGTCCTCTGACCTCTGTGTATGCCATACATGTGTGCGCACACCCAAGAAATAAATGCATTGAAGAGGAGGAGGAGGAGTGTGGAGCGACAGTTCGCTGGTTAAGAGTACTGGCTGCTTTTCCAGGGGACCTAGGTTCGACTTCTAGCATCCACACTGGGGTTCAAAAACCCCTCTAACTCTAGTTCAAGGGAACCTGACATCCTATTCTGGCCTCCTTGGGTACGAGGCACTCACATGGTGCAGACGAACATGTGGGGGAAACTTTTTAATAAAATAAATGACCAACCAACCAAAGCAAACACGCCCTGAAAACAGGTGAGCGAGGGCTGAGCGCTCAGTGCTCTCTCTCTTACCCCATTAGCTCCAGCTGAACAGCCACTTCGGCTGTGACTGCTCTAAACATTCTGGCTCTACTGTGCCCACCGCCCTCCATCCCACCAGCAAGGTCTCAGTCAATCCAGCTGCCGAGGTAAACTGAGTACAGGCAATGCTCACACTCACTCACACACACACACTTGTCCGCTTGGATGTTGTTCACTTGGCTTCAGTTATCTTCAAGTCCAGAGCCAGATCTTCAGCCTCCACTCTGATTACCCAGCAGCACGTGCTCCCTTTGCCTTATGCTGAGAGCTAAGAACAAATACCTGGTGTTTCCCGGGCCCACCTCATTCCTCTGAAATCGGTATGATTACAAATTGCTCCGGCTGGTCAGGACTCTGATTTTGCTTACACGCAGAAAGAAGTATTTCCCTAACTACATTAGGGGTATCCCACTCACCCAGAGCTGCACCCCAGCTCAGTTGCACCCAGAGCTCTCGGGGAATGCTCACTCTCAGACCCTTGACACAGCACCCATTGATGCCTTTCCCTCCTTTTCTTGGAAACACGTTCACTAAGACAGTTCTCATTTCACCATAAGCACTGACAGTCCACAACTTCGCACGGTGAAGCTTAATGAATCACCTTTAAGATAGATGGTGGGGATCCGCTACCACCTGTCAGAAACAGTACTCGGAATTCTGATCATCTCCGGAGCTAGCCATATGTAAGGGGAGACTCTATTGGGGTGCTGGGGAGCAGTGGGCCATGGCACCCAGACAGCTACATCATCGTAGGGATAAACTACTAAACTCTACAGTGTACTGTGTAGCTAAACTATACCGTTTGATAGGTAGGACAGCTTTGTTAAACCCATGTTTATAATACTGTTGAGTTAGGCATTGTAGTCAAGCTCCACCTGTGTGTGTAGGCACTAGAGACTAATCATTACTCGCAAAATCTCTGGGACCAGATGACCAGTCTTTTCAGCAGTTACTTCTGTTTCAGATACCTCACGTGTCATCAGAGATGATGACCCAGACTCCTTCAAGTGTTATTACGTGAAGTAAGTGGTTCATTATATACAATACACTGAGAACAATGTCTGAATATAGGAAGGACTCTAAGTATGTTCTCTCAGTATTATTTAAGCATCAAGATTTAGCTTTTCCCTGTCTTAACTCCCACGTTCATCTACTCTTAACCCCCACTCTCCTTTTAAAGCGTAGTTAGGCTGGTTCCATTTTTATTGTCTATTTGACATCTGAGAGTCCAGGCTGGTCACAGACTTGCTAAGCTCCTGCCTCCACCTCCCCAAGTGCTGGGATTACAAACGTGTGCCAACAAAGCCACTTCAGCTGGTTCAAACTGATTCAACTTCAAATTTAAAAATCATGGCACGGGAAAGTCGGCTCAGAAGCTAAGAGCACCCTTGGCTCTTGCATTAAGTCTCAGTACTTACACCTGCTTGCTGGCTTAAAACTCCATCCAGTTCCAGGGGCTTCAAGACTCTCTTCTGGCCTTCGCAGACACGTGAACACACATGGTGTATATACAGACATGCATGCACACACAAAGAAAAAATAGCATATCCCCTTTTAAAAACTCATTTTTTGGGGCTAGAGAGATGGCTCAGCGGCTAAGAGCACTGTCTGCTCTTCCAGAGGTCCTGAGTTCAATTCCCAGCAACTACATGGTGGCTCACAACCATTTTTAATGGGATCTGATGCCCTCTTCTGGTGTGTCTGAAGACAGCTACAGTGTACACACATACATAAAATAAATACGTCTTAAAAAAAAAAAGCCAAGCAGGGCAGTGGTGGCGCACACCTTTAATCCCAGCACTTGGGGGGCAGAGGCAGGAGGATTTCTGAGTTCGAGGCCAGCCTGGTCTACAGAGTGAGTTCCAGGACAGCCAGGGCTATACAGAGAAACCCTGTCTTGAAAAACCAACCAACCAACGAAACAAACAAACAAAACACACACACACACACAAAAACTCATTTTGTTTAAAAGTTAGTGGAGAACTCATTTCACCCCACTGCTAAAATTTCTTCCATTCCCACCACGAAGGCAACCTTCACCCAGAACACAGGAACTTTTAGCTGGTCTTTTTGACTGGAAGCTGACGTGTTGTAGGGCTGGGCCTTTCTAACTCTCATCCACAGTACAGTCAAAGTGGCCTAAAAAAGCAATTAACTCAGAAGACAGTTTCCTACTGCTCACGAGACGACAGGAACAAAACTTCAGCCTGGCTTACAATTCCTTGGACGTTGTGACCACTAAGACTTCCAGACTCGTTTTATGCTCCTTGTCTTTCAGACGTCCGGGCTACCTTTAGATCTTAGAAATGTCCCCGATTTTCTCCTTCTTACTTCTGGGCCCACTTTCCCTCAGTTTAGGACCCTAGCTGACATCCCTCACGTTGTTCCTACTCAAAGACTACTTCTCGCTAGAAGTCTAAGTTCCCAGGCGGCCCAGGCACTTCAGCCACCACCGCAGTCAACACGGCAGGTTCTTATTTACGTTGTGCAAGCTCCCTCCCCACCGCAGGCTAAGCAAAATCTCACCCCTGGCGCCCAATGGCCCGCAGGCTGAGCGAATGAATGGGGTGCGCTGGCCGCGGCCATCCCGAGCCAGTCTGCCCGTCGCTTCGGCCCGAGTCCCACTGTGGGACATCTCGGAACTAAGCCTCCCTGCCCGACTCCCTAGCATCCCCCGACCCCAGCACCTTCATACGCAGCAGGTTCTTGGATAACTTAGTCTTGCGCTCCGACGCCATGTTGAACACACTTTCAGAGGCTTTCCGCCGCACCGCACATGCGCACGGCCACAAGCGGCGCGAGACGTCCCACTAAACGTGCCCCGCCCCCGCCACGTCGCCTCCAGGTCTTTAGCTCCACCTCCGCACATTTGCCACGCCCCTGATTAACCACACCCATCGTGTTGCCCCGCCTAGAGCGCGTCTCTCTCTATCGAGCTGTGCTAAGAACTCCGGCCACCGCTGGGAGACTGCGATCCAGGGTCCCAGGGAAAGGCGGAATAAGAGGGAGGCTGCTGGAGCTGTAGGCGGGGCCTCCACGACACCCGAGGACTCCCCAACGACCCGGTTTGGAGGTTCCTTGCTGAGGTTCCAGCTGAGGCCGTTGAGGTTGCTGTCAGAGTTTAAAAGTTTTAAAAACACGAATGGTGAGCTCCCTATGTGGAGCTTGTTTTCTCTCAGTAGCCTTTGAGCCGCTCAGTCACAGAGGGAAGGAGGTGGCCACAGACCCAGACTGGGTGGTGGCTGCACAAAATACCATGGAAGACTGATGAATACCTGTTTGCTTTGCATCGTTGAGCCTGAAGGATTTCCCTCTGAAACGGGAAGAACGGCAGGAACGCAAGGATTGGCGACAACTTGTGAAGAAGGGGCCAGGGCTGGTTGAATGGATGAAAACACTTGCCGACAAGCCCGAGGACGTGAGTTTGATCCCCGGGACCCCCAAGATGGAAGGGCAGAATGGACTTCCACAAGTTGTTCTCTGACACTTCCACAATACCCCACCTCACAATAAATAAATGTAAATTATTAAGAATTAAAAAAAAACCTCAACACCTTTTTTTTTTTTTGGTTTTTCGAGACAGGGTTTCTCTGTCCTGGAACTCACTTTGTAGACCAGGCTGGCCTCGAACTCAGAAATCCTCCTGCCTCTGCCTCCCAAGTGCTGGGATTAAAGGCGTGCGCCACCACCGCCCGAACACCTTGTTTTAATAAGCTGAATAATTGTAAATGCAGTATCTTTGGTACTTTCTGTTTAGTGCTCACTGTACCTTCTCAAGACACCCCCACCCCCCACCCCGACCCACCCAAGGCCATGCTAAGGTTCCACACTTTAGAAGACACACCTAATACCACTTCAGCTATTTGCATGCAGTGGTTGTCGCCTTTTTTGAACTGGGTGCTGTACCTCGTAAGGACACCCAAGGACACATCCCTGTCATGTATTAAGCAACCCGCCAGAGAAGTGGTAAAGCTGAGATTCATAAAGCCGGATATTAAAAGCCCTGCAGGTTTTCCTCAGTGGAGTAAATAAAGACATAATGTGTTAAGTGGTTACAGAAACACATTTACTCATAACTGTGAGTGAGACGTCGGTGAGCACCGAGGGGCTAAAAACACATTCCCACCCTTTCCTGGAGCTGGCGTTCTGTATGTTAGAAAGTAGTAAATACTGTGGAAGGAGGAAAATGGCTGCAGTGAGTGACTTTTAGGGTCACTTTAAATTTAGTCCAGGATGGCCCTCTTCAGATCATGAGCTTGAACGTCAAGCTCATGATCTGAAGCCTTGGAAGTAGAACGTACCAAAAATAAAAATTAAAAAGAAAAAATCCTGCTATCTTGTTACTGGCCTAATCCCATGTGAAAGACTTATGCCTCCTTCCATTCAAATACTGAAGTCTGACCCCCATTGTATGTTTGCAGACAGGGCTTTTCAAGAGACAAGCTTTGGGGTGAACCTAAATCCAATATGGGTGGTGTCTCATCTTCCCCTACGCTGTAGATAAAACCTCTCAGCCAGCACGGTCCATAGACACGGACAGCACAGTTTCGTGTCACTTCAAAATGGACTCACTCATTCTCTTCCTTGTAATAGTTCAACATTTCACAGCAACTTGAGGTAAAAAAAAAAAAATCCTACCAACACATGGCCTTTGGGCTCTGCTAGCTTGGTCTCCAGACTTGTCAGTCACCCAGCAGCATCAATACCAAAAAGGATTTAAGGATTTGTTAAAGTAAAAGGAAGGCAGGAAAAAGAAATGAGGATAAGCAGCCAGTCACTAAATATATATATATATATATATATATATATATATATATATATATATATATACACATATGTATGCATCATGTATATATAACCTACGGCTATACACTAGGCACCCACCACTTAGCTAAATCTTCACCCTCCAGTCATAAGATGAAAGCTTCTGAGCCCACCAGAGATGTGTATGCTAAAAGAAAGACTGTCTACACAGCAAGGAAAGAAGCGCCAGAGAAGCCCGAACTACTACCACATTGGTCATATCTGTAACACATACATGTAGCCGACATTCGACACCGCCCCCCCCCCAACTCTGTAGTATTTCATTATGCTGGCCACAGAAAAAAAACGAAGTGTCACATAGCTGTAGATGACGAGAGCCTGCTGATCAGAGGTGGCATAGCAAGGGTCCCCGAGCCCCTCTGGCCTGGCAAAGGCAGTAGTACCCCAAATGGTGTGACATTTAATTGGTTCAATACTCCCTGGTCTTCCTAGTCCAGCTCCTCGTTACACTTCTGGCCTGGATTGTGTTTTATTTCGATACTTCCATTCCACCCAAAATTTTCACCCCAGACACTCCAGTGACACCTCTCCTAAAAAAGAAAAAGGAGGAATTGTGGGACATAAAACCATGACAGGAAGTTTAGTAAGGCAGAGCAGGTAGAGACCTGGAGACTCAGTGGCCACCCCCCTGAGACTTGGGGGACTCCCTGCTCCCTACCTGATTCCTGGCCTTGTTTTACATCCCACAAGTTAGCCCAAGGAAAGTCCCCCCCCACCCCAGGACTGTGTAGCTCAGCGGCTGGTCACCCACTCCTCTTCTTCCAAACCTGAAACTCTACCAAGTAAACAGTCAGTGCTCACACTTACTGTCTACTTCCTAGAACTCCGACTTTGACTCCTGGGCAGGATCTTGAAGAAGTGCCTGAGAACAGAGGTGAGGAGGTGACTTAGTCTCCCCATCTATTTCCCGGAAGCTAGAGGGTGTCTGAATTAACTCTTGAAGGACAAGTCCTTTTGGGTTAAGAAGAGGAAAACATTGTCCTTTGTGGATGTAATAGCACGTGTACAACCAGCAACGACTGGCACAAGATCCATAGCTTTGTTCTGACCTCCATTATTCCTAGTGTCCTTGAGCACCGGGGTTTTGATTTGTCTCCCCTGAAACACTGATGTTATTGTCTCAATTCTTCAGCACTCGTTTGTGGGATAAAGGTCAAAGTTTTCAACCAGTCAACTCAAAAAAAAAAAAGGTGTATTTTTATTTGATGTTGCAAATACTTAAACTGAATACCCAAAGGTCCTACCTCTCTAAATGTAATGCATGAGTAGTAATTTAATAGTGTAATTGTGGCTTTGAATTACTCCCCACAGGGAAGATAACTCCTTAATCTTTTGATGGCCCTAAATTATACAGGATAGGTACTGTGCTCAATAACCTGTTGTGATTATATACAATAAAGGAATCATTGTTTTGTGGTCAGAAATATCTTGAGTAGGTCTTCACATAGTTCCAAGTCATGTCGTGATGAAGATTGTTGGATTTGTGAAGGTCAACTACTGGATCCATCAGGAAGAGAACTCCTCTGTCCATGTTGACTCTCCCTAGCCCTTACCTCCCTTCGTTTCTGCAGCACTGACTTCAGAGTTGCTATGGTAGCACATGCCTTCCCAGTGCAGGAGCTGGAGTGGAAGTGTCGGAGTCCGCAGAGGATGCTCTCATGCAGTGACTCAAGGCAGCTGGTATATTAAGTGCCACTCGATATTTTCATTCATTTGTTTGCAAGTACCAGGTGTCAAAGGATGTATATGAAACAGATTTATTAGGATACCCAGTGGTTCATAGAATTGACAAGGTGGCTTAAGAACAAAGGGAAAGGGGCAGAAAGCCAAGACCACCAAGGAATCTTGGAAGCAGGGATGGATGTAAGCTGTCCCTGGGTGAACCCCAGCAGATTTCTCTGCTCTTAAGATACTCCACTCACAACTTCAAAGTCAAGGAGAGTCTCCATTTGTCCTGGTTTAGGGTAGGACTTGATTTATAATTCCAGCGAGACAAGACTACAGAGTGGGGGGAGAGCCCTGCTTCAAAGGGAAATCCTGCTATTCCTCCAAGAAGAGACAATCATTACGGTAATGGCAGTGACAAGGACAGACACCCAAATAAAGCAGTGAAGGGGAGGGTGCTGTTGAGACAGTCCCAGAGACAAAGAATTTAAGAGTTGATTGGGAAACACATAATATCCAATATCAAGTCTGTCTCTCCTTACAAATTGTGCTCCCTCTTCCTGGTTCCCTGATTCATTCATTAAACAGGTACTTATGGGTCGACTGCCAGTAACATGCAAATTGTGAGTCCAGGGCGACCAGCCTCAAAACCAAAGCAGCGCAGCCCACCCTTTCTGCTCTCGTGATAGTTACTTATTGAGCTCTTTCAGCTACTTGTGCAGAGGTAGCTAGACATGGCCTCGCAGGCTGTATGGATAAGTACTTTCTAAACATGTCTCGACCCTGGAAATTAAATGACTGGAATAGTCAAAGGAAATCAAAGCATGTTAAAAAGAAAAAAGTATGTTTTCTTACATATAGCTATTCTTTTTTTTAAAAGATGTATGTGTATATATATAAAGATGTATGTGTATATATACATATATACATACATATACTGTAGCTGTCTTCAGACATACCAGAAGAGGGCGTCAGCTCTCATTATGGATGGTTGTGAGCCACCACGTAGTTGCTGGGATTTGAACTCAGGACCTTCGGTAGAGCAGTCAGTGTCCTTAACCGCTGAGCCATCTCTCCAACCCCGTGCGTATGCCTGTTCTACCGTGTGGAGTTTGGAGGTCAAGGTCAGGTGTCCATCACTCTTCATCTTATTTTTAAACATGGTTTCTCAGAAAACCCGGAGCTCACCATTTCAGACGGACTAGCTAAAGAGCAAGCCAGTGATGCTCCTGTCTCTTTCTCCTTGGCGCTAGGAATGGGTTGCTATGCATGGATAGTGGCGTTCCTCTACATGGTCTGTGTGGTGCGTGTCTGTGTGCTTCCTTGGAGGGTGTCAAATGACATCTGGTATTGTATCCTGTCAGCCTCACCTTACTCCTTTGAGACAGGGTATCTGACCAAACCCGGAGCTGAGCGAGTGACGAGAGAGCCCCGTGGTTCTTCCTGTCTCTGCCTTCTCACAGTCCGTGGGCCTTATGTTTGCTACTGCAGATCTGAACTCAGCTTCCCATGCGTGCACAGCATGCATCCACTGCTGAGTCACCGTCCTAGGCCTTGTGCTTGAACTCAGGACTTGGATATAGGACAGGAACTCCACTGACTGATCTCTCCAGCCCTCGCTTGAGTGGATCTAAGGAGCAGTTAGGATTAAGAAACTACTATGCTTGACGGAATTTCTGATTTCATATTTACATAAAATACACTCATATTTTATATTTAGTATATATGTATACTTATGTTGTCTTAGTTACTTTTCTGTGGCCGTGATGAAACATCACGAGCATGACAGTTTATAGACAGGAGTTGTTTGGGCTTTATTGTTCCAGAGGGGAAGGAGTCCATCATCATCACCATGGGGAGGCATGAAGAGCAGGACCTTAAACTCTCAAAGCCTACCCTCTTGGATGATATGCTTCCTGTCAGCAACGAGGGACCAAGTGCTCAAACCCGTGAACCTATGAGGGACATTCTTACTCTAACCATTTCATCATGTAGCCAATTGGAATTAGATTTGTTCACATTTTATTTGGCTTTCTCTGTACCATGTTCTCTTCCATTCTTTTGCCTGTTCTTGAAGTCTGGCCTACATGATGCATACATATATATATATAATATATATATATATATATATATATATATATTTAGTGACTGGCTGCTTATCCTCATTTCTTTTTCCTGCCTTCCTTTTACTTTAACAAATCCTTAAATCCTTTTTGGTATTGATGCTGCTGGGTGACTGACAAGTCTGGAGACCAAGCTAGCAGAGCCCAAAGGCCATGTGTTGGTAGGATTTTTTTTTTTTTTTACCTCAAGTTGCTGTGAAATGTTGAACTATTACAAGGAAGAGAATGAGTGAGTCCATTTTGAAGTGACACGAAACTGTGCTGTCCTTGTCTATGGACCGTGCTGGCTGAGAGAAGAGGAAGGCGGTGGAGGAAGGTATCTGCTCAGCCATCTTCAAGATTGGTCTTCCCCGTCACTTTTAGACTGGTTTCCTTCTTTAAGTTATTCTCGTCTCACCTGTGAGATAAAAGTCAAACCCCCGAGCTGGAGAGATGGCTCAGCGGTTAAGAGCACCCGCTGCTCTTCCAAAGGTCCTGAGTTCAAATCCCAGCATCCTCATGGTGGCTCACAGCCATCCGTAAAGAGATCTGACGCCCTCTTCTGGCGCATCTGAAGACAGCTACGAGACCGGAGTGAGGGGCCCACAGGTCCAGTGTACTCATATACATAAAATAAATAGATAAATCTTTAAAAAAAAAATTCAAACCCGGGTCAGGACTTGGCAGTCAAGTCTATACTTGGCTTCCAGATTCACCTTTCACGTAGATGAGTACTCAGGTGCTTGAGGAATGCCCAGAGTAGTGTTTCCTGTCCATCTCCTTGGAGTCCATCACCTTGGAGACACTGTTAGTGTTGGATCATATTTCAACCTTTCTCTTGCATCAGGGGGAAACGATCAGGCTGCGTCACAGTTTCAGTGCCTAATTGCACACCCCCTTTTATTTTTTGTCTGCCCCGGCGGCAAGCACATTTCCTACGTTTTCTATGTAGCTACGTCTTTCAGAGCTTGAAGCCCCGTTTTTCATCTACTTAATACACATTGAACGAGTAAGTCCTGAGCTGCTCTTTAAAATGGGCAAGGCAGCATCTTTTAGAATTATTTGCATCCTCGACTCACTCACAAGCCGAATGAATACTCCAGCAAATTCCGTCCAGCTGAGTTTATAGGTTTTTATTTCATCTTACAAAAAAATGAGAAAGATCAAGGGTGAAATGAAACCAGCTCCCCCCCTCCACCCCACCCCATAATAATTCTATCTGAATGCTCTCTTCAGTTAAAATGGTATCTTTAGAGCTGCCGAGGGAGTTTCTAAAGGAGCCAGTTGCTTGAAGGATTATGAAGAGAAATTATTTTCTTTAAAAAAACAATCACCAACGTATTCAACCGCAGGCCTAAATCTGCAAGACAGTCCTGGGAGATGGGGGAGGTTGTCTCAGAATGAATGAGAATGCGGGCATGAACTGTTGGGGGAACATGGTTTTTTGTTGTGTGGTTATATGTGAATGTGTGTGTGTGTGGTCTATGGGCATGCATGTGCATATGTGTGTATGTGTATATGTGTATGTGCATATGTGTGTGCATATGTATGTGTAAGTTTGTGCTCATGTGTATGTGTGTATATATGTATACGCATGTGTGCATATGTGTGCATGTGCATGTGCCTGTGTATGTGTGTATGTGTGTACGTATATGTATGTGTAAGTTCATGTGCACATGTGTATATGTGTATGTGTGTATACGTACGTGTGCATATGTGTGCATGTGTGTATGTGTGTGTGTGTGTATGTTTGTGTGTTTATGTGTGTGTGTGTGTGTGTGTAGAGGCCAGAGGTTAATCGTAGGTATTGCTTTTAAGCTGCTGTCTACCCTGCTATTTTGGAATGGGGTCTCTCACTGGGATGTAGGGCTCACGGTTCCCTAGACTGTCTGGTCAGCAAGCCTCAGGGATCCTTCCTCTGCCTCCCCAGCCCTGGGATTACAAGCATGTGCCAGTATAGCCACCCTTTTAGGTGCTGCTGAGAAATCAGGTTCAGGCCCTCATGTGTGTGCACAGCGAGTGCTTATCTGTTGGGCTCCATCCCCTGGGAACACATTATAATTATAGAATTCAGTTCACAGCTGAGATGGGTGTTTAATTTCCCCATAGAGGGTAATTTGTGTGTTTCTTAACAAGGAACAAAAGAAAGGTCTCAAACTGGAGTTCCAGAAAGACCAGACATTCTTTACCTCCAAGCCCTTATGCTCAGAAAAATGAGACCAGAATAAACAAGTCAAAGCCAGTAACCAACAAGGAGGCTTTTGTGATGAAACCTTGCTAGGTACAGTGGCCTTCGGCTCATTGTGTTATCTTGCCATTTAAAGAATAAGAATCTCACCACTGTAAAAACACACAGCCCATATTTCTCGTTCAAGGATATTTATGTTTGTAGTGGTCCTATGATTTCAGTTATCATATATAGTAAGTTTGATTTGAGATAATCTTGTGCTTCATGGATTTTTTTTTCCTGTTATAACTTTTAAAATAGGAGCATAAAAAAGGAGGAGAAGGGGGAGGAAGAGAAGGAGGAAGGAGGAGGAGGAGAGGGAGGGGGAGACCGCATCACACTTTGCCAGATTGCTACCTGTATGTTTAGAGCATTATGCCTGAGGATTTCCAACCAACACCACCTCATGCTCTCCACATGGTGGAGGTTGATGGAAAGAGAATATTTCATTCTGATGCTGGTTCTGAATCTCCCTCCAGCTATTTTCTCTCACTGGTGATCTTACGGGAGGTAAATATTCCTAGCCAATGTGGCATGGGCAAACTTTGATTTCCTAACAAAAAGTGAGTAAAACAAACAAAACCCAACAATGGCAGTTTTTTTCTCTTTGAAAGCATTCGAAGCATTCAAAGGCACTTAACTATTTTGTTAGCTAGCAGCGAGTGGGTGTCTTTGACAAAGAGGGACAGATTAATTAGGTATTAGTTTCCTCTGATTAAGAAAGGGTAAATTTGCCAGGCGGTGGTGGTGCACGCCTTTAATCCCAGCGCTTGGGAGGCAGAGGCAGGGGATTTCTGAGTTCGAGGCTAGCCTGGTCTACAGAGTGAGTTCCAAACCAAAAAAAAAAAAAAAAACCAAACCCAAGAAAGGGTAAGTTTTTCTAAATAATGTTACAAAAATTATGCATTTTTCCTTGTCAGATGAGAAAAAGAAATAAAAGGGGAAGGAAAGGACCTGATGTCTCTTAGACATGGTGGAGGAGAGAGTGTATTGCAGAGATATGGGGAGCGCATAACCAGAAACAGAGACACCTGGGAAAGTCCAGAGCGGACATGAGCAGAGAGGGGGAGGGAAGGAGACGGGGGTGGGGGGTGGGGTGGGGGGGTGGGGGAATGGATGGGGGGAGGGGAACCAGGGGCTGCAGCCAGGAGGCCAAAGGTACAAAGACGGTGGGTAACCAAAAGCTGGATTGTGTAGGGAAGAGCCTCTGGGGGAAGGGAAGTCCAGTCCCTGGGTGGACTGGAGAGTTCAGAGTAGAGGGCAGGGTATGCCAGCCATGCCCTGTAACAGGTAGGGACTTAGGGATGCTGGGAGAACCTGGTGGCTAGGTCCACTTGGATATGTACGGAAAGGAACAGAAAAGGGACAAAGAAAGAACTTCGGAGCCTTGCTCCCTTCAGCCTCAGCTCTTACTCCTCAAAGGCAGCTGTTATTAAATCCCTCGATTTCCAAAGTGTGTATTAAGAGAATACTCTAAAGATTTATTTATTTGTTTGTTTATTATTTTATGTATATGAGTACACAGGAGCTGTACTGGTGGTTGTAAGCCATCATGTGGTTGCTGGGAATTTGAATTCAGGACCTCTGCTCACTCTGGCCTAAAGATTTATTTATATTATATGTTAAGTACAGTAGCTGTCTTCAGACACACCAGAAGAAGGCGTCAGATCTCTTTACGAATGGTTGTGAGCCACCATGTGGTTGCTGGGGTTTGAACTCAGGACCTCTGGAAGAGCAGTCAGTGCTCTTAACTGCTGAGCCATCTCTCCAGCCCCCAAGAGAATACTCTAAACATGTTGATTCTCCGGTGAGTCGATTTAAGAAAGATACGCATGGCTCCTTAGGTTTCAGAAAGTGTTGTGACCTTGTTCCCCCACACGCGCCAGTAAATGCCGCTTTTCTGGGTGGTAAAGTTTGGTTGTGACTTAGATTGACCATCGGGTGGCAACCTAGGTAGAATCATGTAAGAAGTGAATTCATGCTTAATAACGGGCTCTGCACCATCCATTTTAAAAATTACAGCTTTGCACAGATGGTTTAAATCAGGTGTTTGCATGTGGTGGTGGTGGTGGGGGCAGGGTCCGGGTGGAGTTACCAAGTGGCAAGCTGTCTGGGAGACAATTCTCTTCCCCATTAAGTCTTCTCACTCCTTGCCCATCTCCTGAGCCGCTTGAGAGCCACTGAATTCCCTTCCCTCTGTGAAGCTCATGTGAAACAGTACATGCAAAACGGAATCACCGGAAGTACACAGCTGTGCAGATGTGGAGGATGCACGGAACGGAAGGACGTTGCTTTATGACCGCTTTCATTGACATGATTGGTTGTAAGTGGCATCGTATGAACTATTCATACCATGTATGTATGAACTAACTACCATAGATGCAGAGGTGTAAAGCCTGGTATATATCTTCATTCTCTTTAAGTCTACTCAAACTCAAATCTAAGATCTTACTGTTCTGCGGGGTTGGCAGGAATTATGTGTAAACACTTGTTAATACTTTCCTGCTTCAAATGTGGTACAGCAGTGACAGTCTTCAGGGGGTAAGTGAAGTGCGTGCGATCACTGGTCACTTGGATGACATTATGTATCTATGGCATCCTTTGTGGACTGCTTCTAGTCCATGCTTGGATTCAGGGAAGCACTGACTGTCTGGAGTTCCATTTCCAAAACACCTCCTTGTCTTGCCGCATCTTGTATCATTGGACCTTCTGAAGGTTGATCTTTCTTCAGTACCCGGGAGGGAGGATCCTATGCCCTCTTGCTGTTTAGGAAGTAATGGTCTCTCCCATCTGCCTCTGGGCTATGAACACAAACCTCTTCAATGAATGTAGGCTTAAAAAAAAAATTACAACTACTTTAAAAGATAGGCAGTTTTCCCTTTTGCCACACAGGCTCTGTCCTTGTTGAGTTTCTATTGCTGTGATAAACACCATGACCAAGCCAGATGTGGGCTTTTCCTCATCCAGTACAGCATGTGCATTTGTCTCCCTTGCACACCTAATGTGCATTTGTCTCCCTTGCACACCTAATGTTTGGACAGTCGCGTCGGTGAGACTTACAGGCTTAGCTACTGATGTCATTAGGAGACACAGTCTCCCAGCAAACTCCCTGCCCCTCTCTGACTCTTACAATCTTTCTACTCCGTCTTCTGCGATGTTTCCTGAGCCTTAGGCGTGGGTGTGTGTTGTAGATGTGATTGGTTGTGGTTTTCTGTAGTGGTCTTTGACTGTTGGAAAGAGAAGTTTCCTTGATGAGGGGTGAAGACTACACTTATCTGTGGGTATAAAGACAAATAGCTATAGAGTGTTTTAGGGATTGTGTGGTTTAGTAAGTTAGTACCTGTAGATTCTCCTCCAATATCGTGATGTCATTAACACAATGAACTACTTGTGACTGAGTAAAGCAGGGAGCAGGAGAGGTGGTCCTCCCCAGGGAGCACATCAATTGGTTGTCCAGTGCCAAATGGTCATCCTTGAAAACATGCCTACAAAGTAACATTATATGGATTCAACAGGTTATTTTTAGGAACACACACACACACACACACACACACACACACACACACGCGCGCGCGCACACACACACACACACACACACACACACACATCCAAAAACAATAATTAAAGAGGCCCTAAATTTGAAGAAAAATTGGGTAGAAGTTTATGGGAGGCTATGAAGGGAGAAAATGTAATTAAATTACAACCTCAAAAAGAACCAAGTGTCAAAACAAAACGAAAAACAAAATTACAAGACTTGGGGGAGAAAAGAGTTTATTCTAGCTTACAGTTTGTAGTCCATCATCCAGGGAAGGACAATCAGAAACTGCAGCAGAAACCGCGGAGGAATTCCGCATACTAGCTTGCTCCCTATGGCTTGTTCCAACTTACTATCCTATCAAACCTAGGGCCAAATGTGGTACATTCTACAGTTGGCTGGGACCTCCCACATCGATCATCAGTCAAGAAAATGGCCCCCACAGACATTCACAGGGCAGTCCAATAGACGAAAGTCTTCAGTGGCAATTCCTTTCTCTCAGGTGTCTAGTTTGTATCAAGTTGACAAAAAAAAAAAAAAAAAAAAAAAAAAAAACCAGCCAGCACAGCTTGGTTCCCAGCTCCAGCAGGAAGGATAAAAGGCAACAACTTTACCAGAGCTGTGCACAGAGCAACACTCAGGCTACTGACCCTACTAGCATCACACATGTTCAGCTTTAGCATGGCAGAATTTTGGTTAGCATACTCCAGCTCGTAAGTGCCTGTCTGGGTGAAGAGAATACTCAGCAATTCCTTTATGAAGTTCTGGTTGTATACTAAGGGGCCATTTTTCCCTTTCTCATCCCATGACATCCTAATATGAGAGAAAAAGCGAAGCACTTCTTTGGTAGTTCTCCAAACAGTAATTATAATAGTGTATTATTTACATATGTCAATAAACGGCTCCCATAACATTCCTGAGCGTCACTTCTCTGCGCTAGTTATTGGGTTGGGATTTTTAGAGCATCATCTAAACCAGGGAAGCTGTACTGCCTTTCCTTTCTTTGTTTGATTTAGGGGACCGGTGTTAGAAATGATTAGTCTTGATTAAATTATCATTGAATCAGTCCGGAATTAACAGCTATGATTTAAAGGTATGGGGTTTGGCATTTAGCAGATAAATTATGAGAGAAAATGTTTAATTTTTTTTTATTATAGAAAAATCTCTGTCTTCCCCCTTCCTTCATCTTCCCTTCCCTTCTTTTATCTTCTCTTTCTTTGTATTTTTGAGACAGTGTCTTACTGACTAGCCTAAGCTGGCCCCAAACTCTATGATCCTCCTGGCCCAGTCTCCTGAGTGCTGGGACTTGGACTTGGGGTGTGTGCACACCCAGGCTCAGCTAACAATATCAATAACAGCCAAAGCTAGAGATGAGAGAATGGTCTTATTCATAAATCAATTTAGGACAATCTTATTTTTATATCCTTCGACTTCAACGTACACTTAGCTTTAAAAAACATTACTGTTGGAACTTAATTTACAAGAGGCAATTCAGAATTCGTGTGTAAACATTTCAGGGCATATCTTTTAAAGATCAAAACCAAAAGCATAATGATAACAATGCTGTCACCACACTTAGACGTTAAACAGTGACAAGCACATAGCAGTTTCCTTATTTTTGCTTATCTGCTTATTTAGGTTTAGTGCAAAATTGCCATCAGCAGGTCCAATGTACACATCCCATGCTCGGGTATCTGGGGTGTGCTGGCAAGGAAAAAAAAAAAGCAATTTGTAGTGTAATGTTTTGAAAATGGTTTACTCTCCACTTTTAAAGATGACCAAAGCCAAGTGTAGTGGCTATGTTTATAGTCCAAGTACTTGAGAGGCTGAGGCAGGAGGATTATCATGAGTTTTAAGTTTCAAATTTGAGGCCAGCCTAAGCAACATAGTGAGTTCAAGACCAGCCTGGAACAGCCAGACTCTTATCTCTCCCAGCTCCACCAAAAAGCTATACCTGTGTTTGAATCTGACCAGGTTAGAGGCACAATTCTTCTTGTTGAAAACAGAGGCAATGTTCAAAGAGTTAGGGCAGGAGAGGTGACCAAGCAGGTAAAAGGTGGTTGCTGTGAAGGCCCGGTCATCTGAGTTCCAACCCCACGAAACCATGGAACAGTGGAGAGAATGACTCTACCAAATTGTTCTCTTACATGATCACACACATATCACGGCATGGACAACACACACACACACACACACACACACATACACACACACACACACACACACACACACACACACACACACACACACACACACGTTTTTCCAGAAGTAGGAATGAGTGGATTTAATATTGGAGGTGAGGATAATCTCACGTTTAACCTACTGAGTGTTTTGTTTTTTAATCTTAAATAAAAACATGATTGGAAATAAATTTTCCAAGAGATTCTGGAAGAGAAGGACTTGAGTCAACTATTAGAATGGGAGATGGGAGACTTCTCTGGTCAGAATATCATGCCGTAAAATCTCTGCCCTTCAATTGGCTGGTCCTCCACCCGGGATAGACAGGGCAGCAGCTAGCCTGGAGGGCTGCCGAGTACCAGGTGCTTCCCCTCTGATGATTTATTGTTCGCTGTAACCCTCTGGGGGCAGGTATTGTTGTTCATATAATTCAGATTAAGAAAGCATCCAAACAGATTAGTGGTTTGGAGGAAGCTGAGACTGGCTGGGTTCTGAGCTGGGGGGAGCTGCTCTCTAGGATCTCAGCACCCACCAAAGAGCTCGCTGGTGGAGGTAGGAACGGGGCTGTGCCTTTCTTTGTTGCTGGCTTTCTGTATTAACTTTAGACGTTGTATTTTACCAGTAACTCCTAAGCTCAGGTAAGACAGCGTAGCAGGTCCTCCTGTGCTATCTCCCTTGGAGCTTAAAAAAAAGTGGGGGCGGGGTGGGGACAACAACCTCAAGAGAACTTGCTGTTTAGTCTTTGTCAGTCTATCACAAACTAGAGTCACTTGGGAGGAAGAAACCTCTGCTAAGGCCATCAGATTGGCCGGTGGGCATGTCCGTGGGGGTGGGGCAGGGAGCATTTTCTTTCTTGTTTTCTTTTTAAAATTATTTACATTCCAGCCAATACTCCCTCCCAGTCCCTCCTCCACATTTCCTCATCCCACTCCTCCTCCCCTTGCCTCCAAGAGGGTGTTCCCCCTCCCCCAGGCATCCCCTTTCCCTGGGGCCTCAAGTCTCTCAAGCATTAGGTACATCTTCTCCCACTGAGGCCAGACCAGGCAGTCCCCTGCTATATATGTGCTGGGGGAGCCCTCAGACCAGCTTGTGCATGCTGCCGGGTTAGCAGCTCAATCTCTGGGAGCTACCAGGAGTCTGGGTTAGTTGAGACTGCTGGTCTTCCTATGGGGTCACCCTCCCCTTCAGCTTCTTCAATCCTTCCCCTAATTCAACCATAGGGGTCCCCAACTTCAGTCCAACGGTTGGGTGTAAGTATCTGTGTCTGTCTCAGCTGCTGGTAGGGCCTCTCAGAGGGCAGTCATGCTGGACTCCTGTCTGTAAACACACCATAGTATCCGTAATAGTGTCAGGCCTTGGAGTTTCCCAGGAGATGGATCCCGAGTTGGGCCAGTCACTGGACTGCCTTTCCTTCAGTCTCTTCTCCATTTTTGTCCCTGTACTTCTTTTTGACAGGAACAATTCTGGGTGAGAAATTTTGACTGTTGGTTGGTGACCCCATCCCTCTACTTGAGGTCCTGGCTATGTGCTGGAGGTGGACTCTTCGAACTCCCTCTCCCCACTGTTGGTCATTTCATCTAAGGTCACCCCCCCTGGAGTCCTGAGAGTTTCTTTCTTCCCAGGTCTCTGGTACTTTCTAGAGGGTCACCCCCACCTCCCATTCCCAGAAGCCTTCTGGGCTTCTCTCCTGTTCTCCCAACCTCCACACCTGATCCTGTTTCTCTTTCCCCCTCCCCTCCCCCTCTCCCACCCAGGTTCTTCCCTCCCTCTGCCTCCCCTTCTAAGTGGGAATGAAGCCTCCTCACTTAGACCTTTCTGCTTGTCACACTTAGGGTCTCTGAGTCCTATCCTAGGTATTATGTATTTTATGGCTAATATCCACTTCTCAGTGAGTACATACCATGCATGTCCTTTTGGGTCTGTGTTACCTCACTCAGGATGATATTTTCAATATCCATCCATTTGCCTGCAAAATTCACGATGTCTTTGTTTTTAATAGCTGAATAGGATTCGATTGTGAAAATGAACCACATCTTTTGTATCCATTCTTTGGTTGAAGGACATCTGGGTTGTTTCCAGCTTCTGGCTATTACAAATAAGACTGATATGAACATGTTGGAGCACCTGTCTTGTGGTACGGTGGGGCATCTTTTGGGTATATGCCCAGGAGTGGTATAGTTGGGTCTTCCGGTAGAACTATTTCTAATTTTCTGAGGAACTGCCAGATTGATTTCTAGAGTGGTTGGGGGCATTTTCTTGATTGCTAGCTGATATTAGAAGGGTCCAGTCTACTGTGGGCAGTGCAGTCCTTAGGCAGGTGAGACTAGGCTGTATAAGAAAGTTAGCTAAGGAAGCCATATAAAGCAAGCTAGTAAGGAGTGCTCCTCCCTGGCCTCTGAATCCGTTCTCATCTCAAGGTTTCTGCTTGAGCTCCTGCCCTGGCTTCCTTCATGGTGGACTGTGACATGGAAATACATACCAAGTCAATCCTTTTCTTCCCCACCTGGCTTTTGGCTCGAGTGTTCTATCACAGGGATGGAGCGGCAAACTGGGATGAGTTTCATGTCGTTTCTGATTTAGGAAACATTTAAACACCAGACAGATGGTGTTTGTCATTGGTGGCTTTCTGCATTGTTCTCCAGCTGCCTAACCTTTTCTTCATAGAAACTATGATAAAGCTCTTCTCAATCTATCTGTTCATGAGTACAGGAAAAAGAAATTGCGAGAACAAGAGAATAGAAGGGCCCAGCCCTTTGATTTGGCATTACTTCCTAATCGGAGAGGCAAACAAGTGGCTCTGTCTTTAAGCAGTTATGCATTAGCCCTTTCAAGTCGTTTCTTTAAAAAAAAAATTATTTATTCATTATATGTAAGTACACCGTAGCTGTCTTCAGACACTCCAGAAGAGGGAGTCAGATCTCATTACAGATGGTTGTGAGCCACCATATGGTTGCCGGGATTTGAACTCAGGGTCTTCAGAAGTACAGTCAGTGCTCTTAACCACTGAGCCATCTCAGCAGTCCAAGTCATTTCTTTTTAACACCACAGCTCTATATCCATATTGCTTTGGCCTTCTCAGGTCACATTTTTTACCCCCCAGGAATAACAAATTAGCTTTATTATCTAATAGAAGAAGAATGAGATTAGGAAATCAAATCAATCTATAAAACAACATACTCTTATGTGCTTGTTATAACAACCCAGGAGTTATTATTTTTGCATTTGTAACACTGGCTTTCTTTATCTTGGGGAGATCAGGAGATAATGTGGTACATCCAGAATAAAATGGATGTACCGCAGACATCCTAGTGGTGCCTGAAGATGCGTCTGCCCTTTACAAGCCGCTGCTTCCGCTGTTTCTTTGGTGGCTGGCAGCTGGCTAGAGAAAGCGCCCCTGAAATTATGGGATTTCCAGAGCTTAGACCACTTGATGTCCCTCTTTACACACAGTAAACAGGCACAGCAAGGATCAACGGCCCCACCGATCCCGGGAAGACACGGTACTGCCGAGTGCGGCTGGCGGTCTTCAAATAAGACTGGAGACTTCAGTCCTTCATATTTAAAATTCCTCCCCTCAGTCAAGTGCAGTGGTAGGCTATGAGAGTGAGTGGGCAGTTCGCCATGTTCAGAGAAAAGTGTTTAATATTAATTTTTCTGCAAATGTATGTATCTGTCTGCTTCGTGTCTCTGTGTTTGGATACTTCAAGGAGGGTATTTTGAGAACTCTTGTAACTATGCTCATTGAATTAGTTTGAAAAAAATTACAATTCTAACTCCTTTATAGGAGACTTACTTGGGAGGGTCAATTCCCATAGCCTAAGTTTGGGGAACATTGTAGCTTTCTCAAAAAGATCTTAGGCCAGGAGCCAGGTACTAGGAAACCCAGTTCTGTAGCCTGCCTCTTGGATAGGTCTCCAGTGTCTGGGGCCTACCTGACTTAGGATTTAGGTCTATTGTTGGTTTTCTTGTTTTCATCTTTTGAATCACCTTGAAGTTTCTAGAAAGCTTAGATATGGGTTTTAGTTGTATCATAAACGTACTGTAAACCATTTGGCCAAGAAGACCGTCTATAAGACTTACAACTTTTATGACGTTTTAAGGCCTAAGGTTAGAGATGTTCTTAAATACATCTTCTGCCTCTTCTAGTTGAACTCATTAGGAAGCAGAAAGTCCAACAGTTCTGAGCAATTAGTGGCAGTGCTGGGGCTAAACAGCAACCGGAACAGTGAAGCGGTTTGGGTTTGAACTCACCTAGTTTGAAACCTGCCACAATCCACTGTGTGACCGTAAGCAAGTCACAGAGCCTCTCTGTACTTCTGCTTCCCATGTCTGAAAACTAAGGCTGGCACACAGTTTAAGGCTTATTGTAAGGACGAGACAAATGAAGGGTGAAACCTCGCAATCACTGACACACATTACATCACCAAACACCCGGTCAGTGCTGCTGGCCTCCATGTCTCTTACTTGGTCACTGTACAGTTGTACCTTCTCTTTCTTGGCATAATGAAATATTTCATTACTTCCATTTCTCATTAGAACTGATTGAATATTTTAGAACACATTTTACAATGTATTATTTTAGCCAATTTTTTAAACGAGGGGAATGTAATAAATGAGGAATTTAGAATCAAATAAAAAATGAAACAATGCATGTCTGAATATAGTCAGGTGATGCCAGATAATATGTTCCTTTTAATACAGCAATGGTTCAGTTACTAATTTGCATAAACAGTGGACCATTTTAGTAGCTCATTAGATAAATTTGGTCCAATTAACCGATATCAACTTATTAAGAATGCACATCTGGAATGCCAAACTGTTACTGGAAATTCAATGGAACTCACATTTCCAGTAAAGGAAATCCTTAATTTTTCAATCGAATAGGAAATGTCTATTCCGAGACCATATAGATGACAGGATTTAATGATGATTTGTGCCTCAATTACAATCGCTTAGTGCCTTTTATGCTTCTCTCTCTCTTTTTTTCTTTTGGTTTTTTGATACAGGGTTTCTCGATATAGCCCTGGCTGTCCTGGAACTCACTCTGTAGACCAGGCTGGCCTCAAACTCAGAAATCCGCCTGTCTCTGCCTCCCAAGTGCTGGGATTAAAGGCATGCGCCACCACTGCCTGGCACTTAATGCCTTTTAAAGAGAGGCCCACAACTTTTCAGGTCTCTCTTAAGACACATTATCATACCTACGATGGCTAGTCCCAGGCATATGGTACAGCTGACGGATAAACAAAGTCAGCTCTTGGACTGAGATGGGGCCAGTGAGTTAAGCTTTCTCTGCTGTCTTGGTCTGTGTGGGGCAGAGGCCTTAAACTGTCTGCTCCATTACCATTCCTGCCAGCTACTTCCTTACCGGGCCTCTGATTTCCTCAAACATTGTGGTTATGTGCTTAGGGGGAACTGGGGTTTTCCTCAGCTTCAAGAGGTGATGAATCTTGAGTGCTCAACGCTAGACACTCAATTTCCAATGGCTGCCTTTCCAGGCATTGATTAACACAAGAGTCAGAGTTTGGCTAAGGAGACCCAAGGGAGGGTTCTTAGGGGTTGGGGTTGGGGAATGGAAGTAAAGATGATGTTGCCATGTAAAACTTTCACTTGGAAATAGATACCTCTGCCACTTTGATCCTCTTCATAAAATGGATGGCCAGAATCCTGGGGGCTGTGTGACAGCCTCAGGGAGGGCCAGCCTCAGAGACTGGTGGAGTGGAGAGAGGGAGGAGCTTGGGTACCTGAAATACCACGTGAGGGGGGTGGTGGGACTTACTGCCTTGTGACACAGTGAGAGTCATTGAGTAAGCTGGCCTTGATGGTCTCAAGTTGTCAACAGAAAAAGAAAATGCTAGCTGATAGGACATGAAATCATTTTATCACAATTTCTCCTAGAATTCATTGATCCTAGTTTCCAATAAGCTGGATCAGTAGGGCCAGGCAGAGTCTGTTTTCGCCTGGTTTCAGGTACCAAGGGCCATTTTCTCTGTGTTTGTGTCCTTTCTTTGTCCTCTCCCTCTCTCTCTCCCTCCCTCCCTTCCCTTAATTCTCTCCCCTCTGTTTCTCTTTCTGCCCTCTCTGTCTTTCCCTCCTTCCCTCCCCCTCTCCTTTCCTCCCCTCCCCCACCCTCTTCTCCCCTCCCCTCTCTTTCCCCTCCCTTCCCCTCCTCTGCCCTCCCTCCCCCTCTCTTCTCATATCCTTTCTTTTAAGATCGGGTCCTTCCCTGAATCCCAGGATGCCCTCAAACTCACAATCAGGAGCCAACGGCAGGCACATACCACTGTCTTCAACTGCAATTTTCTTACGCTTGAGTTATTGTTTTATGTTCTATCCTGTGAACATTAAATTATAAGATGGTTATAAAGCACACAGGATTTCTTTTTTTCTGTTGCAGTATCTGAAGCTCTTTGGGCATCATTATTTGGGCACATAGTACATGGAAGCACGTCAATCTGTGTGGAGGATGACTTCAGTCAGTGGAAGGATTGACACCGAGCCTTTGTTACATTAGCATAGCCATCTCCTTAGAGCTGATGCCTTCCTAACAGACACACTTAATTTAGACATCTGAAAATTAACTTCCTGTTTCTCTATAGTCTTGGGCACAGAATCACACCACAGCAGCTATAGATTAAGAAGACTGAACATATGTGAATTGAGATCACTGTTGTGTTAAATGGAACCCAAATTAATTTGCCATATATTTAACATATATTCAATTTTCTGCTAGATAATTGCTAGACATAGCTGTTAACTGATTCATGTGAATCACCAGGGTTATAGTTTATAAGAGCCTTTTAAAGTAAATGCAATCGGTTAATTACCAAGTCTAGAGGGAGGTTACAGTGCCTTCAGAACCTCCTGCCCAATTTCTTTCTCTCTTGACTCAGTTACTATTCAGTAGCTGCTGTCGCTCTGAAGGTGCACATAGGTATAGTTCTTGATATTAGTTGTTAGAGATAGAAGGCTCTCTACAGGTCAGTTTATGTTCAGCCAACATGGTGCTGATATGGATAGTCCAGTGGGCCAAGATGGTAAACGCTGGACATCTCAGAGGCTGTGAGCTGGCACAACGAGGCTGACACAGAATTCCAGGACACCAATGTCCTAGAAACCCCAGAGTAAGCAATGATGCAACTTCACACACACACACACACACACACACACACACACACACACACACACACTCACACACACATATATACATATATATACATATATGTATATATACATACCTCTGCCTCTCTGTGTGTGCATACTTGTATGCCAGCATGTGTCTGGATGTCTGCTGGCATGTGTCTGCCGGCCAGTCCATGTAGTGACCTTCTTTCTCCCAGAGTGAATATGTCTTATGTCTCTACAACTGGACATTCCTTCAAACTTCTGGCTCCCCATGACCCTCTCCTTTTTTGGCTTTAGAGATTGACCCCCTTCACTCTGCATCTGATTTTAATATTATGGTTTTTATGAAGCGATTAATCAATGGACCCACTAGGAACCAAAACAGGGGAACAGGGGCTAAGGTCCCCCTTAAGAGCAACAGTGTGCAATCCTGGATTTCTTTCAGTCATTTAGGCAAAGCAGACTGGAAGTGAGCTGAGCAGAGGGGACCGCTCTCTCGGGACCTTCAGGAATGTCCCTCGGAGGGGCCTCAGTCCTTGACATTGGCTCCCAGTGATTTCTTCTTCCCATGTAACAAATGCCCTAATTAGACGGCAATCATCATTTTTAATCCAAGAGCAGAATGCCTGTGTCCACTTCTGGTAGACACACTTATATGCCAATATTGAGGAAGATCACAGGAAATGACTTCCAGAAAACTTGAGCTAGACCTTTATAAGGCCTGTTCATTCTGAGCCCCTCCTGCCTGCTGACCCTTCTTTATGGTGTGTCTCTGAGGAAGGACTGTGGAGAAGCTTATTCCTGCCTTATCCCTTATAAGGCAGGCCCAGGCGGTGACTGCAGGGTCAGCATGGATTTTTTTGCTTTCTGCCTACAGAAAAGCAAAACCTTCCTCTGGACTTTTTGGTCTGCTTACTGGGAAGTCCTTCTCCAGCTCAGTCACCACAGGAGTCTACCTGGCGGGTGAAACTCCACTCCACTCCTTCTCACTCCCTCATGAACAATACTCACCTTGAATCATTAAAAGCCCTACCTTAGGCAAGGCACTAGAAAGAATGCGATGGTGTTTAACATTATATTCAATAGGGGATAAGCATATGAATCCTTTCATGAGTCTCTCTCTCCTGGCATCCAAGAATTTCCTCATCATGATATACAGTTAATGCTGGAAAAGAGAAATATTTCTGAGAATCCTAGAACTTGTCTTAAAATTCTGTATTTACATACATTCATGGTGCTCATAGCCTATCTGTCTTGAACCAGTAACACCTTTGATGGATAAGAATGTGAATATTTGGAGAGGCAAGTAGCTTTTTTTTTGTTTGTTTGTTTGTTTTTTGAGACAAGGTTTCTCTGTATAGCCCTGGCTATTCTGGAACTCACTCTGTAGACCAGGCTGGCCTCGAACTCAGAAATCCGCCTACCTCTCCCTCCCAAGTGCTGGGATTAAAGGCATGAGCCACCACTGCCCGGTCCAAGAAGAAGCTTATGTAGTGATCATTTTGATCTCTTCTAGCTGATCTGCCAGGCAGTGCAGGCGACTATCTTTAATCCTAACACTCTTGAAGTAGAGGCAGGTGGATCTCTGAGTTTGAGACCAGCTTGGTCTACAGAGTGAGTTCTAGGACAGCCAGGGCTACACAGAGAAACCCGGTCAAAAAAAAAATTGGCATATATATATAACTGTCTCTGTCTCTGTCTCTGTCTCTCTGTGTCTCTCTCTGTCTCTCTGTCTCTCTCTCTGTCTCTCTGTCTGTCTGTCTGTCTGTCTGTCTCTCTCTCTCTCTCTATCTCTCTCTCTCTCTCTCTCTGTGTTTCTGTGTGGTTAACTGGCCAGCCACTCTGTATTGGTCTATTTTCCATTGCTATAATAAAATACCAGACACAGGCTAAGTGTGTAATGGAAAGAGGCTCATTTAGCTCACTGTTCTGTTGAATAAGAGCCTGGCACCAACCTCTATGGCACAATGGTGGAAATGAGAGAAGGAACCAGTCACACTGCCAACCAAGAATTCACAACGCAGGAGCAGGATGTCATGACAGTGACCTGTCCCTGAGTCCTTTGGAGGACAGCTTCCCAGTTACCTAAAGGACTTGGTTTTACTTCTTAAACAGCTGACCTCTCCCTGTCTTCTCTGAGGACCATACTCCCAACAAATACATCATTAGGACACATTTGAGCCATTTTCAGGCTTTAGCATCCTTTTTCTCTTCAGAGAGCTCCTTCAAGTGTTGACGACAATCCACTTTCTTTTCTGTTTTAATAAGGGAGGTGAAATTCCAGTGTGGTGGCATAGTACCTCATCTCATATATAAGATGGGTACACTTTACATGTGCTGCATGTGTGTACATGAATGTAACCTCCGTTCAGCAAACACACCTACGTTCTAATCCCTTTTTGTTCTTTGAGGATTTCATACGAGTCTACAATGAGATATGATTATAACCAATCCCCTTTCTCCCTGCCAGCTTCCCCTATATCCTTCTCAACATTTCCCCCACCTTCCTTCACAAGTTTTTTCTTTTTGACACAGGATCACACTCTGTAGCCCTGGATGGCCTGGAGTTCACTATGTAGACCAGGTTAGCCTTGAATTCACAGAGATACCCGCCCCCCCCCCGCCCCAACTCTGCTTCGTGGGTACGGAGATTAAAGGCATGTGACAACATGCCATTAAGCCACTAATTTCCATTAGTACTGCCCCTAGTGACGTGGGTCAGAGGCCATCCACTGGGACATGGAAAGCTACTAGTGGTCACACTGTTAGCTGTGGCATCTTCCAATAGCTTCTAAGAAAGGGGTAGGGCCTGGAGAGAGTCTCCCCGTCTATTCTAACTCATTATTGCTCTTATAGCTGGCACTCAGCGCAGACCAAAGGGTTCTGTAAACCCCCATAACTATCCAGTTTTAACTAGTCTCTAAGGTAGTTCTTGAAAAGGAGCAGTTATCAGTAAGGGTAGTCTTAAGCCCTCCAGGATCATTGTTAGGGGAGGACATTGGCTTGGCCGAATTCTGCCCATGATTTTCCCTTGATAAAAGTCAACCACAGATATAGTGTAAGCAACACGGTGTTAGTCATCATGTAGGCTGCTAAACTGTCCACACATTGCACTACTTCATAAAATTGTCCGCGTATGCTCTCTTTTCTACTGATTTTTATTTTTAGATCATATACTACCTCCTGTTTTCTTTTCAACTCTATTCTTGTTAACACTTTAAATGCTCAGATTTTCAGCTCATTCAAGAAAGACATAAAACAGAGTAGGTAGGATCGGGTCTTTGGGGTGTCATGATCTCTCTTTCTCTTCTTGGCTCCTTGGATCCACTCTTTGGTCTCTGTCTCTAGAGCTTATACTTGTTCCTGGAGAACACTGAATGGCAACCAAAAGGCCTTTACTCTGGGGGGTTCTACACAGACCCAAGGCTGCAGCTAAACCGAGAATCAGACACAGAGATGAATAGTTCTGCCTTGGCTAACGAATATCCCAGATGGAAATACTCTTTCCAGCCCCCTGTGGACATGCTGAGATTTTTAGAACTGATACTATCAATCAATCTGTCCTAAAAGAGAAACAGTCGCAAATATGTAATAGGGAATGTCTGTGGAATAGAAAACAAACCTTTAACTAAGTCTGATTTTTTTTTTGAAGTTGGGAAATGTTGCCAGCCTGCTTTTGATGTAATTGAAAATGTTTAGAAGCGTTCCCAAAGAGTTGATTAATATATCAAAATCAAAGAAGGCAATTTTGAGTCTAATTTTGTTTGTTTACTGTGTATTACATGATTCTTGGCTTTGAAATTCTGCCATGCAGGGTGAAAAATGACTGTCAGTGTGAAACAAAGTAGTCTATTGAACAGAACATTGTGTCTAATAGGGAACAGCTGATACCAGCCTGATGCATGATATGTGGACTTACAGCGTCTTAATCAGTCGGATTGCTTCCTGTGGAAACAGAGTTGAGTCCAGATCTACCCACGAGGCAGTCTTTGCTCCACTTACCTCTCTGTTTGAGAACCCTAGGATGAGGAGGTGTTTGGGAGATACTCCTGCCCACATGGGATCTAGGGAAGAATTCTCCAGTATGTCCAGAGCAGAAGGTGAAGTCAGAAAAGAGGATGAGTGTAGCTCCTGAGAGAGGGGTGGTCATTTCATTATGCCCCAGGAAGTTGTTGTTGTTGTTTTTTCCCTCCAGGGACTCCTTGCTTTTCTAAACCCAAATAAATTGAAATTAGTAGTTACATATTGAAGAAAGAAATTTCTGGAAACTTACTATCTAAGAGAAATGAATGAGATCTTATGCAATTCCTTTAATTGAAACATGAGTCTTCAGAGGGGATGTGGGGGAAAGGAGAGGGACCCCAGTGTTTTAACATCTTTCCAATTTCATATATCCGCCCCCCTCAACATCTTGATGATTGACATCTCTTAGAAACTGAAGTTTTGGTGGCTTTATCTACTAGACTCTCTTTTAAAACCAGAAGCCATTATCTGGTTCTAAAATCTGTTATAGGCTTGTAGGTGTTGGCTTACAGTTCAGAAAATAAGGTCTCCATATATAGATGGAGTTTGGAATGAAACATTTAATAGAGTCAACCTAATTGCTTAGAGCTTAGGATCTACTCAAGTATTAGATGGTCGTGTAGCCTGTGAATGGTTGTCTCCTGGATAAACCCATGTCTTTTGCCTTGGAAGGTGCCAGTTATCAGTGGGTTTTGTGTCCTGAGCTGTTCCCTATATCCCTTTTGGTCCTCTTGTTTTGTCTCATCAGCACTTCAGAGAGAAGGTGGGTCTCTTACCCCTTTGTCTTCTTGCTTAGACCAAAATTCAACTAACTCTTCAGTCATTCACATATGTATATGAATATATGTATATATACATATACATATATATAAGTATATACACACACACACACACTCTGAATTACCATTCAATAGCCTGATACTCTTATTTTACCTTTGGTTTTTGTTTCCTGGTCTAACAACCATAGAACTCAAGTAGAAACTCTTTGCCTTGTTGAAGTCTCTGACAACACAGCTAAAATTATTTTAGTCCATTTGGTAACCATTTTTCATCATTAGCTCATTATGAGCTTGTGGTCGGCTGAGGGCTCTTAGTCTATGTAAAATAAATGACTATTTCCCATCCACTGTGCACTCATGTATTTGACTTTAAATTGCCGTATTAGATCTTACCTTTATACCTAACATACATATCTTTTTAAAAATTCTGGCTTGCCCTTTGGATCTGTTACACTCTTACAAAATCTCGACTTTTCATCTGTGTTCCAGTTTTCTTCCCAGCTGCAAATGTAATAAGACTCCCATGTTTTGGTGTTATCGTAGTATTGTACAGGAAAGGATGTTCTTTGCAGTGCGACAAATCTTGGATTTTAATCCCAGCTTCGCTTTGTGCCTGCTGTGTGATATTGGACAGGTTGTTTAAATTCCTGGAGCCCAGTTTGCTCATCTGAAAATGGAAAGATGACAGACGTGTCTTCCCTGTAGGCTTGTTGTAAGCATCTGTAGGAGGATGAGTCTCCCTCAGCACCCTTTGCGCTGGGCTAGTGAAAATACCAGCGACGATACTTTTCTCGATCAAGGACTCAGTTTTCTTATTTTTCTTCTTACGTGGATCTGAGTTAATTCTTTATACAGGGTTAATGGCAGAACCACGTAGCCATTCCGTTAGAGAACATCCTTCAGGTTGGACTCCATTACATGAAACACATATTATGGTGTAACAAATATGTGGTGAGCCTATGTTCTCTACTGTTGTATTGATGAAGAAGATAGTGGTAAGAAAGGAAGGAAGGAAGGAAGGAAAGAAAGGGAGAAGGAAAGAAAGGAATAACAAAAAGAAAGGAGGAACAATAAAAGAAAAAGAAAAAGAAAGAAAGAAAGAAAAAAAGAAGGGAAGGAAGAAAAAGAAAGTCCTTATGACACTGATGTTCTGAAAGGCAAAGATGTAAGAAAAACACCAGTCACATCTCTATGAAGAGGACAGCAACCTGTGTGTATCTGTCTGTCCATGTATCCTTGTGTCCCTGTGTGCTTGTGTGTGGGTGCTTGTGTGATAGCTAGGTAGATGCACACATTAATGTATCAATTTTGTATATTATACAATGACAGCTCGGGATAAGAGATAAAATACAGATCGTAGTCAGGAGCTGTGTAGGAAAATAAAGGAACTTAGAGAGTCTGATGGGGGCAGATGCTGTATTTTCCTTAATATAATATTTGTGCTGGCTAATTTTATGTCAACTTGACATAAGCTAGAATTATATGAAAAGGGGGAAACTCAGTTGAGAAAGTGTTTTCATAAGATCCGGCTGTGGGACATTTTCTTAATTAGTGATTGATGGGGGAGGGCCCAACCCATTGGGGGTGGTGCCATCTCTGGACTGGTGGTCCTGGGTTCTATAAGAAAGAAGACTGAATGAACCAGGAGGAGCAAGCCAGTAAGCAGCATCCCTCCATGGCTTCTGCATCAGCTCCTGCCTCCGGGTTCCTGCCCAGCTTGACCTCCTGTCCTGGCTTCCTCACGTGATGGACAATGATGTGGAAGTGTAAGCCAACTAGACTTGTTCCTCCCCAGCTTGCTTTGAGTCATGGTGCTAGGTCACAGCACTATACAACTAACTGGGACAGTATTTTTATTCTTGGAGAATTTTATGCACTGTATTTTGATCATATTCACCCTTACTCTTCCTTCTGATTCCTCCCAGGTCCACTCACGCCTCCTTTCACCTTTACGTTGCCTGCTTTCTTTAAATGAGCCACCGGAGTCCAGTATGTGCTGTTCAGATGCTCATTGGTGTGAGTCCATCCGTAGGAGTGTGACTGACCTTCCAGGGTCCTTATCCTTAAAGAAAAAATATGCTGTCTTACATGGATAAAGACCCCTGTGAGGAGATGACACTGGACAGAGTCCTGATGGAAGGCCTGCATAGGCGATGCAGCTCCCTGTAGGAGAAGGCTTTGGTTAGAAGGACCTCCATATCTAATGCAAAGGGTTGTTGCTCTGGACCATCAGCTAGACCCTCATACCTTACTGCCAGTCTTCTCCCTTTGATTCCTGGGAATATTTAGAGACTTGGTAAGCCTCATTGTATTAGTTAGTTTTGTTGCGAAAACCACCCCACAGAGGAAATTTAAGGGGAGGAGGATGTATTTTAGCTCATTAACTTGAGTGCATGTAGCCCCTCATAGCAGGGAGGCATGATACCTTGTAGCAGCTGGTTGTGTTGTCTGCAGTCAGCAAGCAGGGAAGGAGGAAGGGAGCGGGGTGGTGGGGAGAGGAGAGGAAAGGACAAGACGGGAAAGGACAAGACAGGAAAGGACAGGACAGGACAGGACAGGACAGGGACAGGAAAAAGGACAGGACAGGACAGGAAAAAGGACAGGACAGGACAGGAAAAAGGACAGGACAGGACAGGAAAAAGGACAGGACAGGACAGGAAAAAGGACAGGACAGGACAGGAAAAAGGACAGGACAGGACAGGAAAAAGGACAGGACAGGACAGGAAAAAGGACAGGACAGGACAGGAAAAAGGACAGGACAGGACAGGAAAAAGGAAAGGACAGGACAGGAAAAAGGAAAGGACAGGACAGGAAAAAAGGAAAGGAAAGGACAGGAAAAAAGGAAAGGAAAGGACAGGAAAAAAGGAAAGGAAAGGACAGGAAAAAAGGAAAGGAAAGGACAGGAAAAAGGAAAGGAAAGGAAAGGAAAAAGGAAAGGAAAGGAAAGGAAAAAGGAAAGGAAAGGAAAGGAAAAGGAAAGGAGAGATCCATTTCATTCACTTAGGGACCCCAGCTGGAGGATGATGTCACTTGCCTGTAGTGTGGGTCCTTCCCTTTCAGCTGTGCCTCTCTGATGGTATCCTCATAGATACACCCAAAATCATTTCTCCGAGGTAATTTCAAAACCAGTCAGGTCGTCAAGTCCACCCCTTTTCAACTTGATGCCAGACACACTATTCAGTGTAAAATCATAGCAATTCCACCCTGTCCCCGAAGACTCATGATAATCTCATAACACAAAGTATATTTAGTTTATCACGAAGAGCCCCTCCAAAATTTCAAGTTTACTTTAAGACTCAAAGTTATCTCTTAATTTTAAGTCTCTGAAAAAAAAAAATAAAAAAGGCATGTACTTCCAACATATAGTGGTGTAGAGGGAACATTCCTAGTCTAAAAGGGAGGAATGGAGACATAGAAAGGAGAGCGTGGACCAGACTGGAAGCCAGCAGGACAAAGTATAACCCCTGTATCCCCAGTGTTTGTGATAGCATCACCCGGGCTTCAGAGGACTTGGGTAGTCCTGCCCCTCCAACTCTTTGACCTGCAGCACGCATGACTCTCTTTCAGGCCAGCCTTAGTCATTGTCTACAATCTTCCTTGGACAACATGTTACACTTAGTATCTCCAGTTCTCATTGAACCTTAGGCTCTCCCTTCCATAGTCCACTCACAAGCGCCACAGAGAGATTGTGAACCTGCTATCTATACATTTCCTGGCCAAGATGGCTTTCTGAAACATCAGCATAAACCTTCAGGCCCCCTCCAAACTTGCATTTTTTTTTCATGTTTACAAAAACCATGTGGACAGCACCAAATTCTGCTGCCAACTCAAGATGTAGCCTGGCTCCCTTGAACCCTAGCTATGGTAAGCCTCATGTCCAGAAGTCCCTGGGCATCTGGTTTCTAGCAGGGTACTCTAAAGGCTCTATCTTTTTATTTCCCAGACATTCTCAAACGAATTTACATTGTTATACTCTGTGGGTCTCCTGGCGAGGTCTTGTCTTCTTACAGGGTTAGTACAAGGTTCAGTCACAGCCATCTTGTCGGAGCTTGCCCTGTCCTCAACTTTAACCAGGCTTAATCCCTTTCTTAGCTGAACTGTTTATTTCTATTTGCACCTTGAACTGGGCTCATGTTCCTTTCCTGTCAAACCCCACAATTTCCACCTCTTTCCGCTCCATTTTCCTCTTTCTTTCACTGTACGTCTGCGTAAATATAGTACTATGTTTGGTGACCAGGCTGCATCCTGGATGTAATAGTGTCTGGAAATTTCTTCCACCAGACAACTTAGCTCATTACTTTTCAGTTCAGTCTCTAGACTCACTCATAGAATCCTGTTATCCTCTGGACCTGCCATGAGTCTTGTCTTTACTATCTTCATCTGTTAGCATGCTGGCTTTCCAAACTCCCAGCAGAAGGGTCCATTAAAGCTCTCCTCCCTGTGTTCTAGGGCACCTGTAGACCACAGTGCCAAACTCTTCAATTCTCCCACAGCCTAGGAGCTCATGGTCAGGCTTTGCCTGGTAGCAGACCTCCTTAGTACCATTTCTCTGTTGTACTTACTCTTATTTCTGTGCAAAACCCCTGACAGACCCAGTTTCAGGCCAGAAGGATTTCTTTCATTTAATGATTTAAGAGGGGATACAGTAGTACGTCATGGTGCAAAGGCCTGGTAGACCGAACTGGTCACCTCAGGTCCGTAGACTGGAAGCAGATGGAGAGACATGGGTGCTGGAGCTTATTAGGCCTCTCTCACCTTATTTAGGTAGGGAGCCCAGCCTAGGCCAAGATGCTATCTCTATTTAGGGCAGGTCTTCCCTCCTCTAGTTAAACCTCTCCCTAAAAGCTCGAATAGACTGCCTGCTCTGTGATTCCAAATCCCGTTAGTCCAGCAATGAAGATGAACTGTCACATTTGCTCTCATGGATAAAAGTCACACATGGATCTGTGTGGGTTAAAATGGTGGCCTGCGTCCAGCTCAGGGCTTGGGCTGCTGGGCGAGGCAGGACTCAGCAAGTCTTGACTGTGGGCACCCCACGTGGGTATAAGTCCCTGGGAAACTGCCAGAGTTGGGCTCATAGGTAGTTTCTGGGACCCACGGAGGTCAAGGATGACAGGTTCTCAGGGTCTTGGGCACTGCAGACACTGCTGGGTGCTTTGGAAGAGCTGAAAATGGAGTAGGGGCTGTGGGCTGGCTCTAGCCTGGGGCCAAAGGGAAAAGAACAGGAGCAGAGCTCAGACTGGTTTCCTCGGGGACAAGAGTGTCCTTGGCTTGCTCAGGGGGTGGCTTGGCTTGGTGGAAACCACATCTGGGAATGCAGAGAGGCCTGCTGCCTGAGATTAGACACGGCTGTTTAGAGGAAGACCTGCTCCATTGCTCCCCATGGCAGATCCTGATGAGAAGAGGCAGGCCATGGTTTTAAAGCATTTATTGTCACGGCAGGGAGTGGCAATGAGTAAACCGTACCCCACTTTCCCAAGGGCGGGCCTCAGGTTAAATACCTTTTGCCGGGAGGAGTGTCTGGGAAGCCCATCAGAGCTTTAGATACCTCATTAAAATGGAGATCTGTTTTGAAGCTATGGGACTGATGGCCACAGACCTATGGAGTGGAGAGCTGTGGCCTAGTGTCAGGAGCCTGGTGTCTAGGAGTGTGGCAAATGCCTTCTGTTTATTGCAGGATAATCTCCTGCTGGGTCACTGGGGTTTAAACCTAGCTCAATCAGAAAACAGACTGCCTTTCATGGTTCCACAGATCTGAGCTTGTCTGGGGACTGGAAAGACACGGGAGTTGTTTGACCTCACCCCTAAAAGGCCCTTTCTCTGAGGAAATCTTAGCTTTATGGAGCTTAAAGGAAAAAGGAGACACTATTACTCTGTGCTGTTACTTAACAAACTCACCAAGGTCTCCGTCATATCCCTCATGGTATAGAAGACACCTTTGCTTCAACAGCCCTTGTACCTTCTAAAAGGGACATGCAGGATATTTGTGATTTTGTGATTTTTCCACGTTGGCTTTGTCAGTGGTCTCATCTTGGCTCCTAGGGGTTGTGACCTCCTTTCTTAAATACTCACACATTCAAAATAATTCATTTTAGAATGTTTTCAGGCTTCAAAATCGATCTTGTAAGTCATTGATCATGGATACACTTTCTCTCCTTGTCTTAGTCAGGGTTTCTATCCCTGCACAAACATCATGACAAAACAGTAAGTTGGGGAGGAAAGGGTTTATTCAGCTTTCATTTCCACATTGCTGTTCATCACCAAAGGAAGTCAGGACTGGAACTCAAGCAGGTCAGGAAGCAGGAGCTGATGCAGAGGCCATGGAGGGATGTTTGTTACTGGCTTGCTTCCCCTGACTTGCTCAGTCTGCTCTCTTATAGAACCCAGGACCACCAGCCCAGGGATGGCACCACCCACAAGGGGCCCTCCCCCCTTGATCACTAATTGAGAAAATGCCTTACAGCTGGATCTCATGGAGGCACTTCTTCAACTGAAGCTCCTTTTTCTGTGATAACCCCAGCTTGTGTCAAGTTGACACACAAAACCAGCCAGCATACTCCTCACATATAAAACTAGGAAAGCTATGTTTCTAGATCTTTTTCCCCAGCACCTTTTCTGTTCTCCACGATTCCTCTAAGATTCCTGACAGTGACACCTCGATTACATCTGTGAACTCTCTGGTACTCTGGGATATAATTTGTTTAGGCCTGAAGACTTGAACTCATTTAAAACAGCAAGACGGTCTCACGCTATCGCCTTGCCTATCTTAGACTTCAATTTCCTTTAAACCACATTTATTTAGCCCTCCCGAGCTTAAAGATTTCTCTCCTTGATAAAGAAGATGGAAATACAACAGGAGTCGAGATACATGACTTTCTCTTTGTTGATTGTTAATGTCTTATCATCTGCCCTAAGCACTGAGTCTGTGTATTTTTGGTTCATCTTTTTACTTTGATTGTAGCCGATAATGAGTATTAACGTGTTTCTGAACCTTTAGATGAACATTTAAGCTCATTTCACATCAATTTATGGGGGGGAAGAAACTCTCCCGCATGTTCAATTTAACACAGTGTACATCTTGAGGGAGGGCTCAGAAGCCCTCCTGGATCAATGGTAGCCATCTGTAGTGGCCATTCCTGGTTGTCAACTTGACTATATCTTGAATGAACTACAATCCAGAATTGGAAGGCTTACCAGCAATCCTAATCTGGAGGCTCAGAGATACAAGTTTCTGACCTGGATCTTGGCATGGAGATGTTGAGGCATAGTGGCTGTGAATTCCAGAAGATTAAGACAGGGAGATCTCTGAGTTCAAGGTCATATGGGATTAAAGGCGTGGTAGCACACACCTTTAATCTGGGTCACACCTTCTGCTGGAGACTGGAAGAAGGAAGATATTCTCTCTCTCTCTCTCTCTCTCTCTCTCTCTCTCTCTCTCTCTCTCTGTCTCTCTGTCTCTCTCTGTCTCTCTGTCTCTCTCTCTCTCTCTCTCTCTCTCTCTCTCTCTCTCTCTCTCTCTCTCTCTCTCTTTCTTCTTTGCTGCTTGCTTTGTGGGACCGAGTAACTACTAGATCCTTGGATTTCCATCCACAGCTGCTGATGACCATTGTTGGGGAGTTGGACTACAGACTGTAAGTCATCAACAGATTCCCTTACCATACAGAGACTACCCATACATTCTGTGACTCTGGAGAACCCTGCATTCCACTTCCTGCATCAGCAAGACCACAGGCCAATTAGTTAGCATCTCTGCGCCTGAGCTTTTTTACCTGTGAGATAGAGGTAACTACTAAGTCCCGTGGCTCAAGGGTAAGTGATGCAGAACTCACAATGGGCTTAGTGTGTGGCACATTCACACAGTGCTCACCATCAGCACCACTGTCTGCCACCGCCACCCTCCATTTCTTTTAATGTAGTCCAGCCATCTTTCCCAAGTATTTTTTTCTTTTAATAGTCTGAGCTCATCTGAGAGTTTCCTGGTCAGCCATAGAATGTCTCATAGTTAGGGTACACGAGCCCCATTCCCTGCATCTTCTGTCTCCACACATCCAGTAACAAATGTAAAAGCTAATTTGGAAGATGGTGAAATGAGTCTCTCAAAGACGGAATAAGTGTATCGTGTGCTCACGGCAGCCTTGAATGAGTGTGTCCTACTCGGCTCAGTGAGTCTGGAAAGAGTTGTAGGAAAGGACTATGGATCCATGTAATCAGGGTACCCATTTTAAAAATCTAACTCTTGGGGGTGGAGAGATGGTTCAGCGGCTAAAAGCACTGACTGCTCTTCCAAAGGTCCAGAGTTCAAGTTCCAGCAACCACACGGTGGCTCACAACCATCTGTAAAGAGATCTGACACCCTCTTCTGGTGCATCTGAAGACAGCTACAGTGTACTTAGATATAATAATAAATAAATCTTAAAAAAAATAAAATCCAACTCTTCTCTGGCTTAGGTTGAATGATCAGTGAGAAATTTTCCTCGGTCCCTAGACGAGGCCAAACAAATCTGTCACATATCATGCAGATGGTAAAATATTGTTCTGTGACAGCAAGGAAGCGTGAACGTGGAATCACAGAGTGAGTGTGAGCCTATCAGACTCTCAGACATGTTAGGGTGGCTGGTGTACCCTTTGGCAGACTTGTGTGGAGAGACCCATGATAGATTTCTTTTGATGTGACATTCATCACAGCGCTGGGCTTCTCTGATTGGAGAAGGAATTATAAACTAACCCCCTTCCTTATTGTCAGGATATTGATATGCTGGAAAAGTGCCATTGCCTAGTGAGAAGGGTCTCGCATTATACTAATGATGCCCGAGGCTGATGGGGAAACCATTGGGAAGCGGATTTGTGCCTGATCCGCAGCCGAGTTCTCTCATCAGCCTTATTGGTTATAACCACAAAACTGACGTTTTTAATCTCTGTCTGGCTCCTCAGCCGTCTTCCTCAGTAGCTCTTAGCTTAAGACAGGAAGTGGGGCGTATTTTTATTGATGCTCTCACGCCTCTGATATTGCAGTTGGTACGAGCCAAGGTCAGAAATAGCGATCAACGCTTTTCTTCACCTCTAAGTATCATCCTCTTTAGGAAAACGGAGAAGTGGTCTAGTTGACTTTACTCTCAGGGAAATTCTGCTCGTACTTCTACCTTTCATCACAGTTAAACAGACAGAAAGACAAACAACCAGGCAAGACATAAATCCAGAGGCCTGTGATGAAAAAGGAGCTGTTGACAGCGCCAGGCAGAGAGAAGATGAGCTGAGCTGACTGGAAAGTGACTCTCACGGATTGGGGCAAAAGGCTCTTAAAACTTTGTTTTTGTCTTTACAGTTTTTATTTTTAAGTGTGTGTGGTGCATATGTATGCGATGTGTGTGTGTGTGGTATATGTGTATTTGTGGTATATGTGTGTGTGGTGTGTATGGTGTATGTGTGTGGTGTATGTACGTATGTATATGTGGTGTGGGTGTGGTGTGTGTTTGGTGTATGTGTGTGTGGTGTATGTGTGTGTGTGTAGTGTGTGTGGTATGTGGTGTGTTTGTGTGTATATGTGTAATGTATGTCTGTGTGTGGTGTATGTATGTGTGTGATATGTGGTGTGTTTGTGTGTGTATGTGTAGTATGTGTATGTGGTGTATGTGCGTGTGGTGTGTGTGTCATGTATGTGTGTGGTGTATGGTATATATGTGTGTGGTGTATGAGTGTATGTATATGGTGTGTTTATGTGTATGTATGTGTAGTGTGTATATGCATATGAATGCAGAGGTCTTCAAAGTCCAGAGGTCATGGGTCTCCCCAGAGCTGGAGTTGCATGTGGTTATGCATGGCCTGAGGTGGGGCACTAGAAACCAACCTCTGGTCCTCTGCAAGAGTGTTCTGTGCTCCTGATTACCAGTCATCTTTCTCCTCCTGGTGGGAGGCTTTTTAAGTGTAGACAGTATAGGCATGGCACTGCTCTGGGAGGAAGGGACCGTGATCTAGTTCAGGAGCACAGAAGTTAAGATTGCTAATGCCTTAGTCTTTATCTAATACAACTACCTATCCCATGCCAGAGACATTTCTTCCCTCCACTGACTTGGGCGCACTAGATCAACACTTGCTGAGAGAGAGGGGGCTTGAGAGCGCTCTGGAACATTGAATATGAAAGACAGTCACATAGAAGGTGGAGTTCGGATGTGAAGAACCTCCCAAACATGACAATATTTAAACACTAGAATAAAAACCCCCTCACCCCCCAAAGAGGAGCTACAGAGGTCTGGAGAACTACAAAGCTAATGCCAAGGAGCCTGAGTACGGGGCATTCTTTAGGATTCCAGTGGGAGGCTGGCATTTCCAGAGGCCAGACACCATAATGGAATCTCAAGCCTAGACTAATGAGACATTTATTGGTCAGTTGCTCTGTGCGGCCGCTGTATTTGCTACTGGAGATGCCCCGGGCCCCACAGGAGATGGAGGAAAGGAAAATGAGAAAGACAGTGTTAAGCAACAAGGGATGATGTGGTGGGGCCAGCTGCTCCTGACCCGGTAGCCGAGATGGAGGTTGGGCCATCTCATGGAAGAAGGTATGTCTGAGCTGAAAGTGGAAGGGCAAGTTGCAGGTGGGTGCTTAAGAAAGAAGGAGGGACAGTCTAGACAGAAGGAACAGGGGTCCAGATATAGGGAACAGGACATAGGAAAGGGCTTAGTCTGGGATTCAGAAACTTGCACATGACCCGCACCTCATTCACAACAGTAACTGCAAGTCTGTAGTGAGAATAGGAGTAAGTTGTTAACTGCCTACGATCCCCACAGCTGGGAGGCAGAGGAAGAAGGAGTGTGAGTTTGAGGATAGCCTGGACTACTAGTAAGACACTGTTTCGGGAATAAAAATAAAATTGAAAAGAAAAGGTAAAAGTAAAAACAGGCCTTGGGGGCTGAAGAGATGGCTCAGTGGTTAAGAGCACTGACTGCTCTTCTGAAGGTCCTGAGTTCAAATCCCAGCAGCCACATGGTAGCTCACCACTATCCATAATGAGATCTGACCCCTCTTCTGGTGTGTCTGAAGAGAGCTACAGTGTACTCACATATAATAAATAAATAAATAAATCTTTAAAATAACAACAATGACAAAAAAAAAAAACAACAAAAAACAGACCTTGGTGATGTCACCAGGCTGAGGAACTTTCCTGTGTCTGTTTTTAAGATTGTAAAGATCGAGACAACGAAAAAAAAAGTTATTAAAGTTCCCCTGGAACTTTAGGGAAAGCCTGTGGAACATCCTCATAAGGAGGTCAGTGGGACAGGGGAGGAAGATGGGAAAGTCTTCTAGATGTTTGGGGACTAGGGCAGGGGGTGACATGGTATTCCAAGTCCTAGAGAGAGAATAAGGCTAGAAAGGAAAGGGAGCCCTGTGCGGTACCCTGAGCGGGTTGGGGGGAAGGGTGAGGCAGTTTAGTTTTATATGTTACATTTTAATAATAGTCATTTGTAACTGCATAATGAAATTTGTGAACAAAAGTTCATTTCCAGAAGAATAATCTCTAACTGATAGGCAGCGCCTTGGTAGGATTTGGCCAGGTTTTAATTTCAGTTTGAATAAATAATGTAAGATACTAGGCCAGGCGAGATAAAAGAAAACCTCAGTGCTTTCATCTTCCCATGATGGAAATAATAACTACTTTATTTCAAAACAAGTTTCCAATTAGTTTCTGTGAAATATTATTATCCTCCCTTCCCAGATATTGTAGCTCATTTTGAAACTTAATTTTGATAATATATAAACATTTCTGAAACTTACTCTACCATAATGACAGTTATATTTGGAAGGAGGAATGTGCTGCCGGACTATAACTGCATTATTTGGAACCATTTTAAATAATAGTAAAAAATAATGAAAGAGAGTCCATCAAAGGACTGCCCCATCCAGGCTCTTCCTGACCTTGGACGGGCGTGTCACCACAGAGCAAGGATCTGTGCTACTTCTCCCAAAGTCGCATGAGTTTTTCTTTTTTCCTTTCTTTTTAAGAACAGGTGCACTTCACATGCCAACTTTATATCATTCGGGGAGGTGACGTTATGAAAATAGTACATTTACATGGCAACATTACTGAGTAACAATGGTGTATGGGATGCCGGGATTTGTGTGTATTGTAAGCTACCAACCAAGGAGTATACATGGCTCCGGCTGCATATGTAGCAGGGGATGGCCTTGTCAGGACTCAATGGGAGGAGAGGTCCTTGGTCCTATGAAGATTCAATAGATGCTCCAGTGTAGGGGAATCGAGGGCAGGGAGGTAGGAATGGGTGGGTGGGTGGAGGAACACCTTCATAGAAGCAGGGGGAGAGGGGACAGGAGATGGGGTTTCCGGGAGAGGGGGAAAACGGGTAAGGGGATAACACTTGAAATGTAAATAAATTAAAATTAAAAAAAAAGTCTTGTGACCTCTGCTGTCTGGAGGCTTTCTGAAGAGGATGAGGTATTACAAATGTTCCCCCCCACACATATATATGTTTAATAAGCTCATAAGGTCTTGGTGGTGGGAGAATACATCAAATAGAAATGTTTGGACTGGTCACATCGGATAGGGAAAGCCTTTGATAGGATCCAGTTAAGATGGGATACAAGCCGAACGGCTTTAGCAGATGTGCTAAATTCCAGCAGCCTCAGGGAAAATGGCCACTTCCCCACCTGATGGTCCAGAGCTGAGCAGCTCAGGGTTGGTGGGAAGCTGTCAGCCTCAGCATTTGGCTTCTACAGCTGATCCTTTGAGTTTCCCCATGGAGCCATTAAAAAAAAATGGCGGCCTCTCTCAAGAGGTGGGTTGGAAGGTCAGCGCATCCTTGCTGCTCAGCTGGGCCACACCCAGCCCAGGTGGGCGTGGAGATGTCCATAGCTGGGAAGGTACACAGGAAGGAAGTGAAAGGATGGTTAGAGTTGGGGGTGAATGGGGGGCTGTCTGTCACAAAGATTGCATGTGCTAAGGCCATATGACTGAAGAGTATGGTGGCTTTGACAAAGAGTAGGCCACAGGCTTGGATCTGAGAGGAAAGCTGTGGGCAAGATGTGAGGAGGCAGGCTGTATGAAGTCTGGTGTTCAGGGAAGGAGAGAGATGGGAAGCTACTAGGGATGGATGCTGAGGAGGGAACCCTTCTCTGTCTTTGAAGAGATGTGAAGAGACCATGAGACACAACTGGGGTTCTATTGCTTGGGACACTGTGCAGGGTGCAGGACACAGGCCTGTCTGTCTCTGCCCTCCTGGAGTCTGCATTTATGAAAGGGAAGGAGACCTCTCAGAGGTGGAGGATCTGGAAGGGAAGTATCCAGGGAACCCTGCCGAGAGCTGGAGAGGCCCCTGCTTGGCAGTTCCTGTCTTCCCAACATGCTTAAGATTCTAAAATGGCTTCCCTCAAGATGGCCGTGCATCCCACAGGGGGGCAACATTTGCATCAAACACCATCTTGTAGTGTACAGTTGAGAGTCATTCACGATGTGCATAACCCTGACTCTAACACATTTCCACTCACAAGGAATCTCGATACCCATCATGCAGTTCTTCCCTACCTATCCTAGCCTATGTCAACTTCTTGCCTGGTTTGTGTCTATACATTTATATGTTCTGGGTATTTCAGATGAGTGAACTCTTCGGTCCCGTAACCTCCACTGACCGAATTCTTTCACTTAGCATGGCATCTCTGAGCTCCCTGTGTGTTAGCATGCATCTAACCTATTCTGATCTTCTTGTGGCTAAATAATTCATGTCACAAAGAGAAGACATTTTGTTTGCTCACTCCCTGATAGCTGCATAGAGACTTAGGCTCTTTCTCCTTCCCCATGACTAGGAACTTCCTGCACTTTGGTGACCATTCATTGCCACTAACTTAGTTTAGCTCAAAGAAAGTTTCTCATGGTTTGTGGGAGAAGAGGCAGAAGGACTGGGCTCTGGGCTCACTCAGCTCCACACTGGCACCTGCTTCTGTCCTGCTTCAGGGCATATATAAGCCCCAGACCACTGCCCCACCCTCCACCCCCAGGACATCATGGGTTTGCCCTCTTTACTATTTCTTATTTCTATTTCAGCTCTTGGGGTTTTCACGGTCTCTGATTTCACACCTAGGCTTTTCTTCCTTGCTCCTCTGTCACTCACTCCTGGCATCCCTGCCTCCCCACGTGTGGTGTGCTGTGTGTGTAGCACCCGTCTCAGTATAGTTTCATTGTTTGAGGGAGATGGGGTCAGAGTAAGGGGTGGGGGATGCACAGTAGGGTTAGTTGGAACATACTTTCTTGGTCATCCCTTTTATTTCTTTTTAAAATAATATTCCAATACCCCCTCCAACAAAGGTGTATTAAAGACCCTATTTTGTACATACTGCCTGGTGGTAAGATGCAGATGTTACTGAGCGCTGGCTTTTTGGAAGCTCATATAAAAGCAGCATAAACCAAGAAACCTCAAGGTGATCTGGAATTTAGAGAGGTCAAGTCCAAGTGGTTTTGGAGCTGGGCCAGAGCAGGCAGTCAAGATTCTTGGAGAAATTCCCAGGATGCTTAGGGTAGGGGCTTTATTTATTTATTATATATGTAAGTACACTGTCGCTGTCTTCAGACACACCAGAAGAGGGTGTCAGATCCCATTACAGATGGTTGTGAGCCACCATGTGGTTGCTGGGATTTGAACTCAGGACCTCTGGAAGAGCAGTCAGTGCTCTCAGCTGCTGAACCATCTCTCTAGCCCAGGGTAAGGGGGCTTCATAGCTTGAGGTTTCCCTTAGCCGCCGTAGAATCAAACGCCGCCCTTTTAAATTTGCATCTTCAGGCCTATCTATGAGCATAATACCCAATAATAAGCGAGGATGTGATTGGAAGGCTGGTCCCCCGCGAGTCTCTCAGTTCCAGGATGCCATAAGCTCACTTTTCTACAGTTGCAGTGTGTGACTTTTCCTCCCGAGGTGCATACTGGTGACTTTCCTTTCCCGATGAAGAAAACAAGGCAGGGGAGTTCTCCCAAGGCCACTTATCACTTTTAAATAGGAGCCAGAACCACAACTCCTACCCTTTGAGTTTCCAGCCTGTTGCCTAGCTACCGAGCCTCCCTGCCTCTTCCACTGCACCACAGCTGAGCAGACGCATAATAATCATAATTGATGGTTCTGGCTAGAAGGGAGGGCTCCGAGTGTTTCTGGGGAGTTTGTTTTCATGCATGAATCTTCTTCTTCCTGTGGTCCATACCTGTAAGCCTTTGTTTTGGAAAGGGGTGCTCCTGTCTCAGAGTTCAGTGGGACTTTCTTAGCTGTGCAGATGAGGTTTTTTTTTTTAATCATATTCTTCTTCTTCTTCTTCTTTTTTTTTTTTTGAGGAGAGAGGATTCTAGTTCCTGTTCACACATCTTTAGAAAGAGAGATGGTATCTGTCCTTTCTCTATCTGCTCTAAGAGTCTCACGACTGCAGTTTTAAGAAGTGGATTACAGCTGAGAAAAACTTAATGATATTCCTCTAGAAACAATCCCTTCCATCTGGGACATATTGAGGCCTGAGATTCAACCCCAGGTGTCATTCTTCAAGAGCTGCCCCTCCCCCCCATGTATGAGACTATTTCTCACTAGCCTGGTGCTCCTGGAGTAGGCTAGACCGATTAGCTAGTGATGCCTAGGGATCCACCCTTCTATGCCTCACCAGCACTGTATAATAACCACATCTGAACTACGTAAAAATAAAAATAGTGGCAATGTAGACAATTACAATGCCACAGTTCATTGTGAGAGGGATGAACTTCTAGAACATTCTGAAGGGCATAGAGAAGACAGTGAATAATTAAGAGTCACAAGAACTTGAGAGCTAGAAACACGGGTCATAGGGCAAAGGATTGGGGTTTGACTTCCCCAAGCACCTATGTAATAAAATCTGGGCATGGTACCATAGACTTCTGTCATAGTTAGGCTTTAACTGCTGTGAAGAGACACTGTGACCAAGGCAACTCTTATAGAGGAAAAGCATTTCATTGGAGATGGCTTACAGTTTCAGAGGTTCAGTTCATTATCATCATGGCAGGAAGCATGGCAGTGTGCAGGCAGACATGGTGCTGGAGAACGAGCGGAGAGTTCTACATCTTGATCCCAAGTCAGCAGAAGGAGACTGTGTGTCACACTGGATGTGGCTTGAGCATAGGTGACCTCCAAACCCGCCTCCACAGTGACACACTTTCTCCAACAAGGCCACGTCTTCTGATAGCGCTACTCACTCGCTATGGCCAAACATTCAGACAAGTGTCTCCGAGGTCCACATCTATTCAAACCACCTCAGCTTGTAACCCAAATGCTGAGGAAACAGAGTCAGGGGATTCTTGAGGCTGACTGACTTAGTCAAGCTTCACCTAGTTGAGTAGTTCCAGGCCAGTGAGATCTCCATCTCAATAAGACAAGAACAAGATGAGTGCATGGCATCTGAGGAACAATAGCTTATGTTGTCCTTTGCCCTTCATATACATGGACATGAAAGCTGACCAGCACATACAAGTGTACACATGCACACATGAATGCGGACCTATATACACTAGTGTACACACAAACACACACACACACACACACACACACACACACACTTACACACACAGACTTAAAATGAGGAAGATTTTAACAATGAGTAGAGGAAAAGGGTCTGGGTCTGGGTTGAGCTTATAGGCTACTCGGGGATGCTTTAAGCCAGGCATGAGGGAGGGGTCGTCTAAAGAGGGAGAATTTTCAGGTGACAGGCTAAAAAGATAGAGTGCTGACTAACAGAGCCACACACAAGGTCAGTTTTGAGATGATCATCCTGGATTATACCAGGAGACGCTGTCTACTCATCCTTTAGAGACAGCAGAGTCGGAGGGAGACGTGAAGGTGGCGTGCTTCTGGCTTTGAAGATGGAAGAAGAGTTCTTAGAAGCTGGGAAGGCCTGGGAAGCCCACGGCTCCCAAACCTGCACCGAGTGTTATTTATCTTAGGATTCAACTCTCTCACTCCATCACTTAAAAATCCAACTTGACTTGTCTTTGTCCTGGATTGGCTGGTTAGCTGACATATTATCTAGCTTCTGGAGGGACTAGAATGGCAGACTCTAAATCTAAAAGGGTTTTATAAAGGAGATATTGACTAGTTGTTTTCTGTTACCGTCACATGGACGACAGGAAGAAATATGATAACATTTCAACAAAGGCAATTTAAGGTAAACATTAGGAAGAGTTTTCTTATCAGTAAAATTTATTTGTCTGCAGCAGCCTTCCGATTTATAGGCCCAGTTAGACAATGATAGTAACCGTCAGGGGGAAAAAAGGCTGTTCTTGATACAAACAAAGGAAACCTGAGATAAATTCAGCCAGAGAGCTTATTGGGATAACGGGGGTGGGTGGGTGAGTGGGTGGGGTAGGGGAGTGAGGGGGTGGGAAGTGGGGTAGCCACATCTGTTTTGATCACAGTATTTGCAACTAACTAGAGATGCGTTTCTGGAAGAGTTAATTCAGGGACCTGATTACTTGGAAGGATTTTGATACAGGCCACATTTGCCAGCATACCTGGCAAAGGATACCCGTGATGGGCAGAATAGTGGTCCCCAGAGAGCTGGACATCCTAGGCCAGGAAGCTATGTCTTCTGCTACACAGCAAGGAAAAACACAGGCTAAAGAAACCGTGTTTGCTTATTTACTGATTTTATACGGGCATAACCCTGGCTTAGATCACCCAGTCCCATCAGGTTTGAAAGTGGAAACAGGAATGGAAAGAGACAGAGTCCAAGGGAGACTTGAAGATTCTATGCTTTTGGCTAGAGGCTGGCCAAGCCCCTGAGTCTGCACAGAGCTTACTATAGCCATGCCAAGACCGTCATTCTAGCCAGAGAAGACCCATTTTGGACTCTCGATCATCCAACCTGCAGGACAATTAGCTTACACCGTTTTAACACACCTAGTTTATTGTGATATGGTACAGAGGCAACAGGAAATCAAACAGTGCTTAAGATGGTTCAGGGAGTGGTAGGCTCCCGGAGGACTTTTACTTTGCAACAGACAGAAACTAGGTGGAAATATGTGGATTCAGAAGTGCCATTTCCCCTCAATGTTTTGGTTTGGGGGATAGTTTCAGACTTCTAGAAAAGTTGCAAAAAAAGTTATAAAGGATACATATGTGTCCTCACATAGGCCCCTTAATGTTAACATTTTAACACATTTGCTTCAGCGTTTTCTCTCTCCAGATAAATATAGCCTATGAAGACAGCACATGCTACACACAAAAGCTATATGGATGTAATGAATATTCTATCATTCCGTCTCCATACACACATATGCATACATGCATATTCATATGTGTGTGGATGATTTAGTCTCTCTGAAGTATCAGAGGGTAAACCTCAGGTGTGATGTCAAACTCTTGTGTCCCTGAAGACAAAAAACATTTTCCTGCATATCCATGATAAAAATGATCAAAATCAGCAAATTTCAAATCTTCAAAGCACTGCTGTTTCATTTAACAGCAAAGAGATTTTTTTTTATGGTCCAGGTCTGCATGATGTATTTACATCTTATGGTTTGTTAATCCCCTTTCAGTCTGGAACAGTAATTCAGCCTGCCTTTGTCTTTCATAAGTCCCATGTTTTTTGAAGAACAAAGATCATTTAATAGGACGGTTTGGGTTTGTGCAATCTTTCAGTGTCATTAAGATTCAAGTCATGTATTTTTCGCAGAAATACATAGAGTTGCCACCATACCTATCTCTGTACCCTTGGTCAGGCAATGCTTGTTGAAGTCACATCATTTTCTTGGTGTTTACTAAGTATATGATGGGAAGATTATTTGTGAGAAGGAGCTGGTTTCTTCATGATACTTTTATCTAATAGCCATAAATCCTGCCTAAGTCAAATAATGTTAGAGGGGATATCATTTAGTAATTTCATAATTACTAAATAAATTATTTAAATATGTCTCTAAGAGACAAAGATTTAAAAACATCACCCCAATACCTTCATTACATTTTCAGGGAGGGGGGAACCTAGAAAGGAGAAATCATTGGGAATGCAAATAAAAAATATAGAAAAAAAAACCCAAAACCAAAGGGTTTCCTTAAGATGACCAAGTATCAAGTTGTCTCAATGATTTAGGAAAATGTTTTATTTTCAGATAACTTTAGACTTACAGAAGAATTTCAAAAGCAACACAAAAGGTCATTATGTATCATCAATGTGTTGAATATGTACTTCACATGGAAAGAATTGATATCTTAACGTGATTTTTAAAAAAGATTCGTTTTTAATTGTGAGCCTGTGTGTGGGATTATGCATGTATGAGTGCAGTACCCACAGAGCCCAGAAGAGGGCGCTGGGTTCCTTGGAGCCGCAGTTACAGTCTCGCTTTGGTGCTGTAGACTGAGTTCTTGTCCTTAGCAAGAGTCAGTCATACATGCTCTTGATGAACATTATTCTAGTTTTGTTATTTTACTATATGAATTTTACATATATTCTGTTAGCTATATACCTAAAGGTGTAATTTTGGGGTGTTATACATAATAGTTATTTTAAATTTAAATTGATTTTTTTGTTTCTAACATGTAGACAATTTGACTTTATATTCTGCCGACTCAACAAAATAACATGCTAGTTCTAAGAAACCATTTTCATTGATATTTTAGGAATTTTGATCTAGACAATCATGTTATCTATCTATCGTGGAGACCTTTTTATTTCTTCCTTTTTTGATTTGTCAGTCTTGATTTATATTTCTGACTTTATTGCAAGGGTTAGGATGCGTTCAGCGTGGCTATTTAGTTAATTGCACAGTGTTGAATAGAAATCATGGGAGAGTATCTGTGGCTTATGTTTGATGAGAAAGCTCTGAAGGGTATATTGTTGCTTCCCCCTCTCCCAATCACATTGTAAGTTGTGCCGTGCATTGGTGGATCTTCACATGCTAAGTTGGCGTTGCCAACACGACGCCCACGTTGTTTGTGAAGAATCATCCTTAAATATTTTTAAAATTCTATATGTGTGGATGTTTTGCCTTCATGTAATGTCTATGCACCACGTGAGTACCTGGTACCTGTGGAGGCCAGAAGAGATCGTTAGATTCCCCAGGAGCTGGAGTTACTGACTGTTGTGAACAGTCACACGGGACCTGAACCCTGGTCCTCTGGAAGAGCAGTCAGGGCTCTTAAGTGCTGAGACATCTTTTCAGCTCTAGAATTATCCTTTTCAAATATTAGATAAACTCTTCTTGCAGGTGTCTATCCAGTTTTGTCTACCCCAGGCTACTGGTCTCCCTTCCCCTCCCCTCTCCTCCTCTTCCCTCCCCCTCCCCTCTCCATATTAATATCTCTTCCTCCTGGTGTTTTGGTCCAATCAATCATTTGCCTTCAGATGTCAGTTCTCCAATGCATTTGAGAGCTTATACACTTGCAGTGTAAGGCCTTAGTGTTTTACTGTTGGTATAGGAGTGAGTGCAATGGTCTGTTCAGCACTGGATCTGAGTGGAAAGTGCCCCCTTTATTGTTGTCTAAAACATGAGGGTTGCCCCTATGAGAGTTAACCAGAGTTTGAACTTGGTATTTTGGTGCCTGTGGTGTGGTTCATACCGGGCCTCTCATCCCTGTGCTTTCCATGAGTTGGCAGTCAGGGCTCCAGCCTTTGTGAGAATCCGGTTCCTTTTCTTTCAATAAGTCGGAATGCAGATGCGCTATTGGCCGTTGATGACTCACGTTCACTGTGATCGTTTCTGTTTTGTTACTTTTATAAATGATGAAGATGGGGCTCATGGGAATGAGATGATTTTCCTAAAGACTCAACAGCTGGTCAGCGAACACTGGCATCGTCAGGAGTGGAACTGCCTTTGCAGGGCAGGTCTATGTAAACTTCAGCACTTTGTTCCCGCAGACACTGCATTATTCAGTCTTAGAGCATCAACATCCTTCCCAGGAATGTGAGGCATGCTGTACTTACTAGTCAGGGCTCTTTAAAGGAGCAAACCTGATAGAATAAATATATTTATTAAATGGAGATTTTGTAAGCTGGCACATGGGGTATGGTTTGCATAGCCCAACAATGGCTGATGATAGAAAAGCCAAGAATGTGATAGTTGGGGTTGGAGAGATGGCTCAGTGGTCAAGAACACTGACCGTTCTTCCGGAGGTACTGAGTTCAAATCCCAGCAAGCACATGGTGACTCACAACCATCTGTAGTGAGATCTGATGCCCTCTTCTTTTGTGTCTGAAGACAGCGATCTGTCTTAAAAAAATAAATCTTAAAAAAAAAAAAAAGAATGTGATAGTTGTTCAGTCCACAGGGCTGGCTGTCTCAGCAGTCCCAGTGGGGCTGGAGTCTGGGAGGGTTTCCAAAGAGCTGCTGGTCTTCAGTCTGGAGTTGGAATCCTGAAGAAAGCAGATTTAATACCAGCACTGGGGAAGACAAACTTGCCATTAAGACTGAGGGCAAGCAATCAGGAGCAAAGGTTCCTTCTTTCGAGTCCTTTTCTATGAGGGCTGCCACCAGGAGGCGTGGCCAAGACTTACGGGGGGGGGGGTCTTCCAGCTTCAAATAATCTGATGAAGAAAATCCCTCACCGGCATAACCAGCACCTGGGGTTTTAGCTGATTCCGGAAGCAGTCGAATTGACAGCCATGGCGAGACACCTTGCATACTTAGCTCTTTTGGGATTAGATGAATTATTTGAATTTCATTCTTCCGGAGGGCACGCAGCAGTAACAAATGACCTTTTCATTTTTTTCCCCCTTCAAATTTGGAATCACGCTCATTTCCATGTGTACAGTTAAGATTATACATGCCTGGGATTCAACGCAGGGGATGAAGCCTGAACCCATTTCCGAACCTTGAGCATATTTGGGTTTCTGCTCATTCCTCCAGATCTTCTGAAGAAAAGACAGAAAATGGATAAGGTCACTGAACTTTCTCAATAGCAGGGAAGGAAGGAGAGAAGAGGGAAGGAAAGGAAGAGAGAGGGAGGGATTGTTTTTCTTATCTCCCACTTAAGTTTTCGTGAGACTTTTTATCTAAGGTGATATAGTGTCTCTCTTTGTGGCCACACAATTCCATGAATTATGGGTTAGAGTTTAGTGGAGACAATTCAAGAGAAAGATATGTGTAACTCTATAAAAAATAAATTTGTCATGTTCAAATGAACCGAGGACAGACATCTGTCTTGACCTGAGTGTTCATTTGTCAATGTAAGTGGCTACACCCATGTTCTGGGTCTGTACCACTGGATGCAAGACTGTGGAAAGCCTGAACTCATTTTCCAAAAGAGGACATGAATTCCCTCCCCTGTGGGGATTTAAGAGCTCTGTTACTTGAGAGATGTATAATGTAGACATTACGACAGGAAGGACTTTAAGGCAGAAAAAATGGCTGCAGGTAAAACAGTCTCTCTATACCAAGCTAGGAGAGACCCGGCTCCAAGAAGTTGTCTTCTGACCCCCCAAGTGTGAGCTATGTCATAACAATCATGCGCCCAACACACGCGTCACACAGGCACGAAATAATACATAAAAAATTTATAGTACTTTGAATCTGTTTCAAATAAAATTTTCATAGTAAGAGGAGAGATAAAGTTTGCCTCTTGCCCATGAGATCCTGGAATTCCCAGCAAAGGGAAAGGTCTGAGTCGCTGCTCCTTCCCAGCATCAGGACCAGTGGAGGTTCTAAGGTCCTTCTGCCATAAAGAGAAAATGGTGCAGAAGCAACAAGGGTCCAGCAGGGGGACTGGGGAGGACAAGAGGTGGGGTGTTACCCCAACAGTGTTGTAGAAGATTCTGCTAGGAAGGAATATTAGTATGTAGCCCACCTCATCTCGGAGAAGCAACTTGTGTAGCATTAGACTATGAGTGGCCAAGTGGATTCTGGGCTTATGCTCTTCTGTGCTGTGCCTTGAGTTTCTTTTACCCTGGTATCTGACTTTAGAAGACCTGGGCTCTGAAGTCAGCTGTGCCTATGGCCTTGGTTATAGGTTTGTCATCGAGTCATGCTTTCCCCATTTGAGAAGTGCAGATAAGTTAGATTCAGAATGTACGCGAGTGGAACAGGATGATGTATGTGGAAACTCTTCTTGGGCTGGAAAGCCCATGCTATAGAGGTTACCACTATGGAAACAAAACAGTATGGTTAGACCCGCTGGCCTGCTAAGGTGCTTTTGTATGTGCCTTGCTGCATGCACCAGAAGTTGGCGTCTGATATCTTTGTCCTTCAGTCTCTACCTCAGGTTTTGAGACAAGGTTTCTAACTAGACCCTGCACTTGCTAGTCCAGCTAGATTGACCGATCAGAAAGCCCCAAGCGTGCCTGTGTAGACGTTAGCTCTGGTTCTTCCTCCCAGCCCCGTGCTCCCAGAAATAAGACTCAGACTCAAAATACATTCACAAATACCTTGGCCATATAGCTAGGCTCTTCTCTGACTGGATCATAACTTAAAATAACCCTTTTATTCTAGTCTACATTCTGCCTCGTGGCTGGTTACCTGTGCTCAGGTACCACATGTCAGGACTGTCACATTTTTCTGGGCCAATCTCCCACCTGGCACTTTCCCAGAATCCTTTCTGCCTACCGGATGTCCCACCTCCTATTTCCTGCCTATGCTATAGGCCATCAGATTTATTATTGACAGGTGCCATATCCATACAGACATAAGACATTTTCTCTACACCCCTGTCTCTGCTTTTCCAGCACTGAGATTACAGGTGTACATCTGTTTTTTTGTTTTCCTGTGGGTGCTGGTCATACAAAGTCAGAATCCAAGCAAGGTCCTCCGGCTTGTGCAGTAACTACTCTGCAAACACTCTACAAAGTGAGCCATCTTCCAATCCCAGTAGATCACAGTAGGTCAGTTTTTGCCCTCTCCCCTAAAATGTTGCACATGAATCCAAATGCCATGAATGCCTTGTAAAGTAAAAATGGATGAGGTGATCAGTGGGGAGCTCAGTAAGAGCATCCTGAAGCACCACAGATGGGTCTGGAGGGAGCCTGACTCCCCGAAGTTGCCTGTAGTGTTATGTGGGTACCTCCTAGCATTTCTTCCCTACAGCAGCTACAAAGAGGACAGTTAATAAATTGCACTAATGTCGACGGGAGTGTTCACCAGGGATGTTTGGAAAGAGTAATCTTCACATTTAGAAGTATTTTCTCATTACGGATAATAGGATGATGAGATGAGAAATGATCTTGGCTACTTATGATCCTAAGGAGCCCTCAGCCGGGATAATCTATGGAGAATCAGACATAATGTCGGCAAAGCAGTAACTCATTTGCTACAAGGTCCGTGTAGTTATTTAATCACTTTTCCTGTCATATAAATACGTGGTCCCATGCAAAGTGGCAGGAAGTTACCAATGGCATGAATTGCAGAAGTGTGGAGAGTGGCCCAGCAAATTCTATGAGGGGAGAGCTTTATTCCAGACAGCTCTGTGATGGAGCTGGCATGCCTCACAGTGCAAACTTTACAGAATGGAGGGACTGGAATGCTTCTCTTTGTCCTTAGACTATTTCCCGGGGATGTATGAAATTGGCGAATCAGACTTGGATCCTGTTTGTGCTTAAAAGAGATCATTAGACTGAAAAAAAAATGTTCTTACAGAATGCTAGAATACAAAGTTATTATCACCTTACTTTAAAAATTTTAGATAATTTAGGCCAAAGAATAAAATGAGCATGATTAGCTACATATATTATACCTATCTATCAGAAAAAGTAATCATGGGGGATAGAGCAGGGATAAAAATGGCCCATCTGGAGTCAGCTGAAAGATGTCAGAAATGACCATACTTGTCAACTTGTATTGTAGATGCCAGGTGCTTCAGGAGGGTGGGGTGGGGGCAGGAATGGACCCCGGGCCTGTTAATGTTCTGTCAAGTTGGGCAAGGATGGGGCTGGCAGTGTAAGGTTGTAAAAGGAGGTGTGGCAAGCTGGCTCAGTAGGTAAGGTTCTTGCTACCAAAGCCTGACTACCTGAGTTTGATGCCCAGATTGTCCATGATGGAGGGAGAGAACCAACTCCCTAGGAATGTCCTCTGACATTCCCGTGCCCATGTACATGTGCCCACATACCCTGAATGTACTTAAGAAAAGTAAAAAGTTGGATTGGTCTCAGGGCTACATCTAGCTCCTCTCGGACCTCCAGGAGTTGTCAACAGTGACCCTGCTGGGACTGCACTACCTCCTTTCCCTTGATAAAATGTTTGGCAATATCAATCTCAGGAAAAAAGTGTTTATTTTTGGCTTGCAGTTTCCGGGTGCGGTCCATCATGGCAGAGTGTAATGGCTGTAGGATCTGAGGCGCTGGGACTCCATTGGCTTTCTCCTCTTTATTCAGTACAGTTTGCAAGCCGAAATTTAGTTTGCCTTGCCTCCTCTATTACCCCAGGGTAGGCAAATCCTCATAGGCATATCCAGAGGCTTACCTCTGTTGTGAATCTAGATTCTGTCAAGTTGACAGCAGGAACCATTCCAGGGAACTTGCTCAAAACTAAGCATAGAGGACTCCAGAAGTCAGTGTCACATAGCTACGGGATCAAACTGAGTTTGGGTAGATCCACTGACTGACATTCCTCGGGGAGTTTCACACTAGGTCAAGTCTTGCCCTCTTTCCAAAAAGCTTGCGTGTGAATTCAAAGTCCATTTAAAATTTTGTGTACTAAAGTAAGGGGTGGTTAGATCTTCATTAAGAGCATCCTGAAGGGCCAATGGTGTAGTGAGAAAGTTTTCTTCTGCTCGTGATACCACTAAATTTGATCAAGTAAGTGTTGTCCCTGTTAAGAGACTGAGTCCTTCTCAGCATCTCCTGGCGCAGAGCTCTGTTTCAGGAGCTGGGACAGAAAAAGGCACCTGTGGGAACAGCGCTGTCCAACAGACCCAGAACAAACCACAGGACCAGTTTCAGGTATCCCAGAGCACAGCACATGCACAATATGAACAGAGAGGCAACGGATTGGTTGACTAATTTTACTGTCTTGTTTGACCCAATCTAAGATCATCAATGGGGTCTTTTACATTTTTTTTCCTAACACCCATTCTCAGAAATTGAATGTAATCTTTTTTTTTTTAAAGCACATCTAAATGTATACTGTTCAAGTTACAAATGTTGTGGTCACATGTAGCTGGTGGTGACTGGTTTTGATAACACAATCTCTCCCCCCACGACACTGCTTAAGTTTCATTTGTTTTGAAGGGATGAATTCCTAGAGTGTCTGCAGCAGGGGGAAAGAACATTTGTTCATTACCAAATGACATCTAAAATCAAGTCATTATTATCTTAACAGTTAAAAAAATATTTACTAGGAGAATTTGGATAAATAGTTTTGTCAATTTTGAAGAATAAAGAAACCGCAAAGGGAAAAAAGTAGATTTAGCATTGTAAAATGAACCTTCGGACGGTGAAAAAGTTAGAATCATCACTAAAAGTGATTCTGAACAAAGATATTTTGCCTCTGTTCACATATTTTAATGAATATCTATACAATATTAAGAAACTCATTCAAATACAGAACTAAAACTCATACCTTATTTGATTCTGAGATATTTAACAGGGAAAGCAAATAATGAAGAAAATGTTCCCTCTGTCTATTTGCTAAATGAACTCAACCCAAAGCATTGTTAAATCAAGGTAACATTTTATACTTATTAGTGAAGCTGTCATGATAATACTGAAAAAATTATAATACAAAGGATGCATAGGCAGACTCCCTTAGAAATGCAACAGGACACAATAGCTCTGGAGGCTTAAATGGTCCCTGTCTCCTCCTTGCATCCCTATCCCTTATATGCTGAGGACACAGTCCATTCAAAGAGAAGGCAAATGCTTGAAAGTCCTCATTCTCACTTATCACTAAAAGTGAAAAATTGAGGTGTAATTAGGCAAATGATACCAGATCACCTTAATGTCCCGTGATGCAGTCGCCGGAGCGGTAATTATGAAGATTAGATGGAAAAATGTTTAAGGTATACTAAATGGAAAATAAGAATGTAGTACTTTTTAGTACCCATTAATGATGCCGGCATGACTCTATATGGGCAGACAAAGACCAGAACGGTGGGAGTCTATAAAACTCAAAGTGGTTGTTAAGAAAGTGGAGGAACTATGGGGGCAGGTTAAATTTATAAACACGTTAGTAACACGGATGAGTGTGACCGCAGAGCTTTAAAAGAGCAGAGGCACTTACATTGTCGGAGGACAATAGCCAAAGGCTTGTAGGTGGAGATTTCAACAATGGAGAATCAGCCTGTGGGATCCTTTATCCCCAGAAGCAAAGCATCTGTGTCACCCAGGGGTCTGAGAGTGGCCTTGTAGGCAGCAGCAGGCAGCGGTAGGATTTGTCCTCAAGCGGAGGCTGGGGGATGATCAGTGGCTTTGGCAACTAACTCCTTCCTCTTATGGGCTACGGAGGTTTGAGATGTACCTGAAAGATTAATTTTCTGTATACTCCATTCCTTTGACTATAACCAAGTGCAGCAGGCTATAGGAAATAAGACAGGCAGGTTTCACTCTCTCATGTCCAACTTGTGGCCTGTGGGTCATGTGCCCCAGAATAGCCATGAATACAGCCCAATATTAAATAAACATTATGAGGTGTGTGTGTGTGTGTGTGTGTGTGTGTGTGTGTGTGAGAGAGAGAGAGAGAGAGACAGACAGACAGACAGACAGACAGACAGACAGAGAGGCAGAGACACACAGAGAGACAGAGAGACAAAGAGAGTTAGAGACAGAGAGATAGTGACAGAGAGAAAAATGTTCTTTTGTTAACTCGCTTATGTGGTTATTGAACATATACTTTTGAGATGACAGAGTCATATTGCAATGTGAAAAAGTTGGACAGCCACCCATCTGTTTCAAACCCTAAACACGAGGATCCAGCCAAGCCTAGGACTTTTGTTTAGTTCCTGAAGAGAAAAGTTCTTCTTTCTGTCAAGAAGTACAGCAGAGAGACCCGGAAGTTACCTCCTGACCACAGAAGGCATTGGTGTTTGGGAAGAAATGAAGCAAGCAAAACTCCACTTCAGAATGCACGGGCATGGCGACTGATAATCCTGTTGTCTTCACGTTTGACATGCGATAAGGGTATTGATGGTACTTGCTGACTTTAAGGTAAAGCCTGCCTCTGACCAGCCCCAACCTGCCTTCCACTCTTTCTCGTGTAAAAGCATCAGGGGAAAGCAAGGGAACTCTGTTGTTTTGTGTATGTAGTGCTAGGATTCTGTCGAAGCCCCACAGTTACCTGGCAACAGCCAGGTATGTCCCTCCCCACCATTACCTGGCTGTTGCCAGGTAGGTCTGACCCACTGTAAAAGGGTCTGCTTGCCCCGCCTCTCTCTACTGCCTCTCTGACTCTCTTAGCTTCTCTCTCGCCCTCTTGGGCTCTCCTCCCTCTCCCCCTTCCTTCCCTGTCCCCTGCCTCCACGTGGTCATGACCGGTCTCTACTTCTCTACTCTCTCCCTTTCTCTGCCTCTACTACTCTCTTAACTCCTTCATACCCTGAATAAACTCTATTCTATGCTATATTGTCCTCGTGTGTCTGGTCCCTCAGGGGGAAGGGATGCCTCGGCATGGGCCCACTGAGGCATGCCCTTCCCCCACAACATCATAGAACATATATTCTCATGCCGCTTTCTTTTTTTTACAATCACAACACTTAGTATGGTAGAGAACAGCCAGGAAAACCTGGTAGAAACACTGGTTCCATAGGTGAGTTCTGCAGAGTGACAGGACAGGAGTTACACTCAAAGACTCCGACACACAGACATAATAGTATCGGAGGAGTTGGAGAGGCTGATCATCTTGATTTGGTCATTAGCTGTTGTATGTGTTTATCCAATTATAACACCACAGACATGCCGGCTAAAGCCAGACTCACTCAAAATCACTTGTCTACACACTTGTGAGCAATAAAGATCTAGAAAATACAATAGAAGAAATAATTCCACTTCCAGGACAAATTAATCCCGCTGGTATTTTAGAAATCAAAAGCAGTAAGAAACAAATAAAACTCATATGGAGAAAATTGAAATGATAATTTACATGGGAAGATATAAAAGCATGGAGAGACAAACTGCCCCTCATTGGCAGCCCCGTAGTCAGAAGAACCTTTGCCCAGCCAGCAGGGGGCCACAGGTCTGATAGCGGGCATCGAATTAACTGGGTGCGATGGTGCAGGAATTGGAGGCTAGCCTGAGCTACATGACACTTTGTCTCAGAAAAAAAAATGGAGAAAGAACAAATGAATTGAACAAAGGCTTCCTAAAATTAGTACAGAAGGAACAAAACATAAGCTGTGATACCAGAGTGGGTCTGAAAAGTGTTGCACTGACCCTATAGCAGCTAAATTGGAGACGAGTCCCAGGCAGAATTCAGAAGTAGACTAGTTAAACGTGGGAATTCCGTTAATGGGAAGACAAGGGCTTTAGTCCGCGGGATTATAGCAGATGTGTTTAAGTCTGGGATCAAGTGGCTCTTCGTTTGGGAGAGAGTCCAGATGGAATGCTTGGCATCATAGTTTGAGCGCTATGTCCTACACGGAAAACCAAAGTCAAGACATTAATAAACGAGTTGAGAAGGTGCCGTGGCCAGAAGAACCTAGAAAATCGTTAACAGAAAAAATGAAGTTACATTTTATAATCCTCGACAGTGAAGCCCTGCCTGAGATAGCAAAGGCAGGCACATGTACTCAATGCAGTGTTTTAGAATGACTTTTGACTTATATAAAAGTTGCAAAGACCTCCCGAGGCTAACACCTACTTAGCACCAAGGAATGGAAGTTTGACCACCCACAGTTCATACACACACACACACACACACACACACACACACACACACACCCCACAGAGTATGCAAAAGACAAATTAGCAGAACTTATATTGAGCTCAAGGGTTACACTCTGGACAGACCGTGATAAATATTTTCAACATACACAACAGGAAGCACATTAATCATATCTAATAACGAATGCCTATAAATCAGAAGTATAAATTGGCAAACAACAAAAGTATTCAGGAGAGGAAAGGCTGGACAATTTAGAAAAGGAGGAAAAATTAGGTTAAAAGCACTTGGGGAAATGAACCCAGGCAAGGCTGAATTTAGAAAAATAAAAACGAAGATAAAGTAACAATACTCATCTATTAGAATATTAAAAAAATCAATAAACTTGGAGCTATGGACATAGCTCAGTGGTAGGACTCTTGCTTTATATGTACAAGGCCTTGAGTTCAATCCTAGCACTAAAGAGGGGAAAACCGAATAATATCACATACAGGGAAGGTATACGGATTTGCTGGTCTTGTTGCAGTGGGAGAGCTCAAGATGTGTGGCTGAAGAATGGAAGGGAAGCCTCAGCACTGAGAGAAGATGACTGGTGTAATGGTAGGCCTATACTCACAGCACCTCAGAAGTCAGGAGTTCAGGCCCAGCCCCAGTTGATGGTAGGTCTGGTCCTCTCTGCCTTTCAAAATTATATTTGTGACTGAAAGATATAGGGTGCCCACCAAAGGACAGGGAAAGTGATCGTTTGTGTTTTAATTTTATCACAAGTCTCTAATTAATTCATTGAGAGTTCTGTACGATATATTTTGGTCACATTTATCCCGCCCTCACCTCTTCCTCAGCCCCTCCCCTCTCTACCCCCCTCCCCACCCCACCCCCACCTCCACCCAACTTTGTATCCTATTTATATACTTTACAACCATCAAGCCAAGCCCAGGATGTGTGGCCTTTCACTGGAGGGTGGTTGACTTATGACATGAACCATAAAGGACACTGACTTTCTTCCTAAGAGCTATCGGTTGGCCACACCTCCTCAGCTGGGGGCGGGACTCTCCGCCCACCTCCCCTCTCATGCTGGGCTTAGGTCAGGGTTGGGCTTGCTCAGGTCATGGTCAAGGTATAGAGAGTATAGAAGGACTGTGGAGGGCTCAGGCCTAAGTCTGTATCATACCACCTCCTCCCCAGGCTCAGGATCATTGCAGAAGAGGGAGTAGAAGCCGTGTAGGAGCTGCGCGGGTGGGGTGGGGAAGAAGGGGGCGGGGCGACTAGAGAGAACAATGTTTTCTGGACTCAGCAGGGCCATTGCACTAATGAACTCACCGTGCTTTAAATACTGTGTACCTTTGGATGTTTGAACCCTGTAGAACACGAATATATCTATGTCCTATATATGTAATACTCGTTGAAATGAAAATGGGACATTTTAGAAACTTAATGGCTCAGTGGTTAAGAGCACTGGCTGCTCTTCCAGAGGTCCCAAGTTCAATTCCCAGCAACCACATGGTGGCTCACAACCATCTGTAATAGCATCTGATGCCCTCTTCTGGTGAGTCTCAAGATAGCAACAGTGTACTCATATACATAACAAATAAATCTTTAAAAAAAAAAGGTTCAAAAATAAAAGCAAACCAGTCCTGAGGGTGGTAGCTTATTATCCTAACATTCAGGAGGCTGAGGCAGGATGATTACGAGTTTAGAGTCATCCAGGGCTTACATAGTGAGACTCTGGCTCAAAAGAAGTAAAATTCAAATAAACATATCCTCGTACATCACCTATAGAAGGCACTGCTTGGTCCTGACTCATACTGCCATGTAGATTGGGCTACCTTGAGGAGGCATAGTCCTCTCTGGTCATGTCTCCTGTCAGGCAAGCAGCTTCTCATCAGAGCAGAGGGCCTCTGCCAGAGCCCTCTGACCCCTGGCAGTGCTTGTCCCAAGGGAGGTGGTGTGCTAATCAGAGCACTTTCCCATTGCACTGGTGTTTCAGAGACACTGTGGAGCAAGAAGAAACAGCAGATAAAGTAGCTATCACCAGTTGGAGCTGGCCTTGCCGTTTTGTTTCTCTGATTAAATTAAGACATATGCCCAACTGTGAGTTTTAAACAGCATTATCAGATGGTGGGACAGCTCCTCCAGGAGCACAAGATGCTTACACCAGGGATGCGGAAGCTATCTGCCAAACCTCAAATTTTTCCTTTTGTAAATTGATGGCTGGGAGAGGGGTAGATACAACTTAGCTACTGGGCGCACACACACTGATACATGTACCCATATACACGGTTGTGAACCCCAGCTTAAAATAATTAATGCTGTCTTCTTTGTGAGTCTTCGAGTTATCCTTCAAAGATTTAATTTTGGAATAACACGACACATTCCCAAGGGGTTGGAGTGGAGAACTAAGTTCTGGGAGGAGCCATGTTGGTTAAGGGGTTGGTTTCTTTTCTAACAGTGTGTCACCCACCTGTTCATCTGTCTACTCAACAAATACAGTGAAAAAAAAAGACCAGAAATCACATAATTCTGAGCATACAGCACAATGGAAATATTAGTCCTTCACAGAACTGCTTTTTTGCAAATGTTTCCACTTGCAGAATCGTTTGTAGAATTTTGGAAACAATTGGCAAATGACTGCTGTATTTGTATGCAAATGTGGCTATCATTTTGTGTTCTCCAAGGGAAAACCTTGAATTACCAGGGTACTATCAGGCTCTGCAGGGTGTGTGGGGCTGAGACATCTCTTGTATGGTTCCTTCCATGTACTTTGGTATGTGTATGTAAGATCCATGTGTATGTGGTTATGTGGTGAACACATGTATGACTGTGTGGGTCTATGTTTCATGTTCATGGCATGTAGCCTGCCTGACACGTATGGTGCTCATGTGTGCGATGTGGTTTATATGACGGTGTTGTATGTACATGGTAGACATGCGTGTGTGGCTATGGGTATGAAGTACATGAGTGGTGTGTTTGCGGTGTTCATGTATTTGTGTATGGGTGGTATGAAGAATATGGATTTATGATATGTGTGTGGTGTGCCTGTGTTACGTGCCTAAGTGCATGTGCGTATGTGGTATGAGCGTATGATGTGCGTGTGTTTGGTGTGTTACATTTAATTGTCCTCCATTTCTTCGATAAATATCTGAAATTTTTTCTTTAAAAATTAAAAGAAAATATGCATCTGGGTACTCTGCCTGCCTGTATGTCTGTGTACTCTGCATATGTGTCTGTGTACCACATGCATGCCCGGAGCCTATGGAAGCCAGAAGAGAGTATCACTCCCATCCCTGCCCGAGCTGGAGTTATAGACAGTTTTGAGCTATCATGTCGGTGCTGGAGATTGAACCCCAGTCCTGTGGAAGAACAGCCAGGGCTCTTAACCACTGAGCCATCTCTCTACCCTCAATACATGTTTGGATGCAGAAATTTTAAAAGTTTACTTGGATATAGTTCTTGCACTATTTGTGGGAAGAAAAAAAAAAAGAAATTTAGCCAAAGTCTCTCTAAAGCATGGTAAGCCAGCACAACACGGAAACCAGTCAGGTGACTAAAACAAGCTAAGCATGTCTCTGCATTCGCTGCTCTCTGGAGTGCGTGACTATGGCAGCAACCTGTAGCCGCTATTTCAGAGAAGACCTGGCATTTGTCGAAAGTTTTATAATAGACTAAGAAACTCATTTAAAAGTTGTGAATGTCCATGGCCAGGGTTCTCAGGAATCGCAAACCCAATAGGACGTGCAGACATGGGAAAGATGACTTAGCGCAGGTATTGGCTCGTGACCTTGGAGGCTGAGAAGGCTCCCGATCTGCTGTGTGGGGACTAGAAAACCAGGAAAGACAGTGACAGATTCTTTCAGGACCTGAGGACCGGGGATGGGCTGGGAACTGGTGTTAAGTCCTGATGTCTAGGGCCCCAAGGAACTCCACGGTTCAGTGCCAGGAGAAGACACAAGAGACTTGATATGCCTCTTCCTCGTGGGTTAGCTCTCCTTGGGCTTTCAATGGGTGAGATGATGTTTGCCCACACAGGTGAAGAGGGTCTGCTTCATTCGTTTTACTGACTCTGGTGTTAATCTCTTCTCTAAACAGCCTATGGACACAGCTAGCAATGCATGTTTTAACAGCTACTGGGCATCTCCTCAGCCCCGCTGAACTGACAGAGAGACTAAGTACCACAGTCCTTATCGTCAGAGTCCCTAAGTCTGGGAGTTTCATAAAGAAAGACCATTGAGTCAGGCAGTGGTGGCGCACGCCTTTAATCCCAGCACTTGGGAGGCAGAGGCAGGCGGATTTCTGAGTTCGAGGACAGCCTGGTCTACAGAGTGAGTTCCAGGACAGCCAGGGCTACACAGAGAAACCCTGTCTCGAAAAACAAAAACAAACAAACAAACAAAAAAACAAACCAAAGAAACAAACAAAGAAACAAAAAAACCCAAACCAAATACCCACAGAAAGCAAACAACACTGAAGAGCCAAGGTGCAGCTGGTGGGCACAACGCTTGCCTAACGTGCAGGAATCCTGAGTTAGACTCATAGCACCAGCACCACACAAAAACGTAGCGTGCAGTTGCAAGCCTGTAATCCCAGCACTCCGAAGGCAGAGGCAGGAGGATCAGACGTTCAGGGCCGTCTTCTGCCACATAGCAAGTCAGAGGCTCATGAGAAGCCTTCATCACAAAAACAGTCAAAGGCTTTGCTTGAAAGAGCCTGCAGGTTTCACACAGAAAGGAAGCCATGTGCCAAAAGTCGGAGTTAACGCTCACTTACAGGTTCTGCACCAAACCCTTTTTCTGCATTGAAAGCCGAAGCAGCGTGTTTTAAAATAAAGCCTCTCCAATCCAGAAACCAGATCCCTTTTGATAACCAATATGATTAATTAATATCTATAAATAATGTAATATAGATAATAATTAACATCTAATTTCAGAGTCTTCAGATCAGCCTTATTTGACTGAGAGGATACTTGGCTCTAGCAAGTCCTTGTGCTGGGCTGATGACACTTCCTTTCCAGACACCGCCACTCTGGCCGCCAGTGCTTTTAATCATGTCTGATAAGCAGTGTCAGGTAAGGCCACCCTCCTAGGACACTGCTTTTTCCGGTGCAGGTGCTGGTCATTAGTGTCCCACACGGATGTTGTAACATAGCCAAGCCATTCAGACACCGAGTCTCCCCAGCCACTGCCTCCCTGGCCTGTCAGCGTGGTGACAGGAAGGTTGTCATTCCAGGAACTAGCCCCTCAGCTTTGACATTTAGCTTGAGCAGCTAAAGCTAGACTCCCGGCTCCCCGCAATCTGGCTTAATTAGCAAGACTACCCTCCCTGCCCTGAGCTCCCCAGGGTGCCTTCCCTGGTGACCAACTGCGGAAGTTACAGTTAGAGTCGGGTTGTGACCCTGGCTTTTGATTGCAGTCCCTCATTATGCAGGCAGGGGTTCCGCCTCAACATTAAAGAGATGAAAGCAGGGACCCCAGTCAGGAAGGATGAGACCCAGGGGCTGGCTGGTGGGGACAGCCAGTCAAGTGTGGCAGCTGACTGGGGGGTGGGGGAGGGGGGAGCAATGGTTACAATGGGGAGGATGTAAGGAGAAGCAGGTGTGCAGCACAAGGATCTGCACCTTCACTAGTGTGAACTGCCTTCTTCTATTGCAGGACTCCTGATCTGCGAGTGCGGGGCGGTGGCAACGGTGGTGGTGGTGGTGGTGGTGGCGGTGGCAGTGGCAGCGATGATGATGATGATGATGATGATGATGATGGTGATGATGGTGATGATGATAGTGGTGGTCCTGATGGTGGTGGTGCTGATGGTGACTGAGGGCAGAAGAGCGAACCAGTCCAGTCAATAATCACAGATAATTTAGTGGTTTGCTAAGGCTTTCTGGAGGCATGCTCAAACTGAGTCATGGGGTGAAATCCGCCCCCCCCCGATTTCTCATTAATGCATTTTCTTTTAAATTTTTCTTCATTTCTGAGAATCCAATGCATGTACACAGCAAAACTCCTTATCTACCCCCCGTTTCACCCCCTCCTATTTCCTCTGTGTCCCTTTAACACACAGCCTCCCAACTTCATGCCTTGTTTGATGAGCTGCCAAATCCAGTTAGTTGGTGCCTGTATGTACATGGCTGTGTGTCCATCATCTGGAACATGGGACATTCACCAATGGCTGCATTCTCCCACAATCCCCCAGCAAATACCCACTACCAGTAGCCCTCAGTTTGTGTGTGTGTGTTTGTGTGTGTGTGGGGGGGAACCTGGAGGCTGTCTACTCCACGGAGGCTCCACTTTTGGCTGGCTTGGTCTTCAGTATGTCTTGTGTAAGTGACCATGCCTGCCCTGAGTTCCTGGGTGCAGTAGCCTCGGCCTGTATGGAAGACAGTGTTGCACGCCTCCCTCCCTCCCTCCCTCCGGCTCGTACATTCCTTCCATCTCCTTTCCCATAATACTCCTCGAGCCTTGGCGGTGGTGGGGTCAACGTAGGTGTCCTACTTAGGGTTGAGGACTCGCTCTCTTAGTGTTCTGACATACACTCTGACGGGGCACACATTTCTCCTGATGGATGCTCACTGGGTAGAGGAGCTTCTTTGGGCCAGGCTGAGAGCAGACCAGGGCTATGGGAATAAGCATATATAATCTTATGAGCAATAGAGGAGTCTGCTTGTTTCTAAGATGCGTTCGTAAGTCATTTATACTGTACGATGCTGTGCTTAACTGCGGCGTCTGAGAAGCGTTAGCTCTCAGAATACGCTTGACCATACAAATATATAACAATCACTTGTCCTGTTCAACTTTGGGGAAAGGAGTGTCACAGAGAGACTGTGTTGTTAGAAGAAAGGGCCATTCCATTAGAATTCTATGAGACTGAGTGAGACTTTGCCCTCAGGTAGAAGACCAGCTAATGATGTGGGGAACACGAGTGCCCTGCCAGTCACAGAAAGAATAAACACAGTCCAGTCCTTTCCGTGTGCGGTTTATATTTTTGTAAATTACACTTTGGTTAAAATATAAATCTCTCATGAATGATCCCATCCACTCTCAGGATGGAATGCAAAATTGTTGCTAAACTAGATTAAGCGGAACACAAAAGACACAAAATCAATAATGTAAAGAATCAGTTAGTAACTAACTCATTCTTTATTTGACACTTATTAAAGGGCATCTACTGTGAATCACTCGCTGAAGACTAGGGGTGAAGGAAACATGCAGACTCCTTTCCTTAGGCAATAGATACTCATGTGGGTGGGGGGTGAAGCTACCTAAAAGGACTGTCAAGGAGAACACCAGGAGCCTTGCGGTGGTGGAGCATGCCTTTAGACCCAGCACTGGGGAGGCAGAGGCAAGTGGATCTCTGAGTTCCAAGACAGCTGTGGCTATACAGAGAGATCCTATCTCAAAAAATAAAATAAAATAAAATAAAATAAAATGAGAGAGAGAGGGTGGAGGGACAGAGACAGAGAGAGAGACAGAGACAGAAAAAGAGACAGAGAGGAAGAAGGAGGAGGAAGAAGAAGGGGAGGAGGGAGAGGAGGAGAGAGATGAAAAGGAGAAGTAGGAAGAGGTAGAGGAGGAGGAAGAGGAGGATGGAGATGAGGAGAAGGAAAAGAAGGAGGAGGAGGAGAAGGAAGTGGAGGAGAAGGAGGAGAAGGAGTAGTAGTAGTAGTAGCAGCAGCAGCAGCAACAGCAGCAGGAGGAGGAGGTATAGTGCAAAGGGCTTTATCTGCATCATTTGAAACTGTGGGACATGCAAATTCTCAGACTCCATCAAGAAGCTCTGGGGTAGGCACAGATATGTTTGCTTTAACAAACCCTCAGGATGGTGGTGACGACTGCGCAGTGTGGTGAACTGCTGTGCTATGAATGTGTAAACACACCATTGCCTCACATAGCTGAGCGTGCTTGGGTGTTTGATTTGGATTGACTCTGGTTGGTTCCTGAAAGAGGAACCACAGAGGACAGTTGGGGACATCTGCCCAGCGTATCTGAGGAGCAGAACACAGGGGAGCTATGTGTGGTAGAACATAGCTACCAGGGTGCTTGCTGCTGCTGGTGGGTGTGGCTTGCTGCACACACAATCACTTGGAGGTTCTGTTAGGATGAAGGGCCTGTTGGGGATGGGAGTCTGCATTTTAACAGTCCCCAGTGGTGACATTGTCTCTGGATCGTGGGCCATAGTTTGAGTAGCCAGAGTACATCGCCATTATGAGCTGCCATTACTACTGAGATCTGTGGGTATATGGTGGGTGGTTTTGGACTTATTTAAAATTTTCTGCCTTGATTCATTGAGCTGTGACTTTGCTAGGACTCTGTTCAGTGATGGGACATGGATGATATTATGTGGCTTCTGAGTTACAATGACTGAGTTCTTTCCTTCCTTCATTCTATATGTATCTCTGTGTGTGTGTGTGTGTGTGTGTGTGTGTGAGACACAGGAAGGTCAGAAGAAGGCATTGGGTCACCCACAGCTGGAGTTATAGACAGTTGTGCGCTTCCTGATGTGGGTGCAGGGAGCTGAACTCAGGTTTTCTAAAAGAACAGCAAGGGCTCTTAACTGCTGGGCCACATTTCCAACCTCAGGGAGAGTCATGTACTTCAGTGCTGAGCGGCAGAACGGAGGCCAGGAGTAGTTTGTCTTGACTTCAAGAGGGAGAAGGCTTTGTTGCTTTAAAGCACAGCTCTTCCTCCCTCGGCTACTCAGGTCTTGAGTGAACCAGGGAGACCTTTGAAACAATCAAACATTTATTGTATGCGTGTGTGCACGCATACCACGTGGGGGGGGGGGGACAGAGGACAACTTATGGGAGTCAGTTCTCTCCTACTGTGTGGTTTCTGGGGCTTGGTGGCAATCGTCCGTACACGCTAAGCTGTCTTCCTGACCCACAGTAGGTTCTTCTTGCTCTCTTTTGCCCTGGGTTTCTTTCCTTGTTTGATTTTTTTGTCTGGTGATGTTTAACCCTCAAATCTCTTCCATGTCCTAGTTTCCAGCTAGCGTACCAGACTGTGGGTATCAGGGCTTGCTTCCTGTTTGTTCTCTCCTTTTTGGGTAGCAAGGCCTTGCAATTGGCCAAGGGACATTCCTTGCTGGAGCCAGGACCTCATACCTGTCCCACAGACCAAGATCCACCCCAACTATTTTGGACTCATGGAGGGCGTTATTTTGTCTTCATGCATTTCTGTCATGTTTGATGTCCAACTGTGGATTGCATGGCATATGACAAGCGTGTGCCCTGATAATATTTTGTGTCACTGGGCTTGCTTTTTTTCTACCCTGCTGTAAGGAAGGACCTTCTCATACACAGTACCAGGAAAACCTGAGTTGGGAACCTTGCTCTCTGCTGCCCTCTACTGACCCATGAGGCTTTGCCCTACTCTACAGTGGTTGCTCTCCTCCACATTCCTCCTTTCTCTTTGCTATTTCTCAAACACTTGTTGAGTATGCACTATCTGCTCAAATCTACCCCAGACCCTGGGGTACCAAGCTAAATAATCCGAGTTTCTTTTCCCTTTCTGTACCTCCCTGTCTAAGGGGAAACAGTGGGCAGGTGTTGATTAGAATAGTTGAGAAGGTCCAGTGGAGAGAGAGAAAGATGGATGGGCACCAGGAGAAAATAAATATTTATATTCCTGGTGGGAACGAAGGGAAGCTTACAAGGGAGGAGTAAGAAAGACAGCTGGGGGTGGCCAGATGGTGGGAGCCTTGGTTTTGTAGACTAGGAGGGATAGAAAAGATACCAGCAATTACATTTTTGGTTGACTTAAGAAATGAGCCATCCAGACTGAGACAGGGCAAGGGCATGGATCATTTACATTCACACCATCTCTGCCTTAAGGTTTAAACACTTTAAAAAAAAAGCCATTCTGCCTTTTATTTAAGTACACAAGTACTCAAGAAAAAAAAATCACAATTTCTCTAAATTTGAGCAAGGAAAAGAATGAAATAGGGTTCTCTTTCTTTCCCTCTTCCTCTCTTACCTTCTCTCTGTTCCTATGTCTGTCTCTGCCTGTCTGTCTCTCTGTCTCTCATCTCTCTCTCTCACACACACACACACACACACACACACACACACACACACACACACACTATGATGTGCTCGTTTTTTTTTTTTTACAAAGCCAAGGAGTTTTGTATTTTCACTCCAGCATTATTTGAAATTCATGTGCCACATACCAAATCTTAACAGCAAGCACACTATATCCAGGAAGAGGTTTTGTTCTTGTTGCTGTGGGACAAAAAAAAAAAAAAAGAAATGAGCTCACTAACACTTCACCCCCCAATTATGCCGCTCTTTCAACAGTGCCCTGCTCATCAAGGTAACAGACAGCCTCGATTGTTATTTGTAGAAAGTTGACATCCAGGCTGGGCATCCTGCCTGCAGAATAGTGTATGAGCGCACATGCCCTGAGGATGAATGGAAAGTTAAGGAGCCCTTCTGCCCCCCCCCCCACCATCCCCCCAGTAGGAAATGCAGTCAACCCCATCAGGCTTAGTAAGAGAGAGGGAAGCGCTGGAACTCCAGGGGAGATGAAGTCATCATGTTCCTACCTGGATAAAAAGAAATATATATTAAGATGGCGTGTTCCCTTATGCTTATCCATCTAAGGAGCATATGTCTTGTTGTCATAGACTTCCATCACTGCCTTGTGTCAACTTGCTCCTCTCAGACAATGTAGCCCACAGTGGGTACTTCAAAAAAAAAAGTGTAATTGTAATTGAGAGTTTTATTGCCCATTGCACGCAAGCATGATCATTACACCTTCGCAGCTGGAGCTCCTAGGAAAGGAATTGCATAGCCTAGCGTTCCACCGCCCATGTGTGCCAGAGAGACCCCGTGTCTTCTCACTCCTTTCTTCCCTTCCTGTGGGTCTCAGGGTGCTCTGCGCTCCCTACAGGCTGGTTGTGTGATTCAACCAGTCCTTCCTTCCTCTTTCTGGAGCCCCTGACCCCGGTTTTTCTTCCAGCACTTAAAATGAAATTGGTTTCTCTCTGTGTGGTTCGTTCTCTTTCTTTAAGTCCGAGTCATGATGTGTTGGGCCTCTAAAAAGCTGGCGAGTGAACCCAAGGCATTGATCTTGCTAGATTATTGCCATGACAGAGTACTCGAGAAAGCAACTTGAAGGAAGAATTATTATTTTGGATCATGTTTTTTTTTTATTTTTGAGATTTATTTATTTATTATATGTAAGTACACTGTAGCTGTCTTCAGACACACCAGAAGAGGGCATCAGGTCTCATTATAGATGGTTGTGAGCCGTCGTGTGGTTGCTGGGAATTGAACTCGGGACCTTTGGAAGAACAGTCAGTGCTCTTAACCACTGAGCCATCTCTCCAGTCCCCTGGATCATAGTTTTAAGCATACTGTACATCATGTAGGTGGGAGAATGTGCCAGGAGTACCTCACCTTGATAGGACAGGGAGCTGAGAAAATTCTGGGTAGAAAAAGGACCGGGTTAATACCCCTGAAGCCTGCCCTCTAGCATCCAGCTTCCTCCTTCTGAATCCCACCTCTTGAAGTCCCCACCACCTCTAAAATCAACAATCCTGCTGGGGTCTAGGTGTTTAAACTGTTGAGTCTCACGAGTCTGTGTATATGTGTGGGTGGGGAACCGCATCGCACATTCAAACCACAACACTGGTTCTCTACTGTTGAGCTATAATCGTGGCCCTTCTGAAATGGTTCATTGATGACTCCGTGACATTTAAGCTGGAACATAAAGAAAGAGATGTCATGGGATACCGCAGCTCGATTATTACGTCTTCTGAAATCTGAACTTCATTGAAGTAAATGTGATAGTAATCAAAGGCAGGACTTCCATGCAAGCTCTGTGCCCCAGCTGGCAGGGTAAGGAAGCAGAACCAAGGGGGAGGAGCTTACACTCAGAGGGTCTCTTAGATGGTTACTGTCTTGGAGAGTGGCATTAGAGGAATCATGCATTCAAAAGAATTTTTTATGTATGATGTATCTGTTTAGCTACAGGAAGCAGATATGCACATTCAATGATGATTTATAAAAACCTGGCTTTTATTTTTCTTGTGCAAAACATTGCTTTGGTGCAGTGGCTCAAAAAAATGTCAGGAGCCACTGCCCCTTCAGAGGTTCTTTACCTGTTGCTTATTGCTTTTCCCCTTGGGCTACCATCTGTCTACTAAAGTCTAGATCCAGCCTTTCTCCGTCGCTCATTATCTCATGGTTACAAGATGGCCGCCTAAGCATTCTGTATCATGGCCGCATCCAATGGAGTAGAATAGGGACAATCAACGGAGTGTTACATTTGTAACATATTGTAACATATTGCTACATTTGTTCCTTGTGTGTGGATGCTGAATTAAATCAGATGTTCTCCCGACGCCTTCTGCTTATCCCTCTTTAGCCAGAACTGGGTTCATAGGGCGGTGTGACCCCAAAACAGAGAAACACAGAAAGTGAGAAGTGGGTCTTCTACCACCATGGACTGCCCAAGAGGGGTCACTAGCAAGGAAGAGGTGGGGAGATGTTGACAGGTAATGAATGCTCTTTGCTTCAGATAGCAAAGCACAGAGGTACTCCACCCAAGTAGAGGACACACTTTAAACAATATCCAAATCTTCAGATGATACAAACAAGGTTTGTATTTAGGTTACTATGTCCTTATGCCTAATACACTGGAAAAATGCAAAGTAGGTCACGTATGACTCATTTTTCCTACTCTGGCCACTGGCTCTGATAGCCAAGAAGAATCTTACCAATTGTATCAATCTTCATTTTTAAGCTACTATAATTCTCCCTTTTAACAGTGTTTAACTCCATAGCGCATTCTTGGTATTTTGAAACCTCCAAGAATTTCCTGAATGGCATGGTGATACAGGGTAATAATACCAGTACTTGGGAGACAGAGGTTTTGAGTTTGAGATGAACTTGAGCTAGCAAATTTTGAAGTTAGCCTGAGACTAGCTAGTGAGATCCCATCTCAAAACCAAACCAGAATACACCAAAACACAAACCACACACACACACACACACACACACACATCTACATCTACCTTACACCATACAAACAGACATTCCCAGAGGCAGCCATCATTAGCTCTGCACTGAAAGGCAAACTTATGTCCAGATACCATTAGCTGGCTCATCTGCTACTCCAGTGACTAACACACCAGCCAGCTCTCAGTGGAGGGAACCCCACTTAGTGTCATAGCAAGGTCAGTCCCCTGAGAATCCCTCACAGGTCAGCAGAAACTTGAATGGGGAAAATGACTACTATGCACTATTCAAAAGATTTTCCTGTCCCCAGCAAGACAGTGAGATGCAATGGCAGATAGAGGCTTCAGGTCCTTAGGGAAACACTGGAAGGTGAAGTTTTCAGCATCCTCCTCACAAACACATATCTACCTGTTTCCCTCACAGTCTCTTCCACTCAGGAGCTGATCACACTGGAGTCTGAAAGCCCCTCATCTTCTAGACCGTCTATTTCAATCTTTGGCTTTAAGCCAGGGAAAAAAATGCCAATACATTTTCTATGTCCAAACTTAATGTTTTCTCTCAATATGACTAAAACCTAGGGCTGCGATCATGGATGGTTTTCTTTTTCTTTTCCTTCTTTCTTTCTTTTTTTTTTTTTTGAGACAGGGTTTCTCTGTGTAGCCCCGGCTGTCCTGGAACTCACTCTGTAGACCAGGCTGGCCTCAAACTCAGAAATTTGCCTGCCTCTGCCTACGGATGGTTTTCTAGTGGGAACTATATAGCACCTCTGTAAAGAGTGTGAGGTTGGGCATTAATCGAAACAGTCTACATATTTTTTATATGTAAAACTTGTGCAAAAAAAAAGTCAAAATATATGAATTTGAACAAGATTCTCCATGGGTTCTGTTACCAGAGCGATGGAACACATCCTAGCTTCCCTAATTGCATCCTGCTGTCCGGGCATCCATCAGCATGGATTTACACATTCTGTCTACATTCTCTCACCTCATTCTTTCTCTTAACAGCAGAGCACAGGGTGGATCAGCTTGAAGTCAATGAGTATCTGATTGAGGCTAATGACATCACTTTCTACAGGCCTAACGATGTCTGTCTTTGTCTCAGTTGTATTGAGTTAATGAGATCCATTGCTTTTTATTGGTATCAGCATATTTGACATTTTTTTTAAAAAAAATTCTTCCTCCACTCAAGTTTTACACCTAGTAGAAGCAAAAATTGCACTGATATAATTGCACAAATATTGTTCTTCAAGGATGGGGTGTTATTAGAACTGGTTGACTAACCTGTTACTTGGTTGGCCGATAATGTTACTATGAAGTAGCCAGTCATCTACAGAATTAAACCAGGGCTGGGAATTTGGGCTGTCAAGTATCAACTTGGCTTAGAAAGTATAAAGGAAGAGCCGTGTCATACTGGCGTAGGTGACCCCAGTCATCAATGCGTGTTCAAAGACTGGCACCAAACTCAAGAGCAATTAGCCTCAAATTAATGTTCACTAGTCCATTCAGCAAGGAATAGAACATCTACACTGTGTGTGGGTATGTGCACATGTATGCAGGTGACTAGGGAGGCCACGAGAGGGCGGCAGACCCCCCTGGAGCTGGAGTTCTAGCCAGTCATGAGTTGGGAACAGAACTCAGGCTCTCTGGAAATGGAGCAAGTGTATTTATATGTACACTGTGTAGGTGTGCGAGTGCAGGTGTGAGTCTGCTTGTGTCGCTGCAGCATGTGTTGTGTCTGGAGGTCAGAAGACAACATTTGGGAACTTGTTCTCTCGTCTCATCTCATTGAGGCAGGGTCTTTCTTGCTATTTCTGCCATTATACCACACTCTAGTGAACTGTTGGCTGGTTCTCCTAGTCCTACCTCTTATCATGCCTAAGGTGTTCTGGAAGCATCAGGCTCTGGGGACCGAACTCAGGTCTTCAGGCTTACATTAGCATCAGGTGCTTTTACCTGGTAAGTCATTTCTCTGGCCCCCTGAGCATTCACTTGTAATATAATCTACTTGTAAGATGTTGTTCTGGATGGCGCTGCTCCCCGACTCTGAGCTGGAGCCTTTAGGAGCAAATTCTGTGACAGACTCCAGTGTGAATTTCATCTTTTATTCCATTTTGGCTTCCTGCTTGGTAGTGGCTGTTATGACACTGCTTTTGGAAGGGGCTCTCTGGTTGTAACATCTGCCTTGAGTTCTCCCCTTGTCTGGGGACAGAAACCAGGCCATTTCAGAGTCTAGGCATGCTGCTGAATGTGACTGCATTATTCTGTGATGTGGATAAGGTGTCTTGGATGAATCTCTACCGGCAAACACATCTCTCGTCTAACATCAAAACTGAGCACTGATCAAATCCATCCCACAGTTTGTGAAGTGGCATGGGAAGTAAGTCTGCTCCATCAGAGTCAAGCTCTTGAAGGTCGACGCCCAAGCAGTTGTGCGCAGGATGCCTGTTACAAATCTGTCCTTGCCAATGGAGAGAACAGAAGCAGAGGTGTGTAGAGTGAAAAGTCAAGCTGTGAAGTAGGCCTGGCAACGCTCTGTGGACACTCTGGCTATTCGTGCCTTCTGTGCTGACCCCGAATGGGCAGACACTTAATCACCTTTATACTACACTTCTATGACTCACAGAGAATAAGCCATCTGAAGAAGAAGAAAGTGTCCTTAGGCTAGGGAGTGGGGGTGGTACTGATTCATACCCCATTGGAGTTGCTTACTGGAATAACAAGTCATCCCTCGAAGAGCTGTAAGATAAAAATTCTCAGTAGAGGACAGAGAGATGGCTCAGTAGTTAAGAGAGCATACTGGGTTTTTTTTTTGTTTTTTTAGAAATTAATTTAGCAATTTTTTTATGTCTACCATTTTACTCTTTAATTTCCCATGAAAATTGTCTATTTTAATGTGTTTTTCTATTTATCTCTTCTATTTTATCAGAAATATTTTCCATGTAAATCTTCAATTTTATCATAAAATGTTTTTACTTCCTTTTTCGATAAAAGAACATGCTTTTCAAAAAAATAAATGGTAGACTTATACATGTAAAAAATAAGTAAATTATTATGTGCTCTAGAGAGAGGGAGAGAGAGAGGGACAGAGAGAGGGACAGAGAGAGGGAGAGAGAGAGAGAGAGAGAGAGAGAGAGAGAGAGAGAGAGAGAGAAGAGCATACTGCTTACTGTTTTTTCAGAGGACCCAAGTTCAGTTCCCAGCACCCTCTTTGGACAGCTAACTAGACCCTGCAACTCCAGCTCCAGGAGATGGGGTCTTTGATAGTCTGTGCAGCAACTGCACTCACTTAAATAAAAACTATAAATGTTCAAAATAATCTTGGCAAAATAGGAATAGAGGGGGAATCTTCTTTTCTTTTTCTTTCCTTTGAGACAGAGTTTCTCTGTGTAGCCCTGGCTGTCCTGGAGCTCACTCTGTAGACCAGGCTGGCCTCAAACTCAGAAATCCGCTTGCCTCTGCCTCCCAAGTGCTGGGATTAAAGGTGTGCGCCACCACTGCCCGACAAGGGGGATCTTCTTAAGCTTGATAAAGAATAGCATCAACACCTGCCACCAGTGTCATCCTGGAGAGTGAGAGCACGGATGTTTGCTCCCAAGTCTGAGGACCAAGCAAAACAGTCTTACCATCCACAGTCAGTTTTTTTTTTAAATAAAAGGTATTATTTTTGGTTGTATGTATGTATGTATATATGTATGTGTGTGTATGTACATGTTTGTAGGTGTCTAGGGAGGCCAGAAGAGGGTCCTAGATCTCTTCGAGCTGAAGTTGCAAGCACTTGTGAGCTCGGTACTGAATTAAGGCTCCCTGGAAATGCAGCAAATTCACCTAACGAGTCACCTCTCCAGCCTTGTGGCTTGAAATGTATGTCCACATAAAGGCCTATATATACATCAATAAATGTGTATGTTGGCTTTATCCATAACCAGCCCAAACTGGAAGCTGTTACATGTAGTTTTTAAAAAGTTACCGCTCTTGCCTGCGATCAGCCTGCCTACGCTCTGGCCCTTCCTGGCTTCCCCTGTGTCATTCCTGGCTTAGCTTTGGGAGGGGTCGTGCTGCCAGCTCCCATCCGAGACCCTTGAATCTGAGGATAAAAGACACACACACACACACACACACACACACAGAGCTTGTGACTTTATATCTCACCTTCTCGGCACAATTGCTTGGGGCAGATACCTCCTGCCTGGCAAGGTGTGCCCTTACCAATTCATTATCTCTGTCTCTCTTGCTCTAAACTTAGGGGCTTGTTTCGCCTAGCCTCCGCCAAACATCTTTGGTCACCCACCCGTAGCGGAGGCCGCAGGTTCTAGCTCACCCTCTCACCCTCTAGGCCTTACACGATTGTTATGTTCTTCCTCCAAAGCATGGCAGAAAACTCCTCTCTCTTCCTTGTGTCTGCCTTTTCCGCCTGGGACCTGGAAGTCCCGCAAAACTCCTCTCTCTTCCTTGTGTCTGCCTTTTCCGCCTGGGACCTGGAAGTCCCGCCTGTACCTTCCATCTATCAATTGCCCCACCCCCGGCCTTCTTTATTGACAAATCAAGAACCAATCGGGGAATGGTATTTTAACATCAGCACCTCCCTCTACAGGAAGCAACTAAAGTATCCTTCAGTGGGTGAGTAGATCAAACCATTGTCCATTTACTCAGTGGAGTATTTGTCAGTGAGAAACTAATGAACCATCAAGTTGCCAAAAAGTCTTGGATGAGTCTTAAGTGGTTGTTGCTAAGTGAGGGAGGGCCATCTAAAAAGGCTACATATTACTTGATTTCAATTATATGACCTTTTGAAAAAAGTAAACTCTATAGACAAATATCTAAGTGGTTTGCCAGGGATTGGAAGGAGGTGGGGGTGTTGAGTAGGTGAAGGGTAGGGACGTTTTAGAATAATAAATGCATTCTGAATATTATTGTCCTCTGCAGAATCGGGGGTTCCATGGGTCTCTGGTGTAGCCAGAAATGGCCCAAAGTGCTACAGTTCTCAGAAGGGAAACTCGCGTAGGGCAGGTAGCCGGGGTCCCAGGTCTCTCCTGTTACCACGGCAACACCAATGCCAGCGGTAGGCAATGGGTGACTGCAGGTGGCTGCAATGGGCAGCAGGTGATGGCAGCGGCAGGAATGGCAGGGGCGTGAGGCCAGCCTGCCAGGCGGGTCCGAGGTTCAGAGATTAATGCTTCCGGAGAGAAGACTTTTCCCCAAAGTGTTACAGCTCAGTAAAACAGCCAGTCTCAGATGATTCTTGGTAAAATAACTTGTACACTTTATTCCTCGTGGACAGGGACTTTATAAACATTGAGGAAGTAGGGTGGGATCCAGGGGTAGATGTTGGCTCAGTTTGAGGCGGTAGTGATGCCCTATTAGCATGAGGAAGGACTTCAGGTATTTTCTCTATGTGACTGATTGCCATGGTCCTCGCAGTCGGGTGTCATGGTTACTTGTCCCAGAGCAGGTAGAGTTTGGCAGGGAGCTGGCCCCACGCCTACTGTACTCAGTTCTGGGTTTCAAGGGCTTTGAGTTCATTCAACCTTACCAGTTCTTCTGTCTGGTGCCACGGTCTGCTCATTCCACGTTACTGTAAGTATTTTTATTTTCCATTGCATGTATTTATTTTCTGTGTACATACATGCCCACATGCCACAGCATGCATGTGAATATCAGAGGGCAGCTTGATGCAGTCAGTTTTTTTCTTCTACCATGTCTAGGTCCCGGGGATCGAACTCAGGTTGTCAGACTTGGTGGCACGCACCTTTAACCCCTGAGCCATCTCACCAGCCCCATTACTGTAATTGTGACAGATGATATTATGCATTTGTCAAAACCCATTGAACTTTACTACAACAAAGAATGAACCTTAATATATGCAAATTAAAAAGTCATTTGGAACTCCCAGGGTGAAGTACGGACCGAGACAAAGTAATCTAACTTTATTATAAATATATGAAGCAGCGTCCCTGGATAGGAGGTTGTCAGAGAAAGAGAATGACCTAAGCAGGTTTGGACGTGAGCGGAATCTCTAAGACTTAAGCCGGAAGGAGCTGTTCCTGGGTGTCTTATTCTGCTTGATAAAGTTGCACCTCATGGAAGAATGGGTTATGAGCAGTGTGGATAGCCATAAGCATTTATATATTGGAATTGAGCGGTTAAGTCAGTGTGGCACTTAGGCTCCTCCCTACAACAGTATGAATTTACTGAGGAGTAAGAAGAAGGGGCAGGCGTGATTCATACAATAAGCAATTAAGAGTTGGGAGTATCTACGCCAACCCGTGTTTGCCGTAACACAGCTCTGTGGCTTGGATGTGCCTCTCTCAATGGCTCACACGTTAGAGGCTTGGTCCCCAGCCTCTGCAGCTGTTAAAAGCTAGATCCAGTGGAGGCCTTCGGATTGGGGCTGTGCCCCGGAAGAGGCTAACGAGACTCCAGTTCTTCCTCTTCCCTGGTTTTTGTTCTGTATGAGGCAAGTGGTTTTGCTCTGCCTGTGTTTCACTCAGCCTTGCACAGAAGCACCAGGGCCAACTGGTCATGAGCTAAAACCACGAGAGCGTCTCTCCGCCTACTGACCATTTTTATTAAGTCTTTGTTCTAGTTGCCGAACTCTGAGTAACCATTGCAGACATAGATGCTATATATATGAATGCATGCTTATAGATGCCTGCACGTCTCATTAGTATAATATGATATTGCCCTGTTTGGTTAGCTGGGTGAGTCTGGAAACAATGCACCAGTCACGTTCAATATACTTGATGTTCACATGATGGTTTTAATAACACTCCTTGATGCGAGACATGTGGTCTTCTTGGAGTCTAATGGGGTAGGAAACATACCAGGTACACCCAAAGCCTCTGTGTTCCAGAAAGGCCTCAAAACAAAGGCACAGTGATGGGAACAGGTTAAGGGATAACCAGATCCAGCCGGGAGATTCCAGTGACCAGATGTGGAGAACGTTGGTCTGCAAAGTGAAGTAGTATTAGATTATAAGCTAAGACATGAAAGCCAATGTCCATGTGTTCATACTGATGTATATGAATGACTGGATAATACTAAGTAGCTGAAGGATAGAACACATCTAGACCTATTCTAGAATGCTATTCCATGTAGAAGAAACAATTGGTGCAGGTACTCCATTTTCAAGGAGGTACAGAGTGATTCCTTCTCCCTTTAGTGTGGGCCTATTCTAGAGACCAGCATAGATCCAGGGTGACATGAGGTTATCCTTGTTTGCTTTTCTGTTGCTATGATATAGACAACTGCTAAAAGCAACTTGAGAAAGAAAGTTTATTAAGTCTAATAGCTTATAGTCTGTCGTTGGGGGAACTCAGGGCAGGAACCTGGGAGGAACAGAAACAGATTGTGGAAGAAGGCTGCTTACTGATTTGTTCCTCATGGCTTGCTCTGTTTGCTTTCTAAATAAACTATCACCTAGGAACACCTGTCTAGATGTGACTCCACCCACAGTGGGCTGGCCCTCCTGCATCAACCATCAGTTAAGAAAACCCCTTACCAGGCCAGCCTTAGTGGGACACGCCTTTAATCCCAGAACTTGGGAGGCAGAGGCAGGCAGATCTCTGTGAATCTAAGGCCAGCCTGGTCTACATAGAGGGTTTCAGGATAGCCAGGGCTACACAGAGAGAACCTGTATCAGCAAACAAACCAACCCAAAAACAAGCAAGCAAGCAAAGAAACAAAAACCCTCCAAAGCAATAACCATCCAGCCAGCCAACCAACCAACCAACCAACCAACCAACCAAATCAACCAACCAACTAGCCAACCAACCAAACCAACCAACCAAACCAACCAACCAACCAACCAACCAACCAACCAACCAACCAAGGCCACAGCTTCCCATAGGACAATCTGATGGAGGTATTCTCTCAATTGAGTTTCCCTCTTCTTGGATGACCTTGACTTGTGTTGAGTTGACAAACGACAACAACAACAACAAACAAAAGGGTATAGTCACCCTGCACTGAGAAACCTGATGCACATGACCTCAATCAGGTGATTAAGGTCCAATTACCAGTGGTGAGTCACATTGGTATATACCTTTGATATGATGTGAGAAAAACAGTTCTTAACATATGTGGCCATACTTTCCAAACCCTGATCTACTCCTGAGGAAAAATATCAGACAAATTCCAACTGCGGGGCATTTTGTAACATACCTGGACAGTGAGTGTTTCCACATGACTAGTCTTCAAAACCAAGAAAGAACGAGCAAGCAGCCATCACCAAGAGGAGCCTAAAGAAACATACTGAAGGCAGTGTGGTGCCCTGGGATCGTGGAACAGGGAGAGAGCATTAGGCAAAGCTAAGGCATGCGGAATAGAGTGCAGGCTGTAGGTTTTAATAGCCAGTGGATATGGGCTCTTTAATTGTGGCTGATGGACCACACTACTGAGCAATGGAAATTGGTGGTCAGGTTTGGGAGAACTTGCTACCCCATCTTTGCAATTGTTCTGTAAAACTCATGTTATCTTTTAAAAATGAATCTTTTTTTTTTCATTTAAAAATATGCGTTTCAGACATTGTGCCAGGCGCTGAAATGGGCAAGACAGGGCTGGGTCTCAGGGAGCTCGGCCTTGTGAGTTCATCAGCATGTGAAAGTAGGTTTAGCATTGAATGCAGTCCCTCCCAGGCAAAAGGGCTTTGGAAGCTGACAACTTTAGATGAGGTCTCGAAGCTTCTATTCTATATCCCAAGAATTACTCAGTGTTCTTCCTGAGATTCTTATAAAAACTCTGCAGGGGGGGGGGAGGACTAGGCTGCTGAATTCCTATGTCTTCTTTCCTCCAAGGTTTTGCTTAGCCTGGATCTGTGTTAGCTCTAACTTGGTACTCCTCATGATCATTGCATCTCCTCCTCCTCCTTTTCCTCCTCCTCCTTCTCCTCCTCCTCCTTCTTCTTCTTCAGCTGCTTCTACTTCCTCCTCCTCCACCTCTTCGTCCTTCTCCTCCTCCTCCTCCCCCTTCTCCTCCTCCTCCTCTTCCTCCTTCTCCTCCTTCTTCTTCAGCTGCTTCTACTTCCTCCTCCTCCTCCTCCTCCTCCTCCTCCTCCTTCTCTCTCTCTCTCTCTCTCTCTCTCTCTCTCTCTCTTTCTCTTTCTCTTTCTTTCTCTGTCTCCCTCCCATTCACTAGTCCTCAGACTATTAAAGTTGAAAGATATGGAAGATGTTTGTTTATGAATCTCAAATCCCGAACTAACTTAAGACTGTACGTCTGACATGCTATTTGAACAATGTCCTTGGCCACTGCGCCACAGGCACTTATTACTGGCACCCAGAGTGCAGACTCCAGCTCCCTCCATGTTGTCGTTCATCCTCTTCTATGCCTGGAATACTCTGGCTCATTCCTTCTGCAGAAAAGCCTGCCTCTCTCTTTATTTCTTGTTCCCCTCCCGAGGCAGGTTTGAGGTCTCCCATTTTTTTTCCACAGAAAGCAGTCTATCGAAGTATGTTTCTTAATATAGATTTTTTTTTAAAATGACAGGATTAAAAAAAATTCTCTCAGGTGCTAGTTGTTAAAAATAGTATTCTTCCATTATTCCAGGGTAGATAACAAATCTCGCGTTTCAAGTTAAAAAAAAAAAGAGAAAGCTGTTAAGCAGGTATAAGTGAGCATTATCTGTGTCAAACTCTAGACCATAAAAGGTGGTGGTGCGGCTCGGTACTGGAAGAGGGCACCAGGAGCCACTTTTAGCCTTTTGTTCGAGGTTCTTGCTTTGGGGGAGGGGGAGGGGCAGCTTACCTGCTTTCCGTTGGTCCACTGAAACACCCTGGAATGGCAGCCGGCTTCCCCATCCTGTCTGTCATTCAAGATCAGCTCTTCCTTGATGTTTGCCTCAGTTTCACCCAAACCCTTTGTCTACCGCTCTCCCATTGAGCTTTGACCTCAATAGCGGTGCCTTTGTTCTTCCTGTTATTCCGTCACTGATGGCGTCACCTTCACTCAAAGGGCCACCATGGTGTCCTATGGCATCGCGCAAGCCTCTGTGGTTCTTCATCTCCATCCTATGGTATTATGCAAGCCCGCAGTTTTCTGTATCTTCCCGTGCTCTGACTCCTCCCTTTCCCTGTCATGGGAGGGCCAGTCTTCCAAGTGTAAATCCTGGTTTGAGGGAAAGTCATACTATATAGAGTAATCATGACTCCTTTCATTGCAAACCGTAAAACCCAATTTCAATTCCCTTAATAAAAGAGGGCCCAGATAGCGGAGGAGCTCTGTAGGGACAGGAAGGGCCAAAGCCTTCACTCAGGCCAACTTCTTTCTCCCAACAAGATAGGCCCCACTTAGAGTGCATACCACTCTGGCTCAGGATCTCCTAAAGGACCTCTGTAAACTTTCTGTGGCAGCACCAGCAGAGAGCCGGGGCAGCCCACCAGGAGCCACAAGTCCTTTCCTTGGACAAGGCACCACTGTCTGGGCAATGGAAATTGTAATTGGCTTGGATTAGATCCTTGTCCTACCCGAAGAGCATCGATTAGGGGATGTGTCAGCCTCACGTTGACAGGAGTGGCTCCACAGGTCACAAGACAGTCAATGTCCAGACTGTAAAGATACCGATTTCTTTCATGGTGGGACAAGGAGAAAGAAAATTCCTGGGTGGATACGAAGAAGAAGGACGGGCCTCAGCGGACTGAAGCTTTTTCTCTTTAGGACTACTCAGCCTGAGCCTCTTTCTCAGAAGGATAAGGTAAGGTGGATCACATCATCCTAGCACTCTGGAGGCCAAGGCAGGAGGATTGCCATGAACTACAGAGTAAGACCTGAGAAGGCAACGTAACCAGGGTAGGCAGTTGGACTGCATGACGTGTGACCACGAGGTCTGGAGACCCTGGAATACCTTCAGAGATTAATGGACACTCACGGAGTGTTGGGCCCTTAGCTGAGCTTGAGACCCGAGTAAGGATGGGCACATTGTTTTCATAGTTTGTGCATCATCCCTCTCGTTCTGTGCCTTGTAGCATGTCAAAGCTGGCTGTGACTGGTAAGCGCTCCCACCGTCAGTTCCACAAGTCTTAAAAAAGGAGCATGAAAAGGTTTTTATTCCTCTCCTGCCTGGGAGATTGGAGGTCCCACCTCCTGGGAGCTCTTCCTAGTTTCGAGTAAGAAACTGGCTGGAGTAGTGGCATAGGCATGTCCTTCTTTTTTTCTTTTTTCCTTCTTTCTATCAATGATTGCGGTGGATTACAAAATGGAACCCAGCAGGCTTGGTAGGGCTTGCTTCTATTTCAAAAGTACCAGTACATTCTGAGGCCAAAGACCGTCTTTACAGAGAGTACACTGGAACGGGTGTTGCCCGTGGGCTTTTGGAGCTGCAAGCCTTAGCGGGGATCCGGGAGCAAGCCCATGCCCCTTTATTTCCGGTTCCAATCAAGATCCCGCAGAGTCGGTCAGAGTCTAGCTGGGGCCTCTTTTTTCACCTTCAGGCAAAGCTGTCAGCCATCGGTCAGTCATCTTTTGTGGAGAAGTTTCTGCCTGCAGGACCTGGGGCGTGGTTGGATTGGGGCTCTCTACACCCTGGTTACAGAGAGCTCACAATCTAGGCCCAGACACTCATAAATCACCCATGGCTAACAGGGCAGCGGATAGGGGCAGAGCTTGGAGGGAGAGAGAAGATGATGGCTGGGAGGAGAAACATTTGTGTGGTGAGGTAAGGGTGAGTGCCACATTGGGGGAAGGGGAGAGAACGGATAATAATTTTGTTACTGGGACATATCAGTTATCTCCCTGGAATATAAAGAGAAATATAAAAAATCTACCAGGAAAGAGTTCGTTTTTTACCAGATCTTGGAACAGCGATTCCTCCATAGCCCCCGAGCCAGGAATGAAGCATTTTAAGATCGGCCTGAAAGAGAGTGGTTTGAAAGAACACAAGAAATGAAGACCTCCTTTCCTTCGTCAGTCAACTCCCAGGTTTATATTTCCTTTCCCTTTTGGACAAGAATCTATATCCACTCAAAGAATGGGAGGGCCCACAGAACGTGAACCTGATGAATGAGATCTCCGCCCGTAGTGGTGGGTCACATCGGAAGTGGCTGGTCCTAAGGAGAGGCACCCTGAAAACTTAGAATCAGGGCCCATGGGCACTGATGAACGGGAGTCATGTTGACAATCAGAGCTGCTTCAGTCTTAGTGCAAAGCAGATTACCTGGGAATCCTGTCGGAGTGGAGATTCTGACTCTGAGGCGGGTCCCCAAGTCATTCCCAAGTCAGTCCGGAACATGCTGCACATGGTGAACAGTGCTGAAGGGGAGACTAGCTTGTTAAAAGTTGCAGGGCTCACTTTTTGGAAGGCTATGGCGGTAGGCAGGCAAGATTAGACTTTATCTCCGATACAATAGGGCAGCGGGGGATTTATAGCTAGCAGGCATGGGGAAGGAGAGATGAAAATGGTTAAGCAAATCTTGGTTAAGTGTAGAGGTTAAGGAAGAGGAAATTGATTAGATGTCAAGGGAAGTGAATTCTCCTCCATAATCAGCCTTCAAAATATTCTTGCCGGAGTGGCCTGAGAGACAACTGGGGGTGGGGCTTAGGGAAGCCAGGGTCTCTGAAGAGCCCAGCTAAGGACTGGTCCGAGGAGGGCAAACTTGTCGGCGGCAAGATGCGGGTGCAGAAAAACCTGCTCCTGAATTTCTCCTTGGCTTCATTTGTTAGGAGTGAGCATCATTTCTACCCCAGGTGAAGGATTAATGCTAAAACATGTTGACATTTTTGACAGTGATTCTATATGTCAGCTAGGAGGAATCTGGCAATATGGTGTTAGATAAAAAAAGTTACTTGGGTCATCATCTGATGACCCTGGTCAATGGAAATGGTAATTTGGAGCGTGAGGACCTGTTCAGACATTTTAATCTGAGAGAACCATTGGTAGGAAAATACTATGTATGGGTGGTGGTGGTGGTGGAATTCCAGACACCCGGCTTCGGCACTGATTTTCATGCAGCCCTCTTGAAACTCTCCCTCAACGGTCACCTTCAAAGCCATAATGGTTTTCTACATATCACAGTCAACCATTGGACTGAGCACCGGGACCCCAATGGAGGAGTTAGAGAAAGGACTGAAGGGGTTTGCAACCCCATAGGAAAAACAACAATATCAACCAACCAGAGCCCCCAGGATTCCCAGGGACTAAACCACCAACCAAAGAATACACAGAGGGACCCATGACTCCAGCCTCATATATAGCAGAGGATGGCGCTGTCTGGCATCAATAGTAGGAGAGGCCCTTTGTCCTGTGAAGGCTTGATTCCGAATGCCAGGGCAGTGAATGGAAGTGAGTGGATAGGAGGGGGAACACCCTCATAGAAACTGGGCTCTCCTGTGGCAACTCCTTCACACCACGAAGAAGGGCAGAGTGCCTTTTCTTATAGATACTTCTATAACCCCCCCCCCCCAAACATCTTCCCATTGCTCTATCCCTGCAGAACAAACAGCACCTGGAAGCCCTCTTCTGCTTTCCCAGGAGTCCCTGCTGCCTGTGGGTGGAGAAAAAGGCAGAAGGGTCACGTGCTCTTTTCTTTCTTGGATTGGGTCGTGGAAAAGGCTTATGGAGAAGATGGGGTAGCTTCTCTCTCCATTGTCCCAGCCTCCCCAACCCCAGGCCACCTTCTTTAGCCAGAGGCTCCTCTGCGACGTCAGCTTTTTCTGTATTTGCTGAGCTTTATTTATTTAGAACCTTCATTGTTTCTTTCTAAAATGGTAGCCAATCATTGACCTCCTTCTCAGGCCGAGGGAGGAGCTTTGGAGAGGAAGGTTCCGGGATTGGGACTGAAAGTCGGAATCCTTCTTCCACTGCTGTTCCACCCTGCGTGGCAGTGGGCGTGAGTGGAGGTCAGAATGTGGGAGGGCTTTTGCTTTCCACTTGAGCTTTGCAATGACCTCGGGCAGTTAATGGACTCCCTCTGGGTCTGGCCTCTTTGAGAAATGGGGACAGAAGACATTTCTCCCTGCCCACATCAAATAAAGAGATGGGCAATGTTGTGTGTCGGGATGACTTGCTTTTCTTATGTTGTTGCTGTTGTTATTATTATTATTAATGTTTTTTTTGTCTTTGCCACCATACACAGCGTTACAGGGAGAAAGTGCACATCTTGACAAGGCTCAGTTTTTTAAATAACACAAAACGATAAAAACAGAACGTAACGGTTGTCCGGTGGGAACTACCTCCCCCCTGCTGCCAGTGCCTTTTCAGAACAACGGCTACTTTCAATCTCTTTCTGTTTACTTCTGAAAGTATTTTGTGCACTTAGGATTGTGTGCATATATATTTATGTGCATATGCATATACATCTTTACTTTCAAAATAGTAATCCATCTCTGCATCTTTCTTTGCAGTGTTAACCACGTGGTTATCACTCCACACCAGCACGTCGTGTTGTATGTTATCATGCATCTTAAGGGCACTTTAACCATTCTCTTACAGAAGCTGAGGTTAGTTGCTGAGATTGGCTATTGCCGATGCTACTGCTGTGACCATCCTGTGCAAACAGAGCTGTAACGTGAGTCGTAGAAGTGGGACAGCTGGGTGCAAGCATATGAGTACTTTACATTTCAGTAGAAATTGCCAAACTGGCCTCTGGAGAAATGTCAACAATTTACATTTGCACGAAGAGAGTGTTCCTACACGCCCTCACTGCTGCACAGCGGTCTCTGCTAATTTGAATTTATAAAGCTGTCCTCGTCTTGGTTTAGGTTTGGGTGTGTGTAGTTCTGAGTGAGCTGGACCATCCATCTCTCATAGGGCTGTTAAGTCATGGATTTGTGGCCTGCTTGCTAGTGCTTTTTTCCATTTGGAAGAACATACATTAAGAGGGCTGGGCCCAATTGGCTTGCTCCCTGCGGCTTGTCCAGCCTCCCTCCCAGCTCCCCCACGTTCCTGTCTCTCTACTGTGTGTCTTGACGCTGCTCTGGCAGACACAGAAGCCCCAGGCTTTGGAGCTGCTCCGTGGCGCTCATCATTTGCCCCGATAAGTGAGAATCAAGTGCACACTTCTGTATTATTGATGACTTTCTCCCCCTTGGTATTATTCCTCTACGCCAAGTCTCCACGAGTCGATGTGAGCCAAGTACCCCCCTTGGCTTCACAGGATGAGAAATGGAAATGTGAAGACATGTAATTGGCTAGCTGAGCACCTAATGAGGCAGCCTGGGCAATACAGGAATACATTTGACTGCGATGATCATGAGAGCCAGGACCAGCCTCCTTGGGTGTTCGTTCAGGTTGTATGTAAAATACTGGCCTGGGAGCTTTAAGGTGTGTGCACCCCATCTCTTGCTCTAGTGTGGATTTTACTGAGGAACACTGGATGACACTGGCCCCAAGTCAGTCGCTTCTCTTAGGGACCTTCAGACTACAGTGGAGATTTGGTACCTGTGGGAAGGAGATGAGGAAGAAAGGAAGAACCTCACTCTTCAGGATAAACCTGGAAAAGACTCTACCATGCCCGTGGGTAGTTGTCTTAGAACAGAAATGGTCAGACACCAGCACATCATCCTTCTGTTCCATCATTATCGGGGGTGGGGGGGCTAATGAGGAAGACTGAACCCTTTGCTTGACTGCCCATAAGGCTCTGTAGCTGGACACAGCAGCTACCTATGCCTATCTTAGCAGATTCCCTCGAGGTCTGCACAGGGCTCCTTTCTGATGCCACAATGAACTGTTTGTTTGCCTGTGTGTTTTTAAAAATACAATTATCATCAGAACTTGGATATTATTTTGGGTTCCTCCCAAAGAATTGTAGATCTAAAGGCATAATCATTCAAGGATTGTAAACTTTTTCTACCAGTGTTTTCTTACCTATCAAACGGTGGTGGTTTTGAATAGGTATGTGTTTGAATGCTTGGTCCATAGGGAGTGGTATCATTACAAGGTGTGAGGGTAAGCACTAAGGTGTCCTATGCTCAGGCTATGCCCAGTGTGACACATAGTCTCCTTCTGCTGACTGCAAATCAAGATGTAGACCTCTCCGTTCCTTTTAAAGCGTCATTTCTGCCTACATTCTGCCATGCTTCCCACCACTTGATAATGGACTGAACCTCTGAAACTGTAAACCAGCCTCAGTGAAATGTCTTCCTTTGTAAGAGTTTCTGTGGTCATGGTGTCTCTTCACAGCAATAAAACCCTAAGATACACAGCATCACTGTACTTGCTGGAAGTGGCTTATTTTTCTTTATTGTGAAATATTTGAAAAAATACAACTTCCTCTATGATGGGTATTGTGGCTTATGTTTGTAATCCCAGTCATTCAAGAGGCTAATGCAGAAGGATCATGGTGAATTTGAGACCAGCCTGGACTGTAGAGCAAGACTCTGTCTCATCTCCAGCCCCCCCCCCATTTTCTATCATTTATAGAAGTTATATAAAAGTTGATACTAATTTAGAGTATGAGGTCATGTATGAAAATGAGAAAAACTTAAATTCTTGGTGTTGATGGGAAGAGTAAGTAGTAGATTTCATAAGAGGAAATGGATGGGGATTTGGTGGTAACAAGGTTTGTTCAGGTCTTTTGAGAAGTACCTGTGAGGACTGGGTTAGAAATACAAGGATTTTATGAGGGGAAAGTCCCATGATAGAAACTGGAAATTGGGTAAGGTGGAGAGAGATCTGGATTGGCCTACAAGTGTCACTTGAAGGGAAAGTGAGGAGGAAGGAGGACATGTGACATCTAAGGACAGCTCAATCTTTGTAGGAGGTTCCTAAGACTGCAGGGAGTTATGAGCCAAAGCCAGATGTCAGAGGAGTCTATGTGTTTTAGTAAGAGGCTCACCCTAGAACTTCTACTGTACCAGTCATCAACAGGGAGCCCAAGGCAGTTGACTCAGCGCTGATGAGTCAGTGGATTTTGGCACACGGTGAACTGGGCCTTGATCAGACATGGTCCTGCTCTGATGGGGCTCTGAGATGAGAATTCTAAAGACCACCATCTGCCCTGACCGACTCTGCCCTTGCGACAATCCTGTTAATGACTTTTTCCTACTATACAAGTGATCGTATCACTTTGTTGGGAGTGGTGGCCATGGCTAAAACCTGGGGACAATTTTATAATCCTGTCCTCTTGGGATAAGTTTCTTAGGCTCTTGATAATACATGATTTTGGAGTCTAAATGCTCATCAGAGAGTACATCCCATCCTTGGCTCTTATGGTTAAATTAAGTGGGGATCATAAGTCACCATAAATTAAACTTACTCCTGTTTCCCTTTAATCATTCCAGAACACCAGAGATTTTTGATGTCCTATATCTCATGTTCTCTTCTGAGTTGAGCAGGGGACAGTTATGTGGAAACTCAGATCCATTTGTGGTACCCTACTTGAAGCAAAGAAGTGAGCTTTTTTTGTTGCTTTCTACCCTTACTGGCAGAGTCTTTGAAATGTTAGGGGTAAGCATCCTACTTGGCACAAAAGAGGACACTGCCTCAGAAGGTGTCAAAGTGCCCCTGAGATCTGTCTTCCTTCGCCAGAGGTTGCATGCCTGTGGGAGAATGCTCCAGTCTTTTCTCCTCACTTGAAGCCCTTTTCCTCCAGATGGACAGTTTGGGGAGCCATTCACACTTGTCTCTGTGGCTCCCTGAGGGAGTGCTTCCCTTTGACCAAGGTTAGTCATGTACCCTGGTTTGGGCTTTCCCTACTTCCCACCTTACATTTCCTGACTCCTTACTTACAAATAAATCACTAGTCCTTGACTCAATCTCTGATTTTAGGAGAACTCAGGCTCACAGGCCTTAAAACCCTGATATTAAATGCTAATAACATAGGTAACCAATGGGACCTTTCCATGAGTCGTGATTGAGTAGGGGGAGCGGGGTTCTACCTGCTTGTATCTGCTCCATGCCTCTATAGGATGAGATGGTGTGTTTTGGTACCTTGTTGGGAGGGCCTGAAGCTGTCAATCTTAGAGCATTGGCACTAAGCCACAGAGGTAGAGTTGGTCTAATACCCATAATCCTCAGGTGATAAGCGTATGTAAGATAACCTAGATATGACTGCTTCCCAGCATCTGCAGTGGTGTTCTCTTCACTTGGCATATTTTTACTGAGGCTCAGCTTGAGACATCTTACTCCCAATAAATTCTCTAGTAGATTGCACATGAACTATGGAGCTACTACAGGCAACAAAGCTGTATGGCTCCTAGGAGTTTTGGGGTACTGTCTTAGCCAGTATTCTTTTGCTGTGAAGAGATACCATGACCACGGCAACTCTTATATAAGAAAGCACTGATAACTGGAGCTTGCTTACAGTTTCAGAGGTTTAGTTTTCCATCATTATGATGTGGACCCTGGAGGAATGCAATCAGATGAGACGCTTGAGAAGTAGTTGAGAGTTCTACATTGGGATCTGCAGGCAGCAAGAAGAGAGAAAGCCACTGGGCCTGGCTTGGGCTTTTGAAAGCTCAAGGCCCACACTTCTGCCACTAAGGTCACACCTATTCCAACAAGGCTATATTCCTAATCCCTCTTAGGTAGTGCTACTCCCTTATAACCTAACATTCAAACTATGAGTCCATGGGGGTCATTCCTATTCAAACCACTGCAGTGCCTTCAGACATCTTTCTTCTTGACTGACCCCTCAGATCAGTGATCAGTGATCATTCTCATTTAGGTCTCCTTGATTCTGTGTTAGTGCTGTCATAGTTGGCTTTAGCTGTTTACTTGACACTAACCTACCGCCACCTAGGAAGAGGCAATCACAGAAGAAAGACCAAATGTGAGCCCAATCCCAGAAGAAAGACCAAGTATGACACAATCACAGAAGAAAGGCAACCTCAACTGAAGAATTACCCAGCTCAGATTGGCCTGCGGCCATGTCTGTGAGGCAGTTTTCTTGTTGCTAATTAATGTAGAAAGGTCACACCCACAGGGGCTGTGCCATTCCTAGGCAGATAGGCCTGGGTTGTATAGGAAATTAAGATGAACAAATCTGGGGATCAAGCCATTAAACAGCATTCCTCTGTGGTCTCTGTTTAAGATACTGTCCCTAAGTATCTGCTTGAGCTCCTGCCCTGACCTCCCTCAAAGATGGGCTGTGACCTATAAGCCAACAAACTCTTTCCTTCCCAAATTGCATTTGACCAGTGTTTTGTTACAGCAACAAAAAGGAAAACAAAATAAAGACCAAGTGTGACCCAATCACAGAAGAAAGACCAAGTGTGACCCAGTCACAGAACAAGACAAAGTATGACCCAATCACAGAAGACCAAATGACCCTAGTCACAGAACAAAATATAACTCACTCACAGAAGAAAAGCAAAGTATGATCCAATCACAGAAGACCAAAAGACCCCAGTCACAGAAGAAAGACCAAGTATGACCCAATCACAGAAGAAAGACCAAGTGTGACCCAGTCACAAAACAAAGACAAAGTATGACCCAATCACAGAAGAAAGACCAAGTATGACCCAGTCACTAAGGCTTTCTTTTAAAATTTGAACATGTGTGGGAAAACATGCATAACACAATTGAGCTTCCTCACTGTCCTGAGTGTTAACCACATTGACATTCTTGAGCTACCATCCATCTCAGTGACCCACGGAGCTCTTTTCCTCCTGTGAAGCTGAAGCTCTATATGCCTTGAGCTGACTGTGACTCTCTTACCCTAGGCCCAGGATACCACAATTCTCCCTCCCATCTTATATACAAGCCATATCACAGCAGTACCTTCAGTGCTAGGGTCAGAACTCAAGGAAGCACACAAACCAAGCAAGTATTCTGCCTCTGAACTACTGGCCTATCCCAGGGCTCACTTTAAAAAAAATTAAATTATATTTATTTATTTGAGATTATGTTTAGTATTTGTTCATATGTATATGTGTGTTTCTTTGTGCATGTATACAACAAGTATTTGGGTACCTGCAGAGGTCAGAAAAGAGCATCAGATCCCTTGAAGCTAGAGTTGTAGGCAGTTATAACCTGTTCAGCATCACTGAGCCATCTTCCAGCCAGCTATCCATCCATCCATGTATGCATGTATGTATGTATGTATGTATGTATGTATGTATCCATCCATCCATCCATCCATCTATCATCTATCTATCTATCTATCTACCTATCTATCTATCTATCTATCTATCTATCTATCTATCTATCTATCTATCTATCTATCTATCTATCTGTGTGTTTTATGTGCACCATTGCACATAAGCAAGCAGAAGACAACTTCTGGGAATCTATTTTTTTCCTTTCCATCATCTTATGGGTTCTAGGGACAGTACTCAGGTCATCAGGGCATAATTGTCCTTACCCACAATGCCATCTTGCCACCTCCATGGCTCACTTCTGATGCTGAATCCTCCAGGAAGTACCTTGTGCATATTGAGTCATTGTTTGATTCATCGTTGGACCGAATCTTGGTGTGAATGCCTTACTCACCCACCTTTATACCCAATGTCAAGTAGAGGGCCTATACAAAAACTTAAATCGGTGCTTGTTGAGCTCTGATTCCCCACCAAAGCTTCAGAGACCTTGAATTTCCATGGTAGTGTATTGTAGCGGCACTCCATCCTGCTGCATAAGGCAGCGCGCCACGCTCTTCTCTACATGACCCCGAGTCCTTGAGTTGAGGAGTGTTCAGTAAGCACTTGCCAAGACCTTGGGTGATTTTCCTCATTTATGCGTCTTGGCCACATGGTACCTCTAGCTTGCTACCTGGCTGTCACCTTTCTCTGAGATCTGTGTCTCTTCTACGCATCTGGCAAGTTGACAAGCCCTGTTGGATTTGGTGTGTCTTGAATGTACAACTGACTTCCAAAGTCCTGACGTGATCTTGGAAATTCTGATTCAGATGAGCAAATTAATTAGGCTTTCTAGTGAAGCAAGCTCCTGACATCAAAGAAGAGGATTAAAAGCTGATTGACTGATCCGGCAGACGTGAAGTGCCTCAGGCCTGGCTCAAGCAAGTGGACAGTGGTCAGTGGTTATTTTGCATTAAACCTAGTATCTTTATTATATATGTTGCAGGAAATATTAAAAAAAGAAACCAGCACATTCCCGTGCTGTGCCTCTGCCCAAGCGGCCTGTATAGCCATGCACTGGCGGGCAGTGGCCAACTGTTTTTATCTCATGGAGACTCTGACTTAGAACTCTACAGTCTTTCCAGCCAGCTCACTAGGTTCCCACTGGTGGGTCACTACCAAGCCAACCCTGTGCTTCAAATCCCCCACAGCCTTTGTGGAGCACCTCAGACAAACCCATGCTTGGCCACTGGATCTTTCTCTCTTGAATCCAGATGCGCCGCCAGGTAAAGGAAAAGCAACACAAACTTAGTTCAGAAACAATGGTAACTCAATCTCTGGGTGCAGCAACTTAAACCTAATCTTGTAAGCCTTATTAAAATCCGATTCCTCCAGCAGCAAATCCTTGCAGATCTGCCATGATACCAGGAAACTCTAGCAGGTACATCTTACCCATATGCTGTCCCGTTCCAAAAAGGCCTCACTCTCTTCTGTTTCCTCTCTTCCTCCATCCATCCTGGAAGTCCCGCCTACTCACCCAGTGATTGGCTCCTTTATTCATTAGGAGATTGGCTCACAAGAACAGCACCAGGCTCATCCACAACAATATACAATTACATTCTGCATGCTTATGTCGTATAAATACCTTTGTAACATTCTTACTATTTATTGTATTCTTTCTTCCAAACATCATTTAAGACGCATGACAGTGACTATTGAAATAGTGTTTTGGAGGCAAGGGGATTGTAATCTCCAAATTCTAGGCCAAAGATACTTGTAGTACCTAAGCATTAAATTTATCTGTAAGCCAAAGGAAGACAAAGAAGTGTCTCCGTCACCTCTTTCTGTCCTTCTTGGGAACAAAAGAAACTGGACAGCCCCTTCATGTGTCAGTAATGAGTCAGAGTGAGGATCTGATCCTGTCCCTCAGTGTTGACTGATGGGAATGGAGAAAGAGCAGGAGAAAAGGGGGCTGCAGAGGGATGCTTTCTGCTTGTTAGAAAGTAGCTGAGATGCAGAACAAAAGCAAGTATAACTGTCCCCTGGCAGTGGTTATGCCACTAGAACACCAAAGATACCATCCAGGTAAGAAGGGTGACAAACCGATGTGTGCATGACAGGAGACCTCGGCTAATGCATGTGTGTTGACTAATGCATACACACACATCCGGGTCCCTGATAGCAGCACTTACCTCAGGCATCCCTGCTTCCAGTGTGCATCCTACACAACCTATTGCTTAGGTTGGAAGATGTTTCCAGGGAGATCAGATGAAGCAGTTTGTATGGATGAGGCTCTTAGACTGTCCCCAGCACCTCCACTCATCTGTTTTACTAGACATCATTTTTGGGTTCTTGTCCCTCATGCACACAACCCCAGCACTGGAGAATCACACCCTCACGTATGCCAAGTCCAAGTTCACTTTTTTCCCTTCTGCTCCCATCACAATGAGTGGCTGGGATGTTACTATCAGAACACAACACCTTTAGCTTAATGCAGAGCCTGCAAACATTTTCTATTAAGGTCCAGATAGTAAATATTTTCAGCATCGTGGGCCATGCAAGCTCTCTTGCAATCCTCCCACTCTGCCTGGTTGCACAGAAGCAGCTGTAGACACAGAAATGAATGGGCATGGCTGTTTTCCATGGAAACTTTATTTATGGACGTTGAAATTTGAATTTCATATAATTTTCACACATCATAAAATATTATTCTCCCTTTGAATTTTTCTCCAACCATTAAAAAATGTAAAGCACATTCTTAGCTTGTGGGTCATACTAGAACAGGTGGCAGGCCAGATTTAACCACCAAACCACAGTTTAGTTACCCATAGCTCTGGCTTACATGGTGATACTAATTGTTCCAAGGGGAATCGGCCATTAAGCTGTTGTCTGACGTTGAAATATCCTCATAAAAGAAAGAACTATGTAACTGTGTGCTTTGATAGAAAGCAGAGGTAAGACTGGGTATGGTGCCTTAAGCCTGAGATTTAGATATTCTGAAGGTGGAGGCAGGGACATTATGTGTTTAAGACAAGTCTGGGCTACAAAATGAGAACCATAAATCAATCAATCAATCAATCAATCAATCAATCAATCAATCAATCAATCAAGCAAGCACCCTACATGGGTAGGGTGATGACGTCTTACATGTGGGGATTTCCTGAGGGTGCAGAAATCCCAAGACAGAATTGAAGTTGAGGCTCATCAGAACTTTGGCCTTGGAGTAAAATATCTTGAGTTGAATTCTTCCTCAGCTTCCTCTATACCCTACTGTTTGGAGTAGCTGTTTGATCCCTCTAAGCGTATTCTCCTCTGGAACATGGGATGTCCTTCTGGGACGGCTATGACAACTGGAAGAGATGGAACACTCACACATTATTGATTCCTCTATAAATTATGGTTGATGACCACTTTGACTTGCCTCTTACTTAAAACCATAAAGGACTGTGCTGTGGGGATGGGAGAGGAAGCCAGAGAAATAGCTCACCATGGAAAGTCCTAGGGCACCAGCTAGGCAGTGATGGAGGGAATCCCTGACCAGAGGGCACAGTGAGAGGTGAGACATTGTTTAGGAGATAGAGGCTGGAGGAAGATCTGTGCCAGGAGCCTGGAGGACTGGAGGAATGAGAGCTAGAGGTGGGAAAGAGCCAAGTGCCATCCAGGGCAGCACAGAAGCAGCAGAAGCAGAGGTAAGGAAGGCATGGGGACAATGACCTCAAAGGACTTGAAAGCTGTAGCAGGAGGTACAAAGTCACCAGGGTTTGACCAATAGGGACAACGTACAAGTCTGTCACTGTGAACTACTCATGGCTCTGTCAGGGGCTCCTTGACCAGTGATAAGAGTTTTGTTATTCATCCTGCCATTACAAAACATTGCAAGAAATACTGCATGGCACAGATGTGACGTTGAGTGAATGAAGGCTGTCGCACATACTCGTGTTCTGGAAGGAACTCTTTTGGTTACAAGAAGCAGCCCCTGATGATGTGCATTTTCTTTGGTCAAGGTAAGTGGGCTTTGCTGTATGGTCCCAGCATAGTGTTGCCTGGCAGAACTCTCTGTAGTGATGGAACTGTTCTCACCAGCATCCTTCGGACTGGAGGATATCAGCAACACATGACTGGGGAGCATGACTAGGGTGACTTGGAACTTCTGAATTTAAATAATTTCCATTCAAGTAGCTAATGGTTGCTATTTGGAACAACACAGATGATTCCAAGGAATAATTTTAGCAAATGTTCTTTGCGTACTATTCATCCACCAGTTGACAATACCCTCCTATGCGGATATTTCTAATTCCTGGGACAGAAGGAGAGATCCTCACTGGTCCAGCTTATCTTCTGGGTTTGTCACCGACTACTACTGGGTCATTTTTCTCTAGGCCATCAATGGCTAGGGATAGGTTCTGCTGTATAACCATGGCACTATAGATAGCATGACAGGGGGTGAACAGAACTCTTGAGAAAGAGTGTGGGTGGGGTAAGCCATGATCAACATTGATGGTAGGCACAAAGTTCTTGTGGGTCTTCAGGAGGCAAAAGACATTGAAAGAAGACTATGGCTCATTGGTGAACTTAACCAGCAACTGTCTGAGCAGTCACCTGGAGTGAGGTTGAACTGTAGACCTCTTGGTCACCATGCTAAGTGACACAGATACAATCCTTTTGTGACCGAGGTTGCTGGTTAGCAGGGAAGGCCAAAGGTGGAGGACGCAATAATAAGGAATTTGGGGTGCCGCCGGGGAAATGGAACAGGAAGTGTTTAGGGAGAATGTAAACAAGAGTTCCCAGGTCTTCGCAGCCCCAGAAGGATGTCTGGGGAAAGATACAGGTATCATCTGGGTGGAGGGAGGTGCCTGGCAACAATAGGGAGGCTATGGTACACACTGTGAGACTGGTTCCTGGTCCTCCAAATTTGGCTAATGTTTCAATCTATGGTCACTTGAAGATTCTTGGTGCCTGTTAGTCAAGGTGCTGAGAAATCTCAGTCAAAGACATCACCGCCTTGTTTCATTAAGTACTAGCAAAACTGAATGGCACACTTCCTCACTCCCCTTGGACTCCTCTTAGCATCAGGCAGAACTAGTGTTCTAGGGACCGTGTGTTGAAAAATTATACCAGGACATTTCAGTGTGTCCAGTACAGAGATCTGAGCTAGATCTCTCTGTTCAATCAGATTCATTCTGGGCCTCAATCTAGATGTGCTCTTCCTACCCAAACATTTCTTGGCACATCTGGAGCCAGATCCATCAGGTCTGTACATCCAGAAAAGCCCTTGGTTTCTACTTGAGCCCCTTTCTAGAGAGTCCACTCATGGTCCAGGTAGATGTTACCTCTTTTCTGCTATTTGTCCAGCACCTGAGACAGAAGAGATCATTTTATATTCATACTATACAGCCTTGCAGGATACTGTGGGAAGGGAATCACAGGCTCTGGTCTCTAGCTGGTGGTGCTGTTTTAGAAAGCGATAGAACCTTCCAGAGATCTAGCTGAAGACAATAGATCTCTAGGGGCTGATCTTGAGGTTGGAGCCCAGCTCAGCTTCCTGCCTGAGGTCCCTCTTTGCTTTGTGGTTAGTCACTGGAATGTAGACAAGGTACCATTCAAGCAGCCATGATTTTCCTGCAGTGACAGACTGCATCCCCTAAGCTGGGTTCTAAAACAAGTCCTTCCTCCCATAATTACTTCTATTGAGTGTTTTGTCACAGTTGGGAGAAAGATCTTTGCAGAAAAGCTTTCACTCTAGGATGCCTCAAGAACAGAGGCTGTCCTAGGCATTTCTTGGTTCGCAGTATGGACTCACATCTTTCTATTGGGTGTGTCTTATCAACTCTCTTAGAATTTCCTTGCTGTGAAGGGACAACATGACCAAGGCAATTCTTTTAATGGAAAACATTTAATTGGGGCTGGCTTATAGTTCAGAGGTTCAATCCATTATCATCATGGTGGGAAGCATGGCAGTGTGCAGGTAGACATGGTGCTGGAGGAGCCAAGAGATCTTTATCTTGATCTTCAGGCAGCAGAAAGGGACTATATCCTACAGGCAGCCAGGAAGAGACTCACTTCCACACTGGGCAAAGCCTGAGCATAGGAGACCTTAGAGTCTGCCTACTCAGTGACACATTTCCTCCAACAAGGCCACACCTCCCTCAATGAGGTCACACCTCCCAATAGTGCCATTTCCTGTGGTCAAGCATTCAAACACATGGATCTATAGGAGTCAAACTTATTCAAACCACCACATCAACTCAACTGAGCATTGACCTTTTGTGTAAGGTTCCCTTTTGACCTTTGAGGAGGCAGTGATTGTAGATACAGGCAACCTTACTTCTCTCCTTTGTAGACAATCATCTCATGGTACCTACTACATAGGACCCATGAGGCTTAAGTGACCTAAAGATTATACCATTTTAAGTGTTCAAGTGTTCTACAGCAGCATAAAAAGCAGGCAGTGTATATTCATGAAAAGATGGTGCTCAGATTGTGGTCCTGAGTTTGATAGTTTCTTCCCAGAACTTCATTGTGTTGCAGATAGAGTTTAACACTCGCACAACTCATAGGACAGCTTCCTGCTCTGATTAATTCCTGACCTCCGTGAAGCTTTGTCCCTACTTCCTTTCCTTCAGCCACTCTTTTCCTCCTTCCTTTCTACCTTCCCCCTTCCCTTCCTCTTCCTCCATTTTTCTTTTAGGCAACATATTTATTGACATATAAAGCTCCTAACATATGATGCACCCACCTGATCGATGCATATAATCCAGTGGCCTTTCAGGTGTTGTCACAGGGTACATACCCATCAATAGAATCAAGTTCATAGCATCTTTATCACCCAAAGACTAAGGCCTGTGCCCATAAGCAGCAATCACTCCTTGCATGAGAATGTACACATTATATCACCTTAAGTTCATATGCTGGTACTTTGTCTCCTGAGGGACAGCATTAGGTAATAGGGCCTCAAAGGTGTAATTAGGCTTTGGAGAGGTTTCGAAAGTACATCCCCAATGTCGGGATAAACAACCTTCTGAGAAGAATGATTTTAGTACTTGCATCTTTTGGCATGCATACATTGAGGAAGATCATGTGGGGCCTAAGACAAGGGCCCCCACCCAGGAGTCCTGGCACCCTGATATCATGTGCCAGCACCTTGCACTCTGAGACCTAAGTCTTTGTTATTCCTATCACTCAGCCTATGTTGCTTTTACATTGCAATATAGAAGCCCTATTGCTCCTTGGAAACCATCCATGTGTGTTCCCCCGCCCCTCTTATTTTTGAGACAGGATCTCATGTAATCCAGGCCTTGAACTCAGTGTAGTGGAGGATGACTCTGAACTGCCTCAGCCTCCCAAGTGCCGAGATAACAGGTATGCCCACTGTCCTGGCTGGTTTTGTGTGTCAACTTGACACAGGGTGGAGTTATCACAGAGAAAGGAGCTTCCCTTGAGGAAAGGCCTCCATGAGATCCAGCTGTAAGGCATTTTCTCAATTAGTGATCAAGGGTGGGAAGGCCCATTATGGGTGGTGCCATCCCTGGGCTGGTAGTCTTGGGTTCTATAAGAAAGCAAGCTGAGCAGATCAGGGGAAGCAAGCCAGTAAGTAGCATCCCTCCATGGCCTCTGCATCAGCTCCTGTTTCCTGACCTGCTTGAGTTCCAGTCCTGACTTCCTTTGGTGATGAACAGCAATGTGGAAATGTAAGTTGAATAGACCCTTTCCTTCCCAACTTGCTTCTTGGTCATGATGTTTTGTGCCGGAATAGAAACCCTGACTGAGACACCCACCTTACCTACCGGTGAATAGTTTGATAAAGGAATTTCCTTGCTCCAGATATTTCACATAAATAGAATCATGCAGTCTGTGGGCGTGATGTCTGGTTTCTTTCATGAGATGCCATGTTTCACGACATACATGCTTCTTCATGCATCAGTGGTTCACTCCTAGCTGTGGTCCAGAGCCGTTCTGCTGCAGGCCTAGATCCCACTTTGTTTATCTTTTCATCAGTTGAAGACCTTTGGCTGCTGTGCACAGTGCTGCTATGAATATTCATGAGCGAGTATTTGAACACCTGTTTTGAATCCCTTTGGTTGTATACCTAGGAGCAGAATTACTGGGTCATATGGTAGCTCAGTGTTAACCCGGAGAGGGACTGCAGCCTGTTTTCCTCAGTGTCTGCACAGTGTTACATCCATATAATTATGTAAACAGGCCTTATGATCGTGTATGTGTGTGTGTGTGTGTGTGTGTGTGTGTGTGTTTAAAACTAAAAGCAAAGTGAGATCTTTGGAAATTGCCTCTGTACAGTTAGTTACATATAGTGAGACAATTGTCATTTATGAGAAAAAATACCAGTGAACATGAGTGCTCCATACCTGTAACCTCCGCACTTGGGAGGTAAAGGTAGAAGTTCAAGTACATCCTGCACTACTAGTGAGTTTGAGGCTAGCCTGGGCTATGTGTGACTTTTGTCCCAAACAAAACAAGACAAAACCCACCGCCGTAACAAACACAACAGCAAACCCTGAAAAGGATTTGGTGAGGAGGCAGCAAGCATTGGCTAATTATTATGAGGTCCATGCAGCCTGTACACCTTCTCTATCTAGGAGATCAAGCCAAAAATGTCTTCCTAGCATTCAGCATGGGTCCTCAAATAAACTTTCATTTATCGGTTTCCCCTCTGGTCACTTACTACTTCAGGGAAGGTCACGGTGCATGCGCACATCGTGCTATGCAGTTACAAAAATTGGAAATAAATGAAACACCACCATGGCTGTGCTCTCTAATTCAGTGAAGAAGGCTCCACGGACAAGCGACGTGTTCCCGAGCCTGAAGCATTGTGTTCAGGCTTAAACCCGTGGAAATTATTTCTGAATACTTTTAGGGTTTGTCGCTCTTTGAGAAAGGCGAGAGATGCATGCCTCAGATGGTCAGCTGAGTGGGTGGAACCACGCCAACAGCAGTAGAGGATCAAATTAAGGGCAAAATGAAGTTCTGAGCCTGGGGTGTGAGAGGAACTAAGATTCTTGTTCTCAGAAGACATTTGTGGGAGAACTATGGAGATTAAAGGGCAATGTGGACTCTTTCACGTATGCATGCACATATGTATGTATGTATGTATTATGTGGTAGTTTGAATAGAAATGGCCCCATAGACTCGTGTTTGAATGCTTGGCCCATAGGGAGTAGCACTATTAGGAGGTATGGTCTTGTTGGAGTAGGTGTGGTCTTGTTGAAGGAAGTCTGTCATTGTGGGGGTGGGCTTTGATGTCTTCTGTGCTCAAGCTCCGCCCAGTGTGGCACACACTCTCCTTCTGCTGCCTGTGGATAAAGGTGTAGAGCTCTCAGCTCCTTCTCCAGCACCATGTCTGCCTGCGTGCCGCCCTGCTTCCCGCCATGACGATGAGGAACTAAAGTCCCGACACTGTAAGCCAGACCCAGTTAGATGTTTTCCTTTATAAGCGTTGTCGTGGTCATGGAGTCTCTTCACAGCAATGGAAACCCTAACTAAGACACTATGTATAAATGTGTTTGAATATGTATATATGTGTCATATATATGTGAGTGAACATATACCTGTGTGTAGGTGTATGCACATTTGTGTGTGTGGGGGGTGCAGAAGTTGACATAACGTATCGTTTTTAGTTACACTACACTTTTTCCCTGACGGTCTCTTGTTGAGCCTGGAGCACATCAGTGTGGTTAGTTTAGCTAGGCAGCTACTCCCAGGGATTCCCCCATCTAGGCCTTTGGATGCTGGGCTTCCTGGCAGGTTGCCAAGCCCACCTGGCCTTTAGAGTTGTGTCAGGGATCTGAACTCTATTCCCCAGACTGGTACGGCAAGTGTCTCGTCTGCTGATTCGCTTCCCCAGCCTCAACTCTTTCTGGTTTTACTTGGAATCGATGATAGCCACTAGGGTTTGGTTGGGAAGATAGCAAAGCCAATAACCATCATAGAGCCAGATAAAGAAAGACAGGGGTAGAGTGTGAGAGCGCTGCAGGGAGCCCAGAAGAAGGCTCCTGAAGGAGGGTGGCATGGGCGTGCTTTACCAGGACGGCTGTACCAGGCTGGCACAGTCAAAGTGGCTTTAAACAGGAGAAACTCCTCTTCCCATGACTGTGGTTCTCAGTCTGGCATCAAGGGGCCAGTGGGGCTGTCCCTCTTCCACAGGGCCTAAGCAGGCTCATCCCTTTCCTTTTCCAATTTGTGGTAGCCCTCAGCATTTATGGGCCCACGGCTGCGTCTCTCCAATCTCAAGGCCTTCTTCTTCCCATTGGATTCAGCTCCCCTTCCCATAATCTGGGATGGTCTCATCTTGGGTTTTTAGCTTAGTTACATGAAAGGATCCTTGTCTGAAATACAGTCCACATTTATAAGGTCTATGGGGCTAGAGTACGGCTATTGCTTTTGGAGGGGCTACCATTGAACCTCCCACATTAAGGAAGCTCCCTAGAAGGAAGTAAAACTGTTAGACCGGACCATGAATGAATCAGGTGGATGAAGGGGCAGAGAAAATTGTTCCAAAAAAAAAGAGGTCAGCATGTGTGCAGGCCCGGCCAGCCGTGGCTACAGTCTTCCATGTGTGCTATGGGGATGCAGTGTAATTAGGGTGGAATGACGTGGAGGGATCGGAAGGGAGCCGGTGTGGGGTGAGAGAATCAGGCAAGGCTCAAATCCCAGAGGATCTAAGAGAACAGGAAACACAAATAAGAGGGAAAGACTAAAGAATGTTAAGCAGGGCCGGGTGACAGGAGCCGATTAGCATTTTTGAGAGATCACTCTGCAGTCCTCTGGAGGGTGGGGTTGCGGCACAGCTCAGCGGTAGGGAAAACTGGCTAGCAAACTCCGTGCTCAGTGAATGTGCATTGACTCAAGTCTGCCCTCTCCTTCACAGAATTTTACTGTCCTCCATTAGTTTGAGATTTTTGCTGGGCTGTTGGATGCAATTTAGCATGCTAAGCCAATCTATTTACTTGTAATGCTCATCGCTAATAGGAAACAAGCCGCTGGCCTCACCGGGGAAGCTGGCCCTGCTCGGTTCACAAAATCTCTTGCATTGATGATGAAGGATGCTAAACGGATTGAACAGGTTGATGGTGTCAGTTCTGATTTGTAGAGCCACCGAGTCATGTTGTCAGCAATTAGCATCTAGAAAATATGAAAACACATCTAAAGAAAATATGAAAACACGCATATCGCTCTTCCAGTGGAATACTAGGGAAGTCTGCCTTGGGCACTGTCTCCGGTGCGAGCATCCGCATTCCGCTTGCACTGTAGCTAGCTAGCTCTGCTGGGGTCCAGGATGGCTGGGCTTTGGCAGACTTAAACAGAGAGCCCATGCCTTCAGAGACATGGCAATCTTGACCAGAGCAGCATAAGAGGCAATGTTAGGGGGTATGGGGAAGAACGTCATCCGGTGCTGGAAGACCTTACCATGGGATCTGAAAGGGGGCGTTACAGCGAACTTCTCTGTTTCCTGCTAAAGTATCTTACTCTGGCTTGAGATGGTCTGTTTCAGCACTCCAAATATACCACCTCTTAGTGACAACCCTGGGGCCATAGGCCACTTCAGGGCTGGGTGTGTTTCCCAGTATCCTTCTTTTTTTCCTCTGGCAACTTTTCCTCTGGACAATTCCAACCTCACAGTCCTTGCTCACCAACATGGGCTTAGCTCCCTCTTTGTCCCCAGGATTCCTTTCAATGTGAAGATGCAATTGCCAATAACTGTTTAAGTCTCCTCTTCATTTTGCCCTCTGCCTGCTTAGAATGCCCTGTGCTAGTTTGGGATTCAGCCAGTGCGGATTTGATCCCAGTCCAGGCCTGCCTTGACGATGGTTATGCTCAGTCAACCTCTCAGAGCAAGAGTAACCTGTAGGGGAGCATTGTATATGTGGGTGAAATGTCACTGAGGAGAGGCTCTGCTGTCTGGGGACAGCAGTGATAGGAAGAGCAGTTCAGGTGAGAGAATGTTGAGGGGTTTGCCTAGGTGGTAACAGTTCACTGTCATCCTGACTTATCACAGCCAGGACACATGCTAATCTGGAATCAGATGCCTGGGATGGGTTAGCCAGGAGACTTTGAGGAGAGGATTCCCCAGGCAGACCTCAGTTTGCTCATCTGTATATCAGGATAACAACTTTGCCGACTTTGTGTGCTCGGGAGACTGGGACTGCCGCATGTAGCATGTGGTGACCCATGTCAGTGCCCTGCACAGAGTCAGTCTTCAGTGAGAACCAGACATTGGTTGTCATCAGCCAATTCTTGTGTGCAAGGGCCCTTTCTTGACTGATGTCATTGGTTTGAAAAGCCCCCTTCTGCTGTATCTTTCGCTGCTGTTTTTTTAAACTAGCGCACACAATGATTTTTTTTTTTAAAGATTTATCTGTTTTTATTTTTCATGTGTTTGAGTCAGCGAGGGCCAGAAGAGGGTGTCAGATTCTCTGGAACTGGAGTTATGGACAGTTGGGAGCTGCTGTGTGGAAGCTGGGAACCAAACCCAGGTCTTCTGCAAGTGTAGCAAGTGCTCTGACCCCAGTCCCAGGAATGAGTTTCACACTCACATTTGTATATAGACTTTGTTTTGATTGATTCTGTTCCCCACTCTCTTCTTCATTTCCCCTGGGGCACAAGGGGTGTCCCCCTTCCCCTCCCAAGTAGTGACATCTCACCTTCAATCTGTATATTCTGTTACCCTTTTACTTCTGCGCCTCTAAGATCTCTTTGTCAGGGCTGGAGAAATGACTCAGCGGTTAAGAGCACTGTCAGTTGTTCCAGAAGTCCTGAGTTCAAATCCCAGAAACCACATGGCGACTCACAACCATCTGTAATGGGGTCTGATGCCTTCTTCTGGTGTGTCTGAAGACAGTTACAGTGTACTCATATACATAAAATAAATAAATCTTTAAAAAAATCTCTTTGTCAGCTTCATGGCCTATATCACACCCATGTTAAGTCTATACATATATTTATATATATGAATATATGACATATATGTTTATATATATGTAAATTTAATAGCTTTGTATGAGAGAAAAATGTAGTTATGAGTCTTTCTGAGTCTAGGTTAATACTTTTCATATAATAATTTGTAATTCCATTCATTTTGTGGGTTATTGGAGACTGGCAAGGAGAGCTTGGTCAACTGTTTCTCTGAATTATAAGTTTGCCTCATAGAAGGTGACTAGAGCTATTCAAGGCCCTTCATTCTTCCCTGGCTCTGGGGCTGAGTTTTCTACCTGCTGTTAAGAAACACGGCCTAGAATACCTCTAGTTGAGCAGTCTGGCGCCCATGGAAACTGTCAAGAAGGAGATTGGGACCTAGATATAAAATGACAGGCAGCTTCGTGTGCTGTTATTAAACTTCACAGCTAGAATCCTTAAGAGCAAATTATCATGTAAAAATATTCTTGTTATGTTAAACTGGAAATGAAAATGACTTATTTATTTGCTCAGATCAAATCATAGAAAGCAAAGTTCGGCTGTATTTTTTTTTCTCTTGCCTAAAATGCTTTGATGTATTTCCCTAGCCCGTCTAAAAATGAATATTACTTGAGATGCATTTGCCTAGGGGGACTGTCGGCCTCTGTAGGACTGGGTCTTTTCAAATGGGTCAGAGAATACAGACCAGAAATAAGAGTCAAAAGCATTAATGTTTGTAACTTCCAACTAAAGGAATAATCTTCTCAAAGTGGCGTGGATGTGCCGTGCTTCTTTGTGGTGGATAAATGAACTCAGTAGTGGTAACACAGATACTCCATAATGCACGATGGTCATCAGAAATATACCTGTGTAATGGGGGCAGTGGGGGGGGCCACATGGTGGTCAGCATAATGGTCACCAGATGGCAGTGTTGAGTCACAGAAGCACAGTCATAGGGGCTGTGACTCCTTCTAGGGTAGGCCATTTAGGAAAATTTTACCTGGCCAAACAGTCCATTCTTTATTTTAGATATGTGCCAGGCTCTGGCTCCTAGGGCCTGTTGTGTGTAGTTTTATGCTCTCCTCCTTTGCTCCAGGAAGTGACCATGCTACCAAGCCCCACCTGGATTCCCTTGAATCCTTGGATAAAAAACACAGACACACAGTTGTTCAATTTCAACTTGCCTTCTTGGCACAATCTGGGTGTTACTGTCTCTTGCTTGGAAAAGCGAGCCCTTACCAATTTCTTGTCTCAGTCTCCCATCTGCCCTAAACTTCAGTTGCTAAACTTCCCTGACCACTCACCTGTAGGAGTGGCCTGTGTGGCCACTCCATTTTGAGCTCTCACATGGTTGCCTAGTTCTCTCTCCAAAGCATGGCGAACTCTCCCTCTCCTTCCTTGAATCTCCCTTTTCCTCCAGGGACCTGGAAGTCTCTCCTGTCCCTTCCTCCCAGCAATTGACCCTTGACTTTTTTTTTTTAAATGACAGATCAAGAACCAATTGGGGAAAGGACTTTAGCTTAATGAAGTCAAGAAAGTACTTTAGACTAAGAAAGAAATTTGGGGCGATAGGAAAAAAAATGTAACCCCTGTTCTTTCTGTGTTCCAGAGAGTCTCCCTGCCTTTTCATACCCACAAAACAGCTAGACATAGAGTACATTACTCTGGCTAGACATGAGTTGAGTCACAGAACAGTAAAGCTGGAAGGCTGTCCAGGCTTGTGAAGCATAGTGTCTTAACTCAAGGCAGGAGTGCCAAGAGGAAGGAAAGTTAGTTCTACCAACTGGGGACCAAACATTCAAATATATGAATCTACAAGAGCCATTCTCATTCAAACCCCCACATGAACACTGTACCAGTTACTTTATTACCACCCGAAACTCGTTTGGGAAGCAGATTCCTAGTCTCTTCTCTAGACCTACTAACTGAGAAAGGGTTGGTTGAGATACAGCAGCATGTGATTTAGTAAGCTCTGCAGAGACTACTAATCTAACAGAGAGGAAATATCTACTGGTAACAGGCTCATAAAAGTCAAAGGTACAGGACTGTCTTGTTTACTTTTCTATTGCCGTTAAGACATTGTGACCAAGGAAACTTAAAGAAGAGTTTATTGATGACTTGCTTAGAGTTTCAGAGCGTGAGTCTATGGCCATGACAGGGAGTGTGGCAGCAGACAAACATGGCACTGGGGCAGTAGCTGAGAACTTACCTTTCGAGACAATAGCCATGAGCAGAGAGACATAACTGGTAATGATGTGAGCTTTTGAAACCCCAAAGTATGCCCCTAGTGACACATCTACTTTAACAAGACCACACCTCCCTCCTAATCCTCCCCAAACATTTCTACCAACTGAGAACCAAACATTCAAATATATGAATCTGTAAGAGCCATTCTCATTCAAACCATCACATGAACACTGTACCAGTTACTTTATTACCACCCGAAACTTGTTTGGAAAGCAGATTCCCGGTCTCTTCCCTAGACCTACTAACTGAGAAAGGGTTGGTTGAGATACAGCAGCATGTGATTTTATAAGCTCTGCAGAGACTACTAATCTAACAGAGGAGAAATATCTACTGGTAGCAGACACATAAGGGCTTTAGTTTTTGATCTTTCATGCTTCAAGCATCTCTCCAGGCTCTGGTCTCTCAAGAGTATAGCCAATTCACAATGTTTTTTTTTTTTTTTTTTTTTTTTTTTGAGCTGGACCCTTAACTCCTTGGGTAACTGATATAAATGGGCTCACTCATAGGAGCAACTCAGGCAACTCCAGAATGTGTTACAGTCTTAAGAAACACATGCTTCCCTCTTCTTGAGATGTCTATGCTGGGTTCAGTGAGAATGACCATTGTCACAAATGCTCCCAACTGTGTGGACACTAATCCGACCGAACCTTCAGAACCAGTTCACTTAAGATGCTTCCTGGTAGCTCTGTTTCAGCCATGACTACCCCCTCCCCAGTCTGTCCTGCTCCCTTTAGCTCATCTCTCACATATTCTGTTATAGAAGACAACTTAGTGTTATTGAACATCTACCGTGTGCCTGGCACTCCTGTATGTTCCTGGGACTCACTTGACAGCCCCTAAAAAACAGAATTTGATTAGCATCATATTTTTAACAGGCCAAAGGTCACATTGGAGTAGGCATGTGTGCAGGAAGATTCCAGTGTCCCTATTTCAAGTTAATGGGGCATTACTTCTTTCCCTGGCTCTCTGCATTTTAAATGGGCCATTGAGTCTCTAGAGGGAAATCAAGTAAGAATTTTAGATTCTCTCCTAACCCTGAGCCATGGTAACTTCTAGTGGGTAGAGCAAGAGAAGGATCTCTAATTCCCACATGATGCCTCTCAAGGGAGGGGACACATCTGTGCTCAAAATTGGTTAGATTCAGAGGCGAGTCTCACATGGAGAGGAGTATTCATATACTTCAGTCTTCCCTTCTCTGTGATACTTTCCAGGCATGTTTGGGATGGCCTGATTATCTTTACGATGTTTGCTCCAAGGGCTTGAAGTCCAGTTAAACTGATCAAAGGCTTCCTCTGCTGCATGAGGTCAAACTGGGTATGTTACCATTTTTTAATGTCCTTCTTTGTCCTCACTTTGTTTATTGGTATCTTATGGCTGTAAAGAGATACCATGACCAAGCCAACTTTTATGAAAGACAGCGTTGAGCTGGGACTTGCTTGTAGTTCCAGATGTTTAGCTTTTTATCATCCTGGTGAACAGCATGGCGACAGGCAGGTATTGTTCTGAGGAAGTAGTTGAGGGCTATGTCCTGATCTGCAAACACACACACACACACACACACAGAGAGAGAGAGAGAGAGAGAGAGAGAGAGAGAGAGAGAGAGAGAGAGAGAGAGAGAGAGAGAGATTGGAGAGAAGGAGAGAGGAGAGAGGGGAAAAGGGGGAGAGGGGAGAGAGGGGAGAGAGGGGAGAGGGGAGAGGGGAGAGGGGAGAGAGGAGAGGGGAGAGAGGGGAGAGGAGAGAGGGGAAAAGGGGGAGAGGGGAGAGAGGGGAGAGGAGAGAGGGGAGAGGGGAGAGAGGGGAGAGGAGAGAGGGGAGAGAGGAGAGAGGGGAAAAGGGGGAGAGGGGAGAGAGGGGGAGAGGAGAGAGGGGAGAGGGGAGAGAGGGGGAGAGGAGAGAGGGGAGAGGGGAGAGAGGGGAGAGAGACTGGAGACTTGGGCTGGGCATGAGCTTTTGAAACCTCGAAGCCCACCCCCAGTAGCACACTTCCTCTAATAAGGCCATACCTCCTAATCCTTTCAAACAGTTCCACAGCGACTAAGCATTCAAATACATGAACCTATGGGGGCCATCCTGACTCAAACCACTGCAACTGGTGAAAGCGTGTGTAAGAAGAGCCTGGTGCAAATCGACCACTTACTATGCTTTGTACCCACTCTCTGGTTGCTCGTTCTTTCCTTACAGAGAGATCCTACTTACGCTGCCACCAAGTTAAAAGGAAGAGCCTATTAATGTCTCCCAGCACCTTCTCTCATTAGCTCTCTGCCCCAGCAGAGAAATCTGCATATCTGCAGAGTTTTAGAACATTTCTCTTGTCTTATGCTCCACCTCAATTTTAGGTCTTCCTTCTCCTTCCAGGCTATCTCTTTGTGATGTGAGAGTCAATTGGGTTCTTTGGATCCCTTTACCATTGGGTTATCTGCTCAGTCTGACTTAGCAGTGCAGTTTATTCTGCTGGGAGATTGAGTGTCCCGCAGAAAGCTGTTCCAGTTTCCCTCTCCTCATTATTCTGCAAGAATGGGTTTTAGAGTTTGGTGCTTCTGGGTTCAGCTCCTGGTTCTGTTTCTTCCTGGGTCGTGTGGGTAACTTCGCTCCTCTGAGGTTGAGCCAGGTGCAGGAACGCAGAAGCTCAGATTGTAGAGTCTTCAGGTCCTGGTGATGTCCTCAAGTTTTTGTGGAGCTTTGCTGAAGGTGACATGAGGAAGGCAGCTGACATCTGAGGAATTGGGGACAACTGGAAGTTATGGTGGCCAAGGGAAGAAAGGCTGCTTCTAGTGTGAGGGCTATTCCAAGGCCTTGCCATTCCTTCTTCTGTGGCTGTACACTGTAGACCCAATTATGTTTCCAATTTAGCCTTCTCATCTTCATTCCTGTCCTCAGAACTTTCTTAGGTGTAGGACTTTGATGGGCAGGGTTATCCATGGCCCTTTTGAAGACATTTGGAATGCTGAGTCAGGTTCTTGTGAAAGCACTCATTCCTTTGATTGCCTTCAGATCAAGTTATGACACAGTCACCCTGAAAAGCCATAGGGAAGATGCTATTACTCCAGGATCCTTTCCATGGAAATGTTGCATGCCCTAACACTATCCTGGGTCTTTGTCCTCAGCAGCTTGTGCTTTTGAATGGCATTAGAGACTATGTGTACCTCTCTTTCCATTCCCCATTCTGATCAGGGTGGAGGATGCTGATAAATACTGATCTTATAAGCCAAAAATCCTTGGGTTCAACATTTGGCATAAGTAGCCTTGGGCAAATAACACTCTCTGTGTGTCCATTTCCTCCATTCATCGAAGTGTGGGTCACCAAGCCAGATAAGAGACACTAGAATACTGCCCACACCCTAGACCCCTCTCAGAGAGCATTGTAGGAGTGGGACCACCCCCTACCCAAATCAGGCTTGGGTCTACTCAACTCTATAAGACAAAGGCTGCATCATGATGAAACCAGTCAGGCTTCTGTTTCCCCTACTAAAGAACTGGTGTCACAAAAACCATGTGACCAGAAATCTGATAATCTGGCTGATATCTTCAAAGGCTTCCACTTCAGCATTTCCTCTCTTGTCTCTTTTCCTTCCCTCCCCCCCGACTCAAGCTATATAAGTTACCCCAGTATTTCAATAAAGGAGCTGTCCTCCAAAATGGTTGTTCCTACTCACTGGGTCATTCATATCTGCTGTACTTATGGCTACCTTGCTCCCTAGCTCCTCTGCACCCTGAGAGAACCTGTACACAACCACAATGGCCAAGTGGGGCTGGGGGACCTACATCAAAGGATGAAGGTTCACCTTGAATCTTACATGGAACCCGCTGGAGGAAGTCTGCGTCTGGGCCTGTAGGTCTGAGAGGTTCATTAGGGAGGTGAGGCCTGGGCCAAGCGGGATCAGGAAAAGGTAGAACCCAGCAAGGTTCTGATCATGAGTACAGGCCTAGGCTTGCTTCATCCTGTCTGATACCCCCTAAGAGCTCCGGGGAATGAGCTTATTTGTCCTTGTCTGGAAAAAAAAATAGGGCTGGGCTCTTTGCACCCTAGCATTTCTGTTACCCTTAGATCTGGGAATAGACTGAGACAATGCAAATTTCTGGCACTTCTGACCCTTTACCCCGTGGATAATGTCGCCTCTAATAGCTGGAGGGATGAGCTTCAATTTCGGAAGGGAAACTGATCAAGGTGTGAGAAGAAAAAGGGGGTTGGGGGGGAAGCTGCCTTCTGCATTTGTAGCTACATCCTGCTTCTCTGCATCATCTGCCCTGCTCAGGAGTTCCAGGTGACGATGAGAAAATGAATGCATCAAAATTCTTGTAAACTATGTTGGTCATTCCAAAGTAAGTAGTAGTTTTTATATTCAATCAAGTTTTTTTTTTATAGGACTCACTCTCATACATCTAGAAAGATCCCATTCCCACAAAGAAAGCAGTTCACACCAATCAGTCATTCTGTTCATAAAGACTCACCCTTAGATAAAATTTCATGTCTTTTGAGAGCTAGTAATCCAATATCGGTTTCCAAAGAATTGTAATTTAAATGAATGCTGCAACTACAGGCACGACAATTTAATCTCTGTCTGATGCTTTGGAAGGCTTTTCCCAATCTTGTAAGGCCTCGGGGTCATGATTAGCACGGCACAGCCAACATGCAGAACTGCAGATAACAGGCTGGGCTTGGGGAGTGGAGAAATGGCTTTGCCTCTCCACCCGTTACTGGAGCTGTGCTGGCTGTTGCTGTATTTACAAATGGCTAAACACTGGAGTGTTGACAATTTTTCAGGCTCAAAGCTTTGATTTCCCTTTAATTATCTGGCAGACACATACCAAGATGGGGACTCTTACCTGACTTAATTAGGTCATCTCAGCCATAAAGACAGGGGACTTGTGACATAGATAAAGAGATTTTTCTTGGAGGTTTCTCATAGCATCCCAAAGAAAAGCTTGGGGTAGCCATATCCTACTTCCTACCACTACCTGTGTCTCCCAGTGAGTTTGTTTGAATTGGCCCCCTTAACTGTCATCTCACACCACATATGTATAAAATGGTCATTTCCTTTGGTCTTGCTGTGGTGAAGTCTCTCCTATGACCTTCTCTGTTGTCAGTTCTGGCCTGGTTCCTAAAGATACCACATCTGTCCACTCCCAGCTGCTTTGAGAGCAGGTGACTGATACATTTTGAGATCTTGCTGTATGCACTGTATTGCGAATTCAGGGGTAAATGTGGAAGAGAGAAGAAGTCATGTCTAGAAGTATTTTTTAATGAGAAGCAGGCAGAGAAATGACCAGGAGAGGGAAAACAGCACAGGCTCCGTGGGAACTTGATGGAAGGTCGGGACACTCCTACAGATGACTCTTAAGCTCTCAGGAGTCGTGGAAATCCCTTATGCTTGTTGCTTTCAGTTTGTGTCATGAGACTTGTGACCATGACAATGACATCATTCAATTCTTTGTGTGACATTTGTCATACGCTTTCTGTAGGCCAGGTACTGTGCTGGGCATGAGGATAACACAGACCAGACTGTCCTCAAGACTCCAGAGGGGTCAGATTTGAGAGGAGAGATGAATACATCCATACCAAAGACTGAAAACTTGTCTACTACTACTAGGGGCCCCAGACAAGCTTCCCTGGTCTGGCTGTCACATATTTCATGAGCACCCAGACCATCTCTAACCAGGAAGGGTCCACGGCCAGGGAAACAAGGGAATTTGGCAGAGCAGAAGAGTGAGAGAGACTACTGCTTATATATAATAATCCTGGTGAGTCTAGACTCCAGCCTGTGGGAGGGAGGAGCAGTTGGGAAGAAGCGGCAGAACCATCAAGGCATCTGGGAATGTCCTATGATGGGTCACAGGTCTGGTTGTCGCCCATGAAACCAATGCAGCCACCTCACAGAAAGCAGACACAGAGGCGGTCCAGTGAGAAGGCACAACAGACGGTAAGAATGTCTAGAGCATACGCAGAATAGATCCCTGACCATAACCATTGTGGTCAGTACCCTCATTCTCTCAGGACTGGTCACTGACTGCTAGAGTTCCTAAATTTTTCTCAGATTTCCTATTTGAGATCAATCAGAGAATGTGAAATCTGCTCACCTAAAGAATTTCATAAGATGTCCTTCTGTTTAGTCTCCATATACCCTTCCTCATGCCATCGGCCTCCACTGGGCACAGGGGAATCTTGCCCTCTCTCTTGCCTGCTCTTTTTTTCCTGCCAAGTACAGGTAATTGAGTCCAACTCTCTTTCTGTGGCAAGCTCTTCAGATCGCTGTTTCTCACTGAGCGCTTCCTGTGTCACCACAGGCTTTGACAAAGGACACACACACACAAGCCTGGAGACAGTGCTGATGCCCATCCACAGTTCCACCAGTATTATTCTTTCCAGATGGAGTTCCCCGAGTGGTCCCAGCAACATGATTGGGGGGGGTCTTCCTCTATTCCAGGTTAGTGGGTACCCTGGTTAGAAAAGGCCTGTGTGCTCCTGAAATATGTGACCACCAGACCAGAGAAGATTGTCTGGGATCCCTAGTGATGTGGAAAGTTTGAGGGATACCAAGTGAACCAATTAGACAAGGTAAGGCAATGCTCCAGTACCAAGGCAACAGCCTAGAGACACCACACCCCTAGAAGCTGTGCTTTGGTCAGGGGCAGGGATAGGATAGACACCTTTCTGAGATGGAAGCTAGGTTCCAGGTCAAGGGTGTTCCCACGCGGGCACGCCCATTGGTGAGGATGATGTTCATTGTGAGCTGTGTGCACACACTTGTAGAAGTTGAGTCCTGGTTCCCATGATTCACACTGTCTTGAAGGGCTGATTTATCATCATTTCTTCCCCTGGCAACCATCCGCACCACTTGCCTCTTAGTTTTAGCCTCCCTGGCAGATAATTAATGAGCTCTTAATACAGCTTATGGGCACCAGAGGGAATGAAAGCACTATTTAAAAACCCTTCCAGGGGATTTTTTTTTTGTTAAATGAAGAATCCCTTTGTCATGGAAAAAATTATAAATTTGGCAAATGTTGCCATTTTGAACTTGTAGACTGTTCAAAAGCAGTTCAAGAAGTGTGCTTGAGTCAGTTAGAGGTTTAGCTATTCAGCCCTTACTAAAAGTATCCAAGGTGGGAAACGGGGAGTAGGGTGCTATTCTTTTTCTTAGCCATTTGGTACTTTTTTTTTCCTCCCTCATTCACCCAGAACATGCCAAACACGTATGTCAAAAGTGTATTCCATGGGAACGCACTGCGTACAAGACCGTCCTTGTGCCGTTCATGGACTATTGGCGGAGACAGATAAGGAGCACACAGTTATGCAGATAATGAGTTCACTGCACATTTGATGAATGTTACCAAGGGACCAATGAGGGAGGCTAATGGGACCTGAGCTAGTTTTGGGAGGGAGTGTGGTGAGGGAAGTGATAGTTACTCCGAGTTCCTAGCATGAGAAGTAGGATTAACTGGAGCAAGAGCACGTTGGGAAGAGAATGTGCAAAGAGAGGCTCTGAGGAAAGATGCTCAGACTACTGGAGAACAGAGGAAAGGGAGGATGCTGGGAGGATGCTGAAGTGATGAAGGCGGTGCGTTAATAAATTACATTAGACTCATGACAAAGCTCCTGATAGAAAGAATCTAAGGAAGACGAGGTTTGCCTGACCTGTTCTCCAAGGGTACAGTCCATTATGTCAGGGGAGACAGGAGCATGAGACAACTGGTCACGCTGTATCTGCAGTCAGGAAGCAGAGGGAGATTTGCCCTGCATCTCAGTTGGCTTTCAGTTTTTAAATTTAGTCTGAGACCTGAGCCCATGCCACAGGACCACCCGCATTCAGAATGGGTCTTCCCTCTTTACAAACACCTCTAGAGTTGAAAAGCCCTCCTGGAGGTGTTTCCATGTTGAGTTTAAATCTAAGGAAGCTGACAGTGAGAACTAACCACCACACAGCAAGTTCGAGAAGATGAGCCCATGAGACAAAGCTGAGTGCCGGGTGTTCTATACTAAGAGCATCAGGAAACTGTATCCCAACTGTCTCCTAGGCACCCTGGATGCATTACTGATGAACTTGAATCTCTGTAGTTCCTTGGGCGGTTCCTGATGATCAGGCAGGGTGGGGACCTTTGTTTAGAGGCTTCAAAAGTCTCCGTAACCCTGCAACCAGCCTCAGGTCCTCCATAGGTCATACTTCCCCTACACAGATGAAAATCATCTCTGCAGAGGATCTTATCCACATTTCTTTGGGCTAAGAATCCTATTGGACTCTAGGTAGGATCTGCTGTGTCCTACAAGGATGGCCAGCTAATGTGTGTGGCAACTGATGGGACTGTTCCAACCCTGGCTCTGACAGACTTGGAGAGTGAGTTTCTCCAGAGCTTCCCACAACCAGACCAGTCAGGTTTACTTGGTGACAAGGGAGAAGACTCCGTCTTCTTAATAGAAGGACTGATGGAGCTCTATGGGTCAGTCCTGGTCTCGTGGTACAGTCGATCTTGCTCCCAACTTCACAGTTTCCCCTTCTGTGTGTCTTTCTGTTTCTCTGGCAAATGCCTAAGAAACAACAGCTGAAAGGGGGAGAGAGATTTATCTGAGATCACTGTTTTCAGCTATGATCACGTAACTCCATTTCTGTGGTCCTGCGGTGAAACAGTACAGGACTGTGGAGAGGTGCAGGGAGTTGAGAGGCTGGCTTCATTGTAGCCAGGAAGCCAGGGAGATCAGAGGAAGGGGCCAGGAACATGAAACAGGCCAGGGACATGAAACACTGTAGCAACCTGCTTTTTTTATGCAACCCTCATCTCCTGAGGTCCCCATTGCCTCTCAAAATGGTACCCCAAGCCTTCCACACACCAGCCGGTTTCATCTTCAGACCACAGCACCCTTGATGATAATGGGGAGCCCTGTGATTGTGTGGGAGACAGGGAAGTCCATGGGCACCAACTAAGTTGGGTCTGTAACCTGAAGTCAAGCGTAAAGGTTGTGACTGGCGGCCAACAAAAACTTTATAAAAAGAGTTTAACATTGTATCTCTCTGCTAGGCTCACCTACACAGAATCACTATGGAGGTGCATGAAGAACTGGTATAATTACTCAGGACACTTTCCTGGGTCCTATATAGGGCTGTAGGGGCCCTGTGAGGCCAGATGTCCAGCTGGCTTGTGATGTCAGAGAAATGGAGGTTGTCTTGGATGCCTGAGATGGGAGGCTCAAAGAAGGCAGGTGAAAGATTCTGGGTCCAGAGACGAGGAAAGCAGCTTCAGTAGTTGGGACCTGGAGCTAAGAGCTTTGCCCAAAGCCAGATTGGCCATGCAGCCATTAAGCAAGCAGCCTGGGCTCAGGCCTTGCTGGGGAGTCTGGAGTCCATAGGACTATTGATGCTGGGAGATTGCAGTTGTCAGTTGCCGTTCTTTCTTGGCAGCCCCAAGCTGGGGAGGACATATCACTCCAACGTCTGTGACCTGCACACAGCTGCAGGGCCATTGGCAGCTCTACTCCTTGGAAAGAGGACCGTGGCTATGGCTTGGCCCCAGTACCCAGCGCACTCTTATGGCTAATGTACTTCCGGAAGGCCTCTGCCTTTAGGTCCTCACAGCGGCTTCCTGCAGCCCGTGATTAGGCCATTTAATGGGTCCCATTAAGCAAGTGGCCTGGGCTCAGGCCTTGCTGGGGAGCCTGGAGTCTGTAGGACAATTGATGTTGGGAGGTTGCAGTTGTCAGCATTGCCTTTCTTTCTTGGCAGCCCCAAGCTGGGGAGGGCATTGTTGGCAGTCTCGGGGTCCTGTCCATAAGGCAGGTGGAGAGCCTCTGAGTGGCTTTAGCAGGATGTGAAGTGGCAAATGCCTGCGTGGTCTTGGATTCCTGCCTGTCACTGTCGTTATGCTTCTGAGGTGATGTTGGCATTACTTCTTGCTCATGGACACGGAATCCAGTCTTGACCAATGGCTTACTCTAGAGAGAATGGTTCTAATAAAGATTATCTGGAGGGGGGGAGAATTTTGACATCTGGCCTCATGTTTGTGTGTGGACAAACCCAGATAGTAAGAAGGGCATATCAGTAGCAGAAGAAAGTGACCAAGTATTGGAACCAAATAAGACAAAATCAGATCTGCTTACCCTCCAACTCTAAAGGACCGTGCTGGCTGCTGGGCACTGGCGACGTGTTGGTAGCTGTTTAGCGATCTGCTTGTAGTTTCTTATTTGATCTTTACATCGACCCACTGACGTAGCCATGACAACTCTAACCATGTATAGAAGAGAGATCGAAGGTCTGAGTGATCAGAAACCTTTTCCTAAGGACACGTGGTTTCTTGTGGTGTCTCTGGGACACGGACCCCATGACTGTCTGACTCCAGGGCTGGGTCCTGCAGCCATCTCCCAAACCCCACAGAGCCAACACTTCGTGAGACATACCGAGGACAGCTTTTTTTCACTTCCATGGTGGGGAGTGAATGGGCAAACATGAAAGGACAGCTTGAGGAGATGTTCCAGATGAGAGGAACTCATCAGAATGACTCAGTGGCTGTTTAAAACCTGACGTGTCTGCCGTGGAGAGCGATCTTGCTGTGGGGGGAGAGTAGAATAAAGGGAAAGAAGGCAGGGCCCAGTGTAGGTGTGATGGCAGGCAACAGCACAGTTCATTCACAGAAATGAGCTCCGGAATCCAGGCTCACAGGACATTCAACTCACGAATCTGTTGGAACTTTGAAGCATAACATTTCTGCTGCCGACTGCTCTGTGGGCTGCGGAGGTGTTAGCCCTGAGCTCCCCACTCTGTCTGCTGTCTGCTCCTCCTTAAGATATTTGTGATACTCTGAGAGGCAGAGCTGCCCTTTCACACATCCAACAAGAAGCCTTTAGCATCAGACGGAGATTCTGGACATAAAGCGCATGCATGCTTGTGTGTGTGTGTGTGTGTGTATGTGCATACATGTGTGTGTGTATGTGCATGCATGCGTGTGTGTGCGTGTGTGTGTGAGTGCGTGTACCTTCTTAATAAGCTTCATAATGAATTACCCCCCACTTTAATTCATTGTCCTCTGACAACAGCCACTAAAAATCCCACACACAGCAAATGTGGCGTGGCATGTCTAGCAAGCTTAAGTAAACACCCATCACTCCCATGCCAGGTAAAGCGGGTCAGTGCTGCTGATTGTGGCTTAAGCTTCCTTACACATCTAGGGTGGCATGAACATCTATGACTAGTGTTGTCTCGGTTAATCAGGGGACATGGGAAGGACTAGTGTCTGATCCCAGCACACTGGCACAGGCCTGGTCGATGATGATGGCCAAGATACAGGATCACAACAGAAATGAAAAGTCTGTGGGGCCTGAGCTTGGGACCAGCATACTACACTTCTGTCACATTCTTTCGGCCAAAGCAAATCACAGTTCAGCCCAGAGGAAGGAGGCTGGGAGGCACAAACTGAGTCTTTAGTATGAACAGGAAAGTCACATGGTAAGGTGCCAAGGGTGTTGTTGATCTCCCACCAGTGCCTGTTTGCTGAGGGTGACTCCATGGGACACAGGCATGACTGCTTTGAGACTTCCCTTCCCCTCTGTCTGGTCTTTGCTCTGGCATTTGGATTATGAGTGTAGAAAGTCCTTCCACTTGGATGTTTTCTGATTCAGTGAGGACATTATCAATACTAGATTGATTACTGGGCTTGAATATGAAGCTTTGGTTAGTGCATGGATTTCCGATGTAGGGCGAATGTGTCTCTTCACTAGAGTTAAGTTCATACAGAGGTCCCAAGACAGTCTTGGGTTTCCGTCCTTGCCTTAGTTTGGGTTTCATTGCTCTGAAGAGACACCATGATCGTGGCAACTCTTATAAAGGACAACATGTAACTGGGGCTGGCTTACAGTTTCGGAGGTTCAGTCCATTGGCGTCATGGAGGGAAGCAGGGCAGCAAGCAGGCCGCTGGTGCTGGAGAAGGAGCTGAGAGTTCTACATCTGGATCCACAGGCAGCAGAAGGAGACTGTTTATCACACCGGGTGTAGCTTGAACATAGGAGACCTCAAAGCCTGCCTCAATAGTGATGCACTTCCTCAAACAAGGCCACAAGTATTCCAACAAGGCTCCATCTTCTCCTAATAGTGTCACCCACTATGGCCAAGCATTCAAACACATGAACCTTTGGGGGCCATTTCTATTCAAGTCACCACAGTCCTTTTCTTTGACCTTGTTTGAGTCAGGGTCTCTTTTGCTCACTACTGTATGTGCCAGAAAAGCTAGCCTGTGAGATTTCTCGGTTTTCTATGTCTCTGCTCTCATTACACAGTGGGATCACTGGAATCACAGACACACTATCCTGTCTGGCTTCGTGTGGGTGCTGGGGATTTACTCTCATGTTCCTCACAATTACATGGCAAGAACTTTAACCACTGAGCCACCTTGCCAGTCCTCTGGTGTGTTCTTGATGCATGCTGGACATGCCCTTTATACTGTCTCTCTGGCTGATAGGAACAAATGGTTCTCTATAGTAGAATGCAAAATTCCTCTGAGGATTGCGCTGGCAAATATACAACTCTGCAGTTACTGCTCATTGTCTCATTGTTCTTAGAACTGCAAGGGGAGAAGAGACAAAGTCTTTGGCACGTGTGGGTGGAGCAGAGAAGGGAAGAGTGAGCTGGGGAGATGCAACCAAGTCACTCTCCTGCTTCCCCCAAAGGCAGACCTGGAGAATCACATCACCGGCTCCGCCATGTTATAGTTGTTTAATTGAAATACAATTGTCAGCAATCTTCATTTGAACTCCATAAGGCTAGCAGCCCCATCTGCTTGATCTCGCTCTGTGCCAGATTCCTTACTCAGAGTCACACGGTAGGCATTCTGGAAACATTTGTTGGATAGAAAAGAGGAGGTAGCTGGAGACCGCCTACATAGATTTTGAAGTTTTTGAAAGTGCAAGAAGGTTGTTTTTAAAATTTCCAGAGACAGATAGAGAGATAGAGAGAGGTTCTGTCATTCGTGAATGGTGCAATCCCAGACTGAACTTCCAGACAGACGGCTGGTGAAGTGGAAAAGGAGGTACAGATCGCTAGGAGACAGGAACGACTTTACTGGGAACTGGTTCTGTCAAACCAGCTCTTAATTCTTCTGTGACTGGATTACCATACTCTTGTAACAGCCTAGAGGCACTTCATACTTGGCTCCCAGCAAGACATCTACCTGACAAGATGTTTTATGGTCAACAGGTGAATTCCTAACCAGACACTTAATTATAAGTAAGGCAACTCTAGAATGTCAGGCTTAAGGGAGAGGAAGGAAATTCTTTTTGCCATAACACCCTGGGACACAGTATGTATCAGTGACAAGCAGACCATTCTTCCATCAGGCAAGTCGGTTATGGCTGTACACATGTTGAAGCTAGGTAGAAGGAACCCTCATGCTGGGGCATCTGAGCTGGGAGTTCATGTCAGGTGGACAGATCAAGATGGTGGGCTGAAATGAAAGGACAAAGGTGAACAGAAAGAAACTTGCAGTCCAGGATGGACACTGAAAAGCCATTTGCAGAAGTAAGGGATTGCAGGGCCATCAGTGAACAGCACAGAGCCAATTGGGGCCAGTTCAGTGGTGCATTGAATTATAAAGCTACAAGTCTAAGCTGAGGTAACAGAAGCCTGCTCTTAAGATCAAGAGAGACCCTCGTCCAATTGTCTTCTGACTTTATCAGGCCTCAGCTACATACTGTGTCTGAGTATATGTATCAGAGTTTGATTCAGATACTTTCCTAGTTAGATAAACTGGTATGAGGCACAAAAAATTCTCTATCCTACCACACAGAAGGATCACGCACTGGGTGCTAGACAAATGTTAGGGTCTCAAGGTGGCCCATACCCTAACATATAGTTGGTTTCTAACCCCAAGCATCTTACAGGGGGTGGGTGGGTTTGGTTTTCCTCCCTCAGCACACCTTTAAGTATAGTCCTTGCTGGCCCAGAACTCACTATGTAGACCAGGCTGGCCTCAAGCCCATGGGGATCTTCCTGCCTCTGCCCTCTGACTTCTGAGATGAAAAGCACGTACCACCACAATCGTCAGGCAGCTTTCTTTTGGTGTCTTTTTGGATGTTATCATGGGTCTGCCTGCTCCTGTTTATCTCTCTGCCTTCTTTTCCGATCGAGTGATGTCATTATTCTCTTCCACTGCAAAGCGTCCACCATGTTTCTGTGGAAAATGATAGGGATTGAGTTGGGGATATCTCATCATCATCTGACTGATGTTTAATCTTAGAGTCCTTCTCCTGGTGTTCATTGATCAGATGAAACTGGTTGACTTGTGCTACTTGTGGGTAACAGTGTCCACTTCTCTGTGTGCATAGGTATGCATGAGTGTTTGCATGTTTGTTTGTGTTAGGAGTTACTGATGCAAAACAAATTTAGTACCACATGAACAGCATGGAATCAATTTTCCACAGCCAAGAACAAGATTTTGTCATGAGACACATGCTGGAAACTACTGAGGATAAAAATAATAGATATTTATTAATTCCAGTTTTCCCAAAGAAATGGCGAGACAACGGGAAGAATAAAGGACAAAGGAGAAGATGTCCAAAGGACTCCCTCCTCACCAACTACTCTGATCAGTCCCAGATTATGACTGGATACAATTCTCCGGATTGATTCTATGTATGTATAGCTTTTAGCATATGTTTATGTATTTTGCATGTATGTATGGATGCACATGTGTATGTCACACATGAGGTAGAGGACAACTTACAGGAGCGGGTTCCCTCCTTCCACCATATGGATCCTAATGATCAAGCTTAGGTTGTCGAGTTCATCAGAAAGTACCTCTACGTACTGAGCCATCTCACTGGCCCATTATAGATGATTAGTTAAAGATTTTAAGAGATGGGAGTACCTTGTTTTTAGCCTGATATTTGCTTCTGCCTTGTCTTCCTGCTCGAGTCTGGGGTATGTGTTCTCTGTTTCTCATTCTCTGTCAAATGTCCTGGGGAACCTCCAGTCCTCAGGCAAAGAGCTTAATATAGAATCCCCATAGCCTGGAATTAAGTCTGTTCTGCAGAGGGAGCAGAGAGGGATGGGAAGAGATGGAGTTATTGCAGCTCAGTTCGTTTCCATGCTCCGTGGTCCCCAGGTTCATTGTGAAGATGCTCTCAGTGCCGGGGAACGGGAACCTGCAACCCATCTCTGTCACATGGTTCATATGCTCCCTGTTAACAGAGGGGAAGATGAATTCCTGGCTCCAGAGAGTCACATGCACAGACTGCTTTGCAAGCCTGGATCCCAGAGGCTGTCCCAAACTGGCACATCCTTGCCTCTTGATTACCTGGGCTCACGAGGGAACACCGGTGTATGTGCCCAACTAAGTCATTAATCTTACTGTCACCCGCTGGGCTGTGGACTTCACTCTAGGGCTGAAAGTTGTTTTGCAGAGAATTTTCAATCCTAATGATGTTTCCTGTGACTGATATTAGAACGGGTGAGTTCTGTGAAGGCCAGCGAGCCAGCCTGTGGTCGGAATTATTTGATATTAGAAAATTGGCCTTCAATGAAAAGGTCACCTCAGATTAGACACAAAATAAGTGAGCTGGTGGAGATGTGCAGCGATCATTTCTGTTCAAGCTTAGGTCCACAAATGCCATCTTTTTATATGTATTTTTTTCCTGCTTTGAAAACCTATATATCACTTTCTTTTCTATTTATGAATATTAAGAGTAGAAATCAACTGTTGTCTCTTATAAACTCTGAGAACCCATTATACTCCATTTCCCTAGCCTTGGGGAGAAAGGTAAAGGGCCAGATACCTTAATATCCTTCCCTTTATAGAGTTCTTATCATAGATATTGTGATGGTTTGTATATGCTTGGCCCAGGGAGTGGCAATATTAGAGGTATGGCCTTGTTGGAGTAGGTGTGGCACTGTGGGTGTGGGCTTTAATACCATAGTCGTAGCTGCCTGGAAGCCAGTATTCTGCTAGCAGCCTTCAGATGAAGATGTAGAACTCTCAGCTTTGCCTGCACCATACCTACCTGGATGCTGCCATGTTCCCACCTTGATGATAATAAACTGAACCTCTGAACCTGTAAACCAGTCCCAATTAAATGTTGTCCTTATAAGAGTTGCCTTGGTCATGGTGTCTGTTACAGCATGGTATGTTTTATCTCCTATAACCTCATGAGGTAGGTATTATTGTCCTTATTCTTATACATGCAGAAACAAAAGAAACTAATTTTCCTACGACTTCTGGGTCGCACGGGGTATTCAGATGCGTGTGATAGAAACCAATTCTGATTGCTTTGGGGAGAAGTTAATTTCATCAAAGTGGTACTGGACCGTTCACAGGACCATAGAGAGGGCTAGAGACACAGGAGACACAGGCCTAGGGGCTGCACAGATGAACATAATGGTAACTGAGACTCCATTTCTTTTCCTGAAGGTCCAAATCCTGAGAGGGCCTTGCTACAGCAAGCCAGATAGAAAAGTGGTATCCAGGTAGCCTGGAGAAGGTGGGAAGACTGATAGTGCTCCATTTCCAGATGTGGGAAGAACTCTGCTAGGAGGAGTCTAGGCCATTTCCTGACACCCTTACACATAGGAGGCTGTGAAAGAACTCTATCAATAAAAATGACACATGTCCCGAGTATCATATGTCATGCGGGTGGAGTCAAGTTTTTATGTTAGGGCCATTTGGTAATAAAAACCTTTTGTAGGTTCCTGAAGAATCCCAGTAGCCAGCCTAGCATCTTCCCAAGAGTGATTTGGGGACCTGCTGATCTCAGTAGGATTCAGGCTGCCTAAAAACATACATACATGTCTGAATGGCCTTTTTCTTTAAAGGGAAATATATTTGCAAGGGACAAATTAGTTCCAAACTCTGGCTTTGAAATGTAGGGGATGTTTAAGGTTAGATTGCAGTGAATCAATGGTGTTGTCACCCAAGCAAATATAATCACCCAAGGAAAATGTGGTCTAATAATGTGACAGTGACAACTAGGAGAATTTGGGGCTTTGGATAGTGTGGAACATGACAGGAGGTCTTATGAAAACAGATCTACCCAAGTCATCTTCTGAATGCCTTTACCTTGTTTCCAGCCACACAGGCAATGTGTAGAAATGGGTTTCCAAAGATTAAATTTTTCTGATAAATCTCAGGCTCTGGGGAATTCCTTCCTTTTAAGAGACCCCCAGATTCTTTCAAAACTGAAAAATCTATTTGTAGCCCATAGGTTCATATCATAGAAAGCATGTAGACTTGTTCCATGTGTTTCCTGCAGCAGCATGACTCAAAGACTTTGTACGTGGGGACACACCAGTCTATTTCATGGGTTCATGTGCTTCATTATGGGACCACATGTAACAGCTTGCCGTGACAATTTCCTATTGGTAGACATAGCTGTCCCTTGCCTTTGCAAATGGTTTTCTCGCTAACATACGCCATGTAAATCTATGTACTCCGAGCCTGTCTCAGGGTCATCTGTGAAGAACTGCTTACTCATACAGGACTCGTGTATAAGCTTTAATAGTATTGATAAATTACTCTCAAAAGTGCTTGTACTAAATTGTACTCCCACTTGTAGCTTTAAGGGTAGTCATTTTTCCCTGCCAGTATTAGCACATGTCAAGCGAGCAAGCTGTTGCCTGACTACTGGTGAAGATGAACATGCTTAAGGGCACTGCTTGGCCCTCCATAGCTTTCTTCTGATTCTCCCTAAGTCAATAAATAGCCTCTTATTTTTTATTTCTGGACTTCCTGTGATTAGGGAAGGTTTATCCAGAAACAAGGACAGAAGCTTCCAGATGCCTTAGCACCACCCCCTGTGCCTCCCAGCCCCTGCAGTGCTCTAGCAATGAAGGGCTGAGATGGTCCTGTGAGGTGATAATTCTTACCCTACCCTTTGTCAGATGGAGACCAGACATTGCATTCAGTAAAACCTCTGCCCTTCTGTGTGCTTTTTTTTTTTTGGAGAGGTAATTACTAACAAACATTGAAAACCAAAAGATTTCAATTGTCTTTCTGACATTCCTTGACAAATGGTGGCCCCAGTGACACCTCTTTGGAAGAGGCCGCTATTTCTAGGTCACCTACCTACTTGGTTCCTAGTGACATCTGAACTTGTACTTTCTGGTTGACAAAGCAACTGTAGATAAAAGTAAATTTGTCTAAGAAGGAAAGGCAGCCCAACACAACACAGTGTACAGTAGTATATCAAATTTGCCATAGGGAGGTGTGATGGTTTGTATATGCTTGGCCCAGGGGGTGGCACTATTAGGATATGTGGCTCTGTTGGAGTAGGTGTGGTCTTGTTGGGATAGGTGTGTCACTGTGGGTGTGGGCTTTAAGATCCTCATCCTGGCTGCCTTGGAAACCAGTCTTCTAGCGGCTTTCGGATGAAGATGTTGAACTCTCATTTCCTCCTGCATCATGCCTGCCTGGATGCTGCCATGTTCCCACCTTGATGATAATGGACTGAACCTCTGAACCCGTAAGTCAGCCCCAATTAAATGTTGTCCTTATAAGAGTTGCCTTGGTCATGGTGTCTGCTCACAGCAGTAAAACCCTAACTAACACAAGAGAGCTACTAGAATTTTGAGGAAGGAGAAGTTAAGGTTATTGTAACAACTACTTTATAAGTTAACTGGGCTTCAAAGGAAAGACAGCAGTGTGAGTGAGGTGGTGGATGGGTATAGGAGGTGGATGTTGGTGGAGGTTCAGGTAATACTGAGGGAGTTGTTGTAGGAAGTCCACACTTTTCCCCATCCCAGTTGGCCAACATTTAGAGCAATCCCCATCTTCTTGGATGTTCTTGAAGTTAATAATGGGGGTGTTAATCTTTGTTTGTGTTCTCCCTCACTTCTAGAGATGGGCTCAGCACTCTAGCAGACACTTAAAAGATCTTTTGGCACCACATGGTGAGAATGACTGGTATAGGGGGATACTGGGAGGCAGTGTCAGATATGTGACTTGGATATAGGCTCCAGAAGATCCTAGCTTCCAAATACATAATTCTTGATCCTGTGATGATCAAGAAGATGGTGATGGTGAGTTTTGCATACAGGGTAATTCAACATACACTTGCTATCTACAGTATGTGTTTTATGTGTCTCACAATATTAAAAAAATATTGTAATTAGGAGTCATTAAGAGGGCTCATTGATCTTGCAGAGGGCCCATGTTCAGTTCCCATTGCTACCATCTATAACTCTAGTTACAGGGGATCCAATGACCTCATCTGTCTTCTGCAAGTACTAGGCATGCACTCGAAGCACATTTATATACGAAGGCGAAATACTCATGTACACAAAATGAACTTTTAAAATTTGAAATGAATTTCACATAATAGAGGGTTAAACATTTTAAACCTCACATGTAAGTGTTATTAAATACACCCTATTGCTGTACATCCACCATATTTATCAAGTTCTAGGATGTTTGTACCACCGGAAAGGAAATCTAATACCCACTAAGCAGTCACTTCCCATGGCCGGAATCCTCCATCCTGACAAGCCTGTCTTCTACTTATTGATTTATCAATTCTGGATGCATCATATAAATAGAACCATTTACCATGTGGTCTTTTGAGTTTGTCCTTTTCACTTCTCCTCATAATGTTCTCAAGTCAAATTTCATTCATATATAATATATATATGAATATATATAATATATATAATAATATGTCCATATATTATTCCTTTATAATCATGGATCAATCTTTATTGTATGAACAGACTATAATTTCTTATCTATTCATCGGATAATGGACATGTTACCTATATAGATCTCTGGGTTACTATAAATTATACAGCTGTGAGCAGTCATATTCAAGTATCTGAATACTTATTTTTAATTCTTTGGGTGTATGCTTAGGAGTGAAATTACTGGTTCGTGTGGTATATGTTTAATTTTCTTTCTGATAAAGGTCTTGTGTAGTCCAGGCTTGTTTCTAACTCACTGTATAGTTGAAAATAACCTTGAACTGCTGGTTATTTTGCTTCTGCCTCGTCGGTGCTGGGATTTCAGGTAGGTGGGCACCACCACGCCCAGAAAGATCTGTATCACTGGAGCCACATTCTGACCCAACATATTTAATATTTTAAGCCTGAGCTTAGCTTTATCTGTGTCTCTCTTTACTCACTAATTCAGTAAGGAGCAATTCAATTCACCTGTTAAAGATAAGAGCTTTTTTTTTTCTTTTTTTAAGTAAAAAAAACCAAGGTCTCCAAAGTTAAAAGGGTCCTGTAAGGCCATGGAGCTAACAAGTCACAGAGTTGATATTTAAACCCAGGACCTTTAGCCACTGTATTGCTCTGTCTATATACAGAGCCTGGGGGGGGGGTAGGGGATGTCATCTTCCAGTATAGAAAGGAATAAGTTATTTAGCTTCTCTGTTCAAAGAGCTACTACCCATAGCACTGATAAGTGGATATTAGCCCAGAGGCTTGGAATGCCTAAGATACAATTCACAGATCAAAGGAAGAACAAAGTATGGATACTCTGGTCCTTTTTAGAAGGGGGAACAAAATACCCACAGGAGGAGATACAGAGACAAACTGTGGCACAGAGACTGAGGGAAAGACCATCCAGAGACTGCCCCACTTAGGGATCCAGCCTATATACAGTTGCAAAACCCAGACACTATTATGGATGCCAACAAGTGCTTGCTGACAGGAGCCTGATATAGCTGTCTCCTGAGAGGCTCTGCCAGTACCTGACAAATACAGAGGTGGGTGCTCTCAGCCAACCATTGGACTGAGCACAGGGTCCCCAATGGAGGAGTCAGAGAAAGGACCCAAGGAGCTGAAGGGGTTTGCAGCCCCATAGGAGGAACAACAATATGAACCAACCAGTACCCCAGAGCTCCCAGGGACTAAACCACCAACCAAAGAGTACATACGGAGGGACCATGGCTCCAGATGCATGTGTAGCAGAGGATGGCCTTGTTGGACATCAAAGGGAGGAGAGGCCCTTGGTCCTGAGAAGGCTAGATGTCCCAGTATAGGGGAATGCCAGGACAGGGAAGTGGGAGTAGATAGATTGGTGAATAGGGGAAGGGGGGGAATGGGTTAGGGGATTTTCAGAGGGGAAACTAGGAAAGGGGATAACATTTGAAATATAAATAAAGAATATATCTAATAAAAAAACTATTTCCAAAAAAAAATTATGAGGGTTTGGGATCAGAGAAAGTAATTTAAGATGTAAAAAACTTGTTTCAGCTTTCTTCCCTTCTCTCCATGCTGTTGTTTGGGACCCCAAACTTTTACTGACTCAAAAACATCAACGCCTCTGCTCTTCACACAACGTGAATTTCAATACAGATAACAAGCGTAATGCTAACTTTTAAACACTTTCATCCCCTTTTATAAACCTACAATTTTTTTTAATAAGCTTCAGGAAATCGACTTAAATCTGACTCCAGATAAGTTTTTCTATCTACCAACAACCTTAGCTTCCCCCCTCCCCCCAAAAAAAGAAAGAGAATTATCTTGCTGCAAGAATACTCCCCAGTGGCAAGGCTGTCTGTCAGTGGGGATTCTTTCATGGAAAGGGAAGCGGGCACTGTCTCTGGAGGTGGTTTTCCTTCACCGTTCCAGTAGGCACCACTGCCAACTGTAAGGAGCAGCTACACATACTCTTCCCGCCTTCCCCCCTCCCCATTTCCTTCTCTTGTGGCCACGCCTTCAGTCTTTCACTGCCTCTTAGCCCTTTGACCTTGGGTGCCGGTGGTTCCGATTGTGGGTGACCCCGTCTCAGCAGGAAACTGTGTGGACATCCACGTTTTCATTTCATGCAGGGATTCCCTACCCCTTGTCATGATGGAGGACCCATTATAGATGGTGTTCATTAGGATTAATACCCACTGACTGGGGAAATGGGTAACTGATCACAGATAACCCCAAGGTGTCTGTGGGGGGTCATCACAGTAGAGACCCAGAAATGCAGAAGGTGACATTGTCTTAGGACGATGATCTCTGGAACTGCCAGCATTGGTGATGTTTATGTGCTGCCCCAGAGAGGCTCTGAAAAGCCTCGCTCAACTCAGATGCCCCTGTCTCATGCCCAAGTGACTTCTGTTTTCCAGGGGGGAAAGGCCACTCCCCCACATCTGAGTATGCTATTAGCAGCTGTCAACCAAAATATGGTACCCTTTGCAATGAAATAGAGCACGTCCTTAATTCCTCTGCTAGATGCCGTCTCAGACATAAAAGCTCCTGGGATGCCCCTTGATTTCCTTTCCCTTTTAGATGTCTCCCATTTGCACTCCACATTAAGCTGGTGGGCTTACATACACCTTTTATCTCTTGTCTTGGTTCCTCACTTGTTCTGGCCAATGGGAATCACTAATAGAGGCCAGAGGGAAGGGAGAGATGGGGTTGGGTGACCTTAAATTCTTGGTTCAAGTCATCATGGGGCACAACTGAGTGCTGCTGATTTCTTTCCTGGTGTGTTAGGTCTCTACAAGAGCAAACTCACGTGCCGGGAATCTGTGTGAGTTCCAATAATACTCCCTGATGTGTCCCTTCCATTTGGAATCACGGATATATTTACCTCTTAGCTGAGCCTCCGTTTGCACCCCTTCCCCAAGCTTGCCCATGTCATTGTGAAGACTTCTTGTATCGCTTCCTTGTCACTGAGATAGAATACTTGACAGGACCACACAGAGGGAGGAATGATTTTTGGCTCCTGGCTTGAAGGGAGCTTGTGGCATGGCTTGCTCATAGTTTGCTCAAGGAAAGACCTTGGGACAGAACCAGAAGCAAATGCCATCGTCAAGGTCTCCCGCCAGCTACACACTTCTATTAGTTACAACATAGCTTCAATGGTTTCACAATCTCTCAAACAGCGCCATTAGCTGGGAACCAAGTGTTCCAACACAGGAGCCTATGAAAGGCGTATCCAGGGGTGGGGGTAGGAATTACACATCCAATTCCTTACAGTTTTTAACCCACTTTCAATTTCAAACATGATATCTGTTTCCAGCCCGATCCTCAATAGCACAGTCAGGCAATTCCTCTTGTCCCACGGCAGGTTAGCTGTGAGATCACAGGATTGGGCATGAATTTTGGTCAAAACAGAACCTGGAGCAATTAAACAAAGTGTGCTACCATCATCCTGCTCCTGATAGGACCAGAGAACAGGGAACTTGAGGGCTGAGGTGGAAAAAGGACCATAGGAAAGTGGAAAGGAAGTTGCCAGTGACTTGGTACCTCAAGTAAAGGGAGGGAAGGAGAGAGGGAGGGGAGAATGGAAAAAGGGAAGGAGGTAGGGAGGGAAGGAGGGAGACAGAGACTGGAGGCCAGGATGGGGACAGAGTAAGTACTCATACTTTCATAATGGGAAAAGAAGCCGTCCTGTAAGGAATTCTAAAGATGTTGATTTATTAGGTGAAAAACATAAACCTTTAGGTATGAAACTTCTTGTATGTTACATAAGACACTTCAACATTAGGTATGTAGGGGTAATAAATATTTTCTTCACGGTCTCCTAAGTGACCTTAGGAACAACTAGACATTGTATACACATACAACTGTGTCTACCTTTTCCTCGTGGGGTATGTTGGTGGTCCCTGAGGCCACTCCAAGTTTTAGAGGTTTACTAGAAGGATCCATGGATTCATAGAGTTTTATATGCATGGTCATGGTAGATTGTAGTGGAGGGATTATAAATCAGCCCAGACAAAACATATGTGGGTTAAGGTCTGGAGGAAGCTAAGCAACTTGAAGAAGCTCACTTTTTTTTTTAATCTTCTCCCTGGAAAGTCACACAGGACGCTTCCAATTCTTCCAGCAGTGAATAAGTGTAAAGTGCTGTCTACCAGGAAGCTCGGCAGACCCTGAGAGTCTAGGATTTTCATTGTGCATGGCCACTCCAGGTTTCCATAAAGAAAGCAGGTGTTTTGCATGAACTTCTATTTGTAGGAATTTGGCACAGTCATGGTGGGTGATCTCTTCTCAGTGGGAATGGTGGGAACCTGCCCCCCCAAATCTCAACTTATAGATTCCAACCAAAGGTGGACCTTCCAAGTGGTTATCTCTCCACTCCTTGGCCAAGCAGAGACTAAGGAGGTGACTGACTTTATCATACTCATTGTTACACTGATTGCCTGTGGTTGAAGAAGGCAGTCATGTAGTCCCTAGGAAGGGTGTTTTCCTGCCCCTTAGGCCCCACAAAAGCTTGAGGCTCCGTAACACTGTGGCTTGTATTTCTTTATCCAGGAATCTTAGTTTTTAGTTCTCAAGTGCTGCTAGCTATTGGCTTCAAGTGAGTGGCTACCTGGACTCTTCTCTTTCACTCCATAAAAGACTTATCTCTCAGGGGGTTTTCAAGTATTAAAATCTAGCTCACAGAAGGCTTTCCCATTACATAAATGATCGTTATATTTTGCTCCCTGACTCCCAACTCTGACTGACCACCCTTAGATTCTACTTCTCATTCTTACCCATCCTTATTAGCCAGAATCCTAAGCCCTGAGTTTTCCAACAGACTTGCTATGTGCCTGGCCATATCACTTGGCTTTGGAGCAGTTCTGAGAGCAGCATAAAGATGGGACATTGTTTGGTTAGGCACCTACCTCATTAGAGACTTGGATTACTCTTCAAGTAATGGTTAAGGAATTTTGGTTAACTAGAGGAGGCTAGGGAGGCCATTGTATCGCGGGACCAGAGGGCTCAGGGGGCTCTTAGGGTAGAAGGCGTCTGAGAGCATCTTTCCACGTGAGTCTTAGCGTTCTTTTGGCCCTGTGGAGGCGATGTGCCTAGCCGGAGAGTTCTGCTGCTCTGACAGTAAGTCAACTCCGCCTTCATGCTGAAGATCACAGTTCTTTCAGATACTGCCCAGGAGGCTCTCTTGACACAATTTGCTCTAAATTGTTGAACGAGTGCCCTGCAAATGTCTTTTTTTTAATTTCTCTCTTCAAAGCATTCAGGGTGTTTAGCAGCAGCCTGTCAATTTCATAGTCCCCAGAGTTACTGTCACTTCCTTCCAGCCCCATTGATGTTCCACAAGCCAGTGCGCCCTCTTCCCCCACAACCAATCTCAGGTCCTCGTCGTCGTTAGAAACCCAAGTAATTGCGCTATGCACAGATGCCAGGCATGGATGATACCCCATCTCCTCAAGTGAGTCTGTTTTTCAGGACCCCGTTTGAATTATCTTAGGTCAGTGGGGCAGGCAGAATATTATGGCCCCCAAGTAATCTTCCACATCTGAATTTCTGGGACAAGGAGTAGATTGTCTTGCCTGGTAAAGGTTTGATAAAGTAGATGATAGTATGTGAAGGATCTTGTTGGGGAGATCATCCTGTCTTATGAGGCTGGGTTTAATGTAAGCACATGCCTCTATTTTGTGAGGATGTGTATTGGAGAGGCTTATGTAATGGTGGAACCAGAGGTCTGGATACTGTGGGACTGAGGACCAGCAGGCTGTTTGTTGAGTTACAAAGTCATGCTTCAGAGATGCCCCATCTTGAGACTTAGGGGACGGATTTTCTATTCCAGCTTTAAGAAGCCACTGGCCGTCCCCAAGTTGATAGAGGGAGATCAAGGGATAGAATATGTCCTTCTTGGTGACCCAGCAGAAAGCTGTACTTTAAAAGCATCTGTTGACTCGTAACAGCAACTCTTCCAGCAGCTGGGGAGTGAGGGTGAAGACACCAACCAAGCAGACCTAGTCTAGCATCCCTGGTCAGGTACACCCCTATGGAGGAGGAGATCGGCTTGATTTGCCAAACCAGACAGAATAAATAACCATTTAAGCAGTAGTGGCGGCTCTTCTACTCCCCCACTCCCACATTGTATTGCCCTTCAATTACAGGCTCAGTCTCACTTGCATCAAAACAACTGTGTAAATCTAGCAGCCGGGGGTGGGGGGTGGAAGTGGGGGAACCAGCGACCTCGTGGTTTTGCAAAATGCAGCTGCGTCAGTTCCTCGTCTTTGCTTTGGATCCTATAGGCGACCTTGGCTGGTTAGCCATTGACTGGTGGTCTTGCAGTTAAGCCTCAACCTGCTGGTACAATCCCACTGGAGCAAGACACTTGCCTTGGGGACTTTGCCCTGCTCTGGGGCTTCCAAGTAGGTAGCTGTGGTCTGTGAACATTAATCTCTCATTCGTCCCCTGATCTGATCAGTCTGGGAAGTGGGAGACCAGCAGTCATCACAGGAGAAGGGGGTGTTTTAACATTAATTATTTCACCCCGTGGTGGCACAATGAATACACGCTAACCGAGGGAAAATGGGATTCTTCACTGAGCCACATCCTGCCCAGATCCGTAATTTGATACAAAAGCTTCACACAAATTGAAATTAAAATGCGTTTTCGAGGCTTCCTCCCATCAAAGCAGTTCACACCAGCAGGCTTCTCCCTTTCATGGGTTTGCTATAGAAACAGGGGAGCCGAGATCGCTTTGAGGTTTGGTGTGGATGGATATAACAGTTCTCCCTGCTTGCCAACTGCAGGTAAGAAAATGAAATAAAACGGAAAGCAATTGGAGGCGTAATTACCCTCTCCAAGATGACTTTTTTGCTGTAGAGTGGCCCGTTGAATCCGTAAAAGGCCTGTTTCCTTCCATTCCTGTTTCCCCTCAGGTATCATGGCCATATTAACCAAGGTGAGGGAGTTCTTTTTTTAATTTTTTAATTAATTAATTAATTAATTTATTTTTATTTTTGGTTTTTTGAGACAGGGTTTCTCTGTGTAGCCCTGGCTGTCCTGGAGCTCACTCTGTAGATCAGGCTGGCCTCAAACTTAGAAATCTGCCTGCCTCTGCCTCCCAAGTGTTGGGATTGAATACATGCGCCACCACTGCTTGGGGGCGAGGGAGTTCATATTTGGGCTCAGGAAAATTTGGTTTGTTTCTGTAAGACAACATGCTTTTAATATGTATTAAATATTAATATTTGTTAATATTATTTATTAATATTAATATAAATGATTTTATATTTATTTATTAAAATATGTATGTAAACTTTTAATTGTTCTATCCCTCATTTAATTGCTTGTTTAATAGAGGTTGCCTCAATTGACAATGTCCCCTCATCTGGATGGCAGAGTCTGTTTCCTCACACCTTTCATACACAAGTGTGTCAGGAAACCAGAAATTAGAATTTTCTACGTGAGAATTGAAATCGGGCATTTTGTCACTATTTGAATTCATAGTGAGGACAGTCGGGCTCCTTTTTTTTTCTTTTTCTTTCTTTTTTTTTTTTGGCTTATTGAATAGTTGTTTTTATTGCTCCGAAGCCTTAGCCTCTATCTTTCCTTACGGTCTTTCTTTATCCTTTCCTTACACATGGGCAGACAGCTTCGTCTCCATCTTTCAATGCCTCGGAGGGGCCTAGCTCTTTACTTTATAGCTGGCCTTGCATCCCCGGCCTGCGAAGGCTTTGATTGAACTCACTTTTCTTCTTTTTTCCTTCGCTCTCCTCCCCTTTAATCTTTATTTCCAAGTACGGTGCTGTGCACCCCGTGGACACAATAAACACGTGCTGATTGACTGTTTTATTTATCTGATTTTTATGGCTTCTTTGCTCTGAAGGGCTCCGCAGCTTTCACAGTCATTAACTCAATAACCCTCAAATGCTCTAGTGTGGCGGCTGTAATTACTGTCGGGTTTCTGAGATGGTGAAACAAGAGTTGCTGAGATCCTCCAAATTATTGAGGGCCCCGGGAGGGGACCTCGGGGGGCACTCAGCACTTTCGTAAACTCTGGACCACAGGGTGTATATGGAAGGGTCCTATTCAGAGTGGCTGTAGGGTGGTGGGTGTGGCTGTAGGGTGGTGGGTGGATAATCACTAGCTCCTCCCACATTCTTCTCACTAAGGCATGACTGAATAGTCACTGTGGGTGTGAGTTCAACCCCCAGCTCCTCTTCAGGACATTATGTGACAATGGACATCAAGGGCAGCTAAGGTTTCCTGTGATTTCAGGGGATATCAGATCGTGTGTGCCACGTGATCACCATTATGGTCTGCCAGTCTTCAGAGCAATCCTGTGACATGCCAAAAGGTTAAGTATCTGGGCTGAGGGACTGGAGAGATGGCTCAGAAGTTAAGAGCACTGACTGCTCTTCCAAAGGTCCTGAGTTCAATTCCCAGCAACCACATGGTGGCTCACAACCATCCGTAATGAGATCCGGATGCCCTCTTCTGGTGCGTCTGAAGACAGCTACAGTGTACTTGCATATAATAATAAATAAATCTTAAAAAAAAAGTGTCTGTGCTGAGGGGCAAGAAACTAAGCAGTAGACGGTGGTCCTCAAAAGCTATGTCTATATTGCCACCCGCAGAACGTACAGGTGTAGGTAAGCTAAGCATCTTAAAATCAGACCATCTCCAAAATACCTGGGTGGTTGGTCCCTCAGTCCAGTTCTGGCCGATGTTCCTGGAAAGGCAAGGGAAGCAGGGGAAGGGGAGGAGCTGTGAAGACCGAGCAGACATGGGCGTGGTGCAGCCACGGGCAATGAACTTGGTGCCAGCCAACAGGGGAAGAGGCAAAGAAGGTCCCTCTCCTAGTACCGCAGATTGCCTGATGTCTGGTTTCGGATTCTAGCCTTTAGGATGGTGAGAGGTTGGGATCCTGCTCTCAAATACTTTTTTGAATATATAGTAGTTGTATAAAGTAATGGGCTTTATTATTATGTGTAACTTGCTTCAATTATTTCCATGCTTTTTATTTCCCCTTCCTATCCCCATCCACATTTCTTTTTCTATGTGCCTTTCATGTCTGCTCCCTAACATGCCATTTCAGAAAAAAAAAAAAAACTAACAAAAAACCCAAAAACAAACAAACAAAAACCACGTGAGACTTCTTGGGGAGACTGCTTTGCCTCTCTTAACATAATGATCTGTAGTTCCAGCAAATGGCCTGAAGATGGCACAATTTCATTCTTCCTTATGGTGCAATAAGCAACTTGTGGCTTAGCTGGTGGCCACCAAGGCTGATTCCGTGACTGTTGTGGGCAGTGCAGAGACAAACGAACATGGATGTGCAGATATCTCTTTAATAAGCTGGCTTGGAGTCTTTTGGATACATTCCAGGAACTGGCACATCTGGATACTGTGATATTCAATTTATGATATCCACCCACCCCGCCCTGCCCCTCCCCCGGAACAACCCTATTGCTTTCTGCTGTAGCTAGACTTATTTTCCTTCTCACCAGCAGAGCCTCAAGCTTCCTTTTCCCCTCATTTCCACGACAGCATTTGTTATTATGTCTTTCTATGTGATGGCTATTCTGACTCGAGTGAGATGGAATCATGGTATAGTTTTAATTTGCACTTCCAGATGGCTAAAGACATTGAACATTAAAAAAAAAGTTTTAAAAAAATTTTAAAAGATTTATCTATTTATTTTAAATTTTATGCATAGGAGTGTTCTACCTGTATGAACATCTATGTACTGCATACCTGCTTGGTGCCTGCAGAGGTCAGAAGAGGGCATTGGATCCCCTAGCACTTGTGTTAGGGATAATTGCGGGCTACCATGTGGATGCTGGAAAACTGAACCTGGGTGCTTTGTTCTTAACTGCTAAGCCATCTCTCCAGACATTATGTATCTATTTTTTTAACAGTTTGTTTCACAGGCTTGGGAGGGTGTGCTCATGGAGGTCAGATGGTGTCAAATCCCCTGGAGCTGTAGTTACCAGCAGTTGTGAACTGCCTAATGTGGGCTTTGGGAACCGAACTTAAATCCTTTGGAAAAGCAACAAGCACTTTTAAACATTCAACAACCTCTCCAGCGTCTCATGTGTTTAGTGGCTATTTAAAACATGTCTGTGCAGTACCGTGGCCCACCCAGCAACTGAATTATTTGCTTTGTTTTTTTGCTGTTTAACTTTTGCAGTTCTTTATTCAATATATTAATGGATGCACTTTCAGATGAATAGTTGCTCAAGGATCCTTTTTCCCTTTCCATTCTGTAAGCTGCCTCTTCAGTCTGGTGGTCATCTTTTGGGTTTTGTCTTAGTCAGTGTCCTATTGCTATGAAGAGATGTCATGGCCATGACAACTCTTATAAAGAAAAACATTTCATTGGGGCTGGCTTACAGTTTTAGAGGTTTAGTTCTTTATCAACATGACGGTATGCAGGCAGACATGGTGCTGGAGAAGTAGTTGAGAGTCCTAAATCCACATCTGTAGGTAGCAGGGAGAGAGAGAGAGAGAGAGAGAGAGAGAGAGAGAGAGAGAGAGAGAGAGAGAGACAGACAGACAGAGAACGAACTGGTTCTGGCTTGAGCATTTGAAACCCGAAAGCATACTCCCAGTGACACACTTACTCCAACAATGTCACGCCTCCTAGTCCTACTCTCTAACGACCAAGCAGTCAGATCTACGAGCCAGTTCTTTTTCAGACTACTGTGGTTATATAGAAATATTTAAATTTAACTAAATCCTGTCTGTTAGTCCTTGTTCTTATTTGCTAAACTACTGGAGTCCTGTTCAGACTCTAGTACCCAGCATCTAGATATTGCAATGTCTCCTCTGTGTTTTTCTATAGTAGTAGTTTTGAGGTTCTGGGCTTACACTGAGGTCTTTGATATTTTTGTAAGGGTGGGGGCAGGGCTGTCATGGTGTTCTTTTCCAAGTTGCTGTCCAGTTTCCTCAGCATTCTTTGTTGTCTTTTTCTCACATATGGCTATGTGGATTTGTTTCTGTGCCTTCCATTCTTAATGGCTTAGGTGTCCCCGAGCCAGAACTGTTCTGTCTCTGTAATGAAATTTGAAGTTAGATATTCTTCTATGTTAGAAGTACTTCCAACATTGTTATTTCCCCCCCTCTGGACTCTTTATTATTTTTTTGGACTTCTATATAAATTTTAGCCTTTTTTTTTCTATCTCAGTGAAGAGATACCAATGAAAATCCAATGGGTATTGCACTGAATCTGTAGATTTTTCTAGTAATCATGACAATATTTATTCTGCAGCTCCATAAACATTGGAAATTCTTTCTAGTTTCTACTGTCCCCTAAAATGTCTTTCTCTGGTGTCTTATGGATTTTACTGGAGAGGTCCTTGGTTAGGCTTATGTCCAGAAATTTTACTTTTTGAGGCTTTTGTGGATGAGATTTCTTTCCTGACTTCTTTTTAGCCAGTTTCTTATTAATGTATAGAGAGAGCTATTGCTTTGTATATGTTGATTTTTGTATCTCTTCTTCGGTAATGTTGCTTTAAATCTCGAGTTTGTGGCAATCTGTGATAATAGCTGCTGAGTTAAGATGGAGTCTGGGTGGGTTGAATTCCATGTGAGCAATTCCTCAACTCACAGAGATCTGCCTGCATCTGCCTCCCAAGTGCTGGGATTAAAGCATGCGCCACCACTGCCTGGCTTCTTTCTGAAATCTTACGCTACATCAGTCACCATGCTGGGTAGTTGGTAGTGGTGGCTATCTTGGGGGGCATAGGTGGTTTTTATTTCATGGTTACCTGTGAATTAGGTATTTCCATTTTGTTCTGTATTCCCCCTTTGTTTTATTTTGAATAACTAAACATCCCCCATACACTAATAACTCATGCTTTGTAGCTGTCAAGGCATCTGCCATACTTTAGAGCATTGGTGCTCAACCTCCCCAACACTGTGACCCTTTAATGCAGTCCCTCTAGTTGTCGTGACCTCCAGCCAGAAAGTTCTTCTCATTGCTTCTTTGTAATTGTGATTTTGTTACCCTTATGAGTTGTAATGTAAATATCTGTGTTTTCCGATGGTCTTAGGCAACCCCTGTGGAAGGGTCCTTTGATTCCCCCAAAAGGTTGCAAGCCACAGGTAGAGAACTGCTGCTTTTGAATCTTGTGAGAACCCCAGGTTTGGGGGTGCATGCAGAGGTTCAGGGTACTTGGGCTCTGGGACAGAGCTATTACTTAGCTCAGTGAGAGGATCAGCATCATGGGAAGAATTTCCCAGAATCCTCTCCCAGTGGAGTCACACAGGGGACACTTAAGTCCCCCAGCAACCAGACTATGACATGTTTAAAATATTGCCAGCCAGAGAGGCTCACTGTAGACTTAGCATGCCAAGTTCTTACTGGATTATGTAGGCATCCTCTGTGTGACATATACCAAAATGTCACACTACTGAAGGGCCCAAGTGTTCCACCTGAACTCATTTGATTGCACAAGTATCTATTATCTATGTGTAGCTATCTTTCTTAGTCAAGGAGGGCGGAACCCTCCTGAAAGTCAGGTCCTGAGATACTAGACAAGCTCAGATGTGGCAAACAGGCTTCTCTGAGGGCGGCGGTAGCTGGCTGGCTAATGTTAACTCTTTCTGCAGAAGGTTAATCATGGCAGACATTATTTTATCTGGTTATTGCAAGGACAACACCTGGTAGACAGTATTATCATTCACGGTTTGAAGATCTCAGGGAGGCTAAGATCTCATTAGGGGCCAATATGGGCAGACTCTGCCCCAAACAGGCAGTAAACACTTCACATTGAAAGCTTTTGCAGGACAGGAAGGGTGGTGAGAGAAGAGAGGAGATTCTTCAAAATGGCTCTGCTGGGGCCATCCCTAGAGCAATGGCGGCTTAAAGCAACCAAGCAACCAGCTTCCTCTTCCACTCAAGCTCATGTCTATTGTAGGTGAGCTGGGGTGCTCTACAAAATTGACCTCACTGTGTGACACTGTTGCTAGAGTAGGCGTTTTCCACTGCCAGGCCAGGAGGAAAGGGCAAGTGGCAGATTATAGACTCACTTTCTGTGCGACATGCATATAGCTTCCATTGGCCAAGGCAAGTCACATGACCTTGCCTAGCATCTTGGAGAGAATTGCAATCTTCCTCACAGATTAGCATGAAGCAGCACAGAAGCGAGACAGGCTTAGCTTCTGGATATTGCATCTACCCTCTGAACCTTCCTCCAACCGACACTGTCCGGGCCCTACATATATCCTGCACCGGCGTATACAGAATCTCACTAGAGCCTAGAGGGTGGCGGCCTAATACTGTCCCCCTTTGCCCTCCACTGACCTCATACTAGAACCGACAAAGATTAGTGTCATTGATTTACTGCGTAACTGCCTCCCCTCTTCATTCTGCTGGTAAGCCAGTCACGTGAACACCGCGGAGCCAGAGAGAAGCCCCTGCCCCTCCCCCACCACCCCACCCCCAGCTCCCTGCTGGACCCCTACTCAGTGGGATGATCTGAATCCCTGGCAACACTGCCTAGACATCTGAAACCTCGGGTTCCTTACAAAAGAATTCCAGGGGTCTATTTATTAACAAGCATGGGTTTCGACAGATTTTCATGTTCTTCTTTTTTGGCAGGGCATACAGGGATCGCCTGCCAGTTTCTGACAGCCTTGTCACTAGGTGTTAAGTGAAAAACATCATCAGCCTGGTCTATTGATAGGTTCAAGTGACAGCGTGTGTTGCCAATCTCAGCCAAGAATCACTTCTGACAATTTTTTTCCATCCCTGAGCCTGGGATGTGCCTGCTCCTCCTCCTTTTCTCAGAAGTTGAAGCTGTAGCCATATTAAGACTGTGTGTGTGTGTGTGTGTGTGTGTGTGTGTGTGTGTGTACATGCACACTCATGGCTGCAAGCTCCAGACTTCTGGAAGAATTAAGCTGGGCATATGGCTTCTAGCAGGCTGCCTGTACACGGACCGAGGTGGCCTTGCTAGTTCTGTATCAAGCCAGGCTGTTGAAAACCGCTGTGCTGGGTCCATCTAAAGAGAGGGGTTCTGGTTGGAGTTGATTAGTGTTTACTGCTGCTTCCAGAATGCCTGGCAAGGCTGGCTCCTCCGGTGGAGGCCAGCTGACTGGCAGACGGTGCCCTCTATCATCCCGCTGAGTGTCTTCTGGTTTGCAGCCTGCAGGTCGACGGGCTCCCCTACTCTTCACACAGTGGTCAAGATAATTCCTTCTGCTCCCTCCAATCTGTTTTCTACCGAGGAGTCTGGAAGATCTTTCCAGAAGGCAAAACGAATCATGGCCAAAAACCCCACAATAATAAATACTTAAATTTAAAAGGAAACCTCATTAGATTCCCAGTGATGTTTAAAGAAAATCTCAATGTAGCCTTTGGGGGTTTTGCCCCACTGTCCTGCCTATGTCATCTCTCTCATTAATAAAGTTTCACCACGTCCTCTGGTTTCTGCCATTGCTCCAGACTCTTCCCTCATGAGACTTTGCCAAAACCCTTCTCTATACCCCCAGTCTCTTCTTCTGAGTTCTACATATCCTTACCTTCTCAGCAAATAAGAATCACCAGACATGCAAGGCAAGAGATCCTCAAATACCAAGGCTTGGCATATAACAGAGACTTAAATCTCACAGGCAGAGAAGGACCTGGGAATCAGTATTGTGTATGCTCATAAATCCTAATTTCTTTCTGTAGTGAGGAATCCTGACTCGACAATTCCTACACATCCTTAGCTCTTGGCTCAGTGTCCCTTCTTCCAGAGGGAGCCTTCTCTGATATCTCACAGAAGAACAGAGTATCCCTATTTTACATTACCAAAGAATCATCCCATTGTTCATTATAGAGCTTCAAAAAAAAAAAAATCTGAGCATTAGCGATAGCTGTGAGCTGATTGGATTAGCATCTCTCTTGAGGTTCTTCTGGCCTGTGATTACATATTGCTCCTCTTGACAGTGAGACTCCAGTGCTGATACAGTGACTAGTGACCAGTAGGAGGCCCATAAGCAATGGCAAAGTAAGCAGTTGAATTTTGGAGATATCCTGTGCTCTTAGGGTTGCCTAACTCATTTTACATAGATTTTGAAGGATGGCAGATTGGTTTTGATATTGCTTCTAAGAGTCACTGTATCCCATGCTACTGATGAGACCCCCACCCCCAACACAACATTCTCAGAGATGAAATGCAGCCTCAGACTGGGTGGACTGAGCATGTGGTGGCATGGGATGCAAGTTGATGGACTGTCAGACTAGTGGTCCAGTCCTTCAAAGTAGATGATGTGTGAGCAGATTGATACAGAAGAAATGTTCTACTGTGGAGACATGGCTGTTCTCAGACAGCCATGGGATGAGCATCTAGTAGACTCAATAGTCAAAACTAAACAGATTTCCTAAAATCTTAGGAAAGGATGCTGGCCTCCAAACTGGAAAACAGTCAGAACAGTTGTAGGTTGGAGCCATTGACCCTGCAAGATGGGTAGAGCTGTTTGCTTGAACTTTGAAGTAAAGTCCTTTTCCTCATCTGGAAAAAATGATACAAGGTTTTTCAAAGAGATAGTTGAAGTTACATGACAAAAGCCACATTGTAAACAAGTATCAGAACAGTACATTGTACACTCTAAATATGTGCAGTTATTAATTTTCAATTGAAAAGGAAACAATAGGGCTGGAGAGATGGCTCAGCGATTAAGAGCACTGACTGCTCTTCCGAAGGTCCTGAGTTCAAATCCCAGCAACCACATGGTGGTTCACAACCATCTGTAATGAGATCTGATTCCCTCTTCTGGGGTATCTGAAGACAGCTACAGTGTACTTATATATAATAAATAAATAAATAAATAAATACTTTAAAAAAGAAAAGGAAACAATAAAAACTAATATTAGGATAAAACAGTTTTATGTCCAGTTTTAGGCTGCACAGGGTCTCCATGTAAGGTAGATCTACAACCATACCCAGTACTTGTGAAGATGACATTGTGTGGAGACATCTTTACAGGGATGACAGGATGGGATCATGTTAGGCTAAGGTGACTGAATACATGGAAATATGGAGAAGTGACACAGACAAGGGGCACACATGGAGAAAGAAGCAAATCTGAAGTAGGGAAGCCACAAACCAAGGGAGACCAAAAGGGATGCTTTCAAAGGGCATTAATGATCCTTTTACAGACTTGAGCTAGAAATAGAATAGAATTAAACCAAACTTTATAAAAAAAGAAGGGTGGGGGAAGGAAAGAGGCATACGAAAGGACCCCTAGACCCAACATAACTTTGCTGAGAATCAAGTACACCTAGAGACATTATTTTATCCTCTAGTAAGGTTGGTTGTTAGAAAGTTCATATTGAAAATGAACAGGTAACATACTTGATACCCGCACCACATTTGGTAATGTTCCCTGTGATGTGCTTTTCAAATGAAATGAGAATAATCAAGTTACTCTAAAGAATAGCCCATTTTGGTCAAGAACGAGAGATGAGGTAGTCACAGGCCCGAGGGCAGAACCTACCACCAATATTTTGTTAAATGGACATGGTTTTAAGCTGACTTCTAAGGACCAAAGTTTATACCCATAAAGCAGTGTGCCTGTTAGCCCTCATCAGAGAAGTTTCTCTCTGCTGTAGATGTTGATTAATGCAGAGACTCATCAAGGTGCAGAGAATGAGCTATTCTAGAGTTCTCAGCCCTAAATAGACATCCATCTCAGTTACTTTTCCATTGCTGTGCTAAGACACCATGACCAAGACAACTTCTAGAAGAAACAGTTTGCTGGGGCTTATAATTTTAGAGGACCAGTTTATGACCATCACAGTAGATGATATGGCAGCAGGCAGGCAGGCCTGGCACTGGAGTGGTAGCTGAGAGATTACATCTTGATTCTAAGCAGGATCTAGAGAGAGTGCTAACTGGAAATGCACAGGCTTTTATAACCTTAAAGCTCAGCCCCACAGACACACCTCCTCCAATGAGGCCACACCTTCCTAATCCTTCCCAAACAGTTTCGCCAACTGGGACCAAGTATTGAAACATATGAGCCTATGTGGGCCATTCTCATTCAGACCATCTGTATCATACCGCCTCTTCCCAGGACTCAGGGATCTCTGAGGAAGAAGGGTCAGAGAGATTGTAAATGCCAGAGGCAGTGAATGACTATAGAAAAAGTGTTTTCTTTACATGACAGCAGCTGTAACCAGATGCCTAAGACCTGCATGGTCAAGGCATGTGAAGTCCCAGCATGGAGTAGGTAGAGCTGAAGAGCTATTGGCAAGTGATGGCTGTCTGGAGGGAGAGAGTTAGAGTCCATGGAGACTCCCCATTCTCCAGTTGATGCAGTGGATGGCTTTGCACTTATGTGTGTGCTAATGAAACTTTGGGATTGAAAGAGAAAAGAAGAGAGCTGGGGGTGGGGGAGGGTGCATGTGAATTTGAGGGAATAACTCTAGCAGGGACAGGGGAGGAACTGGAAGAGATGAAATGGGGTTTACTCAATCAAATACATTGTGTGCCTGTATGAAATCCCAGTGGCTTCTCTTATAGGATGTGCCACAGCCTTGCACAGACAACTACTGTTCCTGTATACTTTCCCTCTCCTCCTTTCTCTGTATAGCCCATCCATGTGTTGTGTGACAATTTCCAAATCCATACATCAAACTTCTAAGGTTTTCTGTGGCAACATAGCCACTCTCCAGTCATAAGTTCTGTTTATCTCTAAATTGGTAGTCAAAATAGACTTTTGTCTCCTCCTTGCCACACGCTATAGCCTTCAGGCTGCACCTTAGTCTAGTTTTGATGTTTGCTCCCTTGTGGGAGAGAGGTGACACAGCACTACCACATCACAATCACCACGTGCACCACCATCACCTTCAACCTCATTACCACCACCTTCAGCTTCTCCATCAGCATCTCCACAGCCACCATCAGCATCTCTACTGGCATCAGCACCATCAACATCTCTACTGACATCAGCACCATCAGCATCTCTACTGGCATCAGCACCATCAACATCTCTTACTGACATCAGCACCATCAGCATCTCTACTGGCATCAGCACCATCAGTATCTCTACTGGCTCCAGTACCATTAGTATCTCTACTGACATCAGCACCATCAACATCTCTACTGGCATCAGCACCATCAGTATCTCTACTGGCATCAGCACCATCAGTGTCTCTACTGGCATCTGCACCAAAAGCATCTCCATTTCAACTCCACCTTCACTACCACATTCCATCATTTCCACTACCAAGACCTTTACCATTTCTCCACTGGCATACTCTCCAACACCATGATCGTCACCAATACCATCTTCTCCGCCACTATTTGTACCACTGTGACATTCATCGTCACCATCACCACCACTACATACTACCAGATCATCCTTTGAAGTGCCTGGTATGGAAACACATGACCAACATGGATTCTACAGCCCTGTGATATTTATTCCCTGTTTACCCCTTTACTGAACCCTCACCAGCTAATTAACGAGCTCCCTGACACGATTACCACTACCCTGCAAGCGACAAGACCAAGTCTCAGAGAAGCCTGGTGTTCCCTATAAGATGATACAGTTAGTGACCTCCGAGCACTGCGGCCTCTCTTCTGGGGCGCTCAGCCTCTCCTCCTCTGGCACTCCTCATAAAGCACCATTGTGGATGACACTTAACTGCTGAGGCCCTTCATCTTTGTTATCAACTCGACAGGATTTAGAGTCCCTTAGGGACGCTCTTCAGGGCATGACGGTGAGCATATTTACAGAGAGGATTCGTGGAAGATAGCACACTCATTCTGAATGTGGGTGAGACCTTCTCATGAACCGGGGAGCCCAGACTCAGTAAAAAGAGGGGAAAGGAGGAAAGAGATTCTGCATCTTCCACTCTGCTTCCTGGTCTGGGAAGATGTGAGGAGCTATAGCCACTTGTGCTGGCCCTTGGGGATGCTGCCATGTCTTCCTTCCCTGGCATAATGGACTGTTTATCTCTTAAATCGTGGGGTCTTTTCAAGTTGTTTTGGTTGGGTACGTTGTCATTAGAACACCCTCATTCCTCAGGGGTTGTGCTGCTGGCTTGCTGGACGCACAGGGCACTTGGGTAGGTATTTATGGAACTCACGGTTGCTGCAACTGGCCTTCCAGTTTCTTAGGGCTGTGGTTCTCCTCTGACTTAATCTTTCAACATCTGGGGTTGAGCACTGGGCCCAGACTCTCAGGAAGCGCTCTGATTAGAAGTGAGTACCTTAATTGGTTGGCCATTCCCTCAGTCTCTGCTCTATCCCCCGTGCCTGCATTTCTTGTAGTCTGGATAAGTTTGGGGTTGAAACTTGAAGATGGGGCATAAGTTGGGTTTTATGGGTGGGCTGGTATCTCTTTCACTCCACAGTGGTTCCTGCCTGGCTATAGGATGAGGCCACTTTAGGTTCCATATTCCCAAAGTAGTGAGTCACAGGTAAGGTCACCCCCATTGATTCTTGGACTCCTCCCTTATCCCAGGTCTCTGTCTCATCCTGGAGATGCCCCCCACCCTCTTTTCTCACCCCTGTCAGTTGCAGTTTTACACTCATTTCTGTGGCCATCTAACCATCTCTTCTGTCCTTCCACACACCTGATCCTGAAACCCCCGCATTCCCCTCCCCATCTCCCTCCCTCCCAGTTCCCTCCTCCCATCTGCCTCATTGGGAGAGGAAATGCCTAGTCTCGCCTATACTTGAAGCACCATGGTGGGGAGATACCCTGGAGGGGTACACCTGCTCAGAGAAGAAGGGGATGGGGGGGGAGTATGGGGGAAGGATTATGGGAGGGGGTGGCCAGGAGGGGGGGACAAGTAAGCAGGTTGTAAAGTGAGTAAGTCAAACAAATAATAAAATAAAAAAAATAAGTAAAAGAAGTGTATACTTTAACAGTGACTCCTTCATTGTTAACTAGTTGGATTTTATCCTTTTCCCCTAGAGTATAATCCCCATGCCTCTTGTAAGAGAGTTAGTTGCCCAGAGGCAGATTTAAAACTTATCTTAAACATGTTTTAAGGCATGTGCAGACCACCTGAACTAGACTCTAGGGGTGGGGCTAAACCATGTGCTTTTAAAATACACTCTGCGATGACTTTTTCATTCGGCGGTTGGAGACACCCCGAGACGTCTTCCAAAGTTGAGATTTGGTGACGATGTTTTCTCATTTTTGTCCACACAGAGAGCAAAGAAAGCCATGGTGGTTCTGGGAATATGTCTGTGCCAGCACTGGATTTCCGGAACTCTATATTTTGTTGTATTGTTTTGGTTCTAAGTTCCCTCAAATTCTTTGTGGGAAGAGCCAAGCTATATAAAAATCAATATGAATTAATAAAATTAAGCTATACTGTTTCTCTAAGTAACCAGACAATAGAAGCCTCTGTAACATAACTGCCCTCATGGCTATTAAAACTTTGACCCTGCATTGACCAGGAGATGTCTTGCAAAGGCAAGATGGCATCGCAGGGCCAGAGTGTTCTTAAGTAACAGGGGGTCAAGTCGCGTAAAGTGAATTGCTTCCCCACACTGCGTGGTCTTCCTGGAATGGCCAGCTGTGTGCTTGGCGTCACAAAGTGCTCACTTCAAAACCGACAGACCTGGGCTGATGTTCAGCCGTCGCGGCTCAGGAGAGGTAAGTGCTACTTCTGGGCTTCTTTCTGCATCCGGGACGTGGTTGAAAAGGCTCACGGGGCTTGGGAGGGTCAGAGACAATGCACCCGAAATGTTCTGCCTCAGATTTGGCCCGTAGTTGCTCCTTTTAAGATGTGTATGTCTCCTGCACTTTAATTTGCTATTATTAGCATAATGAGAAATGAAAATTTGCATTAACTCTGGTTAACAGCCCATCCCCTGGAAGTGTCCCTCAAATGACTTCCAATAACACATTGCCTTGCCTGCCACAGAATTTGTCATTGTAGCCATGGATTTTAAAATGTATGTGGAAGGTGGGCTGCAAAATGTCCACGCTACATTTCGTAATTCCTTTGAACGCAACTTTGCAGTTTCTCCCCATCAGATAGGTCAGAAAGGGCATCTGTCTTCCCACAGCTGGGGAACCTGGGAAGCTAGGTGGCTGGTGACTTGGTTTGGCCACTTAGATGGGGTGGAAATCATACTGCTGTGCTGGTTTAGGCTTAATCTCAAGCCTTCCGTGTGCCACCTGGATGCCTCTAGGCAGGTCATTTTCTGTGAGCCTTGATCTCTTCATAGAGAAGTGGGATAATGGCAGTATGTGACTTGTGGATCCCAGCACTCTGGGGGTCTAAGGACCAGCGTTCAGGGTGCACTGGGCAAACCAAACTCCATCCTGATAAGCACACAGGCAGCAGGGGTAGGTCCAGACATGGGCAGATGGAGTGGTGGCTTTAGGAATGGCTCTGCATGTGTTCATGAGATGTTTGGAGTTCCCCTGGGGAACTCGTGAACACCTAAATGGTACTGATGATGTGATTCAGGAACTGTGGCTGCTATGAGATTGATATAGGTGTGGATCTGAGTCCGGGCCACTGGCTGAAGTTTCCAGGGTCTTGTGTCCCAGGACAAAGAATTAGACCAGGGATACTTGTTTAGAAATAGAGACCTGTTTACTAGGAAAGACAAGGCTTGGGGATGGCTGGCAAACTGTGCTTAGAGGCCTTGGGCCATGAGGCTCACGATCCTTCGTCATTTACACGGCACTCACATTGCCCGAGTTTGTGTATAGAGGACTTTCCTTGTTCATGTTCTGTTTACTGTGTGTGGCCCAGGTGGGGAAGGGCTTGCAGTCTCTTTCTGTTGACTGGATTCTTCTATATGTGGTTGCTGCCTCCTTCCCGCCCCCTCTCTCTACTCTCCTGCTATAGATCTCACTGAAGATGCTGAAACAGGCGTTGTCTGGGTCTCGTTCCTAGAGTGTCAGGTTCAGCTGCTCTGTGGTAGGCTTGAATTCGAATTTCTAACACGTTTCTAAATGGCACTGACTGATGCCACAGGTCCAGGAACCTTATTGGAATTACATTAATTGTATATATGTATGCATGAATCTGGTAAAGATCAGATTCCAGGGTTCTTTAACGCTCCACTCACCCACTCTTGTCGGGTAAATTTGGGATGTCCTTGTAGGTATCTACAGGACTTTGCTCAAATGGTGCTTTTCCCAGGAAGCTGTGCTGTGACCTTTCCCTCTGTGGTAGTTTGAATGCAAACAGCTCCCAAAGGCTCATGGGAGGCAATATTAGGAAGTACAGCCTTTTTGAAGGAAGTGTGTTAACAGGATTAGGCTTGAGGCTTCAGAAGCTCAGGCCAGGCCTAGTATCTCTCTCTTCCCTTTGCCTGCTGATCTGGATATAGAACTCCCCAGCACCATGTCTGCCTACATGTTTCCCACTGTGATGACAATGGACTAGGCCTCTGAAACTGTGGGTCAGCCCCAATTAAATGTTTCTTTATCCGAGTTGCTGTGGTCATGGTGTCTCTTCGCTGCAATGGAATCCCTAATTAAGTCTCCTTCCTCCTTAAGTTGGATACTGCTGGACTTCTCCCTGCCTCTACGGCCCCTTTAGCCCTCTGTTCAGTCTTTACCCCTAAACATACATGTATTCTTTCCAGAGGAGGAAAAAAAGCTGTTGATCTTCACTCTGGCAGGTATGATGAGGGACCCAGCCTGGGTAAAAGACAGATCTTAGACAGCTCAGGCTGCAGATTGTGGGTCCAGGTTGCCAACACACACCTTGTTCTCATCCCTGCCAGCTAGATCCATGTCAAGTCCTCCGCCATGGCAGAGGGACCTGTACAGGGTTTGGTTTGAGGGATGAATCTCTTATCATTTGATAGAGGGAGTCCTGTACTCCACTGTGAATACTAAGAAAGAACTCACCTTAACGTCGTTAGTTTTATGTCAATTGACCTCGACGTTTAAAAAGTGCACAGAACTTGCTCTCTGAGGAGTGGAATATCAAGGAACCCCTCTCTCACTCACGGATTTTGTCTTCGCCTTCCCCTTAAAGCCAATGGCTTTATTAATCCTTATATTGATCCCCACTTAGTCTGTATCTGTAGCAGGCAGGAAGAGCTGTGTGAGAGACTTGGTTGAAACAGTTGGGTCCGTTCTAGAAGCTTCTCTGCATTCATCGGTCCAATGGGTCCTTTCTACAAAAGATATTTATTTTTATTTCATGTGTATTGGCGTTTTGCTTGGGTGTATATCTGTGTGAGGGTGTCAGAGCCTCTGGAACAGGAGCTATAGATAGTTGTGAGCTGCCGTATAGGTGGTAGGAATTGAACCTGGGTCTTCCGGAAAAACAGCCAGTTCTCTTCACCACTGAGCCATCTCTCCAACCCCACGATGTGTTCTTTCTAAAGCAGTCACAGTTGTAGTTCAGGATCCAGCTGCTACCGTTGCTCCTCAGGGCTGGGAGGCTCATCCAATTGTTCTGTCTTCCAAGAGGCATTTCCGTGCCTATTCCTCTGCAAACAGACCAGGCTAGTGGGTGCTGAGCTGAGCGCTACGGAGCTGAACTTGTTCTTTGATTACTCTTCTTCTTCACCTGTTCTGCTACACCCTAACTGCTAACTCTATGACAGCAAGGTTCATGCCCGCCATTTTCAGCCCTGCATCCTCAGTGGCTTACCTGGAGCCTGGTCTCCTTAAAAGTGCTGAGAAGTACCTGTTGATCACATGGTACTGACATAGGAGGGGAGATAAGCCAAAGAAGGAGGAGCCGGGTGACACACAGGGCAAGGCTTTTGGTGCAACACTGGATGCCTTCCTTGGTTTTCCTGCAGAGCTGCAGGGCACATATAGAGTCCCTGTTGCTTGTTGAGTACAGGATGGGCATGGAACACATCGCTTAATTATGCATACTGCTTGCCTTGTGCTTGAAACTAAACTTCGTATCATTCCTAGAAGTGTTTACTGATGAGTTTCCTGGATGCTGCTGCTGCTTTCCCAGCCAGGGGACAGGCTGTCTCAGGCATGAGCCTGGTTTCTCCCCCTCTGGATCTTCCTACTGTGGTGATACGTTATAAAGGACCAACCTCTACTGAAGAACTGCTTGAGTTGCTCCCTCCAACCCACCCTGCTGACAAGCAAAGATGATCCTTCACGGATCCACCAAGCAAGGTCAACTGGAGGCTTCATACTCCGTCTATCCTGGCCCTGACCCTTGCTTGTATTTCTTCTATTGGCTAATTTTTAATGTATTTTTTTGCCATAATAAATCATGACTGTGAGTACAGTTTCTTTTCTGGGTTCTAGAGGTCCTTCTTAGAATCACGGAACCTGAGAGTCCTCACAACTGCCCTGCTCAGTGTACAGGGGATAGTCAATAAATGTTGATTTGGTAACTTAAGACACCTCATTTATTATTTACTTACATATATATTTTTGAGATTATACTATAATTACAACATTTCTCCATTCCCTTTCCTTTCTCCAAACTCTTCCATATACCCCTCTCCACCCACGTTTGTACTGGCTGGTTTTGTGTGTCAACTTGACACAGGCTGGAGTTATCACAGAGAAAGGAGCCTCCCTTGAGGAAATGCCTCTATGAGTTCCAGCTGTAAGGCATCAAGGGGGGAGGGCTCATTGTGGGTGGTGCTATCTCTGGATTGGTAGTCATGGTTTCTATAAGAAAGCAACCTGAGCAAGGCAGAGGAAGCAAGCCAGTAGGTAACACCCCTCCATGGCCTCTGCATCAGCTCCTGCTTCTTGACCTGCTTGAGTTCCTGTCCTGACCTCCTTTGGTGATGAACAGCAGAGTGGAAGTGTAAGCTGAATAAACCCTTTCCTCCCCAACTTGCTTCTTGGTCATGATGTTTTGTGCAGGAATAGAAACCCTAAGACAACATTCATTCAGATTTCTGGCCTCCTTTTTTCACTAATGGGTTATTGCATGCATATATGTATATACATATATGTTCCTAACTATAATCTGCTCAGCCCATACAATTTTTACTTGTTTGTATGTTTTTAGGGCAGACTGTTTGATACCGTACAATCAATTAGTGTGCTCTTTCCTGGGGAAGACCACCTCTCCCCTCCCAGATTTCCTTAGTTACCTATATTTCTTTGTGTATGGTGGAGGTCGCGTGGTCTTTTCTCTGTCTAGGCTGGCATGTCTGTTGATGTCATCCTTGCTCAGCTCACATTTGGGCAGTCACGTTGGTGAGGCTTTACAGGCATAGCTTCTGATGTTACTAGGAGACACAATCTCACAGCAAACATCTCGTTCCTCTGGCTCTTAGGAACTTTCTTCTCCCTCTTCCGCAATGGTCCCTGAACCTTACGTGCAGGGGGCTGGAGTGTTTTATAGATTTATCCATGGGGACTGGGATGCAAAAGTGTATTGTAATTAGTGTGGCTTTCTGAAGTGGTGTCCATCTGTTGCAAGGTTTTCTGGATGAGGAGTGATCTACACTTATCAGGGAGTGTAAGGAGAGATGTTTATAGGTTATTGTTAGGGATTATGCTGTCTTAGTAAGTTAATGGTTAGAGATTCTTCTCTAATAATCATGGCTTCACTAGGGCTGAGTAGTTAGGTAGATTTCTAGTACTAGGTATGGTTTCCCTTTTGTTGGGTGGGGTGGATCTTCAAGTCCAGTTAAAGAGTTGTTGGTTACTGCAGAGGTCTGAGGGCCACTATGGCACTCGTAGGCTCATTATGGCTTGCTGGTGGTTGATGTAGTTTATAGGAGCTGTTGCTGGATAGGACTGTTGCTTGTCTCTCTCCTTTGAAGTTCTTCATGGTACTTTCTGGAACCATGAAAGCTAGCCCACGCAGAGGGGACATTCAGGTAAGTTCCAGCTCAGGGGTCTCCAGACTCGGGCTGAAGTGTTCAGTGCTTTCAGCAATAGAAACTTACCTTCTACCTCTCGAGGTAGGTACAAGGACAAAAGCAATAGGTTGAATATTTTGGGAGTCTCTGGTACAGCCCCAACGAACAACTCAGAAAAAGGCTTCTCATGTCTAGTCTTGGGGATTTTGTTAGGTGGTCTTTGACTCTTGGAGGGAGTGCCATCAGCCCAGATGAGAAAAGTTCATTAAAGCTAGGTATGTATGTTTAGACATGGAAATATGTATATTATAGGTATTTTAGTAAATAATTAGTAGTGTTATTTTTTTGTGGCTTTTCCAGGCATCCTTATTGTTACATTACCTTATTCTGTATTTATCTCCCCCCACACCCATTTCCCCATTTCCTTTATCAGATCACTTGTATCCTGCTCCCCATTTTTGTCTGTTCCCACCTTCTTCTTCATTAATGCTAGTTTCTTGAGTCTTTTTCACAACCCCTTGGAGAAAGTAGGGTCTCTCTGCTGAGATTTTAATCAGGACAAATGCTTGCTGTGAAGGATGTAGCTCCCTCAGGGAGTTAGAGTCATCTCTTCCACCCTGCCATGCCCCGGGTCTCGGTGTCACAGGCTGACGAGAAGTGACCCTGAATTCTTGAGGATAAGCACACACATCTTCCCACAGCCTTGATTTCAGAACACTCCTGAAAGCGTTTTTGTTACACAATGGTATTCTAGAGTCACCCATCGGTCACAGGGGTGGCTTGTGAGTTTGTCACCAGCTTAGGGATTTCTGTATCATTCTCAGAGGTGTCTCTCTCCAGCACACAGGGATGGATTGCTACTCACTCAGCCCTCTGTGGCTGTAAGCAACAGAAGCCCACTTCATACACAGCTCAAGGCCGAGAGGCTTGCTAAGAGGATATGTGTTGTGCTTGTTGAAATAAAATGCAGTCAGATCTCACGGAGAATCAACTTGAAAGGTTTGGGGGTGAAGGAGGTCTGTCCATCACTCTGGGATCCTCAGATTTTCTTCTCTCTGCTTTAAAAAAAATGTAGGGACATCTCAGTATAGCTTCCTGACCTTAATGTGCACCATAGATAATATAGTTCTTTTTCTGTAAACATTTTCATTCCTCCTGCACAGGTCGGCCTGTGTCATAGCCACTTAAGTCTGCCACGGTAGCAAGACAGTTGCCAGAGACGGTATGAAAACAATACTTGGTTATGTTCCAGAGACATTTTTATTAATGGAAACAAGTAGATATGGCAGTTTTGGCCATGAGGTTTTGTGTGTGTGTGTGTGTGTGTGTGTGTGTGAGAGTGTGTGTGTGTGTGTGTGTGTGTGTGTACATTTCCAACCTGTGCTCCACTATCTGACCTCCAGTTGCTGCCAACCCAAACCACAGCATGCCCTGTGCCTCTTTGATCAGATCTAGAGGAGGGATTGACTGGCTTCTCTCAGTGTATGTGGGGCCTTGGGTTAGATGAGACACCTATGACCAAAGAGGCCCATGATCGTGTGCGATAAACATGGTTGGCTGACCTGGGAATGGGGAATACAAATATGTTATTAGATATAGCTATTATCCCTATGAGATCTTTCTTTTTAAAATTGAAAATGATTTCTTTTTCCTACAATATTTCATGGTTTCCTTTCCCCTAATTTTGTCCTAGATCCTCCCAACCTTCTGACCCTCCCAACTCTACATCTTCCCACCTCTTTCTCTTCCTCCTTCCCTCCCTCCTTCCCTCTTTCCCCCTTTAGAAAACAAACAGAACACAAATAATAACAAGCAAATAAACAAAATAGAATTTTTTTTAAAGATCAGAGCATAAGAAACACATATACACACACATCATAAAAACTCAGAAGAGAAAAACAGAATATACCAAAAGACTGGTAAGATAAAAATGTTCCCCCAAAGGAATACAAGACAAAAAAAAATCTATAAAGATATTGTTGATTTTGTTTTGTGTTGGCTATCTACTGCTGGATATGGGACCTACCCTTAGGTGTGGCTTCTATACCCAATGGTGTGGCATTGGAGAAGATGAACTCTTCCTTTGCAAGCAGTTGTTAATTGAAGATGGCTTCTTGGTTAGAGATGGGAGCTCATGTCTACTTTCCCCATCTCAGCACTGGGACCCCGTCTGGCTTGACCCTGCGAAGGCCCTGTGCATGCTTCCCTGTCTTTGTGAGTTCATATGTTTATCTGTCCTGTCATTTCTGGATCACACTCTGTCCTTGGTGTCATTTATCCCCTCTGGCTCTTGCAATCTTTCTGCCCACTCAAAACCCTGCAGTGTGGTTTTGGCTCAAAACCAAACCAAATCAAACACTCCTCTTGGTTTATAGGGTCTGGATCTAGGTGATGCAGGTCCCACCTCTCCTGTAGTCTCTTTTCCTCAGTCCCATTAGCTCCTGGGCTATCACCTCACGACATCCTCATTCATCTTCTGACTGCAGAGCCCCAGGACCTTTGCACCCACCTGTCATGCTCCTTCCTGGGATAGTTTCTCCTCTGCTTTTCACGTGGCACGTCCCTATGCCACACCTCATTTAGGACACAGTCAAACTGCCATCCCTTTAGGGATGGAAAGAACACTTCCCTTCTCACCACACTGCCTGTGCCAATCCCTTCATTGCCCACTGAGGTCCTGCCTACTTCAAGTCTTATTATGATAACTTTGCAGGGCATGGGGGTGTTCAGTCTCCCAAGTTCAAGTGGGTCTCCCCATGAGGTCAGGGCTCATCTGCTTGTTACTGTAGATAGAGCAAGGGAATAAGGGCAGGATTGTGATAGCCTTTAGATCATTGCTTTATAATTAAATTCATTTATTCTCTCTCTGTGTGCGTATGTGTGTATGTGTGTGTATGTGTGTATGTGTGTGTATGTCTATGTTTATGTGTGTGTGCATATGTTGGTATGTGTGCGTATGTGTGCGTATGTGTGTATGTGTGTATGTGTGTGTATGTCTATGTTTATGTGTGTATGCATGAGTATGTTGGTATGTGTACATATGTGTGTTTATGTGTGTGTGCATGAGTTTGTTGGTATGTGTGTGTATATGTGTGTGTATGAGTATATGTGTGTGTGTTTATGTGTGTGTGTGTGTGTTGGTATGTGTGCGTATGTGTGTTTATGTGTGTGTGCATGAGTGTATTGGTATGTGTGTGTATGTGTGTGTGTGAGTGTGTTGGTATGTGTGTGTATGTGTGTGTATGCATGAGTGTGTTGGTATGTGTGTGTATATGTGTGTGTATGAGTATGTGTGTGTGTGTGTGTGAGTGTGTTGGTACATGTGTCTCTTTGTGGCTGCACATGCCACAGCCTGCACATGGAGGTCAGAGGACAACTTGTAAGAGTTGGTTCTCTCCAAAGTGACTCTTCTGTCTGGGCCATCTACCTCCGTTCTCAGACAGTCATTGAAGGGACGGAAGAATAAAGGCCAATGATATTGTTGATAATATGTAGACTTTCCTTCATTGAGTGATGAGAAAACTTTTGGAAGGACAATCAGATCCTCACTGACTCTTCAGGGGAAGCACTGTCTGCTCATTCACTTGCTTATTTGAAACGTGTGTGTGGAACGATCTACATGTCAGGCATCAAAGACGGAAGTCACGCCAGAGAAGCTTTTGTGCTTCTGGAACTTGTATCTCACCACCACCAGCTAAGCTAATTGTATGCCCGCCACCCTGCCCCCTCCATGCTTTTAGTAGCAATGGGTGTGATGAGGGTAGATGGAGTTGGGGGGCATCCCACGGAAGGGGAGTCATTTGGGAACCTGTTTTCTAGGGTGGCTAGAACAAATGACAGTAAATGTAGTAATTTAAAACAACAGAAATGTATTTTCTCCCAATTTGAGGCCTGAAGTCCAAAATCAAGCTAGTAGTAGGGTTATACTTCCTCCCAGTCTGGAGAAGAAGCCCCTCTGCCCATTCCAGCTTCTAGTGCAACAAGGTGTTTGTGGCTGTGGTACTATTCCAACATGCACCTCTGTCCCCTTTCTCCCGTTCATCTCTCTCCCATCTTGGTGTCTCAGATCTTCCTCCTTTTCCTCTGTGAACACTAGCCACTGGATCTGGCACCTCTCACAAATTCATAGAGACTCTGGTTAGTGATCCTCCTGAAGTGATCTGCAATTTACTGAGATTTTCCAGTAAGACTGCATCCCCAGGCTCAGGTCAGCCTTGTGGTGGGTCACTATTCAATCCGCCACAGGGAGAAAGACCCCGCTTGACTCAGGCTAGGGATGGCCTGGAGTTAGTGGGATACTGGTTATGCCATCTGGGCATGATGACATTCTGAAGAGACACCATGCCCCTTCCTTTAGCTATTGGACTATTTGAACCACAGACCCCAGAAAATTAGAATTTCCCCAGGAGTCTCACACTGGGAAAAAGAAAAGGCTGGGGTCCTTGTACTAACCAGAGGAGAAACTTGTCTCCTGGGAAGAGATTTCACACAGTTCTGACAGCTTACCAGACCACCTTGCAGGGGCACGAGACAGTGATGATGGGGACTTATACCTTGATCCAAACTGTTAGCTGTGTATCCCTCTGGTCTCCATTTAAACCTGAACCTCATGTCAGGACCAAAGTGGAACTTTGTCAGCGTGGCAGCTCATTCGACCTGTTTTGCCTTTTCCCAAACCTGGCTATACTGAACAGATCTCCTTTATCCGATTTCCTCTATGACCTGTTTGCTTAGTTGTCCCATTGAAGAGTACCATTGACGACGGCCTTGTCTGGCTCATTAGGGGCCTACAGGGTCCAGGTTCCGACTCTAACTGGGTTATCACCCTGGCTCTTACTGGCATGACTTTGGCTTCCCAAGGAAACTCCTAAACCCCGAAGCAAGTTGCCACGCAGGGCTCTGCTCTGGTCTATGTTACCACTGTGTTATAATTGCCTTGGCATTCTGTTTATTTTTAATTTCTGAATCTGAGAGTGTTGTTGTTGTTGTTTCGAGAAGCCTGTTTTTGAGGTGAGGAGTCACATACAGTCTCTAGGTCCTTGCTGTCCTGTGTGTGTATAGTATTTTCAGTGTGACACGTACACAGGTTTCCAGTGGACCCTTACTACATGGGACTTTGCCAGGGTTCCAATCAAGCACAAGGCGATGAGATAAGGCGCCATCCAGAAGGTTCTCTGCTTTACTACAGTGGACAGCCATTTATCACGTAGGATGGTGGAAGGAGGAGATGCACCCATATTCCCTCTCCCTTAGAGTCCTTACTTCAGCAAGGGGAAGATTGGCAGAGGGGGTTAAGTGTGTGTACAGGCAGAAAGGATAGAGAGGTGCTGATTTGGGAAAGACTAAAGTAAATGTGTGTGTGTGTGAGTCACAGAACACAAAGTATTCAGTTCTGCGACTGCATGTCAAAATTCATAGTGGTGATAGAAAAATGACCATTTTCTTTTCTGTTCTGTAGAAGGATGTTAAATAGCAAGCAGGAAGCGTCGTGACGAGTTGAAGGAAGACCATCCAGAAAGGAAAACAAAAAACAAAAAACAAAAACAAAAACAAAACCCAAAAACCCAACGTATTTTTCTTAGGACCATTCAGAGCACATTTTTCTGTGTTTCGGACCTGGCTCCCTGGAGTGGCCCCATGAAAACAGCCGTTGCCCATAGCTCTGTCCCTGTGCCATCTCCCTGGTTTTCTCTCTGCTGGGTTGTGACAACCCTCTCATCTCCTGCCTCACTCCCCCAGCGAGCTACAACACTCCTTTATGATTTTCTTCCCAGCTCATGCTGTGTACTTTTTTCCCCTGGTGATTTTAAAGAAACCCCCACTGTCTCCAGGCTCCCATCCATCCTCTCTGCTCCCACCATTTTTTTCAGCCCCAAACACTTCTGGCAGATCAAGGATACAAACATATCCATCAGGAAACCACCAGTCCTGGCCTCAGGTCACCTGCTGTGAGTGTTTTTGCCCTGAGTGCTGGCGGTGGTCTCTCTGCTGGGATAGTCTGCTCTCAGCAGGAGGCGTTTTCTGCTCTGTTCGAAGGGAGGGGGCTCTTTGTCTCAGAACTCCTCCTTCTGTAGGGTGGCAGAGGGGTCTCCTATAGGCACCGTGGATTGCAGCCAAGGTGGTTGGGGAGAATAGGAGAGCCTATTCTAGAGAGTTTCTAATGATACATTTCTGTAGGATTCACCCTTCAGTTTGCCAGACAGGGCTCTTCCTCCTAACTCCAGTGAGTACGGAGTGCAGTGATGGAAAGAGCTCCTCTGTCAGAACAGGTGGAGAGGCATGTAGAGAGGGCCAATTGGAAACCAACCTATTTCTGTTGGGGAGAGAGAGAGAGAGAGAGAGGGAGAGGGAGGGAGGAGAGGACCAACCTATTTCTGTTGGGCGGGGGAGGGGGACAGAGAGGAGAGGGAGGAGAGGGAGGAGAGGTGAGAGCCCTTGCCACCTGTGCTCGCCATTCTGGCCTCAGCTAATAGAGACATGAGAAGACTTGAACACTACTCAGGACTAGGACAGGGTGGCATTTTTCTGGGCTTTTGTCCTTGCTTGCCTCGACTGCCAGTTTGGGTTCTAGCCAGCCACAGGCCAGGAAGCCAGGAACCAAGCTGTTGGTACAGTTGTTGCAGTAAGCAAATTTTTTTTTTTTTTTTTAGAACTGGTATTTGCTGCACACAACTTCTCCCGGGCTGCGTGGCCTCCAGGGCCGTGGGCACACTGAGCAGAGAGATAACTGGGCTCTCTCCCTCTGGTCACTGTGCCAGGCTCTGTATAGTTTAAGTCACTTAATTCTCCTCAAGCAGCTGTGCGGTGTGGACAGCAGCCTCCTTTGGATCCCGGGACTCTGGGGTTTTCTGAGAGAAGGCAGTTAGTTCGAGATCATCGTAAAATGATAGAGAGCCCATGATGGGCGTTCCCTCCCATTCTAAAGCACGATTCTTTATACCGAGATGTCAGGTCCCAAAGGACGGATCTCTGGACACGTCCTCTTCCCTGTCCATTCCGCTTCCCACTCTATTCATCTACCTGTCTCTCCATTCTTCCTTTATCATACTCTCCTTTAAATATTTTTACATATATTTAATTATTGTACATATGTGTAGGGAGGAAGGGGTACACATGCCTTGCTTGATGTACAAGTAGAGATCAAAGGACAACTTACAGAAGTTGGTTCTCTCCTACCTGGTGGGTCCTGGAGATGGAATTCGGGTTGTTGAGCTTGGCAGCAGGGGTCATTAAACACTAAGCCGTCACTCTGGCCCATACAATTGCCTTTTCTAAGGAGTTTTTTAAAGTATTGATTTCCCATTTTGTAACTGCAGAACCCGCAGAGCCCGGTCCTAGTTAGAATTCTGCTCTGCTCAGGACTTCTGTCACATGACCAAACCGAGGCCCTCAGTTTCCCTGCGCAAAACACAGGCCCTTCCACTCCCAAGCTCCCCTCCGGGAGGTTCGGTCCGTCTGTTCTAGCCCACGGCACTGCATGCTTTTTGCCACAGACGACAGCTTTTATTGAACACTTACTTTGTACCAATGGTTCCTATAGGTACCCCCAGCCCCCCCCCACCCCGTTTCAGCCTAACTTGACCTCAGATCAAGGAGATCACAGGACAAGGAGGAGCTTGTAACAACCGCTGTGTGCGGCGCTTGTCCCTGGCGCAGGGGTTCTTGCTGCAGCTGCATTCCTTCAGACTGCGCATGCTCATGTCGCTCTGCGGCGTCTGAGTACTTGGGGATTGCTAACCTCATCGGATTCATGTCTTATGGTCCCGAAATGATGAAGGAGTTCCAGGACTGAACTTGCCTCTCATCATTCTCCATGTATTTATGGGAATTAAAAGTTCCATTCGCCGCGCCTCTAACACACCAGAGTGGCACGAAGTGGCTGGCCTCTCTTGCTCACTGCTTCAAACTGCGTGGAGCCAAGTAGGCAACCATCACGTAGCCCCTCTCTTGCCAAGGAGGCTGCCTGGCTGACAGATGCCACCCCTCCACACAGGGGTTTTCATTTAGGCTTCCTGACTGTCCACATAGAGCCTCTAGGAGAGAAGGGAACAGGTTAGGATCTTCATGGGAGGGAGGAATGAGCTATCTATGGACCACGAGGCAACTACCCACCACACACACACACACACACACACAAGCATACACACACAAGCACACACATACACACCACATGCCCTACTCACACTTCACACACACATATACAGACCACATACCACACACTCACAACATATACACACGCACATACACATGCCATATACCACACACTCACACTTCACACACATATATACATACCATGTACTACACTCACACTTCAAACATACATATACACACTACATACCATGAACTCATACCACACACCATGCAAGCACACACACATGCACACACACACATACATGTGCATTCACACACATGCACGCACACATCATATGCTCTACTCACACTTCACACACATATACAGACCACAGACCACACACACACACATACACACCATGTACTACACATTCACACTTCACACACATATACATACTACATACCACACACACCACACATGCACACAGGCACACACACATGTGCATACACACATACCATACACACATACATGTGCATTCACACACGTGTACATACAACACACACACACACAGTCCACTGGAGCTCTGTTACATAGGCATGGCAGCTGTCACAGAGGGTGGAAATAGAGACCGTGCATACATAGGGAGGAGGAAGTGGGCTTCGTGATGCACTAACAGTTGCCTGGTCAGGAGTGGATGGTGAGTTAGCTCTGACAACAGGAATGGGCTAGAAGAGGCTGCCTGAAATGTGCTTAGGAAAGGGGGGCACGAGTGTGCATTTGTTTTGTATGTAAGGGCTGTGTGCAGAGAATTCTTGATTTGATCTGTATTCCCATACCTCCCCTCCACCCTCCATCTAGGTAACTCCATGGTGATTGACAGACATGGGGGACCATGGTCGTAGACTGCATAGGTATCAAGTGGCTTGTGAGAGGACATTTACAAAGGAGGGTATTACTGCAATAAATGCATGTGAACTCAGTCATGGGAATGTACAAGAAGAAACTAAGGAGAAGAAGCTAGACCGGGAGCCCGGGGGCCCCTCGAGGCACGTGATTGGGTAGTAGATTTTAACTGAGGATTGCAAGAAGTAAGAGACTTCTCAGGACTTCTGGGTAGAATTCCACAAAGCCCAGTGCGGATTCCCACCGTGCAGGGATTAACTCAGAGCACTGCTATGAGGGCCTGCTCACAAGACAGTCTGTCTCTACCCGGCTTGTGGGAGCATTCCTAAGAGTGGGGGATGGAGCGGAGCTACTGCACACCAGCTACTGTTCTGGGAGTAAATCAGTAATCAAAATAGATGGGCCATACCTTAGTTGAACTTTCCCTCCAGAGTCTCACGATTAACGCTGTAAGAAGTGATACCTACTAAGGAGGGTTGGCTTTGTCTATATGGGCTAAAGGGGCAAATAAATTATTAAGTGACCTGATCAGGTTTTTCTGTGAATGTTATTGGTGATTCCTTTTGTAAGATTAATTAAAATTTAAAAAAAGGTATGTGTGAGTGAGTGTGTGTGTGTGTGTGTGTGTGTGCCTGTGTCTGTGTGGGGCTATGTGTAAATGTGTACAACCGCTCATGGATGCCAGAAGTGGGTATTAGGTCCTCTAGAACTGGAGTTACAGGTGCCTGTGAGCTGCCTGACATGTGTAATGGATGCTGCACTTGGGTCTCTGGAAGAGAACACATGCTTTTCACTTCTGAGACATCTAACTGCAAAGTGGTTCTTGGGAAAAATCCTAGACCTCCGTAAGACTTCACTGACATCCTACAGTGCTCCCCAAATAGACAGAGTATCCTCTTTTAGAAACAGGGACAAGGAAGTCGCTGGAGGTCAAGGAGCCTGCCCAAGCTCACAGGAGAGTTGGGATTTTATCCAGGTATCTTGAGCCCCAAACCCGTGGCTAGTCTGGCCTGAAGCCTGCATCAAGGCGGTGGAGTTTCATGGTCTTTCTGCCTCTCTATTCTTAACCACTTTAGTTCTTGCCTGGCTTCTTTACTTCTGCATGGCACCTCCCTAGACGTAATGAATGATATTTGGAGCTCCAAACCAGAGAGCATTTAGTGGTCATGAAGGCTTGATAAAATGTGTACACGGTTTTAAATATTCCATTGTGATGCATGGTAAGACTTGGTTAAAAATGAGAGCGCGTAAAAAGCCTGCCCGGTTTGATTGATGACACGCCATCAATATTGATGGCCAAGAGCACATTGGGAAGTTGGGAGGCTGTATTTCTGCTGTGTCCTGCTAGCATCCAAGTCTGCAGGATGATATATCGTGAGGGAGCCTGGGTATCACGCTGCTGTTACACCGACATTAAGTAATGATAATGGGGGCTCAGCCTTAGTTTGAAGTAAAATCAGTTTTGAGTGAAACATGGGCCAACAGTGTCTATGTTAGGGAGGGTGCTGTTTACAGGGCCATTTGCTATAGGACTCTGCGTTAGCTAGCCCTGCCTCCGAAGCTGCTCTGAGAGAGGAGGACAGGACAGTGCTGTGCCGTCCTGTGACACACCACTCCACGGGGTGATGAAGATAATTCGGAATGATGTACCTACAAGCCAAGGAGTGCCTATCTTGCCCGATGATGTCAGGATGATGTTAGATGCTGTAAGAGGCAGGGAAGGCTCCTCCTGGAGCTCTCAGAGGGACTGGCTGGGCTGCTGGTGTGATTCGAGGCCTTTAGATTTGGGGCATTTGTTTCCATTGTTTTTAAACACCCAGATTGTCCCCCTGCTATGTCAGCCCCAGGAAGATAATAGAAACTTTTTAGAGCTGTATGATTGTGGGTGAGTTCCCTAAACTTTCTGTGCTTGTTTCTTCATCTATAAACTCGGGTGGCACTGGAGATCATTTCTCTTTAGGATGAAGTAAAAAATTAAACGTAGAGGTCCACAGAGAGAATGGAGGACCCTGTCTGCCTTTAGTAAGTGCTCTGACCCAGCAACACTAGTCAGGGGTTCCAGCCATCCCTTCGGCTTACAGCAGAGGTATCACGCCATCGCAAACGTGCCCAAAGAGTGCTGGGGAGATGGTTCAGGGAGCAAGAGCATTTGCTGTGCATGTATGAGGATCCGGGTTTGAATCGCCAGTGCCCACACAAAAAAAGTTGTCGACACTGCGCCAGCTTACAACCTCAGTGTTGAGGGGTGGAGACAGGAGGATTCAGGGAGATCTCTGGCTGGCCAGCCTCACTAAAACGTAAACTTCAGAGCTGTAGTAAGGTGCCTTGTCTCAATAAAATAAGGTGGAAGGCAATAGAGAAAGATACCCAAGCTCTTTCCGAACATGCGGCAAGCACATATGCGTACGCACTTGTGAATATGTATACACAGTCACAAACCTAGGGGTGTGAGGTTGTAGCCATTGCTCGGTAGAACGATGGTCCAGAGACACGTACTAATCTTGCAGGGATGCAGATGATCTGTGGCAGGGCTGGAGTCAGGATTCTCCGGCTTCAGACTTAAACTCATCTCCATAAATGATATTATCCATGTACCAAGCACTTCATAAAAACTACCATGCTTTTTTTTTCCTTTTCATTACGACCATCATACAAAATAGATATTTTGCAGGCAAGGAAACAGAGACCCAGGGACCTTCCTAGGCTCACACAGCTATCAAGTGACAAGGTCATTATCATTCTTTGCGGTATAGTAAAATAATAAGCCCCCTCCCCCACACACACACACATACAAGGTACGCAGATGCTAATACCTGGAACCTGGCAATGGTTACTTCTGTGTGTGTGTGTGGGGGGGGGGGGGATAGAGTTTTCTGTAGCAGCTGTGGTTCTTTAAACTGAGAGACTGGGGTGCTTCCTCATGGGCGCCCCATAAATGTGATCGCTGGCCCCTCCATGCATAGACTGACTAGAGGCCAGGAAGGAAGTGTGGTGACCACAGAGACAGAGATGCAAAGCTGCTCCCCTGCTGCCTTTGATGATGGTGGAAGAGGCTGTGAGCCAAGGAATGTAAAACCCACAACCCAGAGGATGCAAAACACAAGGCAACAATGTTTTCTCGGCAGCCTCCACAGAAGCCGGAAGCCGTGCCCCTGCAGAGCCCTCCCTTTGCCAAGGAAACCTGTTCTAGATTTCTCTAGATCTCTAAGAGTGCCACCAAATTTGTGGTAACTTGTAACAGCACCATCAGAAAGGCAAGGCATTATTATGTTACTTTTCTTGTCACTGTGACAGAACCCAGGGCAGGAAAGTCTGCCGTGGAAGTGTGGGGTACTTCTCTCTACTGTCTGTCTGTCAATCTCTGCTCTGACACTCTCCTTCGCATCTGCCCAGAGCCCCTCCAGCACGATAATTTTGTGTGTATTTTTCTTTTTTTTTTTCAGTGCTAAGAAACCCAAAGCCCTAACTCAGCTTATTTCAGCAGAGGAGAGAATTTCTTATCTCTCATAATTACACATCCTGAAGTAGGGACCCTGGCCTTTCCTTATCGTTTTATTCTGACAATCTTTGCATAGCGTCTTATCTTCCAGCCTCAATTTTCCAGGGTGCTACAGATGATCTTGATGCACACAACTAAATTATGAGTACCTTACAGTGGAGAGGGACTTCCTCCCTTCTCCCATTCCCCTCTCTCTTTCCCCTCCGTCCAGGAAAAGGAAAGACATTTTCAGGTGCCCTCCGCACCCATCCTCTCTGCAGGCCATGTTCTCTGGGGGTTTAATCCCTGGCAGTGCAATGGATCAGTGTGATGGATTTAGAGTGTACATAACCTACCCTCTGAGGAGACAGTGAGGTCTGCTTCCCTTGAGGAACACGGCCCTCTAAAGCCTGTTCTACAAACACTTGAGTGTTCTGGAAGGGAGAACGGTTTCTGGGTAGGGAGCTAAACAAGTTGGTCCGTTGGTCCGAAGCAACTCTTGGCATGTGTTTGGGTTTCCTGCTGTGCATAGGAAGTTCCAACCTCAAATTCAGAGTCAGAGAGAAAGGTGCTTACGGTACATGCTGACTCCGGTTGACTGCTTAGGACTGTCTCAGATAAGATGCTGGGGACACATCCACATCTGGACTCAGCAGCAATCATGGCCCCGATTGGTTAACAATGATATGTGTGTGTTGCATTTGAGAGTTAGAAGGAAAACTTTCTGTTCTCTTTAATTTAAAAGAATTGTGTGTGTGTGTGTTTCTGTATGTGTTCATATGTGCATGTGTTTCTGTATGTGTTCATATGTGCATGTGTGTTTCTGTATGTGTTCATATGTGCATGTGTGTTTCTGTGTGAGTGCATGCATTTGGAGGTCAGAGACCAATGTGTAGCGTCTTTCTCAGTCATTCTCTACCTTTTTCTTGTCCTTCCTTCCTCCCTCCCTCCCTCCCTCCCATCCTTCCTTCCTTCCTTCTTCTCTTCCTTTCTTCCTCCTCCCTCTCTTCCTCCCTTTCTGATTTCTTTTTCTCTTTCTCCTCCCTTCTTCCTTTCCCCCTTTTTTTTTTTTTTTTTTTTTTTTGGTTTTTTCGAGACAGGGTTTCTCTGTATAGCCCTGGCTGGCCTGGAACTCGCTCTAGACCAGGCTGGCCTCAAACTCAGAAATCCGCCTGCCTCTGCCTCCCAAGTGCTAGGATTAAAGGCGTGCGCCACCACCGCCCGGCCCTTTCCCCCTTTTTAAAAACGTTTATTTATTATGTATACAGTGTTCTGCTTGCATGTACACCTGCAGGCCAGAAGAGGGCACCAGATCTCATTTCAGATGGTTGTGAGCCACCATGTGGTTGCTGTGAATTGAACTCAGGACCTCTGGAAGAGCAGTCAATACTCAACTTCTGAGCCATCTACCCCACCCCCTCTTCTTTTTGAGACAGGGTCTTTCAATGAGCCTGGAGCTTGCTGATTTGGGAAGCACGGTGGCAGCAATGCCCATGGAGCATCCTGGCTCTGCCTACCCAGTGCTGGGTTTAAAGGAAGATAGAACTGAGGTCCTCAGATTTGCCCAGAAAGTCCTTTACTGACTGTATCATCTCTTGAGCCTGTAATTGGCTTTTAGGCTCCAGGCTTCATCTTCCTAGATGGTTCTACTTCCAAGGGACTGCTGGAGATCCCAGTCTTTAGAAAGCGTGTTGACATATTTCACCAGGGAAGTGTGTATGGGGTCTGTGTCCTTCTGAAGTATTTCTGTCTGTATAGCCTCCTGAAAGTCTCTGATTTTCTCTTGATTGGATCCAGACAGTATTCAGTAGCAACCTGGACATTCAGATGAGCTCCTTCCTGTTCTCGCAGGACCATCAGCGTGTAATTGTTGGCTAAAGGGGGAATATGCTTTGGGAGCAACAGTAGTTTTTGCCTGACTTCAAAAGAGGCATCAGGAGCCTCGCTTTTGTGTTCAGAGACCTCATTCTCAATAAAGGAAAAAAACTCTCCCTGCAATTGCAATTCTCCGATTCTGGGTCAGCCAAATGAGCAGTATTTTAATTTTAAAATCTTACCCAATTATCAGGAGGGTAGCTTTCTTCCGGGTATCAGCGGTACCATCTCTGTAACAGCTTCCTCCTCCTCCTCCCTCCTCTCAGCTTATCTTTGGATGCTAGCCGAGCCCAGCGGCTTCAACGATGCCATCTCCCCAGGCATAATAATAATGGGGACTTATTTCTCAGAGCAAGTTTTCATTATTTTGAGTTTTTGTCTGTTTGTCGCATGTCCAACTAATTTCTCATTGTTTTCAAAACAAAGAGTGATCCTGGGGAAATGGGGTACCCTGGCACCCTCCTATCGATTCCAACTCCCTCTGCCCTCCCCAGTCTTCTTAAAGTAAATGAAAGTAGGGCTTTCCCTGCTGTCATCCCCCCCCCAGGTTATGTTTGACAAACCTTTGGACACAGTCAGATAATTTTGCACTTCTAGATTCAGTGAACCACATGACAAAAGTTAATTAAACTGGCTGGGGTCAGAGTATCTGCGGGTGGATCAGGAACACTGTCTCCCTTCTCAGAATAATCACCACGCACGTAGATACCTCCTTGTTGTTTAATAAACATGCCATTCATTCCTTCACAAACGACTGTGTTTTAAAATTATTATTAGAACATTTAGTGATTGCACCTTCTCGGCAACTCCTGCCTGGTATCTTCTTTCACTGAACTCCAGCATAAAAAATTCCCAATGTGCCCCAGTCTAAACAATTTTGGTGCTTTTTTTTTTCCACCACAATCTGAGTGATTATATCTTTCTTGATTTTCGACAGGTCTAGGTCCTCACTTAAAGTCCCCACGATGCTTGAGTTATGCATCAGTTCACCTAAACTGTGGTCTGCTACAGTAACAAGTTGTTACAGCATCTCACTGACTTAACAAAGAATGCTTTCTTGCTCCTGTTACATGTTCATGAGGGTTGGTGGGAGACTTTACTTCAGCACCCGAGTTGATGGAATATTTTCTTTTTCCATTTCATGGAGAAATAAATATAGTGAGGCATGCTCAGGCATACTGAAAGCTTTCTTCTGAAAAAATGGCACACTTCCCGTCCACTTACATTGTTAGCCCAATATGATGTCATGCATTTTAGTTAGAAGGGACTCAGAGACTCTCAGTTAGCATTCAGGTTGGCTCAGGTACATATTTGAAGGCTCTTTTCCCAATAGATGACTTCGAACCCAGATGGCAGGCCATTATCTTATGGTCCTCCAGCGCCGCGTGTGATCCCCAGGTCATACAGTTACAGTGGTGATTTGTCTCTAGGCGAGGAGATGTTTATTCGTGGCAAGGCACCCAATCAGGGAAACCCCTTACCAAGGGTGATCCGTGTCCACACAGTAAGCTGGAAGGTAAAAGACCCACAGGAGGGACGTATATGGGTCAGACATGGAGTCTGGACAGTCAGAGATGCTCTTCATTGTTCTTGGACGTAGTGAAATCCAGGAGTTGTATATTCTCTCCTGGGATGTTGAGTATAAGACTACTCACCTGGGGGCTGGAGCGATGGCTCAGCAGTTAAGAGCACTGACTGCTCTTCCAGAGGTCCTGAGTTCAATTCCCAGAAACCACATGGTGGCTCACAAACATCTTTAATGAGATCTGATGCCCTCTTCTGGTGTGTCTGAAGACAGCTACAGTATACTCGTATATATAAAATAAATACATCTTAAAAGAAAAGAAAAAGAAAAGACTACTCATCTGTTCCAGACCCAGAGAACCTGATGTCATCGTTTCCAGTGTCTTCTAAATCACTCATGGATTTTTAACGAGCGCAATTGGTTATGTTGGGGTCTGAGCAAGTCATTGGCAGGCCCCGGCTGGTGCGGTGATTTGTGAGAACATGTTTTAGAAAATTTGCCACAGGCCATGCAACAACCTGGGAGGCAATGAGCAGAGGGGTGTTGTGTCAGAACAGTGGTGCTCACTAGTTCTCAGGGCGGTGACCTCCAGAGCTGGGACACTCACCGCTTGGGATCTACCAACCCAACCAGACTCAAATGGTTGTTATTTGGTGACCATCGGGTATATGCTAAAATTCACTTCTCTTCCCCTGCCACCCACCCCAATAATTTAAGGGTAGACTAGGCAAGGGTATTAATGGCGGCCAGGTCCAGGGCATTGCTTCTCATGACTAAGTGTAAGTTGTGTGTCAACTTGCCACAGGCTGGAGTTATCACAGAGAAAGGAGCCTCCCTTGAGGAAATGCCTCCATGAGATCCAGCTGTAAGGCATTTTCTCAATTAGTGATCAGTGGGGAGGGCCCATTGTGGGTGGTACCATCCCTGGGCTGGTGGTCTTGGGTTCTATAAGAGAGCAGGCTGAGCAAGCCAGGGGAAGCAAGCCAGTAAGAAACATCCCTCCATGGCCTCTGCATCAGCTCCTGCTTCCTGACACCTGCTTGAGTTCCAGTCCTGACTTCCTTTAGTGATGAACAGCAATGTGGAAGTGTAAGCTGAATAAACCCTTTTCCTCCCCAACTTGCTTCTTGGTCATGATGTTTGTGCAGGAATAGAAACCCTGACTAAGACACTAAGGGTATTAAATTCTAGAAAAAGAATACAGTCCCACTGGATAGGAATTCTGGGGCAAGGTTGAGAGACCAGACTTTCCACACCAGGGGAAGGCACATGCCTGCAGAAATGCAGGAAGGCTGTTTCCTGTGTCCAGCCTTGCTTCAGAGCACTTCAGAAGCCATTCCAGATCCCAGCAGGGGTTCTAGCAGCAGGTGAGAGACACCAGTATCCAGGAGGGGGACTCTGGGCATGTAAGTCATGGAATATCTCTGTGCATACTTGCAAATCAAGATACTTACTTCATTTAGGTGAAGGCAGGATGAAAGCATTCTTAGCAAAGTGCTGGGCAGGAAACTACCGCTTGTTCAATTCATCACTTTTGTTGATGTTCCAACAACTTTCCCTCCGCCATTAGTTGAATGCCACACAGAGGGAATAAGGAAGCTGCCCAGGTGTTGTCTGTGGACAACTTTAAGAATTAGACCAGAGTGTGTCATGATTGGTTATAGTCTTCATTTTGTCCGGATGGAGTGCCTTGGTCTACTTGAACTCTAGAAGATTTCATTTTGTCATCAAACCTTTTGTTTTATTAAAAAAAGAAAAACAATAGTAAACTCCAATATAGCAGCAAAAGTGACTGGTGTTAGGGGGAAAAAAAATCTCTCTCAGACAAGCCTTTCGAGCATTCCGCATCGACCCAAGGTGACTTCCCTGATGGGTACGTCAATGATGGAGGGACAGAGGTTAAGCCAAATAGATTTGAGATCTGAAATTGGACCCTCGCAACATGCTCTCTGTGTGCATCGCTGACAGCCTGGAGGGTGGGGACAGGCCCAGGAAGAGCAGCTGCTGCCCTGCATGTGTGCACCGAGAGCCTGGCATGGCATCTGCTAACAGGAGAAGAAACCCGCAGGGTCCCATCATGGAGGAAACTGAGGAGGTCAGATGGCTAGCCTCAAGCGCTGGCCATCTTTGTTCGCACCTACCGCGTTCAGCTCAGGAATGCACATGTAGCTGTGTGTCCCGACCCTGAGCGCGCAGCTCTATGTGTGTCTGACTCATTCATTCCATGAGCTGAGAGTTCACAGCCTTAGCACAGCTCTGCACGTTTGGCCGGGAGTTAGGAGAGATAGGATATGAACTGTAATTTGGCTCAGAGAAGCAGAGAAACCTCGGCACAAGAGAAAAATTATCTTGCAAGTAAATAAGTCCATCCAAATGGCAGAGTAGGACTCCAAGAAAAGATCTCCATCCTGCTGAGGACAGCTTTTTTCTTTTCTTTTCTTTTCTTTTCTTTTTTTCTTCTCACAAACACGCTCAAGGTAATCAAAGCAATGAAGTCCATAGAGGGTGAGGCCTCGAGATCCATCCCATCCAGGCCTGCCCAGGGTCACTGTCAGCTTTAGTGAGGGCTGTGCTCAAAAAGGGGACTGAGCAGGGTCAACTCGCATGGGGCCTAAGGCTTGTGAGTCGGGGCTAATGACCATTGTAATGGAACACAGTTGTTGGTACTCACTGTGGGACAGGCATACGGTTTCCTTACGTTAAATCATTTGGTATTTATCTTAAGCAGCTTTCGCCCTCCTTCGCTTGGAGAGCCAACAGGCTGCAGAAGGCTGGGTGACTTGCCTGCTTTCTTGTAATTAAGAAATGACTGAAGAAAGACTCAGGAAGCCTGACTCTGTGCCACTCACTCTGCAACTGTGTAGCGACCTGTGTCAATCTTGCGCCGCATGGTGCAGGCTTTGGCGGGAGGGAGCAGAAACTTCAGCGAGGCAAGTGTTTGGTTATTTTCTTTGCTACTGCGACCAAATACGGGTCAGAAGGAGAACAGGATGTATTTTGAGTTACAGTGCGAGGGGATACAGTCTATCATGGTAGGGGGAAGCCATGGTTTCAAGCAGTTCCATGGAGCCTGTTCACATTTCTGTAAACCAGGAAGAACAAGGCCCTGGGGGGGGTATATGGAGAAGGAGGGGGAGGAAGACATGGAGAAGGGGTGAAGCAGGCGGAGAAGACAGAAGCTATAATCCTCGGGGCCAGACCCCGCCTCTCAGTTTCTGCAGCCTCCCAGAACAGCGCCACCTGCTGGTAACTAAGTGTTAAAACACATGAGCCTGGGGAGATGCCCCATCTTCAAATCACACTAGAAAGAGCAGGAGACGGTGCCGCTGAACTGCTTGGCAGTCTCAGCTATCTGTCTCTGGGCCCATCTCAGCTTGTAGATCTGAGCGCAGACAGCTGATTTCTCCTGACTTTGCTATAGCTGTGGAATCCTCACCATAGGCCAGCTTTCAGTTGCCTCTGTGAGACCCCTGTACCACTGGCACACAGTAGGTCAGCTCTCAGTCTCCCCTGCATGTCCCCTGCACCACTGGCTCACAGTGGGATCCTCTCTTGCCCTGATTCTTCAGAGCTTCTTGCTGCAGAGTCTCTTATACGCTGCATCTTAGGTTAAGAGGGAAAGGCAAGAGACTGCACCCAGCTTCCTCGGAGTCAGCAGTCATCACTGTAAAACCTTCCCTGTAATCAACAAGAGATTAGAGGTTAGTAGGGAGGCCTGAGAACTGAGGTTTCTAAGTGTGTGTGTGTGTGTGTGTGTGTGTGTGTGTGTGAGAGAGAGAGAGAGAGAGAGAGAGAGAGAGAGGCGACCATGTTAGCCGACTGATGGGGGCCTATTGATCTTTTTCTGAGTGACAATTTTTAAAAGATTTATTTTTATTCTATGCACACGAATGTTTTGCCTGCATGTATGTCTGTGTACCCCATACATGAAGTATCCATGTTGGCCAGAAGAAGGCGTTGGATCTCCTGGAATTAGAGTCATAGAAATGTACGTTCTGGAAATTAAGCCCAGAGCCACTGGAAGAGCAGCCACTGTTTTAACTTCTGAGCCACCGTTCCAGTCTCTCCGAATGGCACTTGAACTTACAAAGCAGAATAAATACACTATGGGCCAGCGAGATGGCTCAGTGGGTAAAGGGTGCTTGCCACCAAGACTGGTGTCTTGAGTTCAATCCCCGCATGGGGGAAGGAGAGAATGGACTCCAGGGAATTGTTTCCCACCCACATTCACGGGCTCACTCCTGAGTTCTACTCACCGACTCCCCAACTCTGTTGCAGTATTTCTCATGTGTGTAGGGTATGGGAAGGTTACCAGTAAAGATGTCTTTATGAAAGTTTAGATTTGCAGGTGCATGTTTTTAACCCCAGCACTCAGAAGGCAGAGTCAGACTGATCTCCTAAGTTCTAGGCCAGCCTGGTCTACAGAGTAAGTTCCAGGACAGCCAGTTCTACGCAGAGAAACCCTGTCTCAAGAAACAAACCCAAAACAACAAAAGAAAGTGTAGATTCTTCATCTGTCTCATCAAAGATCTGCTAACTTCAGATGAGCAAGGGAGACGTGGAAACTAAAACCAGAAGCTCATGTCTGCTGGGCTCCTGGTGTGAATCTCACACGCGCTGAAATTCTTCAAGAGCCATCAATCAAAAGTGAATAGTGTAACACACCTTAGCAGCACCAGGGAGTTAAGGTGTGAGCCAACTTAGGCACATGAAATGAGTGTGTATTCCAGATTCAAGCTTTGTGTCTGAAATGTTTAGGATTAGCTAGCGGGGCAGGGTGCGAGCCATTTCAAAGAGTTGTCTAGATGCCACTTGGTTCACTGAAGAGTAGACCTTCAGCACATCTCTGTCCTAGGTGGATCCTAAATGAACGAATGAATGAATGAAAAATAAATGAGCACCGAGAGGCAGACACTTTACCAAGACAATCCTGAAGCCTGCAGCCCATTTGAGTGAGGACTCAAGCTGGTCTGCCTGAAGGATAAGAAGTCAGAACAATGGGAACTGCCTAACTTAGAACCAGAGTGGTACAGGAATAAGAAGT